>JARGCU010000027.1:62500-1262500 GCA_029227775.1 Morpho helenor
AACCAACCAACCAACCAACCAACCAACCAACCAACCAACCAACCAACCAACCAACCAACCAACCAACCAACCAACCAACCAACCAACCAACCAACCAACCAACCAACCAACCAACCAACCAACCAACCAACCAACCAACCAACCAACCAACCAACCAACCAACCAACCAACCAACCAACCAACCAACCAACCAACCAACCAACCAACCAACCAACCAACCAACCAACCAACCAACCAACCAACCAACCAACCAACCAACCAACCAACCAACCAACCAACCAACCAACCAACCAACCAACCAACCAACCAACCAACCAACCAACCAACCAACCAACCAACCAACCAACCAACCAACCAACCAACCAACCAACCAACCAACCAACCAACCAACCAACCAACCAACCAACCAACCAACCAACCAACCAACCAACCAACCAACCAACCAACCAACCAACCAACCAACCAACCAACCAACCAACCAACCAACCAACCAACCAACCAACCAACCAACCAACCAACCAACCAACCAACCAACCAACCAACCAACCAACCAACCAACCAACCAACCAACCAACCAACCAACCAACCAACCAACCAACCAACCAACCAACCAACCAACCAACCAACCAACCAACCAACCAACCAACCAACCAACCAACCAACCAACCAACCAACCAACCAACCAACCAACCAACCAACCAACCAACCAACCAACCAACCAACCAACCAACCAACCAACCAACCAACCAACCAACCAACCAACCAACCAACCAACCAACCAACCAACCAACCAACCAACCAACCAACCAACCAACCAACCAACCAACCAACCAACCAACCAACCAACCAACCAACCAACCAACCAACCAACCAACCAACCAACCAACCAACCAACCAACCAACCAACCAACCAACCAACCAACCAACCAACCAACCAACCAACCAACCAACCAACCAACCAACCAACCAACCAACCAACCAACCAACCAACCAACCAACCAACCAACCAACCAACCAACCAACCAACCAACCAACCAACCAACCAACCAACCAACCAACCAACCAACCAACCAACCAACCAACCAACCAACCAACCAACCAACCAACCAACCAACCAACCAACCAACCAACCAACCAACCAACCAACCAACCAACCAACCAACCAACCAACCAACCAACCAACCAACCAACCAACCAACCAACCAACCAACCAACCAACCAACCAACCAACCAACCAACCAACCAACCAACCAACCAACCAACCAACCAACCAACCAACCAACCAACCAACCAACCAACCAACCAACCAACCAACCAACCAACCAACCAACCAACCAACCAACCAACCAACCAACCAACCAACCAACCAACCAACCAACCAACCAACCAACCAACCAACCAACCAACCAACCAACCAACCAACCAACCAACCAACCAACCAACCAACCAACCAACCAACCAACCAACCAACCAACCAACCAACCAACCAACCAACCAACCAACCAACCAACCAACCAACCAACCAACCAACCAACCAACCAACCAACCAACCAACCAACCAACCAACCAACCAACCAACCAACCAACCAACCAACCAACCAACCAACCAACCAACCAACCAACCAACCAACCAACCAACCAACCAACCAACCAACCAACCAACCAACCAACCAACCAACCAACCAACCAACCAACCAACCAACCAACCAACCAACCAACCAACCAACCAACCAACCAACCAACCAACCAACCAACCAACCAACCAACCAACCAACCAACCAACCAACCAACCAACCAACCAACCAACCAACCAACCAACCAACCAACCAACCAACCAACCAACCAACCAACCAACCAACCAACCAACCAACCAACCAACCAACCAACCAACCAACCAACCAACCAACCAACCAACCAACCAACCAACCAACCAACCAACCAACCAACCAACCAACCAACCAACCAACCAACCAACCAACCAACCAACCAACCAACCAACCAACCAACCAACCAACCAACCAACCAACCAACCAACCAACCAACCAACCAACCAACCAACCAACCAACCAACCAACCAACCAACCAACCAACCAACCAACCAACCAACCAACCAACCAACCAACCAACCAACCAACCAACCAACCAACCAACCAACCAACCAACCAACCAACCAACCAACCAACCAACCAACCAACCAACCAACCAACCAACCAATTTGTGGCGCTCGTCCGTGCGCACCCAGAGAGCCCTCGCTCGCCCGGATAGCGCCAGCCGTTCGCCCGGTATTCGGGAAAAACCGAATTCGCAGGCCCTCCCAAGCCCATCCAAAAAAAACCTTACCTTACCTAACCAAATCGTGGAAAAGTCGATATTTTTAAGGCAAATTTTAGTTTTCGTCGCATTACTTTTTTGTCTGCAGTTCGATTTTCCCGGTCCGTACGCCAATTTGTGGCGCTCGTCCGTGCACACCCAGAGAGCCCTCGCTCGCCCGGATAGCGCCAGCGGTTCACCCGGTGTTCGGGAAAAACCGAATTCGCAGGCCCTCCCAAGCCCATCCAAAAAAAATCTTACCTAACCTAACCAAATCGTGGAAAAGTCGATATTTTTAAGGCAAATTTTAGTTTTCGTCGCATAACTTTTTTGTCTGCAGTTCGATTTTCCCGGTCCGGACGCCAATTTGTGGCGCTCGTCCGTGCGCACCCAGAGAGCCCTCGCTCGCCCGGATAGCGCCAGCCGTTCGCCCGGTATTCGGGAAAAACCGAATTCGCAGGCCCTCCCAAGCCCATCCAAAAAAAACCTTACCTAACCTAACCAAATCGTGGAAAAGTCGATATTTTTAAGGCAAATTTTAGTTTTCGTCGCATAACTTTTTTGTCTGCAGTTCGATTTTCCCGGTCCGTACGCCAATTTGTGGCGCTCGTCCGTGCACACCCAGAGAGCCCTCGCTCGCCCGGATAGCGCCAGCGGTTCGCCCGGTGTTCGGGAAAAACCGAATTCGCAGGCCCTCCCAAGCCCATCCAAAAAAAACCTTACCTAACCTAACCAAATCGTGGAAAAGTCGATATTTTTAAGGCAAATTTTAGTTTTCGTCGCATAACTTTTTTGTCTGCAGTTCGATTTTCCCGGTCCGGACGCCAATTTGTGGCGCTCGTCCGTGCGCACCCAGAGAGCCCTCGCTCGCCCGGATAGCGCCAGCGGTTCGCCCGGTATTCGGGAAAAACCGAATTCGCAGGCCCTCCCAAGCCCATCCAAAAAAAACCTTACCTTACCTAACCAAATCGTGGAAAAGTCGATATTTTTAAGGCAAATTTTAGTTTTCGTCGCATTACTTTTTTGTCTGCAGTTCGATTTTCCCGGTCCGTACGCCAATTTGTGGCGCTCGTCCGTGCACACCCAGAGAGCCCTCGCTCGCCCGGATAGCGCCAGCGGTTCACCCGGTGTTCGGGAAAAACCGAATTCGCAGGCCCTCCCAAGCCCATCCAAAAAAAACCTTACCTAACCTAACCAAATCGTGGAAAAGTCGATATTTTTAAGGCAAATTTTAGTTTTCGTCGCATAACTTTTTTGTCTGCAGTTCGATTTTCCCGGTCCGGACGCCAATTTGTGGCGCTCGTCCGTGCGCACCCAGAGAGCCCTCGCTCGCCCGGATAGCGCCAGCGGTTCGCCCGGTGTTCGGGAAAAACCGAATTCGCAGGCCCTCCCAAGCCCATCCAAAAAAAACCTTACCTAACCTAACCAAATCGTGGAAAAGTCGATATTTTTAAGGCAAATTTTAGTTTTCGTCGCATAACTTTTTTGTCTGCAGTTCGATTTTCCCGGTCCGTACGCCAATTTGTGGCGCTCGTCCGTGCACACCCAGAGAGCCCTCGCTCGCCCGGATAGCGCCAGCGGTTCGCCCGGTGTTCGGGAAAAACCGAATTCGCAGGCCCTCCCAAGCCCATCCAAAAAAAACCTTACCTAACCTAACCAAATCGTGGAAAAGTCGATATTTTTAAGGCAAATTTTAGTTTTCGTCGCATAACTTTTTTGTCTGCAGTTCGATTTTCCCGGTCCGTACGCCAATTTGTGGCGCTCGTCCGTGCACACCCAGAGAGCCCTCGCTCGCCCGGATAGCGCCAGCGGTTCGCCCGGTGTTCGGGAAAAACCGAATTCGCAGGCCCTCCCAAGCCCATCCAAAAAAAACCTTACCTAACCTAACCAAATCGTGGAAAAGTCGATATTTTTAAGGCAAATTTTAGTTTTCGTCGCATAACTTTTTTGTCTGCAGTTCGATTTTCCCGGTCCGGACGCCAATTTGTGGCGCTCGTCCGTGCGCACCCAGAGAGCCCTCGCTCGCCCGGATAGCGCCAGCGGTTCGCCCGGTATTCGGGAAAAACCGAATTCGCAGGCCCTCCCAAGCCCATCCAAAAAAAACCTTACCTTACCTAACCAAATCGTGGAAAAGTCGATATTTTTAAGGCAAATTTTAGTTTTCGTCGCATTACTTTTTTGTCTGCAGTTCGATTTTCCCGGTCCGTACGCCAATTTGTGGCGCTCGTCCGTGCACACCCAGAGAGCCCTCGCTCGCCCGGATAGCGCCAGCCGTTCGCCCGGTATTCGGGAAAAACCGAATTCGCAGGCCCTCCCAAGCCCATCCAAAAAAAACCTTACCTAACCTAACCAAATCGTGGAAAAGTCGATATTTTTAAGACAAATTTTAGTTTTCGTCGCATAACTTTTTTGTCTGCAGTTCGATTTTCCCGGTCCGTACGCCAATTTGTGGCGCTCGTCCGTGCACACCCAGAGAGCCCTCGCTCGCCCGGATAGCGCCAGCGGTTCGCCCGGTGTTCGGGAAAAACCGAATTCGCAGGCCCTCCCAAGCCCATCCAAAAAAAACCTTACCTAACCTAACCAAATCGTGGAAAAGTCGATATTTTTAAGGCAAATTTTAGTTTTCGTCGCATAACTTTTTTGTCTGCAGTTCGATTTTCCCGGTCCGGACGCCAATTTGTGGCGCTCGTCCGTGCGCACCCAGAGAGCCCTCGCTCGCCCGGATAGCGCCAGCGGTTCGCCCGGTATTCGGGAAAAACCGAATTCGCAGGCCCTCCCAAGCCCATCCAAAAAAAACCTTACCTAACCTAACCAAATCGTGGAAAAGTCGATATTTTTAAGGCAAATTTTAGTTTTCGTCGCATAACTTTTTTGTCTGCAGTTCGATTTTCCCGGTCCGGACGCCAATATGTGGCGCTCGTCCGTGCGCACCCAGAGAGCCCTCGCTCGCCCGGATAGCGCCAGCGGTTCGCCCGGTGTTCGGGAAAAACCGAATTCGCAGGCCCTCCCAAGCCCATCCAAAAAAAACCTTACCTAACCTAACCAAATCGTGGAAAAGTCGATATTTTTAAGGCAAATTTTAGTTTTCGTCGCATAACTTTTTTGTCTGCAGTTCGATTTTCCCGGTCTGGACGCCAACTTGTGGCGCTTGTCCGTGCGCACCCAGAGAGCCCTCGCTCGCCCGGATAGCGCCAGCGGTTCGCCCGGTGTTCGGGAAAAACCGAATTCGCAGGCCCTCCCAAGCCCATCCAAAAAAAACCTTACCTAACCTAACCAAATCGTGGAAAAGTCGATATTTTTAAGGCAAATTTTAGTTTTCGTCGCATAACTTTTTTGTCTGCAGTTCGATTTTCCCGGTCCGGACGCCAATTTGTGGCGCTCGTCCGTGCGCACCCAGAGAGCCCTCGCTCGCCCGGATAGCGCCAGCGGTTCGCCCGGTGTTCGGGAAAAACCGAATTCGAAGGCCCTCCCGCTCTCCCGTTTTTCTCAATTAGGTATATCAACTTTTCATATTAAAAAATTCCTAAAAATTTTTAAAATTCTATATTAATCTCCTTCATCTCAGCTCCCAAAATTTTATTTTTAAACTTTTATATCTCTTCTAGTTCGCTTAATATTAATTCTCATACTTTCCATTTTATTGTATATTACTTATATTTTCAATTATGCTCGGACTGCGAACGCCGCGTAAGAAGAGGCCGGTCAAGGGTGGTGCTTCGCCGGAGAGGAGTGGGGAGAGTTCCTGCATGATGAGAACGCCGACAAAGAAAGACAAGCGCGCTGATGACGCGGTTATTGAAGGCACATCAGACGTGCGGGAATCTCCCGACTCGTCTCTGGAGATTATCACGCCTTCTTTTAACGAGCCGGTGAAGGAAGCGTGTTCGCAGAACGCGGCTACCGAATCAAAAACCCCTAGTAAATACCTATCTAGGTTCACCGAGGCAAAAGCTTGTGTCGCGAAAATAAGATTCCAACTAAATAAACCGCGAAATTTAAACAAGGAGATTAAGGCAGAGATTCTAGCGGCCGCGGACAGGCTTTTTAGAATGGTAACCGAGGGGGAAAAAACCCCTTTGGATAAATGGGTTGAAGTGAAGAGCAACAAGTCGGCCGACACCGGCACGCAGACAGACTCGCCGGGGATTTCAGACACGGCTACGGCACACGACACGGACATGGCAGAAAACACCAAGAGGATGGAGAAAGATGGAGAAAGCACGGACCTAGCTAAGAAATTAGAAGAGCATGCCCTCCTGATAAAGGCAAATACAGCTGAAGTAATAAAGTTGCAAGAAGTTTTAGTAAAGCAAAGCGAAGAAATGTCGACGCGAGTATTTTCCTATGCTGATGTTGTGGCAGGACACAGTAAAAGCATGCCAGTGGCGCGCGAAGCATTGCACTCCGTCGTTATAGCATCCAAAGATGAAACGAATACTGGTGATGAGGTAATCCAAAAAATAAGATCGGCTGTGAATGCTAAAGAAGTAGGTATTCAAATAGACAGAGTAAGGAAAATCAAGGACAGGAAAGTCGTTCTAGGGTGTAGATCGGTAGAAGAGAGAGAAAAAGTAATTGGGAATATAAAAAGAGCGGGGGATCTAACCGTCGATGTTATACAGAATAAAGACCCACTGGTGATTTTAAAGGATGTGCTGCTGTATAATAGCGACGAAGACGTTCTGACCGCACTAAGAAACTAAAACAAGGATGTCTTTAAGGATCTCCCGAAAGAATTAGATAGAGTCGAAATTAAGTACAGGAAGAAGACGAGAAATCCCCATATGGGTCACCTCATATTAAAGGTATCGCCGGTAATATGGCGCAGGCTTACGACAGCAGGGGCAGTCCACGTCGACCTGCAAAGGGTAAGGGTAGAGGATCACTCTCCTCTTATCCAGTGCACAATGTGTCTCAATTACGGTCACAGTAGGAAGTTTTGCAAGGAGACGGTGGAAAAATGTAGCCACTGCGGCGGAGCTCATAAAAGGAATGAGTGCGATGAATGGCAGGCTGGATCGGTGCCGACTTGTTGCAATTGCACGACGGCCGGCCTGGAGGACGTCAAGCACAATGCCTTTAGCCCAGATTGCGTCGTTCGCAGAAAATGGGATACTATAGCGAGATCTGCAGTATCTTATTGCTAAGGTGGTGACACGGGACAATGCGTTAAAGATGAAACATACAAAGAAGGAATTCCGAGCGGCTCGAGCAAACGCTAGCAATATGAAAGACGGATCCTTCCACATCGTACAGGCTAATTTGCAACGCAGGGAACTCGCCACCCAGGAACTGCTTTTGGAATCTGGTAGAAGGGGTGTAGACATAGCGTTGATCCAGGAACCTTATGTGGGGGGGCAATGTAGAATGAGAGACCATAAAGGGGCGCGAATCTATCAGTGCATTAGCAGTGGTAATAGCGTAGTGAAAGCGGCAATTGTGGTGTTCAATAATGATTTGAGTGTCACTTTGGATACCAAATCAACGGAAAATATGGTCATAATCAAAATCAGAACAACTGCAGGGGAAATGGGATTTATTTCATTCTACTTTGAACCCACACAGGCCATCGGCTCTTACCTGGATCACCTAGAGTCAGTCCTAAAAAACGCACCCCTGAAGCACTTCCTGCTGGGTGGCGACTCAAACGCGAAGAATTTGTGGTGGGGTAGCCAGGAAACGGACCGTCGCGGCGAAGAGTTGGCCGGCACCTTGGATGAGTTGGGGCTGCAGATCTTAAATCAGGGCGACACACCCACTTTCTTTGTTGTCAGAGGAGGTAAGGTCTACTCGAGCATCGTTGACGTCACTGCCTGTACAGCAGAGATGCTTGACATGGTGGATGAGTGAAAAGTCGACGAGAGTCTGACTAGTTCCGACCACAACGCAATATGTTTTAAAGTGAGATTACAAAGGGAAAAGGGTATTATAATAAATAGGACCACACGTAAATTCAACACCAAGAAAGCCAATTGGGTGCTTTTTAGGGAAAAAATTGCACAATTAACGGAAGAAAATAAGTTAAACAGTAAGGAAATAGTGAAAATAAATGATCAACAGGAACTGGAAAAAATTATTCAAACATACACCAATATAATTAACGAGGCTTGTGAAGAATCTATTCCAAACAAAAAGTTAACGGAAAAACTTAAAATACCGTGGTGGAATGCGGAACTAGTCAGACTGAAAAAGATAACGGCAACTAGAAAGAAAAACTGGAAGGCAAACTCAGCACTTCAATATGCCCAGGAGTGGGGTGTTGTAAATAAGCTGTGTTTTGCTGCGCACAAAACCAATGCAATAACTATTACAAAAAAGCTTAAATACGACACACCACGCCTGAGCATGGGCGGCAAGCAAGTCGCCGAAATTAAGGTGTTGGGTGTCACCATCGACAACAAACTGACGTTCAACTCACATGTCTTAAAGGTGTCAAGGAAAGCCATAAACATTTATAAGCAGTTGTCACGAGCAGCAAAAGTGAGCTGGGGATTAAATCCTGAAATAATAAAAATAATATACACCGCCGTCATCGAGCCGATCATTTTGTACGCTGCCAGTGTATGGGCTCCAGCCGCCAACAAAGTCGGGATACAAAAGATCTTAAACACTGTTCAGCGGGGGGTCGCGCAAAAGATCTGCAAAGCCTATCGAACGGTCTCCCTTAACTCAGCAATGATACTGGCGGGAATACTCCCACTTGATCTTCGCGTTCGCGAGATGGCCGCGTTGTACGAGGCCAAGAGGGGCAAACCCCTACCGTTGCTGAGAGATAGGGAGATCGAGCGAATGGCTTCAGCTTTGGAATCTCCACACCCTGCTAAGCAAATAAATGTCGACTTCTCGTGCCTGGTGGACCAAGACCAACAGTACAGCGGAGAACCCACAGTTAGGATATTTACTGATGGGAGCAAGATTGATGGGGGTGTCGGTGCAGCCATCTCCATGTGGAATGGAAGCACCGAGACCAAAACTGTCAAGCTTGCTCTCTCAAATTACTGTACAGTCTACCAGGCCGAAATTTTGGCTATTTGCAGGGCTAGTGCTGAAGTAACCAAACATCGCGCTAACACTTTCGGTATACTGAGCGATTCCATGGCGGCCCTCCAAACAGTAAAAAATCCCAACTGCTTCCATCCCCTTGCTGTGGAAACGAGGCGAAATCTAACGCGAGCGCTCTAACAGGGTAAAGCTGTGACTTTATCCTGGATTAAAGCACACGTCGGGCTAGAAGGGAACGAAAGGGCGGATGTTCTGGCCAAAGAGGCGGCCAAGAACCTAAAGAGGCGGCCAGACTATAGTCTCTGCCCCGTTTCATTTGTCAAGCGTAGCATTCGAATGGCCACGCTTGATGAATGGAACGAGCGATATACAAACGGCGAAACGGCATCGGTAACAAGACTGTTTCTGCCCGACGCACTGACGGCGTACAAAATAGTAAAGAAAATTAAAACGAACAGCTATATAACCCAACTGATGACAGGGCACGGTGGGTTCTCCGGATACCTGGCACGTTTCAAGTGTAAGAAGAGCCCATCGTGCATCTGCGACAGTAACAACATAGAGTCGATACAACACCTAATATGTGAATGCCCAATAAACAATAACGATCGGCACAACATTGAACAGCTATTAAACATAAAAATAGAACCTAAAAACCTTAACGAAATAATTAAAAACAAACATTGTAACAAATTTTTAGACTATTGTACAAAAATAATAAAAATAGTTAATGCAAGAAACAAAATGAAATAAAATAATACTTAAACAATATAAAAGTATATAAGTCCATAAGTATTAAACAAATAAGTAAATAATAAGTCTTAATTAGTTACAAATAAGTTAATGTTTTTAAAAATAATATACCATATGTAATAAACGTAAAGAAAAGTGGAAAAAACTAAGAAATGTAAATAGCTTAGAGTAATGGCAACAGACCAAGTAGATATAAGAAAATAAACAAAAACTGTATAAATTTATTTCCCATTAGAAATTAAAACTAGATGTAAGGTAGCTCTGGATAGACTAAGCAGGAGTCCCACCTGCATTGTACGAAAGAGATGAATGCAAATTGAGATGAATGCGAATGATTATGTTGGAGGTTATCTAGTATAAAAAAAAAAAAACCTAACCTAACCTAACCTAACCTACACTTTTTTTTTATTATACAGGAAAAAACCCCTTATGGGTAACGCCGCCCGACGGGGACAGGCGGCGGTTATGTCGGACTCGCACCGACTAAAACGACCTGTGTGCTCCACCACGCTGCCGATGGCAAGGACAGGGTATCATTGTACATTTTGCCCCCATCCCGCCGACAGCTCTGATCCCAGAGAATAAACACCTCCAGGTAGGGGCCCCTCGAAAGAGAAACCCCCCTCCGCTAACCGGTGCATCGGGAGCACCAGATGCACCGACCGCCTCGGGGACCTGTAAGCCAGGTGTCCGATGTACCCCGTTCGGAACACCCGAAGGTCCCCAGTTAGGGCGGCAGACGATGGGCTTGGGCGAGTCACTAACACCTGGACTCACCAGCAGCAGATTGGATCCAGAACAACAGTTCCGTGGAACCGCTCCGCCGCCTCCCTCCGCCCCCCTCCGCAGAGCTAAGGGAGGCCATCGCTGCCCACGATCGCTCCCTGCCCACCGTGTTTGCTATGTCACGGTCGACAGGGAGAGATCGCGCCCCAAGTAGGGACCCAACGCCTTGGTGGGCGTTTCCGCCCCCACCGGGTAATTTTTTATAGAGGTTTTCTTCCTCGCAACCCGAAGGTCCCCGTTCCCATTGCTGGGCTTCCGGGTTTCGCCGAAGGTGGCCGTAACCATGTCAAGCCAGACTTAGAGTAAGCCCAACTGGACCCGTCGCTCATTAGGGACTTCACCCCAACCCCCCCGAAGTCCCCGGCCCGTCCAGATTGCCCTCTGCTAATCAGAGGGACAACTGGATTGGCCACCCCTCAGTGGTCCGTTCGCCAAGACTAAGCTTGCCCAGGGTGCGCCACGAGGAGGCCGACCACTTTGGCACCCCAACCTAACCTAACCTTTTTTTTTTTTCTTTTTTCGAGGGGAAACTCCTAACGAGTACACACGCCGTCATGGGAGCCGACGACGTGGTTATGTGGGGTTCGCACCCACTAAAACCCCCCGGTGTCCATCTCACGCCTTAATGCGGCAGCCACGGTTCCCTATTTGACCGCGACCTCGCAGCGTTGCCGCCCTAGCGGCCCTCCTCAGAGCAGGGAGTTCCTTACGCCTCCCGACCACCTCTGGGATGCACCTAAAGACACTAGATGCATCCTAGAATAAGACCCTTGTAAGGGCGCCGGGTCCCCCATCACCCGACGTCCAGGATCTTAACATCGTCGCTGGCTGTAGACAGTCGAGTATCGACCGCAGCAACGACGGCAGGTTCCGAAGGGGAACTAGTAATTGGTTCCTTCCGGAACCCGCGGCGCTTTCTGACGGGGTTGCAGAGCCTGCCCCCCATCCAATGATTTGCCGGGAGACCAGCCCTAGCGCAAGGCCCACATTTAGGGTCTCGCGAGCATCGCGTAGCGATGTGGCCGGTCTCACCGCATCGATAGCACTCAGTGCTTCTATCGACTTTCGAGTCACAGTTCGCCCGAAAGTGACCAACATCTAAACACCGGTAGCACCGCTGTATCCGCTTTCCAAGAAGCTCAACTCGTGCCGTACACCATCCCACGCGGAGCTTCCCGATGCCCTCCAACTTAAGCGCCACAGCCACCGGACAACGCACCCACACCGTGCAGTATCCAGCAGCGTTGTACTTCAACTCCCCGACCTTTACTTGCCCGGTAACGCATCCACCAGATGTAGCCACAGCATTGGCCACTTCAGAAGCCGAGGCAACATCTTCCACGCCCACAAGGCGCAAATCCGCAGTCTTAACGGGCCTGGAAATCCTCACTAACTCTTGGCCCACAGACTCCTTTAACTTTTCAGCGAAGATATCTGCCTTGATCCCATTCTCGTTTTCGGAAACTTCAAAAATCCTTCCACCAGTAGCCGACCGTCTGAATGTTACCGACGGGATCCCCAGAGCTGAGAGATCTAACTTCTCCTTTGCTTGGGCAACGACATCTCTGTAGGTCACTCCACATTTTATTGCGGTGTCGGTCAAAGTGTCCACCACCGCGGAGGAGTTAGGTACCCGTACCTTAGGCTTTCTCCTCCTCTTCTTCTTCCTCTTCTCCATATGACCAGGAGATACGCTCTGGATTGTAGCCATCGCAGGTTTAACTGGGACAGGGTTCCGAACTCTCGTCGCGTCCTCTTTTCGCCTTCGGTTTCTCTTTACAACTGTGGCCCATTCAGTAGCCAGTGGAACCACAGGAACTTTAGCCCTTTCTGCATATGTGTGGTCATCGCACACACGTGTTTCAACTCTTGCGATTTTCGCCGGCTTAGGCCCTAGCGAATATTCCTCGGGAGTCGCTATGTAGCTTGCATCCACCATAGTAGACGCATCCTTCATTTGAGGCCTTGTTACAGAACTAGCAAGACGCCTTAAATCCTGTTCTTGGGTGAGACTTGACACGCGCCTCTTTAACTTATCCACCTCTTTCCGCAGATTCTCAATTTCCGTGCGGAGATCACATTTTTCAATCTCACTGCGTTGCATCATTTTTTTCTGCATCGCAGACTTATCTACCAGTGTGCAAATGCCGTTCCATAGCTCATTGCTGTACAAGCCAGCCAAATCCACCAAGTTACGGATCTGTTTTCTGCTCACATTAGGATCATCAATTCTCTTAACCGTCTCATCCATCAGATCAAGATTGGCCAGAAAACGATTTCCATCCTCTTTCTTCGTTCGAGTCTCAATTGTTTTATCGACAAAGTTGTTCTTCTCATCACAAGTCATTTCAAATTGGAATTTTGATTCGACTTTTTCGTCGCATTCCATTGCCTCTCTATCAGTTTCTTTCGACGTCGAAACAGAAGGTGCCCCCCCAGATACGATGGGGCGACTACGTCGAGGGGACGACTGCCGGTGCTCCGGTTGCCGTCTCCCCGACGCAGCAAGGGATTCCCCAGATGAATTGGGACCCTCCTGGGTAGTCATTTGATTACGTGTCTTAACCATTCTGTTGTTTTTTTTCCCCACTCAAATTCCCCCCCAGTTGTGGAGTCCTAGTGACCGGATCCCCCCGGCCATTCATCCCATCGGCGGAGCCCGAACCTTAGGATTAGGGTAATTTTTAGAGAGGTTTTCTTCCTCGCGACCCGAAGGTCCCCGCTCCCATCACTGGGTTTACGGGTTTGGCTGACGGAGGCCGAAGCCGTGTCCAGCAAGACTTGAACTAGCCAAAACCGAACGCGCCAACCAGTTGAAGACTCAATCCCCCCAGAGCCCCCAGCCTATCAGAATTGCCCTCTGCTAACAGAGGGACAATCAGAATCAGCAACCCTACCCCCCCTACCCCACGGTCCGTTCGCCAGGTCCAGGGAATACATATTTCATTATTCCGTAGGCCTGCCCAGGGTGCGCCACGAGGAGGCCAACCGCTAAAGCACCCCAACCTAACCTAACCTAACCGAGTACGCACCCAGATACGGTCGCGAACAGCCACAAAACCGCACGCTCTTGGTTTTAAAATTCATTATCTCCGGAAGTACGCATCCGATCTCTTTGAAATAAGTGTCAAAATGTGCGCATTAGTGCCTTCTTTAAAGTGACACATCACAACAGTATCGGACGACAGTGATTAAAAAGTGAGAGGTGAAAAACATACCTTTTTTAAGGTTAATTTCGTAAAATTAGGCAGTTTATCTGTGCTAGTGCAGAGAATAGTGTAGTGTGCGTGAAACATCAAACGCCATCAGATAGAACCGGGTTGGCTCTATCACCGAGATATTTTTCCGCGGTGGAAAACAATAGTTTTCCCGCGAAAAATAAGGTTTCTCACAAACGAGCACGTGCTTTTTTCACCACGTGCTCACTAAAGGAGAAGAGAGAAAAATCTGAAATTCACGGACAAGAAAGGTACTATCTTCACAAAGCTTTTGGCATCAAGAAACAAATTTTTGGACATTTAGTTTTTGAAAAAAGTAAAATTAAATGAAAGAACTTTAAACATTAATAACTTTTAAAATAGATTTTTGATCTATAGTTTTTAAATTGTTAATTGTTGCGCGCTAAGACCGTCTGAGTGTATACAAAATTTAAAAAAATTTTATCGACTAAATTTGGAGATATAAGCAAAAAGTGCAAAAATCGGTCCCCACAGACTCCTGAAAAATTTTTCTATGAAAATAATTTGTTTTATTATTTCTATAGATAATCCTTCATTTTAGGTATATTTTGGTGCTTTTAGAATAATTTTAAGATTAACGGTTCCGAAGATATTGAATTTTATGTAAATTTATTAAAATTAATTAAAAATCATAGGAAAAATAAATTTCGAAGTATACCATTAGTTTCAGAATAGTGTTTTGAGTCCTTTAGACCCAAAACAAAATTAAGATTGCTCTTATTAAGGAATTTCTCTTTTTCCGAAATTTTTAGATTTTTTGCGGAAAACTTCAAATCGTAATAACTTCAGAACCGTACAGCGTACAAGGATCGGATTTTCACTGTAGTGTTTGAAAAAATTATTTTGTTACATTAAGTAAAAAATTTTGGTGAAATTTGCCGACCGACCGACCGACCGACCGACCGACCAATCAACCAACCAAAGTAAAAGTTTTGTCGATTTCGTAAAAAATTACGAGCATATGGTTCGATGTCACGAAATATCTAAAAAAAATAAGTTTTTTAATCTAATTAGGTAAATTTTAGATTAAAAGTGTTAGGAATCCAAAGATATAAGCTTTCGCTAAGATATTAGCAATATTTCATTTAGAATTATCCATTAAAACGAAAATACTAGCCCGATTAGTTTGAAAATTTTGTTTTCGCTCTCCTGAAAAGTCGTCAAAACACACATCAGACCTAATGCCTCTAAGGTAGAGAATTAAACAATGGGCATTTCTTATTATTTATTAAACAAAACAAAATAAAATAGCGTCGTACAGAACAATAAAGTACGGACTGTGGTAGAGACGGCCGGGCGGGCGGAGCTCGCGGTCACAGGCGCGGGCGGCGCGGCGGGCGCTAGGGGCGCGGGCGGCGGCGGCGCGGGGCGCGGCGGGGCGCGCGGGGCGAGCGGCGTGCGCGGCGGCGGGAGGGGCTCCTCGCCGCCGTACTCCGCCGCGTGGTCGCCGTACTCGCCCGCCTTCAAGCGCACGCGTGAGGTTCGAGGGTGAGTCGCCTAGAGGGGGCGCGGATGCGTCACGCGAAATAAACTACAAATATCGGAGCGGCGTCGCCGGTCGTAGCTCTAGCCCTCGTCTCCGAACGTGCAGAGAGCGGGCCTACGTCCGTCGGCGGGACGATAAGAGGTCGGTACCGTTCTCGCTAGGCGACATGGCGTCTACTCGGATGAGGAATCGAGAGTCGGAACCGACCGGGCGATAAATATAAAGGGTTATATATCCCGAAGCGATTATAACGCCGAAGGAGTATGTACGAAAAATGGCAAAGTTTGTTCTACCCTTAACTTAACTTTTCCCATAGCTCTACAGTTTTAAAAAAACACTATTCTCATATCAACCATACCCTAAAGTCGGCTCGATTCGGCTCGAACTCGAGTGGCGCCCGCAGCGGTGACGCCGGCGACGACGGCGCCCGCTCGCCGACGAGCGCGAGGGAAGTCCGCGGAGGGGGCGCGGGGGTCGCGAGGGGCGCGGGGCCGCTCGTCGTCGGCCGCGTGCCCGTCGCCGACGGCAGCTCGTCCTCGTCGTCGGAGCTCGTCGTCGCGATCGATCGTCCTGGTATGTTTGAGTTTCGTCCCGAAAATCATTTACCATTTCCATCTACTCCATTATATGGAGTACGAAGGGGGGATTTGTGATTCATTCTCATTTTCACCGACAGCTGTCCCAGATGTCGCTAGCTAAAGAACTATTATTATTTATTTTATTTTACAGGAAAACTTACAGCGATATTAAATATATACAAAGCTATAGAAATACTATAAGCCAATTACGAGTTTTCACAAATAAATTTTGTCTAAATCTGAAACAACTCGCGTATAAATAAGTGTTCGGTACTTTGTACTGCCCGAGCACTCCGGGTGCCCGCGGGGGCACCGCGGCGCGGAGGTGCAGGGAGCGGGGGGGTCCGCGCTCGCGCCGATCGTCCAGCGGCCGCGCCCCATTCACGATTCACGGCTTCATGGCGCCAGCAGCCGTACCTTATAGCCTATTATATACCTCGATAATTACCTTACCAAATAAATCCAGCAAATTTACAGTCCGCTTTTCATTTAAAATAAAGTACACTACAATAAGAACATATAAATATCAAATTTATAGTTCAATTTTTAGTTAGAGATAGTTCGCGATAAAATCGCGGATTATAGCAATATATAATATTTATAATAATAATATTTTTATTATCACTTTTGTATTATAGATCTTTGCAAAGTAATTAGATGTGTGCGTGAATTCGAGTGCGGCGCCCGATGCTATGGAACATGTCTGTGAGTAAAAGCACGCAGCGAGATGACGCTTCTCCGCGGAACGATGACGGGACGAGAAGCTTACGGCTGCCGAAGATAGGCTCCGCAGCGGTCTCCGCGACGGGCCCCTCGGCGGTCTCCGCGACGGGCCCCTCGGCGGTCTCCGCGACGGGCCCCTCGGCGATCTCCGCGACGGGCCCCGCGGTCGACGGCGGCGGGCCCCGTCCGGCCGGCAGCCGCCGCTCCCGGCAGAGCCGCGCGCACGCGCCGCTGGAACACGGGAAACGCGAACAGTGGGAGCGCGAAGATCGCGGTCGACCGTAACGAATGACTAAATGAACTCGGTTCGATCGGTAGCAATTCGATCACCAGTCTCACAGGTAAGAAATGACTCCTTGATAAAACCATGCTAAGCAGTCTTCGAGCTCGAGTTTAGACTGAAATCAGTGGACTATTTTCAGCGGCCGCCATTCTTGTACCCTTCTCGAGCTCGGGCCGAAGGTGCACACCCGCGTCGGCCCGATCTTGTTTGGAGGACGAGGCTCGGTGCTCGGTATTGCGTTTCTGGGATGTACGGTACGCAATGGAACCGAAGGTGTTCAATGATATGACGTGATGAATAACAAATGTATATTTAATTGACTACATGATAATAACAGGTTAAAGTAAGTGAGAGTGAATACAAAGAAATATACCTTAGCTTATATAATACGAATTTTAACGGGGGGAGCGAAATACAGGAAATATATTGTCACATACATTATATTTCCTATATGCCTATTTCGCATAACATTTTTATTTATCCATAGCTCACGTACTAGTCGTTTAAAACTATACAACATGTGAGCTATAGTTTTGCTTGTGAATTATTTGTGGCTGTACGCCGCACTGGGCCGAGGCTGGCAAAAAGCGTTGGCCTAATACTGAATATATTTTATTTTTATTTTACTTTATATAATCTACAGCTATTTACTATTATTAATAAGCTAAGCTATTTATTAATAAGGCCAAACTGATTATATAGTTTTACAAAAAATAAATTTTGCTTAACAGAATTTAGTAAAGAAAGTACGAAAGCAACAATAACGACGTGATGTGCGTGTTTGTGTATTGTGTGTGTATGTGTTTGTGTGTGTGCGTGCGTGGGTGCATGCGTGTGCGTGTGTATGTGTGTCTATGTGTTTTTAATACTTTTTAATTTTACTGTTGTTTGGGACTGGGTTCAATTAACTCACGTTTAAATTGTGCTTTGGATAAATGAAATATATCTATATTTGAATATTGTTTGTTATATGATCGTGCTAGCCGTGGTACTATAGAATTTTAAGAATAATTGGTATGGCACCTGGGAACGTTAATAAGACGTGTGTGGCGTATACTTAATGAAGGAACTATCAATGAAAACGCAGTGATTAGACTAGGACAGTCTATTGAAACGGTCAATATACCTTGCAGCAGTAACATGTCGCTCTGAAGCCTTCTTTGTTCTAATGAATCCATTCTATAATGAGAACATGCTTCCTGGTAACTATTAAACTTCCTAAAATAAGTTCTTTACCAAGTACTTTAGAAATTTTTCCTGAATAGATTCAAGTCTTTTTATGTGTATTATGTAGTGGAGCGTCCAGATATTGCAAGCATACTCGAGAATACTTCTAACGTAAGCAAAGTATAGCTCCTTAATGCAGGCGATGTTATTAAATTTACGGGTTACTCTCTTGATAAAACCTAACTGTTTATAGGTTTTATTGGATACAATGTCGATTTGATCGTTCATTGAAAGTTTACTCACGGTAATAGCTTTGGGAATACACGTATTATTATATTTATATTCATAATCAAAGACAATAGTATCTTTTTATCATCAGCAAACATTAAATATTTTGCATGCTTGAAGCAGCTGTCAATATCAAACAAGTAGACATTATATAAGAGAGGGCCTAGGATGGAACCCTGAGGTACCGCTGAAGGAACTGTAATGAAACCACTTCTAGCACTACCTGTGATAACCGCTTGCATCCGATTTGTAATGTACGAAGTAAAGCACCTAAGCCAACTTCCATTGATTCCTAAAGCGTATAGTTTTCGAAGCAAGATTACATGATCTACGCGGTCGGACGCTTTTTCAAAGTCCGTGTAGATCACATCTACCTGGCATTTTTCTTCCATACTTTTCAATACATAATCTGTGAAAACCGCCAAATTTGTGGTTGTTGAACGATTCTTCATAAAACAAATGTGGGAGCAAAACCAAGATGAAAAAAGGCTACCTACAGCTGAAGAAGGAAAATGCGAAGAAATATACAAAATCACTACAACCGGATCAGAAGATGGAAGATATATTGTGAACTTACCAACAAAAACAGACAATTTATTGTCGATAGAAGGAAATACAAGAGATATATAATAAAAAATAAAATAGCAAACTAAAGTTCTTAAATCCTTACCTTGATGAAGAAGATATCGTCAGGGTGGGCGGCAGGTTACGCCACGCTGAAATACATGAAGAAAGTAAACATCCTATAATACTTGACCACGATACTTACCTGTCCACGCTGCTTGTTGCCGATGCTCATATAAAAACGTTGCACGGTGGACCGCAACTTATGCCGGGATACTTGCGCGCGAAGTACTGGATCCTGAAAGCAAAGAACTTGGTTAAATTAAAATTTAGAAAATGTCTTGTCTGTGCAAAACAAACTGCTGTCGTGAAATCACAGCTAATGGGAGACTTACCTCGTGAAAGAGTAACTCCAAACAGGCCATTTTTGCACAGTGGTGTTGATTTTGCTGGTCCATATCAAATACAGATGTCGAAAGGTAGAGGAGTTAGAACAACCAAGGCGTATATAGCTGTGTTCATTTGTATGTCAACAAAGGCAATACACCTTAAACTCGTTGGAGACATGACATCGGAATCTTTTATTGCTGCTATGAGAAGATTTGTTGCTAGACGTGGCAAATGCGCACATCTTTGGAGTGACCGAGGTAGAAATTTTTGTTGGTGCCAACAAAGACCTCACTTTAGCATGGTCCGAAGCCAAGTTGGAATTTCAAGGATCTATTGCCGAATCACTCGCACAAGATGGAACGCAGTGGCATTTCATACCAGCCTACAGTCCGCATATGGGTGGGTTGTGGGAAGCTGGTGTCAAATCGATGAAATATCATCTCAAAAGGATTTTAACAGTTATCCATACATATGAAGAACTTTATACTCTTCTTTGCCAAATCGAAGCATGCCTGAATTCGAGGCTTTTAAGTCCTATTGACGATTCTGATACTGACAGTATAACGCCTTTGACGCCTGGCCACTTTTTAGTCGGAGAAGCTCCAATCAATATGCCCAATCCAAATCTTCAAGATATACCACTAAGTCATCTGTTGAGATGGCAACATCTCCAAAGGTTGATGGGCAATTTCTGGCGCAGATGGCAAGGAGAATATCTCTCTCTATTGTAACAAAGACGCAAATGGCACCTAAGGGCCAAGGAGTTGGAAAGAGGACAAATCTCAAATCTGTGTCCATTACCCATTGATATAGATTAATGTAAACTAAGCAATTTTGTGTTATTCTATTATGTCTTTTTGCAATGTATAATTTAAAAGAGTAACATGCCCTTTAAGATTTAAGACTGTTTTGAATAAAATGACTCGCCGGCCAGAGGGGCGAGCGACGCGAGCGGCGAAAGCAAGGTCGTTTAAGCATTCGATTCCTACCAGAGCGGCCGACCGATAGTTACCCTTCAAACACGATAGGGAGCAGCCGCGTGCGCCGGAACACGGCATTCCTTTCTTACGCACACGTGTAATTTCGGTGTTATTCTCCGATTTAGTGACGCGTTTAACCAGTGAAGCGTTTAATAAGACGCGACCGTCCACGGTTTTGGTGCGCGTTGGGTACTATTCCCCGATATAGGGACGACTCAATAACGTGTGACCTTACGAAGGTTGTGTGCACACCGGGTGTTATTCCGCCGATATAGTGAAGTGTATACTCAGGGAGAAACAGATATTACGTGTCCGTGGAAGAGTGCAGAGGCGAGCCAACGGTTTCGGGAATCGGCCAAGTACATACAAGCACACACACACACACACAACATATACACGCAGTGACTCACGAGGCCGGGCCGCATGCAGCTAACGGCCGCGTAAGGTAGGTTGAAACGCCGGGGCGTCGGACCCAGGTCCCGGAGGTTGTTTCATCCGTCCGCACGTTTGCGCGGAACAAATATATTTGTAAGAATAATTCAGGTGTTTATATATTGCTTTTTTATGTTAAAGTTCAACTAATGTATCATTAAATTCATGTATTTTGATAAAGGACACTAATAGGGTCCTTCGGTGGGCGGCATGTTGCATTCGTATTGTATAAAGTAATGTTCTTGTACATCATTAAACCAGTCGCTATTAAACTCTTAAGCAAGTGACAGCTCGTTTCATTCTCGCAGAAGTTCAGAGAACCTTATATCAAGCAACAGAGACATTTATAGAAAGGTTAAAAATTATGGACAATGGTACAGCGAGACTTTTGGCACATTTATGAAGAAAAATTGGTGGAATGCCGTCACTACCAGCTCCCTTATTAGTTTTTAAAGTTTTCAGCAGCTTGAAAACATATTCCTTATCAACAGTAATTTTACAAATGGAGTCAGTGTGATTAGGACTGTATTATATGAGTTCAATGGCTGAACAAATACACTTTCAAATTATCGACGGAACCTTTGCAGACTGAGACTTCGTCGAGAGTAAGTAGAGTAGAGTATGTCTTATCGTTATTTCTCAACGTTTTGGTGTAAGAAAATAGAAACTTTGGGTCTTTGCGAATAAACTTCTGCATTCGTTCAATGTATGAGGTGAGACATTTATTTTGTACGAGTTTTTGTCTTGCCCTAAGTATAGTGATATAAGTATAGGTCGGACCGAGGTTGGCCCGCGGCAGACGTAAAGCGACCAGCGGACCGATGCCGAATGCCGACAACACACATTAACCCACTACCTTTTAAACTATAGCTAATAGCTCGGGCCAGCGTCACTGCGCTGGTCGACCCAACACGGTGTGCGTATGTTTCATATAGGAGCACCCGCGTCACGCACAACGCAGATACATTGAACTGACAGGGGAATTGAAACTTCAATCGAAACAATACAAATTTCACCTTTCATTTTACCTATGAGAGAGAATCTTCTTAGCGCAATTCCATTGCAATATTCAACACAAAATTCTTGCAAACAAATTTCTTTCGAATATTTAGTTAAAAACAATTTACAAAATCAGAAAAAAGAATAGAGCGGTTCTGATTAGGTATGTATTAAAAATAATCGCGTACCGACCGCACTGGCGCAGCGTGTGAGCGCAGTGCAGGAAGCGACGCCAGCGCGCCACGGGCTGCGCCGCGAAGGTGTCGCCGCAGGGGCCGGGCCCGCCCAGCGCGCTCAGCACGCCGCACAGCTTGCCGCCGCACACCACGCCGCCGCCCAGGTCGCGCTGCGCACCGTGCCCGTCAGCGGCGGGCCTCGCGCCTCGCGCCCTTAGCCCGCAGCCCACAGCCCGCCGCCCGCCTCACCTCGCACAGCTCGGCGCCGGCCAGGCACAGCAGCCGGCCGCCCGCCGCCGCCCAGTGCGGCACGCGCGCCGCGCAGCGCCCGCCGCCCGCCGCCAGCCGCACCACGCGCAGCAGCGGGCGCGCGCGGGCGGCGGGCAGCGCGCGCGCCGCGTGGCACTCGGCCGCCCGCTCGCAGTCCGCGCGCCGCGTGCCCAGCAGCACGGGCCGCGCGCGCGCCTCGCCGCCGAACGGCGCCTCCAGCTCCGCCACGGCCAGGTCCAGCGCCGGGTCCGCGGAGTCGCGGCCGTCGCCCGCCAGCGCCACGCGCGTCACCCGGCGCGGGCCCGCCGGCGCGGCCGCCAGCGCCCACAGGCGGGGCCCGCCGCGGCCGCGCGCGCAGCCCGCCGTGGTGAGCGCGGTGCGGGCCGACACCAGGGACGCGCCGCAGCGCCACCCGCTCTCGTGCTCCAATACTATCTGCGAAGACTTAAATTTATTCTTATGTCCGAGCGAATCGTTTCACTTCGAGATTTATTCGTGAAAATTTGCAATTGACTCGTCGTATTTTCTATTGTTTTGTATATATTTAACTGGCGGCCCGCCCCTGCTTCGCACGGACTATATAGAATATATAGCCTATATCGCTCGGTGAAAAAAATGATTAAAATATTGAATGGTAATATACATACAAACCTTCCTCTTTAATCACTCTATCTATTAAAAAAAACCGCATCAAAATCTGTTGCGTAGTTTTAAAGATTTAAGCATACATAGGGATATATGGACAGACAAAGAATGTGATTTCGTTTTATAGGTACTATGCAGTGATGCCGCTTAAGTTTTCCTGTCAGAATAAAATAGAATAGAGATCGGTCCCGAAGAGGAGACGCGGCTGAAATACATCTACGAAACGCGATTCACCGAACGGTGTCTCGCAGTGAAAGACCATAAACTCTATCGTGACCCGCCAGAGCTCCTACGGAACGAACGCGGCAGCGACGGCCGGAGCCGCTCCGCCGCTGCCGAACGACCGTCGGGGCGGCATCGGTTCGGTCACCATGAACGGCACGGAGTCGCCGTCGTCGTCGTAGCGCGCGCCGTCCGCCAGCGCCGCCAGCGCCGCCAGCGCCGCCAGCGCCGCCAGCAGCAGCGCGCGCGCCCGCAGCCCCGCCAGGCCCACGCTGCGCCCCGCACGAGACATGTCCCGACACGCGCCACTGTCACTGTCAGTGTCGCCGTTCTTTGATTGTCATATTTCTTCTTTTTAAAGATAATATCATTCGATCGAGTTGTGTAAACTACGTTGTTTCGCTCGAAATAAAGATTTCAGTATCGTCGTCGTTTAATAAAAAGAGGTTTCGGACGGTCGATTGATACGTTAGGTATATATATTGGTCCGTTACGTTCTATCGTGAATACCGTCCTGCCGCCTGCCGCCTGCCGACCACAAACGGCCCCTCCTACGGTCGTCGACCGCGGCCGTTGCCCGTCGATCCCGAACAGTACAGTAAGTACGTAATGAAATAGATGGGTAACTCTGAGTGATTTTGGGTGATCCGTGATAGCGCCATCTAGGAGACCGGTGTGGTACTAAAAAGGTCGAAGTGTTGTCGCCATCTGGGAGCTGGGAGCTGCCATTCCCAGACCTCCCCACCGAACAAGACATCCATTAGGTCACGTAGGTGACCTGGGCTTACGGCCCAAATACCGACACCTTTAGGTCACCTAGGTGACCTCGGCCTACGGCCGAAACACGTGCCGGGCTTAAGTGCCCGCGAGGAGATGCCCGGGTAGTGAGGAATACCTCGAGGCCCGCACCCCGTTTACTCCCACCCGGGGAGTAAGCGAGAAGACCCTTCATCATGTCGCCATTAACTTCCGCTTTGTATTTTATAGCAACACAGTCATGAAACAAGAGTATCGCGCCCTTTTTGATTAAAATGGTACCAACACTGTGACGTGTTGTTTCCGGTTGAGTCTTCCTATTGATAAAACGTTTCAGTTATAATCAGTCTTTGTTCGTCATTCAAGAGAAGTGCATCTCGGAGCGGGAATTGTGGTATTCCTATTATATCTTGTTATTGTATATAGTGTGCGTTTACATCAGAAGTGTAAAAGTTTACTCGCGTCGTGCCCGTTGTCCGTGCATCCTGATTTACGGCAATTTTGGCTTTTTAAACTTACTCTTGTCTAATTTTAATAAAAATCATTTCTTGGTTTGTATATTTTTTCGTAAGTAAAAAGTGATTACGGTTATATATTACGTATAACGAAAGTTTCTGGTGAGTCAGTTCATTTAAATTTTTTTCGTATTAAATAGTGAAAAAGTATGGTTTATCTGTGATTAAGTTTTGGTTAACTACTCACATTTTATCCGAGAATGTTTGTTGAAATTCAACCGCCCAAGTAAATTGTATTTTTAAAATACCCACATTTCATCTGAGAATATTTGTAGAACGCTTGGTATAATTTTTCTTAAATACCCACATTTGAACTAAGAAAATACTTGCATTCGTAGATTTGTAAACGATGATACATGAACGAATTGTACGACATGGCTGGATGTTGTCGTAGACGAAGGATAGCAGAGTGGATTCAATTGCAACAGATATCCAAAGTGGACACTGTTGCAATGGTTGCATGGTGATACATGTTTAGAGTGGCCTTAACAGCCCAATGACTCATATTAATTTAGTAGATAACTTATGAACAACAAAGTTTATTTTTCTGTTTATTTATCTTGTCTAATGTATTCGCTTCAGACAAAAGATACCAGGGTGGATTAAATTGTAACAGATATCCGAAGTGAACACTGTTGCAATGGTAGCGTGGTGATACACGTTTAGAGTGGCCTCAGGCATCTCTATTCCAAACCATGATATACGAGCAAGTCGTACGACCCTTTGTAGTCTAACGAGCTCAGCTACCATCAACGCTGTTTATCTGATGTTTGATAGAGATATTGTAAATATCTTGAGATATTGAGAGTGATCTGAATTCAGTATTCACATTTAGGCTGAACCTTAACGGTAGAGTGACTCAATTTCACATTGTAGATAACTATACTCATGAACATTGTTTGTCCTCAGCTTCTACATTAGACTAGTACGTGTTCGGGACGAACACGTATGCAGGAGGGCCGGATGTTGTCGCTATTAACTTCCGCTTTGTATTTTATAGCAACACAGTCATGAAACAAGAGTATCGCGCCCTTTTTGATTTAAATGGTACCAACACTGTGACGTGTTGTTTCCGGTTGAGTCTTCCTATTAATAAAACGTTTCAGTGACAGTCAGTCTTTGTTCGTCATTCAAGAGAAGTGCATCTCGGGAACGGGAATTGTGGTATTCCTATTATATCTTGTTATTGTATATAGTGTGCGTTTACAGAAGGGAAATTATCATCTATATATTTCAAAATAATGATGATATTCACAGATAATACACTATAATATGATGATTCATGCTATTATTTTGCTATTAGAGTGCACCACTCATGTGACATGTCCGTACCTGACGCCCGCACTGTAAACAAACCGCACGAACATAAATCGCAAAGCAATATTCCTCTCCATTTATGTTTGTATGTCGGGGGGTCGAAATATTTCAACATAAAATTTAAACATTTAGAAGAAGTGTTAAGTGTTTGCCGTGTGGTATCCGGCTGAGTAGAATAGAACGACCCTCATTTTTTATGGAGGTGTCGTAAAAGCCGACTGAGGTAAGTTTACGTCGGGCAGAGCGGCCGGTCGTAAAATACGTAGCAAAATCATGTGACTTGTTTATTACGTGTCGTGCGATATAATATATACATCTTCTTCACATTTATATACACCTCCTATCATCACATTTTTATTGTTGAAAATAAGATATTGATATTTAAATTAATCGTAATATTTATCGTAAGGTCTATCGTATTATCGTATTTAAGGTTTTCAAATTATTATGTTCAAAATAAGTTAAACCTTATCTGTTTTAGTATAAACAATAAAGGTTACCAGGGTATTCGGTAGCGACGGATATTTGTTTTAACATTCAACATATTTTGCATCAAGTGTTAATAAATAACATAACAATCCTCGATGCTCAACAAAGCTTGCGTGCTTCAGGCGGAGATGACAGAAATACTCCGAGCCCAGCTTTCTCTCGGAGGAGTCTCCGTGACTCGACGAACGCTTTCTTTAATTTCCTGCACAAATTCGGTGTGTTTTATTTGGGCCTCCTCGGAAAACCCTTCAGGTGGCCTGACATGTTTGCCGAATACAACCACCGATACAGTCGCCGGCCGCACCGCGAGCGATCGACTCGTCTACCGAGCTCCGTAGAATCCTCTACGGAGTCGTTAAGGTCTTACCGTGAATAACACGCACAACTTTTTATTACTCCTTATATTTTATCCAAAAACTCATTAAAAACCGGTAAATCGGAAACCGTCGCACGGCCCTTGCGAAACCGTGTCGTTCGGAAATAACTGAAGAAAAAACGGTCGAATATATCTGACTAAATATTATCTTTTGTAGAATTTTTGCAACAAGCTTAGCGAGATGAAACTCCGCGACAACCGATAATATCATGGAATTAATATTAATCTTAAATACTAAGCATATACGAGCTCGGTTAAAAATTTTAATGGTAATTTTGTAATGGGGTGCTTTATCGAGAGTTCAAAATTTATCGAAATTTCGTTATCGATCTATCGATGAGCAATAAGAAATGAAAGGCAGCGCGTCAGCGTAACGAGTGTAATGTCGGGTCCGGCGGGGCTCGGCGGGGCTCGGCGGGGCCCGGGGCGCGCTCACTGCGGACGGAGCTCGTCGGGCAGCGCGTGCAGCCGCAGCTGGCGCTCCAGCAGCGCGTCGGCCAGCGCGGCCGCCTGCCCGCCGCACCACGCCGCGCCGCGCACGTACAGCCACTGCGGCCGCGGGACACCGATACATTCAGAGCACGTTCGAAACGAAATCCGTTCGAGAAACGGAGACGCGGCCGCAGCGGCGCACCTTGGCCTGCGGGGCCGCGTCCAGCGCCGCGTACAGCGCGGGGGCCAGCCGCGGGCGGGCCGCGCGCGCCTCCGCCTCCAGCCGCACCGTCCACAGCAGCGCGCCGGAGCCGGCCCGAGCCGCGCGCCGCGCCGCACGCACCAGCCGCTCGGCGTCTGCGACCGACGCACCGCTGTAGCTGTCGGCCGGCGCGCGCGCCCGCGCGACGCCCGCCCGCTCACCGTCGGCCGCGAAGTCGCCCTCCACGGCGCGCGCCAGCGGCGGCAGCAGCGCGGCCAGCGCCGACACCGGCCCGCGCGGCGACAGCGCGGCCAGCCGCTCGGCCGGGCCCTGCGCCGCCGCCCACGCCCACAGCGGCGCCTCCGCGGCCTCTGCGCGAGACGGGCGCCGTGAGCGCGGCTGGCGCGGCGCGGGGCCCGCGGGGGCGCGCGCTCTCACCTAATGCGAGCCGCACGTTGTCGGGGAAGTGCGCGAGCAGCAGGCGGGCGGCGCGCGCGGCGCCCCCCTCGCGCGCCGCCGCCGCCACCAGCGCCGCGCCGGCCTCCTCCCAGTAGCGCGCCGCCCGGCCGCCCGCGCGCACGGCCCGCGGCGCCGCGGCGCACGCGTCCCGCAGCAGCCGCTCGCGGCGCTCGGGCCCGGCCAGCAGCGCCCGGGCGCGGGCCCACTCGCCGCGCGCCGGCAGCAGCACCTCGGCGGCGGTCGGCTCGCCGTCGTCCGCCGCCGCGTCCGCCTCCGCCGCCGCGCACTCCCGCTCGCACTGCGGCCGAACGCGGTGCGCGTGACGGTGCGGAGGGACGCAGGCGGTCCGCGTTCCTCCGCACGCCCTACGTCTCGAGCGGTCGCCGCGAGGGGGGCGAGGAATTTATTGAAATTCAAAATATTCTTTATTCAAATAAACTCGTAAACGAGTGCTTTTGAATCGTCAACTCTACTGCCGGTTCGGAAAGCCGTTCCTACCGAGAAGAGCCAGCGAGAAACTCGGCGGTTACTCTTTTAAGAATATAATTCCTAATACTATTTACATTAAGTCGTTACTGTCTCGGGCGGAGAGAGACTTCAGAGAGAGCTATATCCACACACTCTTATCTTCTAAGTGATCTTCAACAGTATAGTAGACTTTCTGTATTAGCCTTTTTTTAAGTGTTTTTAAACTGCTTTAATGGCATAGCTGAAATTAATTGCCGAATTTTGAGGAATCATGAGCAGAGATGATCTTCTGCGAGGATGTTATCTCGCGGAAGGAGGCGGCGGAGCGAATCCGGGAAGTCGAGTCTTCGAATCCGATCCGTCACGGCCGAGCCGGGCGCGGGCGACTCGCCTACGATCGTCTAACGGGAACCTTTCCGGGCGTTCCGAACGGGGTTTAATCGGACGCCCGCCCTATAAGGTCTCCGAGGCGGTCGATGCATCTGGTGCTTCCGATGCACTCTGGGGTGCGGAGTTGCTGTTGGCGGGGATGGAGGCGATGTCTTCATAGGTACTCTATCCTCGCCACCAGCAGCGTGGTGGAGCACACAGGTTATTTTAGTCGGTGCGAGTCCGACATAACCGCCGCCCGTCCCCGTCGGGCGGCGGTACCCATAAGGGGTGTTTCCTGTTTAAAAAAAAAAAGGTTGATTCTTTCGAGTCGGGTCGATGAGTATTTTTATCGGTAGTCACTCGGTTATTATCTAGCACGATCGTAAAGTGCACCACCTCTGGATTTTTCGAGCAAACTCGGTGACGATTCGGCCCAACTTCGTAAATTCGCAACAGCATCCTCTAGAGAGAGAGTCCTATCGCGGATTGAAGTCTCACTAAATATAAAAAAAAATTGTGGATCTCCGGTGTCGCGTCTCACCGCGTCCAGTGCGGCGGCCACGTCGGCCGGCGCGGGCTCGGCCAGCTCGGCGGGCGGCGGCCGGCGCAGCGCGGCGCACACCAGCGCGCAGCGGCCCGCCGCGCTCAGCGCCGCGCCCGCCGCCGACAGCTCGGCCACGGCGCGCGCCGCGTGCAGCGCGTGCGGCGCGGGCGGCGCGGGCTCCTGCAGCGCCGCGCGCAGCGCCAGCGCGGCCGCGTGCAGCGCGCGCGCCGGGCCCGCCGCCGCCCGCTCCAGCCGCGCGAACTCCACGAACGGCAGCGGGTGCGCCGTGCGCCGCAGCAGCGCCCGCGAGCGCGCGCGCACCCGCGCCGCCTCGCCGCGCTCGGCCAGCGGCAGCAGCGCGGCCAGCCAGCGCAGCCGCCAGCACAGCAGCGCCACGAGCGCGTCGCCGGCGGCCCGCGCGCAGCACGCGTCCCACAGCGCGTCCGTCCAGGCGGGGAAGCCGGCGCCGGAGCCGAAGTAGTGCGGCGGGTCCAGCAGCAGCCGCAGCGCCCGGCGCGCCGCCGCGGCCGGCACGTGCGCGCGGTGCGCGGGCGGCAGCGCGGCCGCCTCGGCCAGCAGCGGCAGCAGCGCCTCGGCGTGGTGCGGCGGCGCGCGCCCGCACCACGCGCTGGCCCACTGCGTGCCGGGCAGCAGCGGCACCTGCGGCCGCCGCCGTCTCCCGTTAGTTATCCGATAGTTATAGATTTCCGGAGCGGTAATCGATGGACTCTCGTCCTCGTTTAAAGAGACCGTGCTACTCGTAAACCACGGTTTTACCGCGAGCGGAGTCCGCGTGAACCGCCAACAGCTCTCGAAAAATATTTTATTTATTTATTTATTAAACAGTTTGCCAACAGACAGACATTATCAGTGTTAGATAATACAATAAAACATCATATTATATAAATAAATAAATTGTACACGTCCAATTACTGGCAAACGGCATGTCTGAATGTCGTGCGAGTGCAAAGTGACAGTTACGAGTTAATTTCTAACGGTAAATTTTTAAGTTAACAATTAAAACTTAATTATATATAAACAAATAAGAACTACAGGAGGCAACACATATACACTGTCCATTATATTAACCATCTTTTGACAGATTGACGATAGTGATGTCCTAAAGATTCTCGTATGCGATACCATTCCGATTATAGTACCTACTATCATTAATCGAATTACGTACCTAAGTAATTCGATTAATGATAACCTACGTAAACTAGATTACTACTTGAGAAAAGAAATTCCAACTTTGAGAAAACTTATTGTTTCTTTGAAAAGAAGTGGTCTATTTCATGGTGAAAAATCTTCTTTGGTCAAAGTTTTGAACACAATTGGCTTTTCATATAAAAAGTTAAATAAAAGAAAATTATTAATGGAACGCACAGATATAGCTATAGCACGTTGTGATTTTTTAAGAGAGGCAAAGAAAATACAAGATTGGGCAAATATTGTTTTCACGGATGAAACATGGCTCAACGCTAACCACACACTATCTCGTTTCTGGACTGATGATACTGCTGATTCCACTTCCTCAGTACCAATGGGAAAAGGTGAGCGCCTAATCATTTGCCATGCAGGTACAGCAAAAGGATTTGTACAAGACGCACTGTTGGCATTTAAATCGAAGAAATCAAATGACTACCACGAAGAGATGAATGCAAATGTGTATGAAGAGTGGTTCAAAAAAATGCTCATTTCATTGGAAGAACCATCAATAATTTTTATTGATAATGCGCCCTACCACTCCCGTCAAATTGACAAAATGCCAACACAGGCTAATAAAAAGCATGAAATAATTAATTGGCTTCGGGACAATGGAGAAAATGTGGACGACTCAATGTTAAAAGTTGAATTAATAAAAATATTAAAAACCAAAAAGAGAGCAAAACGCTATGTAATCAATGAAATGGCAGCAGAATATGGCCATACTGTTCTTCGGATTCCTCCATACCACTGCCAGTACAACGCAATAGAACTTATATGGGCACAAGTAAAAGGGCATGCTGCGAGATGCAATACAAGCCCCCCATTCACAGCGAATAAAATGTTGCAATTGCTAAAAAATGCTTGCACCCACGTAACGGCCGAGAACTGGGCAAGTGTGGTGGAAAGAACTAAAAGAGTAATATTCTCTGATTGAGAACGTGATATTGCGTTTGATAATATATTATCTACACAAGAGCTAATAATAACTGCTACTGAAGACTCCTCATCGGAGGAGTCTAGTGTTGATTATCATTCCGACGACTCGTGCTAATAAAATAAATTAAAATATCCTGATTGTTTTATTTGTATTCATGTATTAACTAAGAAGAAAGTAAAACTTTATATAATGTTATTAAATGTCTTTTAATACTCGTAACATCGATTTCTACCGATTATTTTTAATCTGTGGCATAATCGTAGTAACCCATTATGTGTGACATCACTAAGTGGGCGGTACCCATCCATAAAGTACAAATATTATTTGTATGATATTTGTACGTAAGCAATACAAAACTTAATGAGCGTGAGCTGTCAAAAGACTGATAATATGATGGACGCAGTATAGTTGTTTTTACGCTGGTGTAAAATAATTTTAAATTTACGAAGACTCACTGCAAGAATGTCAGTTTTTGTTCGCGTTCTTGAAAAACATATTACGCTCGCGACAAATCCTATTCAGAATACTATGAGCGCCGAGATTAGTTCTGTAAGTTCTGCAAGATTCTATCGTTTGCAGGTCGATAATAAATAAGATAAAGCGTCGTCCGGCTCACCTTGGCCAGCATCAGCAGGCGCACGGCCAGGTGCAGCAGCTCGTCGGGCGCCGCCACCGGCAGCAGCAGCTCGGCCACGTCGTGCGGCAGCGGCGCGCGCTGCGGGTCGGCCAGCGCTGCCCCGGCGCCGGCGGCCGCGGGGCGCCAGCGGGCGGCGGCGCGCGCGCGCTCCACGCGCACCCACACCGCGCCCAGCGGCAGCCCGCTGCGCACCGCCTGCAACGGAGCGGCTGCCGCGACCGACCGCCACGACCGGCCGCCACGACCGACCGCGGCACCCCGGCACCCCCGGCGCACCTCGTCCTCGAGCTCCTGCAGGCGGCGCTCGACGTCGGCCGGGCCGTCGCGCGGGAACGCGTCGGCCGCCAGGTTCATCGCCACCACCAGCTCCACCAGCAGCACCAGCCGCTCCCACAGGCCGGCCGCGGCCAGCTGCGAGCCTGCGGGCGGAGGCGGCCGTGAGCGCGGGCGGCGGGCGGCGGGCGCGGCGGCGGGCGGCGCTCACCCAGCGCGTGCAGCAGCCGCGGGTAGGAGCGCGTGTCGGCGACGGCGGCGGCCGCGGCCGACGTCAGCCGCGCCGGGTCCCCGCCGGGCGCCGCCGCCAGCGCCTCCAGCAGCCACTCCCACAGCTCCGTGCGCCGCGCCGCCGACCGCTCTGCGGGCGGAAGGACGCTACAGGCGGACGGCGGGAGCGATAGAGATAGAGCGGGCGGCGGTCGCGAACCCTCGGCCAGCATGTCGCGCAGCCGGTCCAGGAAGGCGTGCGGCGGGAGCGCGGCGCGCAGCGCGGCCAGCAGGCGCGTCCGCAGCCGCCCCGCCTCCGGCGCCCTCGCCGCGCCCTCCTCGGCGGCGGCCAGCGCGGCGTCGGCGCCGGCGAACGCCTCCTGCGGTACGAGCGGCGCGTGTTGTCGGTGTCGATCGGGGGGGGACGCGGGGGGAGGCGCGGGGGGGCCGCGGGCCGACCTGGAAGTCGACGAAGCTCTCCCAGAGCGCGGCGTCGTGCGGGTCGCGCGCCAGCCGCCGGCGGTAGTGGTCGGCGCGCTCGGCGGCGGGCGCGGCGTCGGGCGGGTCGGGCGCGCGCCTGGCGAAGTACCGGCGGTGGCGGCGCTGGCGGCGGGCGCCGCGGGCCGCCCCCAGCGCGCGCCCGCTCCGGAACTCGTACCTGCACGACGACGAAATATTGGCTGTATTGTATGAACGCGAGGAGCCAGCGCGGCCCGCCGGTCCGCACGCCCTCGGGCGCCCGGAGCGTACGGCACGGCCATGTCTAATAATAATAATAATAATAATAAATTCTTTATTAAAGACATCTATGGCCCAACAAATTTACACGAAAAAAAAAAAAAAAAAAAAAAAATAAACTTATAAAAATTAAAATCAAAATAAAAATACAATAAAAAATTAAAAATAAAATTAAAATCAAATAAAAAATATTATATAAAGAATGGGTGAATAGATTTAGGACTGCCTCACAAGCACCTTAGTAAAGTGATGCAGCACAGGCGAGTCCATCTTACCTATAAGCGTCTTAAGAATACTGTTGGAACTGGACCGCAGTCTTGTTAATAACGATGCGGTCTTGTTCCTCATTACGGCGTGAAAACCATTTGTATGCGAGTGAACAAACATATTTGACGCGGAACAAAACCGCGGCAACCCCAACAGTATTCTAAAGCCGTTATTATATTGCACCCTTAGGGTATCTAGAGCTTTCTGCGAATATCTTGTCCACAGGCTCCCCGTGTACAGTGTTTGGCAATATGCTTTAAACAGATGTATTTTTACTTGAATGCTACAACGGTAAAACCTGTGGGCCAACATATTGCATCTAGCCGCTAGTGCCCTTCTCTCACGCTCTATGTCTACATGATCCCTGAGATCCTCCGCAAGACAGTGACCTAGATATTTAACTTGTGTTGTCCTTTTTATTCTAGTCCCGTTAAGTGTAATGATGGGATCGTACACTACTTTCTTGCGAGGGGTCCCAAAGATCATGTATTCAGTTTTTTTAACATTATATACTAAGCCATGTGATTGTGCATAGCGTTCACATACCAATAACATATCCCTAATAGAGCCGGCCGTGGGGCTCAGCAAAACCATATCATCGGCGTAGCTGAGGTTGTTAATACATAAACCGTCTATCCAACAGCCGTGTGGCTTCTTGCTGAGCTCCTCGATTAGCCCATCAATATAAAGATTAAAAATCTTAGGAGAGGTTAACCCACCTTGCCTTACTCCACACTCCAATTTGTAGGCATCCGAGATCTCATTTCCCCATTTTACATTATTAGTTTGATTGGCATACCAATACTGCATTATTCTGAGAACTGCCGGCTGTACGCCTGCCTTCTCCATCTTCTCCCATAGCACATCATATGAAACTAGATCAAAAGCTTTGGAGAGATCAAGAAAACATGCGTACACCGGTGTTTCTCTGTTAGTATAGTACTGGACAGTCTCCTTCAAACTATAAATTGCAGTCTCAGTTGAAAGTCCGGGTCTAAACCCAAACTGTGCATCGTGAAACTTTAAAGTTTCACTAAGACTTGTGTCAAGAAGACTGTCAAGTACTTTAGCAGTTGTGGTAGCAAGAGAAATGGGCCTATAATTTGATAGATCAGACAGATCTCCTGTTTTGTTCTTCGGAATTGGGATTACCACTGTTCGCATCATGGCCTCAGGAAGATAAGAGTGGCTCATGCAAAGTGAATAGAACAGCGATAGAACCCGTGGCAAATGTGCTCCCGCGTATTTAAAGTGCTCAATACTTAGACTATCGTGACCAGGAGACTTGCCTCTGGTCATTTTCTTAATGACCTCTCCTACTTGCTTATCAGAGAATCGAAGCAGCTCTAAATCACTATCTGATTCAGCATTAAACGCCCGTGCAGAAGGACTCAGAGTTGATGAGACTCTGAAATGATCCTTAAATTTGTTAGCTATCTCCCTCGGCACATTGCAATCCGCTACACTCACTGGTAAGCCCGGCTTGATATTCAAACCTTTGGTCTTTTTCCAAAATTGTGAGAAATTTTTATTAGCTCTGTGTGAAGCTATTATATCCATTTTGACTTGGTCTTGATGTGTCTGGCACCACTTTAACCGGCTTTTAAATATTTTCCTACTTTCACACATTTCCTCCCAGATTTTACCAGATTTGGGTTTATTGTGTATCACCCAAGTTTGATACTTAAGCCGAGCCTCACAGTGAGCATCTCGGATATGTTTATTCCAACCAATGACAGTCTTTTTCTTTGAAAATTTAGAGACAACATAGGTTTCTAATGCTGATTGAGACAATACATCAACGATATCTCTATAAATAATGTCTAGGCAGCGTTTATGTTCCGAGACGGTACAAAATTTTCCCTGACATACTATAAATTCGTCTGGGATAACGATATCCCTGAGCCTACCACAACACAGATCCTGATATCTTGTAATCTGCGCATCCGTCCTCTGTCCCCAAAGTACTTTGTTCTTTATTTGATAACAACTATTTACCTTTGAAATAATAGTGTTTAAGTTGCATTGAATGACGAGAGGTAGATGATCAGACCAAAAGACATCATAACATACCTTCACGTTCACAACACTTTGCCAAGCAGACTGCGTTACCAGGCAGTGATCTAGCCATCTCAGACTACCATTTATATCGCTTTTATAAGTGTATGTTCCGGAAGATAACCCTAGTTTTTTAACATCTGCACATAACCAACTTTGGTCCAAGCAATAGTTAGTGAGTTCATTCCAAAAAGGCTCGGTAGGATGAGAATTGAAATCTCCTAACATATATGTAGCCTCAGCGTCATTATTTTCCATTACAGCTTTAATTGCACCTAAACAGTCTGTAAATTCAACTATATTTTCTGAGAAATCAATTGGCATGTAAACGCTAAACACAATAATGTATCGATCATTTAACATAGCTTTTATAGCGCACAGTCTATCACTATTACAATTTAAGACTGATACCGACTTAAACAGCCCCTTTCGCCAAAGAATAGCAACCCCACCATATGGCCTCCCTAATGTTCACTAAAAATTATACTCGTATTTTAATTATACTTCACACCTAGCTTGAAGAGCTTTTCCCTCCAGTTTAAATTCAATAACTACGGTAGTACCGGGCACTCGGTCACCCACCCTCTGGCACCCACAGGTGTCTGCCTTACTTTTATTTATTTATTATTATTTACCAATTTGAAATACAGATATTGGCTATTATAACAGTGATATTAGTGAATGATTTAATCATTGTCGAACGACATTTGATGGATGGCATCAAATAGATTAAAAGTTTAGTTTTATTATTTATATTATTGTTACACATTATATTACATACATATTGTTATACAATATATATATTACATATATATTGTTACGTATATATTATATACATATTGTTATACAGTAGAGTTGACGATTCAAAAGCACTTGTTTACAAGTTTATTTGAATAAAGAATATTTTGAATTTGAATTAACACACAGTCTTTTTAAATTCTTAACATCCTATTATCGTAAACCCATTCGCCAATCAACCATGCTTTCATTAAAGATGCCCTCGCACGGCAGCAAGTTTTACCACAATTCTTTTGCAGTGCAGGCCATTAAGCTATGGAACTCTTTGCCATTGCCTATAAGGCAATCGCAAAGTCTATCTGTATTTAAAAAGCGTGTTAAACAGCATTTTATGTCTCTTACAGTGTTACAGTGACATTTGAAGTGTGACGATTTTTATATATTATGTATGTTTAATTTAATTATATTTATATGTTGTATGTATTCGTATATTGTATGTATTTATGTATTCATATGCATATCGTTATTAATATTCTTTGTTTTATACAAACCACCTACTGTATACCTGTAGCTATCTATGTCCTTTCATCAACCTGGTTGTCTGGAAGATATCGCTATTTAGCGATAAGTCCGACAGATTGTTTCACTACTTTTGTTATATTTTAGATTATTATTTTTAGGTTTTACTTTTACTTTTGTGGTGTTCAATAAAAGCATTAATTCAGTCATTCACACATAGCAACCCTGCAAACATCACCAATATTAAAATCTTGTGTTTGTTGTGGCTTTCATCACTGACTATAATATAATTTCTATCACCGAGTTGTACACAGTGCACAGTCTTATTTCTACTTCATACTAGATACACTAGATATTTAACAAAGCAAGAGTTAGTTTAGGAATATTTAACAAAACTGGTAAGTGTATAATGCATTGATTGGAATGGTAGTAGTGATAAATAGCAAATAATCCATTTGGAATATGAGTACAACAAGCAGCGCTCACTGCGGCCGGCCGGGGTAGTACAGCGTGGACACGCGCAGGTTGCCGCGGTCCAGCCGGCGGTCCAGGTAGTAGTCGGCTGCGCTCGGCGACAGGCCGCGCTCTGCGCCGGGAGCCGCTGTTGGCTTGGCTGTTGGCTCGTCTTCACTGTCGCTAGCCAGTAGTTGCATTTCTACACTTTCCGTGGGTACATCGTGAGGGTCTTCACTGGCTTCAAAATGAATTTAGGGTATGAGAAGTAAAAAAGTATTAGCAAGCAGAATAGCACAAATATAGTAACAATTACCTGTGTTTTCATTATTCCCAGAATCATTGTTAAAAGAAGAATATGCCGGAAATAGTGCCATTCGCATACGTTCACTAGTGTTAAATTAGTTAAATATTCTTATATATATTATAATTTGTTTGCTAATTAGACACATTTAAAAAGTTGTAGATGTTTACAATTTTATACCATAGACATTTTTTTTCCTTCCATCCCTTCCCGTCACCCGTGTTTAAACGAGCAGGCTGAGGTCGTTGACCATACCGCCTTGTCAATTGTCCATAATAATAAAATAAGTTTTCGTCTTTAGTATATTCTTCTTTCATTTTTAACTTTTTCATATTCACTTATTAAATCTTTGAAGTCATATCTAATAATTTTGTCTTGCGTAAATTAGTATTTTTCAAATTGGTTATATTATTCGTCAATAGTCTAATTCACGTAGTAAATTATCATGTTCTCATTATCCTTGCATGTACTCTGTCCTTGTAAATTATCATGGTCAGTAATTAAAGTCAAAGCTCAGAACGGGTATATCTTCAGTTTCTGAAGATGTTTTACAACCATAGATGATAGATTATAGAATATAATATGATTATAGCGATGGGCTGTGGAAATGTATCCCTGACAAGAAAAAGAGTGATATATATCTTTTCGATCTTGGGATATATATCACTCTTTTATATCTTTAACTCTTTCAGCTCAGTACGGCTCGAAGACAGTATAAGGCAACTAAGACTAAAAATATATCCTTTATATCTTCGGCTCTTTTAGCCCTGACTTAGTAAGGCGGTATTATACTTTTTTATTTATTATATAAATTATGCTACATATTTTCTTTAGGATTTTTTTCTAATTATTATGTACACTATTATTTACACTTTTCTGATATGTACAGGTAAGGATGACTTCTTCCTACTTAGAATGGAATGTAAATAAACAAATAAACTTTTGCGAATTAGTGATTTTTTTTGGTACATTTGCATCCGATTAGGCATTTTATGTCTTTGACATAAAGCACAAAAAAGCTGAACGCCGGCGCGTGTTGTCATCCGAAAATCCGTAGTTTACATTTTTCACTCATTTTTCCACATTTTTTTTACACATTTTTCACTCTAACTCTGAACGAGCCGTAACTCGTCACGAAAATTGACTCTTAAGATAAAAGATATAATTGAAACACATGCGAGCTAGAGAGTGATTATATCTTCTGGAGAGATATATATCTTTCTTGTCTTTAGCTCGCGAGCTACTCAACTCTACTTTAATTAGTCTGTGACGACTGTCGAATATATAACAGATACGACGTATTTGATTTTGTACGTTGAAAGTTGAAACTTAACTTATTTTAATAAAATTAAGTAAAGTTGTTAACATCGTAATTAGCTTTTAATAAATCAATTAACAGCACCGTCAATAATTTATGTATTGATTTAAAAGCGAAGTGACTATAAAAAACCATTTGGCCCTAGAGTAAATAATTTGTTTTTTTTTATGTACATAATATATTAGGTATTTAAGTTCAATTTGCACAGTCGTTTCGTGAGTAAATGTGTTATAGCTGTTGCTAATCAGGCGTGGTATTTAACACATCGGGCTCCACGTAGAGGCATTGCGAATATACCTTTAAATATGGCAATTCATAACAGTTTTAAATATATTTCACTCGGAAGAAACTTACAACAAAGGAAGATCTTATATTCAAGTCGTTCGCTGTCCTCAGCCAGACCTGAACATGGCAATGTGAGTTGAATAATTTTTGAAGCCCATAGCTGTGGATAACTACTTTATATATTGATATTTACAGAATCATCTTTCTTTTTAATTAATATATAACAATAAGAATTTTAAGAAAATCATTTACCACGTGAACTGGTTAAATTTCAGTCAATAACTGCTTTTATAGTGATGTTGAGCTGTGGTTGGACGGCCATAGATTTATAACGTAACCAACATTTTAAATCTATAGTATGGATTGAACTCCATGCCCGTGTAATACACAGGTTGAGGTATGTACGTACACATGCAAACAATACTCTCAGTGGCTCAAGAGTGCCAAAAATTTTATTGCAATAATATGAATTACAAATAAAAAATGCTACCTATATATAGCATACCATAATAGTATATTTAATATATTCCATTGTTTGCTTTCTTAAAGTAAGTATTACAATAAATTTCATTAATAATATTTATTTATTTTAAAGCTTTTAAAATTATTTATAATAAGTATGCCATAATAAAATTGTCCTAATGCAAGTGATAATTTTAAATAAGAATGATATTTATTGTGTTGTATTGTACCTACTAAAAAGAACTTTGACATATTTACATTTATTTAAGTACATACCTAAACCTATCGAGTATAAGTCTGATATCTTATATAAATTTGTATTAACTAGTAATTAACTTTTTAATAACACAATAAATTTCCAATAGTAGGTAACTCTGTATGTTAAAGTAATGAATAATTGTCAATCGTACATGAGTTTTAGCATATGTTTTGCCACTACCGCCAACGCCCACCACTGTCAGTCTGCAGTCCAGACTCACGTGAGACGAGTCTAACTGTGATAATGATAGCCATCAGAGATTGCCATTTCTAAGTTTTGTTACCTTAGCTTTAGAAAAAATATCAATTTTTTCAATGGTAGTATCTCTGACATCGTAACTATTCAACCTAGCCATGTGAATAAAGACCACAATGGGAAAAAATCTACAACAAACACGAGTCAAGGTTATACTATATATCAGTCTAAAGTTCAAATATTGATAACTTTGCAACGAGAAAAACACACAAGAGAGACATTGACTCAAAGATAATTTGAGAGACATCGACTCAAAGATAATTCTAAAAAGAAATTTATTTATCTCTACACGTAAGGTGACAGTACTTTATAACAGTGCGAGCATTGAAACATAATCATTCAGTCCTGTTTGAAAACATTCGCATATACTTTAACTCGATTCAATCGGATCGTCCGCGAACCTCCCTAAGACGCCGTGCGCTCCGCAGCCGCAGGCCGCAGTCGCGCCGGCGCCGACCGCAGCCGCCGCGCCTCTCGTGGACCGCTTCGGCCGCCGGCACGACTACCTGCGCATCTCGCTCACCGAACGGTGCAACCTCAGATGTGAGACACCTTCGTATCCGTATCACCGTATCGGGCGGAGGCCCCGAGCGGCCGCTACAGCGTGTCTCGCGGCAGGCCAGTACTGCATGCCGGCCGAGGGCGCGCCGCTGAGCCCGCGCGCGGCGCTGCTGGCGCGCGACGAGCTGCTGCGGCTGGCGGGCGTGTTCGCGGCGCTGGGCGTGGGCAAGCTGCGGCTGACGGGCGGCGAGCCCACGCTGCGCGCCGACCTCGTGGACCTCGTCCGTGCGTGCCCCGTCCGGCGGTGGTGGTGGCGGTGGTGGCGGCGGCGCGGGGCGGCAGGTAACGGGCGCGCGCTGTGCAGGCGAGCTGGGCGCGCTGCGCGGCGTGCACACGGTGGCCATGACCAGCAACGGGCTGGCGCTGGCGCGGCGGCTGCCCGCGCTGCAGCGCGCCGGCCTCAGCGCGCTCAACCTGTCGCTGGACTCGCTGCGCGCCGAGCGCTACGAGCGGATGGCGCGCCGGCCGGGCCTGCCGCGCGTGCTGGCCAGCCTGGACGTGGCGCTGCAGCTCGGCCTGCGCGCCGTCAAGATCAACACGGTGCTCATGAGAGGTGCGCGGCCCGACCGACCGACCGACACCGATATCAGTACTTATTATCTGCGAGTATAGCACTTATCGTGCGTGCGTCGTTGCCTTCGTACGTCCCGTCTCCGCGAGGACTTTTTCTCTGCACCGCCGCGGCAGGAGTCACAGTACGTCATGTGTCTTTGCAGGATTCAATGAGGACGAGATGTGCGATTTCGTGGAGCTCACCAGAGACCGCGCCGTGGACGTGAGGTGAGCGGCGCCCCGGGACGAGTCGGGCCGCGACGGCCCGAAACGAGTTCGGATAGCGGAAATAATCTCGATTAAATCCGTGCAATCTTTAATATCGATACGGAGAGTATCTCTTTTTTGTCTGTCAGCTGTCGCATCTCCCGAAGAGCTACACTTCTCTAATACGGCATCTGGTAATTCGAGGCTGAGGACGGAACGCTCGCCGTTCGTTTCGATCGTTTTTCCTATATTTGAATTTTACGTGTAGAATTTTGTGCAAAATAAATAAATAAATCCGCGCGGGCAGGTTCATCGAGTTCATGCCGTTCTCGGGGAACGAGTGGCGCGACGAGCGGATGGTGCCGGAGCGCGCCGCGCTGCAGGCCCTGCGCCGCGCGTACCGCGACCTGCGGCCCGACGGCGGCGTCGGCTGCCACACCGCCACGGTACGGAGGCCGCGCCCCGCGTGCCGCGTGCCGCCCCCCGCGTGCCGTCCGCTAGCCGCCTCACCGCCGCCCGCCCGCAGATGTGGCGCGTGCCGGGGTACGCGGGCCGCGTGGGGTTCATCTCGTCCATGAGCGAGCCGTTCTGCTCGTCGTGCAACCGGCTGCGGCTGACGGCCGACGGCAACCTCAAGGTGTGCCTGTTCGGCGCCGCGGAGACCGGGCTGCGGGACGCGCTGCGCGGCGGCGCCACGGACGACGAGCTGGCGCTGTTGGTGCGCGCGGCGCTGCGCCGCAAGCACAGGCAGCACGCCGGTGAGCGAGAGGCGGTCGGCCGGCTGCGGGCTGCTAATTTTAAAGAACGAGCATCCCGCACGCGAGTAAAATAAGTTTCGATCACCCGACGTCCGGGCTCCGTACGAGAGGAAGACAGAAAAGGAATGCCTCGCGAGATGACTCGCTCTTCTCCCCTTAACTCTCTCGCATCCTCGGTAACTTTAGCTCCCTCCAGTTTCGTCCCTCCCGCCCGATCTCACGTTCCGCAACCCGTCCGCCGCTCGCACGCGCGCGGACAGCGACATCGGACGTTATCTCATTCTCGAATGGCATGACGACCGACCGGCGCTGTCCGTAGGCATGCACGCACTGGCGCGCGCCCGCGACCGGCCCATGGTGCTGATCGGCGGCTAGGCGCTAACGCCCCACCCTCCACAGCGGGCGGGGCGGGCCCCCCGCGGCGGCAGCGGGCCCCCGCCCTGCAGCGGCAGCGGGCCCCCGCCCCGCCGGCCCCCTGGCGGCAGGCGGCGCGCGGCCTGTGCACCGGCGCGCTGTCGCACGTGGACGCGGAGGGCCGCGCGCGCATGGTGGACGTGAGCCACAAGCCGGCGACGGCGCGCGCGGCCGAGGCCGAGTGCTACCTGGTGGTGGGCGCGCGGCTGCTGCGGCTGCTGCGCTCGGCGCGGCTGGCCAAGGGCGACACGCTGACGGTGGCGCAGGTGGCGGGCGCGCTGGCCGCCAAGCGCACGGCCGACCTGGTCCCGCTGTGCCACCCGCTGCCGCTGGAGCTGGCGCGCGTGCGCGTGCAGCTGCCGCGCGGCGCCGCGCCCGACGCCGGCGGCCGCGTGCGCCTCAGCTGCGAGTGCCGCGCCACCTCGCGCACCGGCGTCGAGATGGAGGCGCTGACGGGGTGCGCGGTGGCCGCGCTGGCGCTCTACGACATGTGCAAGGCGGTCGACCGCGGCATGGTGATCGCGGACCTGCGCGTGGTGCGCAAGTCGGGCGGCTCGTCGGACGGCGCGGCGGGGGCAGCGGCGGACGGGCCGGCGGAGGGCGCGGTCCGAGTGCGCGCGCACGACACGTCCCCGCTGCGGCCGGACGAGACGTACGCGCCGACGGACGTGGCGCACTTCTAGCGCGGTCGCGGCGCCGCGATCGTAGCGTATTCCGAATTATTGCAGACGTCAGCCAGGACGATCGCGAAGCCTCCGTTGGAATATATTAAAGGGACGGAGTGATTGGCTCGTTTTGGAAAATCGTCGTCTATTTTGTGATAAAAAAAATTACTATTTCTAATAATTTCGAAATTACAACAACTGCCTAAGAATAAATCATGTAAAGATGTTCCGTCATCTACGATGTCATTTCGTTCGTCTACTGCATCTTCATATAGAAACTCTTGAAAAAAGAAACGAATATATAATATGTAAACAATAAATTCGTTTTTAATTCGGGCTCATAAAAGTGAGCGAGATCTCCGACTAGGATTACTTAGAAATAGTCCCGGGCGCGGTGCGGTCCGCGTGCGTCTGTATCCGCGAGACGCTACGGCGCACTTTGCGATGTCGGTCGATCTGAACTACGGCACATTCCAAAAAAAATCCACTTACATTTCTCGAATTGTATTAATTTTTAATAAATTTTATGCAGAGTATATTTTTTCAAAACATTAACGTACGCGCTTCATTACTTCTACAGCGCGTTCTACAGACGGTGCATAGTTTTAATAAATATTCTCTTTTATAGATCTTGATATAGTGACAGATGTTAGCATCTCTGTCGAGGGTGATGTTGTTCTAAGCTATACAATCAGAAGATGTTTTGATATTTTTTTATATATGTTATAAAATAAATGATGTATTTACGTTAAAAGTGTTTTATTATCGGACAACTCTGTATGTATTGGATAAATATTATGTTAATGTTAGGTTAAATGAAACGTTAAATATCGCTCAGCCGCTGGCGACCAGCACGTTGCTCTTGGCGGGCGCGGCGCCAGTGCCGGCGGGCGGCGCGCCCGCGTCCGCTCCGCGCTGCACGCGGATGTCGTGCCGCTCGATGTACTCGTTGATGTCCTGGCCCTTGCGGGTGAGCTGCTCGTTGAGGGCCTGCGGGGGAGGAAGGGGGGGGCTCGCATCTCTAGGGTCACAGATTGACCAGCACCAACCACCATGAACTCAAATGTTCACTTCAAAACTATGTTAAAGAATTTCAATTTGACATGGTTGTTTCCATAAATTATGTTATATAAAATATTATCATGGAGATACTTCTTAGTTGTGGGGTGCCGGTGCATATGTTAATTAAGTTAGGTGCACTACACCAAACGGTAGCTTCATCAGTTTGCGAGTGCATATTGTAATGAGCCATTGGTACCCTCATTAGAAATTGTAACAATAGAGATCACATTCATTATGGAATGTATTAGACCATCAGCACTGTAATAATATGTGAATAATAAATCATTTTATATTTTTACTACATATATCATATAAATATTAATTCTCATAAATTTGCTTTATAAAATATTGTTCTTTAATAATTCAATTTTAAGAAATAAAACAGTTGTAATGAAACAGTTAAAATAAATACTACTAGGAAGGAACCTGTATCTATGGTGACAACCATGCTCCCGCATTGAATTACTATCTGCATGAAGAATTTAACAACTGGACTGTATATTATTTACTTTAACAAGTGAAATGGCCCTCATTTCACTTGTTAATCTGGAGGTTTTTACCCATAAAGACAAATATACTCTTAATGCATAATATTAACCTGCAGTGCTTGTGGAAGTCGTTCTCTATTGCCCTCGAGCTCTGGCAAAACCTGCGCCACTGTTCGTTCCACCAGCACACCGCCCACCATTCGAAAACATTTTCTCTCTGGTTCGACCGCTTGCAGAGTCTCTATAACTATCCTGAAAGAAATGTTATTCAATCAGGGTTTCCAAAGTACAGCATAATAGAATAAAGAATAAATAAAACAGTATCAAGTTGGGCAGTCGCGTGAGGTAAATTAGTTTCATACTAGAAATGATCAAGTAAAGTACTGATTACTTGTAAGTTTAACATGAATAGAATTAGCTGCACACATTATAGGTCCATTAGGATAAAAATCGTTTTTTAAAATTGGAAACGACCATAATTCATTAGCATTAAGTGTGCGGGTTACTTAAATCATTAAATCTTTATTAGAAGTTCAGAATGAAGTAGCCGTACGTACTTGTGTTCGTTGAGATCCATTTCTAGCTCGGATATTTTGTTAGCGAGTTGCCGCTGTTCACTGCGAAGGTTCTGAAAGCCTGCAAAGATTTCTTCATTGGATTTTGCTTTTCCTGCTTTACTATTGTTTTTTGCCATTTTAAGTTTTAAAGAAACAGTACGGATTAATAGAGGTTATGTGTAGGAAATACAGTAGTTTCTGCAACAAAGAAATCTTCAAACAAAGCTTCTGTTTGCTTTTCAATTAGATCAATATTTAATAAATTTCTTAATCATTTTTCGTAATAAAAGGCTTATTATTATGTTCCTCTATAAAATAGTTTTATTTATAGAAGTTAAATAAGAATCGATTTTTGTATTAAATATTAATCGATTATTTTATACATTGTATATTATACATTATAAATCGATTATTTTCAATACACGTACGTCACGTACATTGTATTTCCTACATGCCTATTTCGCATAACATTTTTATTTATCCATAGCTCACGTACTAGTTATTTAAAACTATACAACATGTGAGCTATGGTTTTGCTTGTGAATTATTTGTGGCTGTACGCCACCATACGCCACAGTCTATGTTTGGAATAGAATGACTCGCCGGCCGGAGGGGGCGAGCGGCGCGGGCGGCGAGGGCAGGTCGTTTAGCATTCGATTCCTACCAGACCGGCCGGCCGACAGTTACCCTTGAAACACGATAGGGAGCAGCCGCGTGCGCCGGAACACGGCATTCCTTTCTTACGCACACGTGTAATTTTGCGTTTCGGGTGTTATTCTCCGATTTAGTGACGCGTTTAACCAGTGAAGCGTTTAATAAGACGCGACCGTCCACGGTTTTGGTGCGCGTTGGGTACTATTCCCCGATATAGGGACGACTTAATCGTTATTAAGACCTTCGTAAGGTCACACGTTTGTGACCTTACGAAGGTTGTGTGCACACCGGGTGTTATTCCGCCGATATAGTGAAGTGTATACTCAGGGAGAAAGAGACATTACGTGTCCGTGGAAGAGTGCAGAGGCGAGCCAACGGTTTCGGGAATCGGCCAAGTACATACAAGCACACACACACACGTACACATATACACGCAGTGACTCACGAGGCCGGACCGCATACAGCTAACGGCCGCGTAAGGTAGATTGAAACGCCGGGGCGTCGGCCTCAGGTCCCGGAGGTTGTTTCATCCGCACGTTTGCGCGGAACAGTCTACTTTTTTATTCTTTTTTTTAAACTCTTTTTTCGTGTTTTTTAAGAGAGCATGCATATTTGGATGAAACCAAGTTAGATAAATTACAAATTTTAATGAATTTCACAAACAGAATATGTTATTTTATTAGTTTCTAATTGTATTCTTGTATTGTAGTAGTAAATAAAGCATTTATTCATTCATTCATTCATTCATATTATTTATTGGTAGTGTCCAGTTTATTGTAAATAATTATTAATTTAAAAAAAGACAACTTATGAAATAGTCAGAAAAAATCGATTATTATTAATATCAAAATAATCGATTTATAAAAAAAATCGATTATTTTTATTCGAAATAATCGATTTTTGTAAAATCGATTATTTTGATACGAAATAATCGATTTTGTAAAAATCGATTATTCGGGCTATTTGAAAAGTTGTTTTTGTTTAATGTTAATAATTAATTACAACAAAGGTTACTTAAAGTGGACAATAACCAAGAAATAATTACACATGCGCTGTTTGTAAATTTCGATTAAAATGTGTAGTTTGGCTACATTTAGTTTGGTTTCACCCAACAATGCCTATGTAATCTTAAAAAATAAGAAAAAGAATAAAAAACAAAAACGGGATAATTAAAATAATTTTTAAAAATTCTATTTTTGATGAAAAAATAGTCGATTATTAAATATCGATTATTTGGAAAATAATCTATTTTTCAAATAATTGATTATTTTTTCATATAATTTATTTTTATTTTTACATCCCTAATCCAATATAGTCTATGCGTAAAATAAATATAAACAAAAAATTAAGTTTTTCTGAAATCTGAAGTCCAATTTAAGAGATTGCTGCTATATGTACAAATTAAATCATATATTATATTGAAATAAATACATAGTTCATAAATAAATATAACATTTCGGTGATTATATCGATGGACATGAAAACAATAGTGTGAAAACGTTAATTCGATTTCACGATGAAACTTGAAGAAGGTGGGATGTGTGGGACGGAGAATCCTCTCAGCGCCGAGGTGGTGTCCGGCTGCGGGCGCGTGCAGCGGCTGAGCGCCGACGGGGGCGTGTTGACGCTGAGCGAGGGCGGCGCGCGGCTGCGGAGCTGGCCGCTGCACGGCGCGCGGCTCAAGGCGGACTGGACGGTACGTGTCCCGCTCTGTCTCTCGTCTCGCGAGGCAGAGCCCTCTGTGTGGCGGCCGCTGGCCACACGACCGCTCGCCGTACTAGAGGCTGTGCTTCGGCTAACTACACGACGTGCATCATGTTTTGTCGGTTTTCTTTCGGCGTTCTACTGTTAGATCGTCATTCTCCTGCCTTTTTCCATCTTTAAGTGGGGTCGGCAGAACATTTTCTCTTCCATTCTCTCCTATCATTCGCTAACTGTGTTACTGCTCCTTTTATATGCATGTCATACTTCACACTATTCATTCATCTCTTTTTCGGCCTCTTGTCACATATCTGGTGTTTTACTGGATTAGATATAAATTTAAAACTAAATATTTTCAAAACTAGCAACTGTTTGGAGGTTCTCTCCATTCAATAACCTTCCTAGAACTACTTTCTATTAAAACCTATACTAAATATTACTAAATCTTTACATCACAACCTCAAAAATTAGGCTCATTATGGTTCTGGCATGTGTCCCTGTGTGCTGTGTGTGTGTGTCTGTGACACTAATAGTTAGGTGTCAGGCGAGGACTGTTGAAAGGTTAAACACTTTTCTATGATGTTATATGTTGGTTAGCTAGGTGTGTAGTATGTGTATGATTTATATGTTTATGAAAAATTACAATTTCTCTTCAATGCAATGCTTTCATAGCTAAACTATTGCATTTATTTACATTGATATAGGATACATGATGTATTATTATCAGATGGTGGATATTTTTCTTGGAGGCTTTCAGTGAATTTGGTATCAGGTACAATTGAAGTTACAGTTCTTTGACTAGTTAGTAATTAGTTGTGAAATAAAATAATACTAGCTCTACTCAGTAAAATGAGACTGAAATTTAAAAAAACTTGCTAAGAGAATATGTAAATATGTACATTTATGTACAGTGTAAAGAAATAAAGTACTTCTTACTTGGGGCTCAACGTACGGACTCACTGGTGATGCCAAAAATATTTATATTGTGATATCTATATTAAGATAATCAGAGGAAAAACTGTTCTGTTTCCATTCCATTCCGTTCTGTATTGTCCTGTTGGAGAGATTTGAATCGAAATATTTGGAGAGATTTGTAAAGATTTATAAGAACTAAAGGCGAACTTAACTATTAACCTGTGGATACAATAGTGCTGCCATCTACATATAATTGACTGTTTCCACAGTGTTTTTACGATTTAAGTAGGTATTAATTATAATAAGTAAAAAGTTAAGAGGAAAATTGAAGAAAAAAATAAAGAGCGACGTCGTCGGACCGCGGCCGTCGCCTAACGGAGGAGCTCTGCCCTAGAGCGGCGCGGTGACCCTGGAGGCGGGCGGCGACTCGCTGGCCTGGAGCTGCGCGGACGGCGCGCGCGCGGCGCTCGCGGCGCTGGCGGCGGCGGCGGCGGCGCCCGGCGCGCCCTCCGACGCGGCGCTCGCGGCGCTGCTGGAGGACGCGGAGCCCGACGACTCCGACGCCGAGCGCCGGGTGCGGCGGCTCGGCGAGCGGCTCGCGCGGCTCGACGCGCTCAACGTGGGCGGCATGCTGGCCGCCGCGACCGAGGGCGGCGGCGCCCGCCTGGCGGCCGCGCTCGAGGCGGGCGGCGGCGCGGCGGCCGGGCTGTCGGCGCGGCTCGCGCGCCTCGAGGCGATGACGCGCTCCGCCCCCGCCGCGCTGCACGCGCGCTCGGGGGCCGCGCGCGCCGACGCCGCCGCGCGCTCCCTGCTCGCCGAGCTCGCCGAGATCTACGACTGGCTCGACGACCCCGCGCTCGGGGACCTCGACTCGCTGCCGAAGGTGGGCGGACCCGTCGCCGCGCCGCGCGCCGCCCGCGGCGACCGTCCCCGTTGACGGTTCCGACTCGCCGCGGCAGGTGTCGCTGGGCAGCGCGGAGGGGCGGGCGCGCGCGCTGGCCGCGGCGGACGCGCTGCGGCTGGCGCTGCGCGGGCCGGGCGGGCGCGCGGCGTGCGGCGCGCGGCTGCGGCTGGGCGCGGTGCGCGAGCGGCTGCGGCGGCTGGCGCGCGCGCGCGACGCGCTGGCGGCGGCGCTGGCGCGGCACCTCAACAACGCGCTGATCCACCTGGCCAACGAGGCGCACGCCGCGCCCGCGCCGCGCGCCCACCACGCGCAGCTGCTGCCGTACGCGCCGTTCCTGCGCTGGCTGAAGGACTGCGACGAGCGCGCGTTCGAGGGGCTGCTGCAGGTGTACGCGGGCACGTGGGCGCGGCTGTACGAGCGCGACGTGCGCGCGGCGTGCGAGGCCGCCCGCGCCGCGCTGCAGCACGCGCCGCCCGAGCGCATCGACGAGCTGCTGGACGAGGTGCTGACGCTGGTGGAGGCGGTCTGTAACGCCGAGCAAGATTTCTGCGTGCAGTTCTTTCACTTGGACGTCGACGTGAAGGTATGCCGGCGCTCGCCTCGCGCTTCTGGTCTCTTGCGAGACTTTCGGTCGCTTTAGCGGCAGTCGCGACGTAATGTTCCGGTCGAGCGGCGCCGGCCGCTCTCTGGGGCACTTCGGGTTAATCTTAGGTAGATAGAAAGTCAATCCCGTAGATGAGCTACGCGAACTAGATCCCACATTTTCCGCTCCGTAGTTCATTAGTTTGTGACAGAATGAGTAAAGATGACATCGACCGATCTAATGTCGTCTCGATCATAGTCGCACGGAATCCGCTACCTGAATCTGAATCGGCTATCTACTGCTTGCTTCTTCTTTCTCAACCGAACATAGGTCTGCTTTGATTTGATCGCATGGAGATTTCTGATTTGATCGCATAGAGATATACCGAGAATAGTTCGCTCCATCGCCCGCCGAGTGTTAAGGTTCTCCAGAGACTCTGCCATAACGACTATACTCTTCGTTCGTCACATACGACATATTCACGCTGCGGCAATCGTACAGAAGACCGAGAAGTACTCGCCGACTACTTTGCTTGGTGTTTGTAGACTATGAGAAGGCTTTCGATTGACTGCTGGAAAAATGGGCCGTGTTAAAATCACTCCAGAGATGCCGAATCGACTATCGGTACGTCCAAGTGCTGAAGTGTTTCTATGAAAACGCCACAATGTCTGCTGTATCCAAGATAGAACTACGGGACCGATCCGAACGCGGCGAGGTGTGCGACAGGGAGATGTCATCTCCCCGAAGCTGTTTACCGCTGCTCCGGAGGACGTCCTTAAGCTTTTGGATCGGAACGGATACGGCATCAACATTAACGGCGAGTACGTCACTCGCCTTAGATTTGCCGACAACATAGTCGTTATGGCAGAGTCTCTGGAGGACCTTAACACGATGTTCGACAGCCTCAGCAGAATATCTCAACCGGAGCGCACGTCCGGCATGGAGAGGCCCATAGCGCATACGTAATATACCGCCGAGCGATACGTACCTACAACGATAGCGGCGTCGCAGGCCGAGGGCGGCGACGGCGAGCGCGGCGAGGGCGAGGCGCGGCGCTCCGCGGGCGAGGCGCGCCGGCTGCTGGCCGAGCTGTTCCCGGCGCTGGAGGGCGAGCTGGTCGCGCTGGTGCAGCACATCGAGCGCCACGAGCCCTAGTGAGTGCGGCGACCCCGCGCGAGCCCCGGGCGGCCCCCGCGCGGCCCCCGCCCGACCCCCGCTCCACCGGCCGACGCGCGCGTTACAGCGGGGCCATGCGCGCGCTGGCGTGCGCGGGGCGGCGCGTGCTGCGCGGCGCGGACGGCGAGGCGGGCGCGGAGGGCGGCGAGGCGCGGTGGGCGCGCGCGGCGCTGGCGGCCGTGGCGGTGGCGGCCAAGCGCGGCGCGGACCGGTTCGTGGCCGAGCGGCTGGCGGCCATGCCGGAGGCGGTCAAGCAGGTGAGCGGCGGCCGCCCGGCCCCGGCCGCCCCCCGGCCGCCCCCCTGACCGCCGGCCCCTCGCAGGCCGCGCGCAAGCCCAAGTGCGGCATCCTGAGCTTCATCCCCGAGCTGGAGGAGCTGAGCGCGGTGTGCGAGGCGATCTTCGCGCGCGGCCGCCGCGCCGACCTGGACCGCTGGTGAGCGTGCGGCGCCTGCGGTCGGCCGCCCGCCCGTCCGCGCCCGGCCGCACCCGTCCGCACCCGCGCCTGCCCAGGTACCTGTCGCTGTGCGCGGGCGCGCTGCGGGCGGTGGCGGCGGCCGAGCACCCGCGCACGCCGCGCGCCGTGCTGCAGCTGGAGAACTACCACCGGCTGCACGCGTGCGCGTCGGCGCTGCGCGTGCCGGCGCTGGACGCGCTGCGCCGCGACGCGCGCGCGCGCTACGCGGACGCGCTGCGCCAGTACGTGACGCAGTACTTCGGGCGGCCGCTCGAGCGGCTGGCCACGTTCTTCGAGGGCGTGGCGGAGGCGGTGGCGGGCGGCGTGCGCGAGGACGAGGTCTGCTACCGCGCCGCCTTCAGCAAGCACGAGCTGCGCCGGCTGCTGGCGCTGTACCCGGCGGCCGAGGTGCGCCGCTCGCTGCACCGCCTGTACCGCACCGTGGAGAAGCACCTCAGCGAGGAGGGCGGGCTGCTGCAGGTGGTGTGGCGCGCCATGCAGGAGGAGTTCATCGCGCAGCACGTGGCGCTGCAGGTGAGCCCCGGCCCCGGCGGGCCCCGTCCCCGGCGGCCCCCCCCCCTGCAGCCGGCCCCGTCCCGTCCGCAGGCGCGCATCGCGGCGTGCTACCCGGGCGCGGGGCTGACGCTGCCGCTCACCACGCAGGACATCCTGGACGCCTTCTCCGACATCGCGCGCGAGCACTGAGGCCCCGAGGCCCCGAGGGCCCCCCGCCGACCCCGTGTACGAGGAGTGTTCGACTAATGTCTATCACGGAGCACTCGTGCCTCGTTCCGTACCTCAGCGTGTACGTCATCTCGGTACAAGTATAAATAAAACAAAACTACCAACGATACGAGAGTATGCGTACAGTGTTTATTTTTATTTATTTAATCGCTATTTACGCAATTTACTTTTTTATTTCTTTTATTTGAACAATTATTCAAGCACATTTTACACTTAAACTTTCGCTATGAGATTTCCATTGATCGGATGGTAGGCGAAAGTATAATATATTCTTTGTACCATTGAAAATCACTACATAGTATAAAACAAAGTCACATTCTTTGTTTGTCCGTATATCCCTAAGTATGCTTATTTCTTTAAAACTAGGCAACAGATTTTGATCCGGTTTTTTGTTATAAATAGAGTGATTCAAGAGGAAGGTTTATGTATAATACCATTCAATATGGAGTAGAGAAATACTGTAATTTTTGAGGTTGCTAATAAACATTTTTAATTACATTTTTTTCCGCTTACATTGCAAACGCAGGCTAAACCCTACGAGATTTATCAAAATGATGTACTAAGTATTTGTACACCTTGAAAAGGTCTACAGAAAAGTCTGCGATGGTATATGTCTATCTCTTATGGATAACCCACTATAATAGCATTTTTTGTCATTTACTTTTTAAATCAAAAAAAAAATCAAAATCAAAATCGAAAAATAATGCCATATTTTTTAAAGCAATTTTGATACAATACAACATTAATACTTATCCAATTAAATACCTTAAATTTATATATATATTAATATTATTGTTGATTTAATATAGATCAATATGGCCTTTTACAGCATGTAATTTAAATGAATATTTTCGGAGATATCACAATTTAAAATCCCACGAGGGGGCCGCGCTTCGCTCTAGATCACTATTCACTTCGAATTTAGCAGCGATCGGACGCGCAACTGTCGCTCTTTCAAGTGTTACCTCTAAAGAAAACATGTTTGTATTGTCTTAAAATGATAAGAAAGCTATGAATGTTGTATATAAAGGCATTCTGTAATTAATTTTAAAAATAAAATACATAGGGGAAAATGTAAAAATAAATATGTAGTATATGAATTTAGATATTAGATATAGCAGGAAATCTTCTTGGTATAGGGAAAGGAAATTGTTTTCTCCAAATTTAACGCGTGCGGGCCACGGGCAGTAATGAATAAATCAAAACTACTGGATCGATTTTAATCATTTTTTTCACTGAGTGACAAACTATATATTTTATATAGCCCGTGCGAAGCAGGGGCAGGCTAGTATTGTATAAATATGGTCAAATGGTAAACGGTTGCCGAACCGTAGAAACTAACCCGATGATCCTATATGATTATATGATACGTACGTAAATTTAACAAAGGTTTAAGTGTAGGACTCGCCAAGGTTTTGTTAAAATAAAATAACACGTGACCGTAATAGCTGAAGAGCCCGCCAGAGAGAAACGTCTCATCGCACGGAGACGTTTCACATGTTTACAATAACTTTTGTTTTGTATATTGAAATAAAGATCTGTCTCTGTTCTTTGGCCGCTCATATTTAGCGCTCCACGAACTGGTAAGTGTCGTGCGGTGCGGGCTGCCTCGTCCGGGGCGCGGCGGGCGGTGACGTCACATCCATTATCGATATTGTTTTAAATACTACTCGATTAATTATTGCTTTGAATGAATATCATTTACCATGCGATCAGCAAACCATGTTTTTTTATTTTTATACATATAGTTAGAAAAAAAACAGAAAAAGTAAAAAAGCACATGTATAAAAGACCATGTTTGCCTTCCATTGGATCATTTACTTGTCTCTTGTACTCGTTTACACTGAACCAAAGAACCAAAGAAACGTACGGGGAAACCAGGGGCAGATGTCATGAAGATATTTAAAGTATTATAGAAAATGTAATGAACCTAAATATAAAGCTGGCTGTGGTACATATTAGATAAAATTTAATAAATGTACAAGCATCGCTCTTACATCTGTATGCTAGTATTTTTGATTTCCATTTAATTAATAATTAACTGTTATATAAGAGAGGTGGGAGAGCAAAGAGTAGTTCTTTTGTTGAATACTTTAATTTAACTAAACATTACATCACATACACGTTACACGACTTGCATTAATCACAGTACTTCAGTCCAGCGACTTGGGCGGGGCGTAGTTCAGGTACAGCAGCCCCGAGCCTTTGGCCTGCAACAAGGAACCACTCATATACATTGAGTTTTGGGAGTGTATACTAATGTTTTAACAATAAAAATCTATCTGTCTGTTATTCGTCTGCTGCTAATTTTCTGGAACAATATTAATATATAAAAATTCCTGTTTTTTCATAAACAACTGGAAATTGTGCAAACAACAGTACATACTAAGGGTATTTGTATACTAAACTTAACACAAACCAAGTATATTTGCAATAAAATAGTAACTTTATAATAGGATATGAAAGATGCCACAAAATTTTTCAATATCTTGTACGAACCGGCAATTAAACAGAGCTGAAGCGACTGTTGAGAAATATCACAGCACTAATACTTATTCTGTTATAAATAGTTACAGTACATTGTATGTTGCGATTATCTATAAATACAATATATATATGGACTCCATCTATTTTAAGGATATTTATTCTCCAAGACGATGCATATTCATTATATGACTTACAATAGCAATGGATCCAACGAGGAAACTGATCCCGAAAAGCAGGATGCTGTTGTAGCGGCGCTGGTTGGCGTCGTGGCGCGCCTGCCACGAGCCGTGCGGCACCGGCAGCTCGTCCATGCTGGGCGGCTTGAAGCCCTCGCCGGCGTGGTAGCGGCGGGCTGCGGACAGTGCAAGGGCTAGCGATTATTGGACGTTCGACAGGGCCCCGAGTCTTAAAGGTGGAGTTCTATATCAGTTTTCAGTGACTTAAATAAATTTGTTTTGTTATAAAACCTACTTTCATTTCATTTTTGCATTGTGTACTAAATGTTACCTATAACCTGGTTCCTAGTTTTTAATTCGATTTTAATTCTGATTCTTAAATAAAGATGATAAATACTGAATAGTTAATGGAATAGATATATATGGAAGATCAAAAATTATCAAATTAAATAAAAGAATAAGAATCTCCTAGGCGAATAGGAGCAGTCTACTCGAGTACTGTGATAGATTATATTGAAAACGATAAGATTAGATTTTAGAATTTGGGTTTTTTAATATTTTAAATTGATTATGTATATCTAATTGTATTATAGAAAAAAAAAGGAAATTTATTTCGTCTCTGAAAATAAAAAAACACTTGAGGCAAATTATATAAACGAAAAATTGTGGAAACTCAAAGGTTATTTTCAATTATGTAATCACATCAACTTTTTAAATATATGAATGTAAATATTTATACTATAGTTATGTGAGCCTTATAACATCTGATATACTATAAAATTTTGTTAGATAGACGTGAATTAAGACAAACGTAAAAATAATAGAGTATTAAAAAAAAAATCTTACCGGTGTTCTGCATTAAACGAGAAATAATATTTCGTGAAGCAAGCATTTTCAAGATGTAGGTTCAATTGCTTAGAATGAGCTAAATGTAAAATGACTGAAAATTTTAGCCAAATGCAAATACACTTAAAACTCACGTCGAGGATGATACCAAAGACTACTAATAGAATAGGTCATAGACTACTAAGTACTAGGCTTTAGGCATGGACAGAATCACCGATCACTTAATGATCATGATATGAAAAACTTTTCATATAGCATCATCTGCTAATGAGTTTTAGAGTAACTGCTACTGCTATACAAAATTATGGTAATTCTATGAAAAAGAAAATAATAAATTAATACTGAGACTAATTCACTGATATTGAGAAAAATTATTGTTAATACAAACAAATGTAATTCTTATTTCTCATAAAATACGGTCGATAATTCGGGAAGATGACGCACTTTTACGTTATTCCAACTGAAACTATATCCTATAAATTCCATCTTTTGAAAACTAAAGTTAGAATTGCCAAAGTGCAATGTGTATAAGGTAAAGTAGTGTTACACTAGTAGAAAGAGATAACATATTTAAATATAGACTTAGAAGAGTCATAAAGATTGGATTAGAGAGGTGGGTCATCTCGCATACCCTTGGGGGTAGGCGGGGTACGGGCCTCGAGGCGAACCTCTTTGCCCGGGCCGGTCCTCGCAGGCTTTAATGGCCTGGACTATGTTCGGGCCGTAGGCCCAGGTCACCTGGGTGACCTAAGGGTTGTTGGGTTCGGTGGGGGGGCCTAGGAGTGGTAGCTCCCAGACCGCGATGTCCAAATCGGTGGTAGTGGTGTTTCGTTCGGGTGGTTGTGTCGTATCCGGTGGTGTCGCCCTCTCGCCCGTCGCGTCGTCCTCGTCGTCGCCGTCGTCGTCTGCGTCGGGCCGCGGTGACGGTGATCGCAGGAGCTCGCGAGGCAGGGAACGTCCCTCGGGTGGTCGTGCGTGGAGTGGCGCGATGCCGTGAAGGTGAACGTGCGCGCTGTTGTCCGCTCGCGCGAACATTCGGCGCGCAAGGCGACGAACGAACTCCTCCACGGTCGGCATTTGGGTGTCTCTGTGCACGACGTCGTTCCGCACATACCTCGGGGCTCCTACGATCATTCGCAGGCAGCGATTCTGCTGGACTTGAAGTCTTCGCCTCTGGTACGCTGAACATAGAGCGTACCAGGCGGGTGCCGCATACGTCAAGCGCGAGCGGACGTAGGCACCGTAGACCCGCAGTTTGGTGGTGACAGGTAGATGGGATGTGAACAGCGTGTGGAGCTGGGACCTGGCAGCAGCAGCTTGGCCCACGGCACGGTTCACCATGGGGACCATGCGCAGGCTGCGGTCCAACTCACACCCCAAAAACCTCACTGTGGTCTTCCACTCTACGTCCTGGCCTCGCAGAGTGAGTTGACGTAGCGGCTTGGAGCGACTGGTCAGCAGAGCGGCCGTCTTCCCGACGTTGACGGCCATCCTCCACTTGTCCAGCCATTCCGGCAACAAGTCCAGCAGACGCTGCATGCGGTTAGTGGCGACGATCTGGTGATAGGACGACGCGAAATACGCGCTGTCGTCAGCGAAGAGCGACAACAGCACGTCCTCCTCCCCTTCCCGCAGATGGTGGCGCAGGGTGGGGATGTCATCCGTATACGCCGCGTATAAGCGCGGCGATATACAGCTGCCCTGGGGTACTCCGGCTTGGATGGTGCGTGGTTGGGATTCGGCACCATCCACTGCCACATAAAAGCTACGGCCGTGAAGAAATGATGCCAGCACTCGCACATAAGCAGGCGGCATGGTGGTATCCAAGATCTTGACCAGGAGCCCGGCGTGCCACACACGGTCAAAGGCCTTCTCGATGTCGAGAAAGACCCCCACGGTGTAGCGCCCGTTGTTCCGCTCACTGGTCAGGTGGTTTATAACCCTCGCCAGCTGGAGCGTCGTCGAGTGGCCGCTGCGGAATCCAAACTGCTCCTCGCGCAGGGGCAGATGGGGCGTGACTCGACGCAGCAGCAGACGCTCGAACAGCTTGGCTATGTGCGAGAGCAGGGTGATCGGCCGGTAGCTTCCAGGCAGGCGGCGGTCCTTCCCCGGCTTGGGAAGAACGATGATCTTCCCGGTCTTCCACGCCTCTGGGAAGTGGCCGGTGCAGAGTACTCCGTTGAACAGTCTCGTGAGCGCTACGAGACCTGTTCGGGGCAGCAGCATCAACGCGGCGTTGGTGATTCCGTCGGCGCCTGGCGCTTTTCGCTTGTTAAGGCGAGCAGCGACCGAACGCAGCTCTGACAGGGAGATGAAGTCCTCTCCCCGGAGCGGCGGTGTAGGGGCCGACAGGAACCTCTCCAGCTTGTCCTGGACAGCCGCGTGATGACGGATGACGTGGAGGTTGGAGGTGTTGGGGGCGTTGGGCGTAAAAGTCTTTTCCAGGTGGTCCGCCAGAATCTCAGCACGATCCTTGGCGGCGTAGGTGCGTTTACCCGCAGCATCGAGCAGCGGGTAAACGGGGGTGTCGTGTCCGGTAAGTTGCTTGCAGAGAGAGTACAGCGCTGTGTCATGTTCCGTCGCTCGATCGACGGTATACTCCCACCGCGCCTCGTCGAGAGCGACTATGGCACGCGCGATCTTCTCTGCAAGCCGGTTCAAGTCAGCCTTCACCCTGGGGCAACGAGTGCGGGCCCATAGGCGGCGCAGGGTGCGCTTCCGTCTGAGCATGCAGCGGAGCGAGCTTGGCAGGTCCTTCCTTCGGTTGGAGTGTGATGGTGATGAAGCCGACGTGGTGGTAGTCGATGCTGCTTTGGCAGCGGTGATCGCCTCAGCGACGAGTGCAGCAGCATCGTCGACTTCAGAAGGGGTAGTGATCGGGCCTGCCAGCTCAAGCCCGGCAAGCTCGCCAGCGTAGCGCTCCCAGTTCGTCCGCGTCCGCGGCGGTCGGGGCACTAAGAAGCCTCCCTGGGTAGCAAGGGTGACCAGAACCGGTAAGTGTTGAGTATCGAGGTCGTAGAGGACCTCGACATCAAAGGGGTTGTCTAATCCGTGGTGCAGCACTATGTCGATGACGTCCGGCTGGGCGCGGGGGTCAGTGGGTATATGGGTCGGCGCTCCCGGCCCCACCACACCGTACCCGCTCCTCACGCTGTCTTCGTGCAGATGCGTCCCGACCGCAGTGATGATTCGCGATCCCCACGCGTGATGTTTCGCATTGAGATCACCCACGATCACTGCGGGTCCCTGCTGTCCGAAGATGGTCCCGACATCAGTGCTGCAGAAAGTCAGTCCGGGTGGTTTATAGGCGGCATAGATGCGGAGCTCCTGGTTCCCCATGTTGACTCGCACTCCCTGTGTGCGAGTGCTAGTGAACGGGGTGTGTTCCAACTCCTCGTGTATGATGTCCCTCCGCACCAGAGCGGCCGTACCTCTGTACGGGTGGCCCCGGGGAGAGACTTCGTCGCGACGATACACGAAGTAGTTGGGCACGCGGAGCTCGACGCTATCCGTGAGTTTAGTTTCGCCCAGGAGGATAACGTGGACGTCCTGCGACTGGGCGAGTAAAGTTAGCTCACGGACGTGACCTCTTATGCCGCCCGGATTCCAATATAAGATTCTTAGGGCGGTCATCATTGATACGACCGCCCAAATTGGGTTATAGCCGCCGTGATGGCGCCGACGACGTCCCTGGTTGCCAGGTAAGTTGTGAGCGCCGCCATTAGCGCCTCAGTCAGGACCCGGACAATGTTATTTATGCCCGAGTCCTGTGCGGAGGGTGGCGGGAGGGAAGTTAGATGTTGCGGCGCTTGTGGCTCCGCATCGCTCGAAGTTAATCTGAGGCCGCGGCTTCTCGGCGCCTCGGCAGTTATGGGTTGTGGCGCCAGTGATGTCGATGCTGGCGGCTGAGGATGCGGTGTGGACGCTGCGGCGGGCTCCACGTTAGCGGGCCTCGGCTGCCTGCGCCTGCGCCGGTTTCTCTTCTTTTTCCCCGCCAGCGGTTCCCCCCTGGCTGTCGGGACGTTAACCGGCGGTTGGAGCGTCGTCGGCGGTAGCACCGTCGGTACCCCGTGCGCTCCCTCCGGACGCGCGTTCGTCCCGGCAGTAAAAACGGCGGGCGTCGGAGGGGCGCTACTGAGTGCGGTGAGGGCGGAAGTGGCACGTGTGGCTACTGCGGGACGTGCTACGGGAGCGGCGGGTGTCAGACCGGCGGTTGCTGTGGTTGGGGGGGGAACTTGCCCTCTCCCCCCTGCCCTCTTCTTCGCCGGCTCGTTCGGACGCGGCGGTGCGATGTCAATTCCGCGCCTTCGCGCTTCTCTCCGGAAGACAGGGCACTTCCGGTCGCGCGCCACGTGCGCCCTCCCACAGTTGGCACACTTAGGGGCTTCTTCTGGGGCCCTGTCACAGTCTTGTGAGATGTGTCCGCCTGCGCATCGGACACATTTTGGCGGACACATTAAAGATTGGATTAAATAAAGTTAAATGATGATTGAATAAAATAATATAAATATATTGAAATAGCGACATCTGTTCCGCAAATAGCAAAATATTTGGCGACTCTAAATAGTTCAAACAAATGTCAAAAGGTGGCGAGAGTTTGCTACTGTCGTTGGAAATATTCGTTATAAAAATAAAAATCGTTAATCGGATCGTATTTGTTAGTAATGGATATTATTATGATAGTAGAATTTGTTGCTACGTTTATCCAGTCAACAAAAAAACATTATAACATTAGAAGACGCTATTTGAAGTAAAAGTATAACCTAGAAATAACGAGCGTATTATATTCGACCTGAGAATTACATTTGTTTGTAATAACAAAAATTTTGCCTAGCAACATTGATTAGCAAAAGCGCTATCCGCTTTTATATTATTTACGCTAATGGACTATATGATTGCTTATACGAACAAATGTAGTCTTTATGTCCTATACACTAATATGATTCTTATATAGCAATCATACCCATGCCTACTAGGCTTGGGTATGATTGCTATATAAGAATCATATTCGTTCCACGATATGATCGATTTTAATCACGTGATCATACCTGCTACTGCTAATGCTATTGGAATACAAACAAATGTATTCTTTATGTCGTATGCAGTGTATAGGACATAAAGACTACATTTGCTCGTATAAGCAATCATTTAGTCCATTAACGTAAATAATATAATAGCGGATAGCGTTTTTGCTAATCAATAATAATTTTTCCCAGTAATATTGATTAGCAAAAACGCTATCCGCTATTATATTATTCAGCTATTCGCTATAATATTATTACTTGATAAAGCGATTGCTATTCCAAACAAATGTATTTTTTAAATAATATTCAATACGGTCGATATTTCTAGGATATAGTTTCAGTTGGAATAACGTAAAAGTGCTTTCTTCTCCGTAAATAAATTTAAATCTTCCCGAATTATCGACCGTATTATATGAGATATAAGAATTACATTTGTTTGTATTAACAATAATTTTGCTCAATATCACTGAGTTAGTCTCAGTATTAATTTATTATTTTACTTTTTCATAGAATACCTATCCATAATTTTGTATAGCAGTATAGCAGTTACTCTAAAACTCATTAGCAGATGATGCTATATGAAAAGTTTTTCATATCATGATCATTAAGTGATTGGTGATTCTGTCCATGCCTACTAAGTACTAGTAAAATAGAATAACTGATACTGACTAGCATAGACTACTAACGTCTGACGTTAGAGATGAGTAGCTCGCGAGCTAAAGACAAGAAAGATATATATCTTTGCAAAAGATATAATAACACTCTAGCTCGCATGTGTTTCAGTTACATCTCTATATTTTTACACTTAAGAGTCAATATTTGCGATTGTGAAGTCTGCGCTTAGCGTTAATATTATAAACTGAAGAACTAAAGGAATAAATTAAAGAAATACTTGATAAATTTAATTTTATTGTAAGGGATCAAGTATCGCTAGTTGAAAGCCGGTATGCGAATGCGAAAGAGGGCTTTCAAACATGACAGTTGTCATAGATTAACTATAACATTGAGTAATTTTTTATGTTTCTAACAGCGATGAGTTACGACTTGTTCAGATTTAGAAAGAAAAATGGGTTTATATAACACGGAAAAGAGAGAGACGGATAGCTTTAGTATATTTGTATAAAAAGAGCTGAAGATATAAAAGATATATTTGTAGTCTTAGCTACAAATATATCTTATTCTCTCTCTAAACCATACCGAGCTAAATGATTTCAAGACAAAAGAGTAATAGATATCCCAAGATCGAAAAGAAATAAATCACTATTTTCTAGTCAGTTAAATTTTGCTTAAATCTAAGGTAGGGAGAGTCGCGTGAAGGTAAACATATTTATGAACCACTTTCATACACAGTGTTTTTATTTGGTCTTTGCAAAAATGCGATACTTTATTTTACATTATTATAATAGTTAGCAGCCGTTTACTAAAGTGGAGTCGCTTTTCAATTTGGATATCTTGCGACTACGCTTTAAATTTTTAAAACAATACAGTAATTATTTAATTTGATCTCTTATAATCGGGAAATGATTTCGCCAGAACGTAGGCCACCGTGCGGCGCTCGAGTCTCGAGTCTCAACAGTCGACACCTTTAGTACGGGCGTCGGGCGGCCGACGCGGCCCGCGTGCGCGTCCACCGCGGCCTGCACTCTGTACTCTGCGGGCTGCGACCGGCCCCGCCGCGGTGACGGTCGGTGACGGTGAGCCGCGCGCTCGGGAAAGTGGAAACGGTGCCAACGAGCATTCCGCCCCCGCAGCCCGCCAGTCTCGGCCCGGCCGACGGCGCGCGCGCACGTACAGTCGGACGCTCTCGGCCCTTTGTTTACACAAGTATTCGTTCGGATCCAGCGGCCCCCGCGAGCTCGGCCGCGGCGGGCCCGCGCGCGATGGAGCCGCCGGCGCCGCCCGACGACGCGCTGGAGACTGCGGCCGAGCGCCGCCAGCGCTGGCGCAGCGTGTACGTCGTGTACTTCACCATGTTCCAGATGTCGCTGGGGTTCAGCATCGTGCTCACCGGCGTGTGGCCCTACCTCGACAAGGTACGCGGCGGCCCCGGGCCCCCGCTTCGGCCCTTCGCGACCCATCAGCGGACGTCGGTAGCGGTCCGGGCCGGGGCTCCCGCTGCGGAGAATACACTCGATGATTATGACGTGGGAGCGAGCGGGCCGGTGGCGGCCGCCGCTCCGATGCGACGTCTCTGTCGTCGGTCGAACCGTAGTTTTCTTTCAATCGCTCGTCCGCGTACCCGATGCCGAGCCCCACGCTCGCACGGTCCTCTCGGGTATTAGATCCCAGAATATGTTCGTATTAAAATAAAAATGATGAGTACAACCCTACTTTGCTAATTTCGACCGACTAAATACGAACGTTCGTCCGAGAGATAGAGTCGAAGCGAATCGGTAGACATTATAAGAAAATTTGGAGGAATTTTCGGGTCAGTCTTTGATTGTAATACACAATTTAGAATTCTTTCAATAAAGACAATAACGAAGAAACAAAAGTAGCGCAGTGGGCCGGCGAGAACAATGAGAGTCAAGGAGCGCGCACCGTCGGCCCAGTCCCCCCGGGCCGGGGGCAGGGGCCAGTAGTTTCGTGTCAGCATCTTTTCTTTGTGGAGCGTACAGTGCACGCGGGTATCAGCCCCGTGCGGTCCCGACGCGCTCGAGGCGGCTATCGATCTCCGACACGGGCGCGCGTCACCGGCCGATGATGGATGGGATGAAATCCATCAAATGTCGACAGCAATCGCTCGACATCGACCTATCGTGACAGCATCCGTTTAGATATCCGCTCCCTCCGTCCCGCGGCCGCGAGCGAGCGGTAACGCCGGTCAACATTTGGAAACAACTCGTGGTCGTCGTGACGCGTTCGTTGACGATAGCGATGATAAAGATTAGCGGACGCTCGCACGCGACGATACCTTATAAAATTAAGCAATAAGAACGATTACGTTAAATATTGGGAAAGCAGCTCTTTTATCGATCGTTTTTCTTCTCTTACGAACGTACTCGAACATTACAAATGTATTTTACCGATATACGGGATCAAATATATAAATTTTTCCTCTTTAGAAGATAACATTATTTCATTTTCTTTAGCACCTAGGTTCCGTTTCCAATAGTCCACCCCGTCCGACCGCGTTACACGTATGGGTCGCGCAGTCGGCGGTAGGTCGGCTGATGTCGGGGCTGCCCCCGCGGATCGGGAGGAGTGCTGACCGTCCGGGAGTGAGACGGACAGTCGGGAGGTCGTGTGTAGAAATAGCGGCCGCGCCGAGGACCGCGCGGTAGTGGCCCGCGCCCACCACCAGTCGGGAATCCATCTTGTTATAAGTAACGAAGTACCACCACGCAAAACATGCTTTCGTGCCGGTTCCGACCTAGTAGCATACATAAGTCGATCGAACTGTCGACTGTAATAATTACGATATCTTGTTATTTTCGCGTCGGGTCGTGCGAGCATTAATTCGAGGATCGCGGCGCGGCAGCTGCAAGGAGACGGTCCCGTTCCAGCTGCAGCCGGGCACGAGCAAGGAGGCGCTGGGGCTGGCCGTGGGCGCCAGTCCGCTGGGGCAGCTGGCGGCCTCTCCGCTGCTGGGGCTGTGGGCCAACCGCGCGGGCGGCGCGCGCCTGCCCATGCTGGCCACGCTGGCGCTGTTCGTGCTGGCGTCCGCGCTGTACGCGCAGCTGCACCTGACGCGGCCGCACGCGCACCGCTGGCTGCTGGTGGCGCGCGCGCTGGTCGGCGTCAGCTCCGGTGAGTGCGCGCCGCCGGATACCGCTATGCGGGATTACTCTATGACGACGGCCGACGCGACGGTTCGCCACGGTGACGAGATAACGGTCGGCCCAAATTAGCGTGACCGATAACGTGCACCCGAAGCGATCGCCGTCCGACGCACCCGGGGGCCACGGCGGTCTCGGCGGGAGTCCGCCGTGCCCGCCGTAGGTAGCTAAAGCGTTGCGAAGTCCGTCCCCGGCCCGCACCGCCGTTTCAGTTCCACTTCTGAAGTATTCCGTACATACGAGTACGTTACATACTCGAGTCGTGAGGCCATCTTTTTGGACTTCCAACTGTTGAGCCCACAAGTGAGGGAATAACTACGAGTCGCAAATATCTGACCGTCGAGGTCAGTGGCCGTGTCGTGACGCGCTCGGACCGCATCGGCTCGAACCCTTTGTGTGAGCACCGCTCTCACGGTGTACAATCAGAGGCGACGCCCGGCCTCGGTCTCGCGGCCTGTATCGTGGACGGTGTTTATTGCCCTTCGCGGCATCGACATCACACCCGACACGAGCTCGGGAGAGGGGGGAGGTTGGAGGTTTCTTAGGTAATAGTAGTAAGTAGGGTACGGGCGGTAGCTGAACGTAGGGCCAATGTCGGGCGCCGGTCGAACGCCGATGGAGCCGATATATGACTATCGAGTTTGTAGCGTGTCTATTATGTTAGCGGTTCGGGTTATTTTCACTCCTCATACTTTGGAGCGACTCTACGTTTGTAACCTACTTCGTGCGACGGACCGGGCCGGCCTCCGGACCACGTTTCGATTCCAATATCAGTTATTAAATACCCAATATTTGTAAAACATATGAAGGTTATAATTTTTTTGACGAATATTTTGGGACTTTATTACTCATTATTATCATTTACTACAGATTAGGGACACCGAATGAGTCAAATAACTTTTCTCCCACAACAATATTCCCGTTCGATTAAGTAATAGGTCGCAATGAATCTGTTTACAAATCGGGTAGGGTTCCCGGACGACAGATACGATAGTCTTTCTGAGAGCTGGTTCTGATGGAGAGCTAGGAGTTACCGAGCGACGAGTTAGACCGTGCGGCGCCGCGCGCGGTGCACGGACCGACGGCCGTTTCTGTCTTCCTGCCGACATTCTGCCGGCCGTCGCGAATCGGGCGCACAATAAAGAGTACTGCTGTCGCCGCACGTGCGGTGCGGGAGCAGTGCTGAGGTGCAGCAGTGCTGAGCGAGCCCGCGGTCCGCAGCCAACGTGGCGGTGGCGCGCTCGTACCTGTCGGCGGCCACGCGCGAGGCGGAGCGCACGCGCGCGGTGGCGGGCGCGTCGCTGGCGCAGGTGCTGGGCTTCGTGGTGGGGCCGGCGCTGCAGGCCGCCGCCGCGCCGCTGGGCCCGGGCGCGCCCTACGGCCCCGAGCCCTTCCGCCTGGACATGTTCTCCGCGCCGGGCTGGATCAACGCGCTGCTCGGGCTGCTCAACTTCGTGCTGTTCCTGCCCTGCTGCTTCCGCGAGCGCAGGATCGCCGCCCGCGAGGCCATGCTCGTGCACGGGAAGGAAACCGGTAATTCTGGCCGAATCGCTTATTCGCGTGTGGCCGGGTCGTAGTACGTTTTTATTAGTACTCTAAGGTGTTTCCGATTCGAAAAGGTCACGTCTATGTAATACTAGCATTCACCCGCGACTTCGCTCGCGCGGACCGTACTCTCGGAATAAACGGTAGCTTCTGTTATTCTCTAGCCGTAAAATTCCTACGGCGTTCCGCTACTCCAAACGTCAACTTTAATTTTGGTTTATTTCATAGGATTACTGCTAATAACCAACGATATATCATTTGCAATGAGAAAAAAATTCTAACAAGACCAGAAAACATTTATAAAATCTCTTATCGTGACCGGCAGCACCTTCGCTTTACCTGTTAATGTGAGACTCCGTCGGCTCTCCTGATTTATTAAAAAAAACCGTGAACACCGAAAATAATAACAGCATGTTCGAGTTCATATTGAGTAAATATTTCTCAAGTAACTTAATACTTGTGTTATGAGTGAGAGATTACTGGTGAATATATACATATTATAACATATACATACATATAACTTGAGACGCATACTCTAGTATTCTAGAGTATGCGTCTCAAGTTTGGAACCCATGCTATCACGTGTATATTAATAGATTAGAATCAATTCAAAAAAGATTTCTAAGATTTTTACAATATAAATGTGGTCAACATGACCCTAATTATGAGATGAGATGTAAAAGACATCATTTACTTCCTCTTGTCGTGAGACGTCACATTGCTGACGTTATTTTCTTGTTAAATATTGCTCAAGGTAAAATAGACTCCCCACAGTTGTTATCTTCTATTAAACTTAACGTACCTAAAAAGCTTATTTCAAGACGGCCCTCTGAGAACCTATTTGTAACGCTTGGCTCTACTAACTAACGCAGAAATTCATTTTTCTGTCGTGCATCATCAGCGTTTAATAAATTGGTACATCATCATGAAATAGACTTGTTTACGTCTAAACCCAATGGTATAAAACAACATATGTCTCTAATGTGGTTTGACTCGATTCCCATACCTCGTTAATTTTCTTTTTTTTGTTCTGTTTTAATTTCTGTTTTTTTTTCTTTGCTCAAAAATTGTATCCGAATGGACTATTGATTAAGTAATTTATATGTGGAAATGTATTAATAGCTTAAGCTGTTCATTTTCCAAATAAATAAAAATAAAATAAAATATGTCATTTTTAAATACATACTTAAATACAAATATACACCCAGACAAGTTCTTTTTATACAAAATGGTGGTCCTCGGCGGGCTTCGAGCCCGCGACTCGTGGAGCTGAAGGCAGGATCACTACCCACTACGCCAACGGGTCAGCCAATTGTATATACGAGTATACTCGGTGTAAAGTCGCGGTGCGCACTCTAGCAAACCGACCGTCGCACTCGCAGAGAAAGAAGCCATAGAAGCGATCGAGCCCGACTACGTCAGCAGCTGGACGCTGGTGGCGGCCTTCTTCGTGCTGGTGTTCAACTTCGTGCTGCTGGAGACGCTCGCGACGTCGCTCACCATGGACCAGTTCGGGTGGAGCAAGCGGCAGGCGCTGCAGAACATGGGCGCGCTCATGAGCGGCGGCGCGCTCGTGGCCTGCGCCGTGTTCGCGCTCATCGGCCCGCTCACCAGGCTCTTCGAGGAGAGGTGGGCGGCCTCCCCCCGGCTCCCCCCGGCCTCCCCCGGCGCCCCCCGGCCGAACGCCGCCCGCACGCGCTCCCGCCGCCGCTCCGTTCGCAGGGCGCTGCTGCTGTGGGGGGGCTTCCTGCTGACGGGGCTCGCGTCGCTGCTGTGCGTCCCGTGGGGCCCGGGTCCGCCGCCGCTGGCGCCCGACGGGCCCGAGGCGGGCGGCGGCTGCCCGCAGCGCGCGCAGCCCTGGTGCGCCGGCTCGCGCGGGCTGTCGCTGGCGCAGTTCCTGCTGGGCTACGCGTGCGTGTCGGTGGGTTACCCGCTGGGGGTGACCCTCATCCAGACCATCTTCTCGAAAGTGCTCGGGCCGCGGCCGCAGGGCGTGTGGATGGGCGTGCTGACGGGCGCGGGCTGCCTGTCGCGCGCGCTGGGCCCGCTGTTCGTGTCGGCGGTGTACGCGCGCCGCGGGCCCGACCTCACGTTCGCGGCGACGGGCGCGCTCACGTTCGCGGCGCTGCTCGCGCTGCGGGCGGTGTACGGCCGCCTGCAGCCGCCCGCGCCCCCCGCGCCCCCCTCGCCGCCCGCGTCGCCCGCGCCGCTCGAGCTGCGCCCGCTGCGCGCGGAGCCGCCGTGAGCGCGCCGGAAGCGAACGGATTTAGATCGAAAAATAACGCTCCACGTACTCGGGTCAGACTACCTCTAAGTGTTACATGTAGGTGTAGATTTTAAGTTAGATGACGAATGTATACAACGTCTTTTATTTTTGATACAAAGCTACGTCGTATTAGACGATTATGTCGTATTAGAGCCCGCCCGCGACTTCAGGATACGGGCGGATGCAGCGGGCGGGCTCCGCGCCTGCGTCTGCTGCGTCTGCAGCGTACCTCGCAGCCGCCCTCGCCGTGTCGCGGACGCGTTTGTCGAATACACCTCAAATACCTTCCGACATTTAATGAAGGTAGAGTTTAAAGGATTTTCAGTTTTGCAATAGCCATAGTGACATAAGACTGACTGTACGAGACTATTATTAACGTAGAGAGGGTCTACTGAATGCGATGACAGTTCGATATGTCAGGTCACGTCAGGTCCCGCGCGGCGCGTGACGACACTCGTTAGTGACGCGTATCGTCTTAACTAGTTCATTTACACGTAGCTGTTTAATATCGAAATTTAGTAAAAGTTTTAAATTTAGTAAAAAAAGCGGAGAGCCGCGCGACGCAGATTGGCGTGAATTTTAGCAAAATATTTTATTACTAATTTTGTAGTTCGGTGAGCTTTATAAAGTGCAGCAGTACGGATGCGGGGCGTGGCGATGCGATGCGGTGCTGTTCGGCTGCCTAAAGCGATGTCGAAATATTCAGTTAGAGAATTAAATTCTCTGTATCAAATCGAGATATGTTACAAACCACTTCCGACTGCAGACCCTGCCCGCTGGACCTAACGTATCGAACGTAATGTAGTTGTAATGATATTTTGGATATTCCGTTCAGAGCTCAGTAAAGCGGTGATAATACAGGGTACTAGATATTGCCGGTAGTATGTTGTATGATATATGTAGGTTTACTTATTGTTATGTGCTACGGCTCGGCCTTACGGTATACACGTGTAGAGTTTCCTAGCTTCTTCGTTTCTCTATCTTTTGGCTTCTTGATGACTTGATAAAAAATATATGCAGACATCAGCGTTACGTTATCTTTACAAATGAAAAGATAATAATTGCTGGTTATTCCTAATATTGTAATTGTAGTAAATTCAAATTGATCTCTTCACTTCTTCTTTTCAATCGAGTTTCAGTAGCTTAAATTATAAATTATATCCGTAGGTGTAGACCTATCGCGAAACGTTGTGTTCACTATAAATTAAGAATATAGACGAATAAACAATTAAAAAGTCAAATTATTTTTATTAATCTTCGTTATCCTACGATAAGTAATCAATATCATAATATAATCATTTAGAGAAAACGCTTCCTCATTTAATGATTTTTTCTTTAACACGCCTGAGTAGAATAGACCACCCTCATTTCTTACCGAGGTGTCGTAAAAGGTGACTAAGACGAGTCGACCAACCGTTGTGGTATCCGGTTGAGTAGAATAGACCACCCTCATTTCTTATCGAGGTGTCGTAAAAGGTCACTAAGATAAGTCGATCCGCCGTGTTGTACCCGTATGGTAAGTGTAGGAAGCTGGCAACTTTCACATACCTTAATCATGCAGGACCAGTCCCCACACGTATCATAAAACACCGCAGACAACAACACCCACAAGCACTACACACACTCATTACGACAATCTCTACGATCGATACGCCCCGTAACCGAAGCATCATTAGGAAGATAGGCTCCTGCTTCCTACACTTAGCATTACCTAGATTCTTTTAACAAACGCGAATTATAGCAAGATAATTCTATCATAACTTCTGTACTATAGAATCCCGCAAAATAACGCCGCCTCCTATAAGTCGTTCAAGTTCCATTCGAACGATGTTGATTAGACAGACAGACGAAGAGAGTTTATGATATTTACTACATTTGAGGTTCATATATTCACATTACAACCTAACTTAATATATATTTATCATGTATAAACACACATATAGAAATATGCACATACAATATATTATTGGTGGTTAGTTTTATATATTTCTTGTTTATGTACGCAATATAGAAAGGTTTGTCTATTTTTAAAATACATTGTCTATTCCTTTCTTTTTTATATATAGGCATCATATTAGTCGTTACCGGGCATTAAGTAAAATAGAAAACTTGTTGACTGCTGCCAACCCCAGCGCAGGCCGAGGTCTATTCGGGCCGCGTACTGCCACCAGCACGCGCGTCCTACACCAACAGCAAGTGAAGTTATTGTGGTGCTTATTTCTCTAGTGTAAGTGTAAAATGTAGTTGCTATGATCGTTCAATAAATAAAAAAAAAATGAATATAGGGCTGACATCGTCCATCGCGGGCTGCTACTGAATACCTATGTCATCGATAACCGCTCCCAACCATCGCACCGCACACACACGAGGCGGCGGCCGATAACAAACAAGTATCGTAATGTAGTAGTTGCTATAAAAATACTTGTTTGATAAGATAAACATCAACAGTTCAACAGTTTATAGTGGCCCAGTTTTTGCTATATTATTTTACCAACTGTTCCGATCAAAGTTTCCCTTTAGATATAAAAAAAATATTTTGTAACTATTCATTACCTACTATATATACTTGCTTTGTAGACCCTATATAGAATAGAATAGAAAAAAAACTTTATTTGTTCTCACACCAACATTCAACGATGCAAAATAGATGTAAGTAAACTTACTAGGTACTAAATAAAATAAGCTAAAAAATTAATAATTTACCTTACCTAGTTAGTTTTATTTATTTTTATATATTTTAAGTATTTGTACAGTGGTTTGACAGCAAAGAGGGACCACTCAGCTGTAATTGGAGCAAAGCCCCAAAACTGATTTTCAGTGGCCGTCGAGTTCTGGACTCGCAGACGGCACAACAACAAACACAACCGCAGTAAAATAAAAAGTACATAAATAAATATGTGTGTTTAAATTACGGCCAGCTACGCACTAGATTATATTGGACATTTTTGACTCTATTATTATTAAAATACTTAATTTGAAAAGAGTGACCGCCGAATATCTCCCTGGTGATAGCACCTTTCCGAATCAGTCGTAGCTTCATTATAATTTGACGATTCAAAAGTGCTTGTAAAAGGCAATTTGAATAAAGAATTATTTGAATTTAATTACCTATATATAACTTAGCTGATTCTATTTCTTAATTAGATCACAACAAAAACAAACAATAATAAAAATAAAACAAAAGGCTATCGAAACAAAAGGATAGGATATACACGTAGTGTCTTATCCATGACTGCAGTGCGGGCCACAGTAGCGGCCGGGCATGATGTCCTCCCCTTCACTACGCCATCAAATCATTCCAAATCTCATCTCTCCGACTTCAACCACAGCCCAAACTCCTCACCCCCCTCGCCCAAGACGCGGTGTGAAGTCTGGGCAAGTTGCCAGAACTCCTACAAGAGCTCACTGATTTCGCGTTGATAACAAAGTTACTGTAAATCAGCAGCGACCCGCGCCTCCAGAAATCACTTCTGGAAGCGCGGGCGCAAACATTATTGAACATATAAAGTGAAATCCAGAATATATTTTTTCAATTAAGTATATCGTTTTTTTTTTCAATAAGCACCGGCTCACTGCCTGCCTGTCTGTCTGTCAGCCTGCCTGCCTGTCCGTATACAAAATTTATTAAAATTCTGTTAAGCTGATATATCTTTAAAGCGGTAGAAACACACGCACAGACACTAGTCTTTGTCCTCATTATATTGTTGAGGTAATCTAAACATTATTCATGTTAATCGTTATCGTCTATTTGAAAACGCGCTCTTAAGAGACACGTAGTAAATGTATTCAAACATCAGAATGTAATATTATCGCAATACTAAAGTAATTAACAAACAATTGGGTAATTAAAATACTATCGTCGGATTCCAGTCGACAGAGCGTCGTCGAGATAAGATAGTATGTTGCAGTTCCTGCCGGTGCCGTGCTCTCACCGCTAGCTGCCACCTTTACCTTCCAGCTCGAGGGGAGCGGTAGAAGCAGAACTTACACCCAGCTCTATTACGGAAATTGTTTATTTCGTTCGGCACAATTTTATACTGAAATCGTTCCTAAGCTCGATGTTACGTCACTCATAATGCGTCACCAATAACCGAAGTAAGCCTACCTCGTACTTCGGTCACCAGTAATTCTCTTCATTAACGCGCAATATGAGTAGTACAAATTATTAAAACAAAGGTCAGCCGTGCGTGCCGCGGGTCACTCTCGTCATGTGCGACTCCTTAACGTAGTTACCTATCTTAACGTTTTTCATAAGTCTAGTGGACTTAATATATGAAAATAATAGTTTCATTACTTCAGTTGCTCGCCCCCTCCAAACGAACACCATCCAAGTGACGCTCCCTTAGGTCGCAGCGGCGGGGCCTCCGCCGCAGGGAGCCGGCCGCTCATTTAATCGAACTAAACATACTCGAATACGTATTTAATTTAGTAAATATAAAAGTTCATAGTTCGGGTTAGGATGATTTTATTCGTGACGAGTGAGATGACGGCGGGCGCCTTCGAGAGATCGGAAGGGAAGGAGAAGAATCGAATCCGTAGAGAAAATATTTTTTATTACAGGAATTAATAAAATTAATCAAATTTACTTAAAAATACGCGAACCGTTCATGGCGTGCGGTCGCGCAGCTCCTCCGCGTGCGGCGCGCGCGGCGGCAGCGCGGCGCGGCGCGTCTCGGGCGCGAGCAGCACCAGCAGCGCGCCCGACAGCGCGCAGCCGCCGAACAGCAGCGCCTGCACCGGCACGCTCTGCGGACAGCACCGCCCGCGCCGGTTCAAATGTACATCATTCAAGAGTGCTAAGTTTGCGAACGTGCCCGAATACGACGAAATTCAAAAATTTTAACCCGATTTTAAATTTTTGTACGATAATAAAAACAGTATACCTAAATTATAAAAAAATTGAAGTTTTTAACGTCACGGGACCCCGAATCGAATTCACTATTTCTCTATAACCGCCGGCGTCGGCGTCCGAGTCGGACGTCGATGTATCCTTTCATCCTTTCACCCACCAGCAGCGGGGTCTGCGGCGCCAGCACGGAGCCCAGGCGGCCCACCAGCGAGACGGCGGCCAGCGCGGACGAGCGCGCGTCCGTCGGGAACAGCTCCGCCGTGAACACGTACAGCGAGTTGAACGCGAACGTCGCCGCCAGCTTGCCGGCCAGGAACGGCCCGAGCCCCGCGCCCGCGCCCGAGAAGTAGGGCACGACGCACGCCAGCCCGCACACCAGGAACGCCGCCAGCACGCAGCGCCTGCGCCCGAAGCGCTCCAGCGCCATCATGATCAGCACCGACGCGACCACCTCCGTGGCCATGTTGAGCGCGAAGTTGACGTACTTGTCGCCCGACAGCAGCACCGAGTTTATAGTCAGCCCGTAGTACACGAACGTCACCGCCACCCAGCACCAGCAGCACACCGCGAACCGCAGCATCAGCACGCGCGACCTCAGCAGCGGCATCCAGGGGTTCGCGCGGGGCCGCTCGCCCCCCGCCGGCTCGTCCGCGGCGATCGCCCGCAGCAGGCCCTCGTCGACGACCTGCGGGACGACACTTCCCCGTAGCGGCGATGCCGTTAAAGAATCTCGTGCCGCGTGCGTGCGTGCTTGCGCTTTCGAATCGACTCCTCTCACGAGAGCGGCCGAGTCCCGCTGCGGACGGACCTTATTCCACCGCGCCGCCTTCCGTACGTTGGCGAGCGCGCGCCGCGTGCGGCCCGCGGCGTGTAGCCAGCGCGTGCTCTCGTCCAGCAGCAGCCAGTACAGCGGCAGCAGCAGCGCCGGCGCGTGCACGGCGCGCAGCAGCCGCCGCCAGGGCCGCACGCGGCTGGCCAGCAGCGCGAACAGCACCCCGCCCAGCCCGTAGCCCACGCCCGTGGCGCTCGCGAACGCCACGCGCAGCGACGGCCGCGCCAGCTCCACCACTGGGACCAGACCGCGGCTCCACTTCACGGGGGCCCGTCCGACTGGGGGCCCCACGGCGCTTCGAATTCGTTCGGCCGGACGAACAGAAATTTCGTTAAGCTATGATAATAAAGTTATGCAAAGAAGAGAGAGTATTTTGTATTCAAAACAAACTAGCTAGATTTTTTTAGATTATCATAAACAGTGCAGTGCAACATTATACAATATTAGGTCCTTACATATGAAATTAGCGTTTTGTCGTACTGGCCACTTTGATCTCAAATATTACCTTTATGGTTAGGAATTTCAAATTCAAATTCATACAGCTATTTACTCATACATTTGTGTTTCAAACCCCCTAATTCATTTGTTTTTTCTTCTTTTGTTTTTTTCTTTGTGTCACTCTGTTTACAAAATGGAAAACATGAAATATCGCGTTATTTAAGAGTATGAGTTTCACCGTGGCACCAGTGCTGCAGAAAAGGCTCGAAGGATTAATGATGTGTATGGTGACGGTGTCGCAAAAGAAAACACAGTGCGTTTTTGGTTCCAACGTTTTCGTTCTGGAAATTTCGACCTGCAGAACGAGCCTCGTGGACGGCCGGAGACCAAAGTTGATAATGAAGAATTGAAGGCTATTGTGGAAGCGGATCCATCGCAAACCACGTCCGAGTTAGCTGCAGGCTCCGGTGTTAGTGATAAAACTATTCTAATCCACTTGAAGCAAATTGGGAAGGTGAAAAAGCTTGAAAAGTGGGTACCTCATGAATTGAGTGAAGCAAACCGACATCCGCGCGTCGACTGCTGCGTTACGTTACTCAACCGGCACAATAATGAAGGAATTTTAAATCGAATCATTACCTGTGATGAAAAGTGGATCCTCTACGATAATCGGAAGCGCTCATCGCAATGGCTGAACCCTGGCGAACCAGCCAAATCCTGCCCTAAGCGAAAATTGACTAAAAAAAAGTTGCTTGTAAGTGTTTGGTGGACTAGTGCCGGTGTTGTTCACTACAGCTTTCTTAAATCTGGCCAAACGATTACGGCAGATATCTATTGTCAGCAACTGCAAACCATGATGGAAAAGCTAGCTGCTAAACAACCGAGGCTAGTCAATCGCTCTAGGCCACTGCTGCTTCAGGACAACGCTAGACCACACACTGCACAACAGACGGCTACCAAATCAGAGGAGCTTCAATTAGAATGTCTTAGACATCCACCGTACTCTCCGGACCTTGCTCCAACAGATTACCATTTTTTTCGCAATTTGGATAACTACTTGCAAGGAAAAAAATTCAACTCCGATGGGGCAGTCCAAACCGCCTTCAAAGATTTTATTGATTCCCGCCCGAATGGTTTTTTTAGTAAGGGGATCAATGAACTACCTATGAGATGGCAAAAGTGCATACATATGGTACATACTTTGATTGATTAAATATATTTCATTAAAAAAAAATGACTTTATGTTCCTCCCATAGAAAACGCCAATTTCATATGTAAGGACCCAATATTATAGTTCAACCATATGACGTAAATCGTAGCAATATATTATTATGATGATTTTTACTCTACCGAGTTGGCGGTCTGCGTTACGCGTAACACGTGTTCGCGGTTTGGCCGCAGCTCGAGCCGCCCCCTCCCCCTCCGGCGGCCGTCGCCGGGTGCGTTACCTACTCATGACGTAGGCGGCGCTGTTGAAGCCGTAGCCCAGCGCCGCCTCCAGGAACTCCAGCGCGAGGTAGGCGCGGTAGTTCGGCGCGAACGACTTGGCCAGCCCCAGCGCGCCCGCGCACGCACCCAGCGCGCACAGGGCGGGGCGGCGGCCGCATCTGCGACAATCGTACGGCTGTTGGGCCGACGGCGACGCGTCCCCGCGGGTCGAGGCGCGCGCACCTGTCCGAGAGGTACCCGGTCAGCAGCAGCGCCAGCGGCAGCGCGGCGTTGCGGACGGTGCCGACCAGCGTGCGCCGCCACTCGTCGCAGGCCATGTCGAACTGGCGCGGACAGAGTGCCGCCATTAGTGCGTGCCATCACCGGGAGCGAGGGGTGACGGCGAAGACAATTTTATATTAATATTTTTCCGTTATCAATTTTCTCGATTCGAAATGACTCGAGGCTTCTGCCGATTCCGCGCTATTTATTATAATCTAATTTATTTTAATCTATCTATACTTATAATAAATCTGTAGAGAGGTCAATTCTGTAACTGGAATATATTTCCAAAATAACTATCAGGGGGTGATTAGGGATCGATACTGATGCCAAAAATGCAATCAGTAAAAATTTTGTCTGTCTGTCTGTATAACCGGTATAGAAACAAAAACTACTCGACGGATTTTAACGAAACTCGGTAAAAATTTTTTTCTTACTCCTGAGCTGGTTATAGTATACTTTTTATCACGCTACAATCAATAGGAGCAGAGCAGTGAAGGGAAATGTCGGGAAAACGGGAGAAGTTACTCCATTTTTTAAGCTTCCGTCGCGTGTGCAACCTTGATGGTTAAAGCTACACAGAAATCATGTATGACGGAAATGTTTTCCTTAAAATTATATAAAAAATATCCCACGACAGCATATGTCTATCTTTTATGGTTGACTCACAATAAGACGTGTAACTCCCGATAGCTTAGCAGTTCGAAGCTTTCTGGTTATATTTGTCTACTCCTACGTTTATATCACTCTTAGTCATCCCTAAATACAAAAGTGAATAGTATTAACCATTGTATAAAAAAAGAATCAATGAAATCGGTATAGAAACACCAAAGTTATACATGAAATACGCTAATAATAAGCCATCGCGCGTGAATACTGAATCATGCTATAGGGATTATCACTACATAGTATAAAACAAAGTCACATTCTTTGTTTGTCCCTATATCCCTATGACTGCTTAAATCTTTAAAACTACGCAACAGATTTTGATGCGGTTTTTTTAATAGATAGAGTGATTCAAGAGGAATGTATAATAACATTCAATATGGAGTAGAGAAATACTCTAATGTTTCTAATGTGATGTCGTAAATAATTACTTTTTTTTCTTTATAATTAATAATTACTTTGATGTTAGATATAGCAGGAAATCTTCTTGGTATAGGGAGAGGGGAATTGTTTTTCTTCAAATTTAACGCGTGCGGGCCACGGGCAGTAATAAATAAATTAAAACTACTGGATCGATTTTAATAATTTATTTCACTGAGTGACATAGGCTATATATTTTATACCCGTGCGAAGCAGGGTAGGCCGCTAGTAAATAATAATAGTATGACAGAGTGAAAGTAGCAGTCGGAGTCTCGTGAAAACGGGCCTGAAATTTGGTTATTAATTATGAGCCCATAAGAAAAACTCAAAAAAAATCGTATTCGGAGTGACCCTGCGCGACCCGTGCTGCGAAGTGTGCCGCGAAGGAGACCCATAGTAGTGGGTTAGTCCAAATTGCAACATATAGCGCAACGCACCGAATACGTTGCAGTCAGAAGGACGTTGGGGGTCTGCATGCTCCAGAAAGTACGACTTGAAAACCTATGTCCGATAGTGGGCCGTTCTCAGTCAAAAAAGAGATGAAGGAGACATAATTATCATTTCTATCGTCCTCTAAGTATACTCGATATAGGCGAGGTGGGACCTGCACAATTTTAATTTCCTTGTACACTTCGCTAATAGTTTTTGAAATTCGTACGTCATGTCGTCGAAGGAAAAGTAGTATATTTGAAATAAGATTTTATCTGGCTCTATTAAAGTCATAAAGTGACAGCAGGGGGCGAGCTACCTCCGCGTAGGTGGTGTCCGCGCTCTCGTACACGAAGGCCTCGCACGCGACGGTCTCGTTGTCGCTGAAGCGGTCCCGCGCGCAGTCCGCGTGGGCCGCGCCGGCCAGCGGCGCGTACCGGCGGCAGCGGTCCGCGGCCAGCAGCGCCAGCACCGTCTCGTTGCCGAACGCGACGCCGGCGCCCTCGCACTCCGGCACCAGGCAGCTGGAACGGGACGGTTCACTTTGGAGAATAAACTATACTTTCCTATATAACCGTTTGTTTGAATCTATCAATACGCTTGCCTACGCGTCAACGGGAGACTTCATCTGGTGGGACCGGTAATTCGTCTCGTATAGAGGCCGGCCGTACTCGCGTCCCTATAAGGAGTCAGCCTCGTTTGTTTCGAGCCGATTCGGGTCCCTCATTCGTGAGCTCTATACGAATTTGTCGAGACCGGGAGCTCCCGATATAATAAGACGTGAGGCTAGCCGGTTTCTACACGTAAATTACGGAATATTGTCGCCACGTGGTAGGTTTTCTCGCCAGTAAATCTCGTACTCTCATAAGTTGAGAAATTATCGGGAGAATTATTATTCTTTAATTATCTGTGAGCTAACAAATGACGGCAATAAGGTTCGAACGCTGACCGTTGACTCACATTTTCGATGGTGAAAACTAGGTAAAGTCACGTGCGCCGCGACGATTAAGAGTCCGTTTTATACACGAAACCACCAGGTCGGACCGATTAGCATATCTGTACCATTCGTAACGACAAACGTGTTACAACAAACACATTACAACCGATATACTCGTACTCGTACAAGCCGGTTTGTAACGCGTCACGTGGGAAGCGAGTGGCAGCACACAGACGGCGGGCAGGACTCTTTGTACTTTTTGTTATGGACAGTTAACGGATTGTATGAAATATTTTTAGATAAAAAAAAACTGGCTTTTTTGTGACGATAAGTACGTAAAGACACCAACGGTCCGAGTGGAGCGTACGGTACAGCGTGGAAGCCTTTGGCGGAGGTGGAAACGTGGTCGTTGACACGCGGCGCACTTTACGTTAGGGAAGTTAAAAGTTGGGAAACTCTAATGTAATATTTTCTCATAATGCTGGAGAGTAATCGTAAAGCAATGTTAGTGGGTCCTTCCTCACTGTCCATATTCAATGAAAACACAATGAAGCGCTACAATCAATTTTATTAAATTATTGTCTAAAAACCCATGTATAGCATTTTTAAAATAAATCGCTGAATCTTCTAAATTTGTCAAGCGCTATCTTGGCAAGAGATCTAGATAGTTTAGATTAAGAAAATTAATGTATAATTTTTTTATGCTGGATCTGCGCTGCTTAAACGTGCATCAGATTACTATACCGATATGACTATTCCGAGTGTTTCTCTTAAGAGTACATCTGATATGTTTGTACTAGATCCGATGCTCCACCACACGCTGCTCCGCACGAGCCAGTTGAACGGAAATATATTAAACTCAACCGGTTTAACGACTATTAAGATAATATTAACTAACTTACATTTTGTTGGTATGATAGTGTCAAAACTAGCCGGCTAATACTCTACCATTACTGGCAAATGCCTGCTCCCGCTCCCTCTGTCGGTGTGAGGATTTGGAGCTCAGTTCCACTACACTATGTTTGTCCATGATGTCGATTCTATGACAAATGATTGCAAAATCTACTTTGGGGCTTCCTGAATGGTGATCGATTACAAAGTTGGAATGTTTTACGAAAACTTAATTCTGATCGTGAGGTTCGGTATGTAGGTACGTTGCTTCGAGAACCGGTTTGGATGGCATCCGGCGTCGATCGGCGGCTCGGGTGCCTCCGACTGGTTACTACAAAACGAGGAGTCGACGGTCTGCAACGTCACGTCACGTCCGCGTGGTGTATCTCGCGGCAGCGGCGGCCGGCGGGGCCGGGGGCTCACCGGAAGGGGACCTGGTCGGCCACGAACACGTAGTTGAGCGAGTACATGGCGGCCAGCAGGTTGGGCAGCACCAGCAGCAGCGCCGTGTACCGCTGGTAGAGGCCGAAGGGGCCGAGCTGCAGCAGCGCCCGCTCCAGCGCGGCGTCCGAGCCCCGCCCGCCCTCATCCGTGGCCTTGTCGCCTCTCCCGCTGCCCTCCGGTTCGCTCGCAGCGTCGGTGTGCGCTCTGTCGTAACTTTCCATGTCCACGACGGCACTAATCGAAATTATATTCACTCCGTTCGGCCACGTTTCAAACCGACCTTCGTTAACTGTATCGTTTTTCACATTAATATTGGTTCCATTTTCGGCTGAGTCGGCGCGGGCGGCGCACGCTTCGTTCGAAGCACCACTGTCGGCGAGAGCTCCTTCCGGTTCCGTCGCGGCGGAGGCTCGCGCGCCACCGTGGGTGCGCCGCGCCGCCATGTCTCCGCGCCACTGGCCGCCGGGGGCCTTTTCCCTCCGCACTCGTCACGCCCTATCAGTCCTGAGATGCTGATAACATAATCTTATTTTTCGACTTAGACTGTTAACAAGCGATCGACGTTTTATTTTGTTCGCAATCTACCACTTGAGATGCTAGTCGGTAACGCAACTCATTATTTACGAAATCTTCATCGATTTAAATACTAAACGCGATCGGCTGCTACTTATATAATTAAAATTCTCGTTTAGCAGGATTTCTTTGAGGACAGCTCGATATATTTTTTAGATAAACGACATATCGACTCTATTTTTCCGTAGCGCCTGATGCACAATTATAGCAAGCACGATGATGTATATACTTGCTATTACAATTTTGAATTAATAATATAAATTAAACCTGCTTTGATGCGATTGGTACATTATATTCTAAAGTGAATTAACTTTCATATCATACGTGACGTATTTCCTTATTTCTATTCATACATATTAAGGATTATCTTAGGGTTATCTTCTAGGACTTCTGTAGAATAACAGCCTTCTCCATGTCATTACCGTATCTCTTAAAAGGTCCGTTATGACAAGGTCCGTTATAGATAAATTCTGTTTCAGTTATAGATAACTTCTGTTTCAGTCCATTTGATCGTAGCCGTACGGCCATCATGGGACATCGGTCATGGAATTTTTAATTGAATATTAATGAATTTGAATTTTTAATGGAGTTTTTAATTGTTCAAAAGAGTCAATATTAATGTTCTCTAAAATATATAAAATTTTGTGTAATCGTTGAAAATCCAGGTTCGGCGGACAGACAGTATACGAAACAGTTCCAAGTTCTGACGACTACACACGACTGACCTTTATGTTCGTAGCTTTCCAAATATATCATGGGGAGGTAGGAACTAAAAACTTTGACATCTTCGAGATGTGTAAGTGTAAAGTAACAGAAAAATAATACATTGCAATTGAATTCACATCTTCATGAATAAATTACTAGTTAGTGCGTAATGAGAAAGCCGTGGTAGCGGTACGGAGCGGTTTGTACTATTGCTCTCGTGATTTCTACAGGCGCTTCTACAGATATCGTTTATCATTAACTTAAAAATAAAATAATTATGGTTTATTCTCCAAATACTCTGATCTTTTATCTTTAATCTTTAATATTGAAATGAACTAATGTTATATATATATACAGAAACTGAACTTCGAAAACGGCTCCAACGATTTTCATGAAATTCAGTATGTAGAAAGTTTCGCGGGCGAATCTATTTGACTAGGTATCATTTTCGAAATTTCTCTGTTTTCAGGCACTGATGATCTGTTACAAAGTTATTAGAAATAGTATAACAAAATTTTTCAATTTTGATCACAAAATTGTAATAGCCCAGTGAACGGGATCGAGTCCCAGATATCAGTAGCCCTTTCTTTCTTTTTCTTCTTATTTATATTTAAAAAAAAATACCGAGCAATGCTCTATCACCCAAGTGCTTTTACTTAACATACACTTTTATTATATATATTTCATACGAACACAGCTCTACAGATACTATATAATATACGTATTCGAGTCCGCTGAATGTTGTTGGCGGGAGCCGCACGCTGCTCTCGGTACTGTCCGGTGTCCGCGCACGCGCAGGACGCACATTACCGCGCGGACCCTCCGGCCGGCGGGACGCGTCGCGCGCTGCTCTCGACCGCCCCGGCACGGTCTCTGTATCGAACGTACGATGGACAAGGAGGGCGTGGGCTGGGGCCGCTGGCAGGCCCGCATCGCGGCGTTGCTGGCGCTGCCCGTGCTGCTCACCGGCATGTACGGCACCAACTACGTGTTCCTGGCCGCGCGCACGCCGCACAGGTGAGTCCCGCCGCCGCCGGCTCGTACGAATTAGAAATTCGTTATTTTCAAAGTTGCCGAAGTAATTATAGTCCCCCATTAAGGTGTCGGTTAGTGCCCTTCGTATTGAAATAGCGGTCCCCGTGGCATGTTCCGACGTGTGTCACGAACCGTCCGGCCGGTGCTGTCCGCCGGCTGCCAGCTCGCGCTCGGTCTGCGCGTGAGCCGCATGTAAACCGCACGCAAACGTTCGTGGCGGTTGACATATATCTAACAAAACACGAGTTACGATATGAGTGGGCTCTCTGTTTACAAGATAATCACCAATAATACTAATATACGGATGCGCTAAAATAATACTGTCAACAAATTTCGTTCATGTCATTAGTCCACTGAATGTATTTATTAAGTGATATCCGATGTAATTAATTGCCCATCACCTCGTGCCATCGGGTCCCCCGCACCACAAATTTCACAGGTTTATAGTTAGTATATCGGACGTTCGACACTTTTTTCTGAAGTCATGAAGCGACACTCTGCCTACTGAATGTTCCTCACTCCGCAGCTCTCGGCAGCACACGGCTAATTAGCGTGCTAATATTTAGTTCCTCTTAAAGTCTATACTTGCTAAAAAATAAAATCTCTTAACTTCTTAAAAATAATTATCGGGAGCTCCTGGTAGTCCGGCCGGTTCGTGTTCAAAAATCTTCTCGAACACCGTAAGCTATTATGTAAATGAGTGCAAATGAAAGTGTTCTACTTTAGTTCGTTTCTACGTTGCTATTTCTTTTGGCGAGTTATCGATTTGTCATTTTCGTAAGCTTTTTATATGTCATCGGCGATCGGTCTGACTTAAAATCGAGAGGTCGTGTGAAAATTAAGATCAATAAGTACAACAGATTTTACGAGACGAAACAAAATGAAGGAACACTCAGTAAGTACGAATATTCGATATAAAAAATTCAACGTTCTGGGTCACTTCTCTTCCTGCTTTCAATAAATGAAAGTCCAAAAATACCATGTCTTGAGAGAGGTTTTCGAACCGTCAGGCCGTGTTTATAAAAATAGAAATATAACGCACAGTTTTTTTTTGCTAACTATTATTCTGCAGTCTGTCCGATAACTCTACGCTTTTCTGTTAAAAATATTGTAATTATTTTGCCCCATTCGGAGAGTAAAGCTTCTACGTTACTTTTTGCTTCGAACGGGGCGAATATTGTTTTGAAAGCTTCCGTACAAATAATATGTTTGTACGGATTGTGATTGTGTTGTGACTTCGTTGTGTCGTCCCACTCCGTGATCTGTCAACTTCCGGCTGCGGTCATTAATCTCGCTCCGCGTTACACGACGTTCACATTTTCTAATTCTTCATTATGATTCCGATCATGTCTCTGAGACTTCGGATTCAGTTATTGATTACATTCGGGAGTCCCATTCCTCCTGATTAAAATCTATTGATAGTTCTCCAAATGGTGACAACCGACAGACATCGATTGAATTATTTTCGGTCTCGGCTAACCTGCTATACTCTTTGATCTCAAAGTTCACAAAAATTACTAAAACTTAAAAAATAATATTGTAAAGGTAGAGCTGTTTTAGTAATTGTGCTTAATGCTAGTGCTGATGTATGGATCAGAATGTTGGGCAATAAAAGAAAAGGATGAAAGAAATATGCATGCGAATGAGATGAGAATGTTAAGGTGGATGCGTGGTGTGACAAAACTTGATAGAATACGCAATGAGTATATCAGGGGAAGTCTGAAAGTTGCGCCCGTTACAGAAAAGATGAGAAGTGCGAGACTAAGTTGGTATGGTCATGTCATGGGAGGGATGAAAATTATGTGACTAAAAGAGTTTTAAATATGAATGTGGATGAATGTATGGCTAGGGGGAGGCCGAAAAAAAAGATAGATGGATTGTGTGAAAAATGATATGCATGTTAAAGAAGTGACACCAGAGTTGACGAATGATAGAGGAGAATGGAAGAAGAAGACATATTCTGCCGACCCCACTTAGAGTGGGATAAGGGTAAGAGAATGATAATGATTATAGTATGCTCTGAATGACATTATGTGTTATGTGAACATAGAGAATTCCCCCATAGACAAATGTGTGTGTTGTATGGCGAGCTGGGAGACGGTCACAGCAGTCTTATATTCAACTACTCGTATAATACATTTGACGGTGTACTTTGTACTGTTACTCACGATACAGGTGTAAACGACAGTTTGGCCGTTTCGCCTTCTCTGCTGTCGGTAAAAACTTGCGGAATGCTGTAGTGGAATGTAGTAAAGTTGTTTGTACTTAAGCCACGTGTTACATGTCGATTATAAAATGTAGCTAAAATTAGTCCTCTCTGGTAGTGGTATGTCCAAACATCTCCAAGTTAAGCATTTTGCCCTTTGGATTCTGAGCTCCTGTCCCATCGGATCTTTATACTACTAAAAGTCTAAGCGACTTCTTTCTTAATTTTTTTAAGAAATTGACATATACGTATTTACCTCTAACTAGTTAAAAGTCAGGCCAATTTATATTTGATCCTGTATCGTAAGTTGATGCGCAACAAACACACAAAAAAATTCTCTGTAAAGAATTAATTAATCGGTCGGTTGCAATACCTACTATATTTTTAATTAGTACACAAATAAATAAATTATAAGATGTTAAATCGTTAGCGAGGACTAGGATTTGAAAAACTGTTTGCGAGTGCAATATTAAATTGCAATCCTCAATTATATCTTGTATTTTTTTGGTATCAGCAAAAACCAATTTGCGTTATTAGAGGGAGGGGAGGGGGGGACTAAAGCCTTTAACTTTACGTGAACGAAGCCGTGGGTAGCCCAAGGTGGTTTTCAATAATACGCAAAGGTCGTGTCATTCGGCTTCTAGTTCTTCAACAATGATTCCAGCAGGTAATATCCGGGACTATGTAACTGTACACAACGCACCACCCAATAACCCAGCCAGCTGCCGGTGGGCTGTCGGTCGGTGGCCGGTGGTCGGGCAGCGTGCCGTGCTGCCCGCGGCCGGCTCCGCTATTAGCGCGAGTGACTCGGGCTGCGCCCACTCGCTGCGGCTGACATACATTTTAAAAACAACTTTGAACGCTCCAAGACGGTTCGAAAGTTCCGCATTTATTGACTCATTTATACATTATTGTTACTGTGTTATCGGTACTGAGCATCCCATTGTAATGGTGTTTAGATGAGATCGTCTGACAGGCGACTTTGCGATTACTTGCGCCTGCTTAGTATGAACAACTCCTCAATAAAATATTCATTGAAATTTTTTCTAAAACAATTTGATTTTCGAGTCTGGGTGTATATTTGTATTTAAAAATATATACGTATATTTTCACCTCTCTCACCCATTACACAAGTATTAATTTACTTTCTTTGGGGACGGACGACCGTGTGTGTGAGTGTAAAAGAAAAGAAAAGTAATTCGTACTTTGTACATGAGTCCTACTTGCTGTTCATGCAACTTATCTATCACGCGAACTCTCAGTTTATGAGCAGAATTTGAACAATAATCTCTGTTTCCCACAACTGGGCGAAGGGCTCGTGTTATCTTAGACACACAGTAATGATCAGATCCGTCAGAATCCGTCGATGTGAATTTACAGGTAGCTCGTGTCTCTGATCTTCTCTTAACGTGTGCAAGTTATTTCGCAAAAATTTTGTCACCGCTAAGTTCACGATAAGTGTGTGTTTACCGACGCCGGGGGCTCGCGTCTGCTAGTAGATGACCTAATGCGTGTTCAAAACTGATAGCCGGCCGGCACCTGTTCAAACACGTCGCGGTGCACGCCGGGCGGCCGGCATTTCGTGCTGCGCAGTACGGCGTACTTAAAATGCAGGCCGTATTCACATTAACGGATCCATAAATTATTCTTAATGATTATGTTCGTACATGAGCTTTGAAAAAAATATGGAAAAACCGGACCAAATAAAGTTGACCTTCATGTTTCGTGTTATTCCTGTCGTCCTCAATACTACGTCGGCTGCAGTTTCACTATATCTCCGTTTTGCATTCAAAACAAAACATTTAATATTCCTTATATTTTTATTTCTTATTACATACAAGTTTCGAGCCGACGCACGCCTTTTGCTATATAAATTGGTCACCTTTGCAACTCATGTAACTCGTTAGCACGCAAATGTTTATAAAGTTATTGGATCATTGGCCTTTTGGTCGTTTATCATGTCCGTGCCCTTTTAAAATACCTATTTAGATTTTCCATCGCGATACAGTTTTTGTTCGTCTTCAAAAGGAAACATTAATTTTAATGTTCATCAGCACACTTGAAATATATCAATAATCTAAAAAACATTAAGAGAAGTTATATATTCTTCTGCCCTTATCCCGCTATAGGTGGAGTCGGCATAACATATTATAGACATGTCATATCATTTACCTAGGTATGTTACGACCGGTCGCCTGCCTGACGTCAACTTACCCTATTCACCTTTTGTAACATAAAAAAGGATTAAGAGAAGTATTATTTAGTAAACTTATGGCATCGTTAAAATGGTGACATTTTAAAAACCTTCGTGTCATCGTTTACGCTAAATGTTTTTCTGCGCCGAATGATCAATAAATTGTCTAATTTATCGGTTGAATGAATGTGTAAATGGATAAGTTAGTTTGGTGCGTGGCGGACCGCGCCGCACCAATTATAAAGTGAACGATGACTTGAAACAGAATTAAGTTTGGGAAAAGTCTAATTGTCCAATAGTGAAATACAATCCACGTGCGAATCTAACGAAATCACTCAAACAGTACTTAATTCTTTATTTATAGAAGTTTTAAAAAGCACATCTCAATAAACTGATACAAATATAAACATGCCTTTATAGGAGATTTTTTTAAAAGTAGACTTCTTTTTAGATTTTGAAATGCCTTTATATGCAAAGGTTTAGCACATTCTGCGGTGTGCACTTTCTTAAAATTAGCTAACTGTCGTTAACAAAACTTACTCCATTGTATCCATAACGTTGTCTCGCGGAATGTTGCGGTAAACTTGTTATCTTCTGTATGTCAGAGATATGTGGTGTGTCGTCGTTTGTAGCTGCCTTTTCCTTACACAGAGACGTAACGAAATCGTTGTTAGCACTTTAATTTTGTAATATATGGCAAGTAAATAAAAATACAGAAGCTTAGTCATTCGGAGACAGAACTAGTGACGCGTGCGCTAGCAGCGAAAATATATAAGCTTGCTACTCGGTAGTAAGAGTTACAGAAAGAGAAAGTCGATCTAAGTTGATAAATTTAAAGGTAATGATTAGAGATAATGATATCAAAGACAACTCGTACTGCGGCAGCCTCCGTGTCCGGGGTCGCCGCCGCTGGTGCGGTCTGCAGCTTATAGCCGGGATGCAGCCTGCTCTTGCCGTTTCCCGCGTTATGCTAAAAAATAAGCTTGCACTGTTCGCCGATAGTTGCTGTGTAGCGAGACTTTAGTATTAAAAGTGGAACACAAGACAACAATAAATCGGAGGGCGGCACGTTCGCCTTTACTGTATTTGTTATAATTAGAGCAATGGCTGACGATACCTACTGTTCCAGTTCGCGGGCGGGGCTCCAAGCCATGGGAGTATCCTTCATCCCTTGCATTTCCCTCCCATCCAGCACTAGTATATGGGAGAGCTCTCATAAGGTTGTCATTTTTAATAGTTTTCCATCTTATCATCATCCAGCGTTACGTACTGATAACAAAGGAGTCTTGCTCGAAAATGTTTGTTCAAATTAGAAAGAGGCATATGACTTTTGTGTATTCGTTTAGAAGCAGAACAGGAATTTGCGATTGATATTTCGTTAAAATTGCGACTCAGATTGCCGAGTTCATACGATTATTGCCCTAACAGCGAAATTTTGACCAGACGAAGTTTTACAGTGATGTTTTAACTATTTACACTTATTACATTCATGTATAAAGTATATGTTAAGAGAATCCGCCCACGGGATACATACTCTCTTTTTACCAGTGAAGAATTTAAATCTGAGGAAGTTATCCTTCCCGCACATAGAGACCTCCGTCTCTATAAATCTAACACCGGTTACACACATCGTCACCAGTCACGTGGAGGTGCTCCCACCGCCAGTCGACAGAGCTGACGCGGCCGCTCGCTACATTGTTACAATAATTATACAATCAATTATCACATCGCTGACTAATGACACGTGGAAGCATTCTGTGTAAATAAGCTACAATTCTAACAACACTCAGAAGCTCTTTCGTAAACAAACACGGCACGAGCGTTTACCGTTTTTACCGATTCATAATTAAACATTTTTATTTAACTTGCCATGAATGTATATGTAGGTGGAATCTTGCAAGTTAAGTTAAAAGGTGGAATCTTGCAAAATATGACCCATTTTTCGGTGACTAATTAAGCTGAAATTTTACATACTGGTCCAGTTCCGATGACAATGCAAGTTTATGATAAGCATGACCTAATGCTACTGCCAGGATTGGCTCCAGACGAGGGAACTCCTCGACGGTTAAAGTAGGGACATGAAATTTGTTGACAGCGTTTTTAAAAGCCTTTTTAACATGACGTCTAACAGATTAGTGTAATTACTAGACTTATGATAGTAAAAAGAACTGGAAAGTATAGGCGACTTTTTCTTCCGTCACTAAAGTAGGCAGAAACCTGTACAATACTGTTATTACTGCCTGGTTGGTTGACACGATCCCTTTCCGATTTGGCCGTGAATACTGTCTCTATACTGTATCGGTCACAGGAGAAACGAATGAGATTGTCTTAGTGAATGTGTACCGCGGTGGCAATGAATGCAACTTGTGGAATTCTTTGGTGGTTAATCCGCACGTATGAGGCCCGAGAACAGATAATACCTATATTGATTATCATACAGGGAAAATGCTATATGATAAGTTTGAACAGATAATTGTTTGGGGGAAACAAAAGCGGTAGTAACTAAATAATGAACAGAGGCGAGCAATGTTGGCATGTGACGTGGGAGACACCACCACCACGCGGAAGGCATGCTAGGTTTATACGGTCACAATAGCGACAAAGACGCAGGCAAAAATTGTAAATTAAACCTATGCCACCTACGCTAATAGGTTTTACAGACAGATGACAGTTTAGTAAACCGTGATGACTTTATTAATGATCGCGCACGTGCCCCTTATCTTAAGAACTTCTTATAAAAAAGGAATTTTAAATCATAATGCATGTGCTTACTTTCAAGATCATGAAGAATGCTGCATCAGCACGACTCAGAGAGTACTGTGGACACGAGTTTATCCAAAAAACTACTGGAGAAGCGTTTATATGAAAAGTGGTAGAGGGGCAGAATACAGACACAAGCGTACGAACCGAGATTTAAAACCGCAGTTAACCATAAACAGCACTGACTCAGGAATCAAAACTTTTAAGTAGTTTTTAAAATATGCTTTCACAATATGGAGCAGCGTGATAGGCTGCCGTCATTATGAGTGGGGCGTGAGCGATTTAGAAATAGGAATGAGAATTGGAAAAGAAGCAATAAACTAACACTCGGAATATGTTTTCAGCTTAAAATATAGTTAACTATATGATACCAGGTATAATGCGGAACTGTTCTGGATTATCGGTAGTGGGGTCGTCCCTCGTGTGATAACGGGGTCACGGCCGCTGCAGCGCGACACGCGAGCGGCTGCATCGGACACCTGATAGCGGCGACCCTTATCGCATCGTCGATTACAATCATGCATTGTTATTATGTAAAGTTTAATTGTTCATCATAATTATTGTAATTTATTAATGTTTTATAGATAGTGGATATTGTAGTAAAATACTCAGATAAAAACACTATAGTATATAATTATAGTAATGAATGTGTACCGGGAGGTATAATGTGCTTATATCACATACTTCACTTAAGAAGGTGTCGGATTTCGGCTTAACGACTTATGTGTATTTTTTATTTGTGTTGAGTGAACCGGTAGTATCAGACGAATAAAATGCCATTTTCATTCCATGAAAAATGAAGCATCATTTCATCCTCCTTTTTGCATCGGAAATAAAATTTTAAAATGTATTTCTTCAATACGAGCTATTTATCTGCGAAGATGATGGGCTGCTACGGAGTCTGGCCTCTGGGGTTACCTAAATAAGCCTCCGCCTTTTCAATTTGACTACAGAGTTGAACGCTAGTTCGTTCACGTGGTATTCATTTAATTGATATTATAATATAACAAACAAATACCTTTAACGAGTGCCAATAAAGTTCGCAGCCGAGGTCGGAGAAACTACCGACAAAAAATAAGGTACTGTGGAAATATTGCATGTCGAAATCATAAAACAACTTTTTGTGGCCAAATAAATTTAACGTACAATGTTGGTGGGTTTGTAACGAGGACTGTGTCCGCTACGTGACGAGGGTCCCTCGGGGTGATCCTTCTCACGCCGTGTCTCTTTAGAATACAAACAATACATAAATATCAAGCTGCGATGGCCGAACGCTGCGGCCGGTGACTCTCCACAGGGGGTCACCTGTTAGAAACCCACCAATGAGTTTTTCTTTTAAAACATAACAAAAACATCGTGAGGAAATCTGCATATCTTTGGTGAATATATGGGATAGGTGTGACTTGCCAATCCGCATCGGAGCAGCGTGGTGGTTCTAAGCTCGAAGCGCTCTCTGCTATAGGAGAGAGGACACCTGCAGTGAGGTAGTAACAAATTGTTACTTTACTTTTAAATATCATCTCTTAAATAACTTAATTTAAAATTCGTGACAACTCTATCATAAACGTAAATCATTCGATAATAATGTAGACGAATAAAACATTTTTCTCGCGATGTTTCTAGTTTTTTGTAATCCCACGAGAGCCGCGGCCAGCACCGCGCCCCGACGCAGGCCGCCGACAATGGGAAAAGTCCAAAAGACGTCGAAAACACCAACTAGGTATAACGCCACCACAGTCACTCGGTAACTTTACCTCTGACTCTCTCTCTACCCAATTTACCTCAAAAAGCCAAAAATGAGCTGATTGATCTAATGGGGCTGACTTTTGTCATCCGATATACCTTGATGAGTGTGCGTTGATACCGTATCATATATGCCCTTTGTGCGAGGGAGCAATAGACCGTGGAGCCCGCAGTGTTGTCTCTACATCGTTAGATTTACTATAAACTGCCTAAACAATAACATATGTGGAATTCATCCTATAACCGAAGCCGCACCGCCGGCTTATTTACTGATTAACGACGACGAGCTGAGAAATAATAAATATGTGACTAATTTAGACTTCAGCCTGAGGTAAATGTGAAACTAAGAATATATGTAATTGGAAAACCGCGCTGTTTATGACATGTCAGAAATCTATCCAAATTAAATATGTGATATCTTCGAAACAGGAAGTGTCGATAAACTTATCGTAAAGCAACATAATTCCAAAATTTAAATCTAATTATTGCTTATTCCACGTTACTATTAAAATATAATATATCGACAGTATTTGTGTAACTCAAAAGTTTTGGTGCGTGATCCGGAGACTAAGTTAAAGTAGGAACTTTTCCTCTTATTTATTGCTATTTATATCACTTCCTTTCGGTTACTGGTGCCCTAATGGTCTGATGACAATTTTAATAAAGTCCATTTGTCTGTCCGTATGCTACATTTTACGGCTTATCCGTTGCAGCAATATTGATGCAATTTGTTACACATTTTGTTTATTGATACATTTTTGTCCTTGAAAAACAGAAGACACATAATACGTCCATACTTAAGGGTATTTTCGAGTACATGTCACGAAATCAGTTGCGGGTACTAATTATTATAGAACTAATCAAATCATTGTATCTCATTAGTACCCCGTCTCATTGTTTACCGCACGGTTAATGATGCGATAATGGGCAATAGTGACGTGGGAATGAGATTAAATTCATTTAAAGTCAATTACAACGTAAGTTGAATAATTTCATGGTGTTAAATTAATGATTAGCGCAGCATCACGCTGCTTTGAGTCAAACGCCAATTTATTTCTGCGAATTTGTTGTTTTAATTAAATATATATCAATTTATTTAAGCTGAATTTAATTGATCTGTAAATTATTAGCTGTAAGATTTTCGTTCACACGTTCTATTGACGTTTTATATAACTTATTGTATTTTAAGATTGAAGTATTACGTTAAGAGAGAATGTTGCTGTTAGACTTTGGACGTTTAACTTTAAAGGTAGAAACAGCATAAGTACTAATATTTTAAGTGCGGAAGTCTGTCTGATTGTTTTTCTATCTATCTATGACGGTTTTTAGGCTATTCTGTTAGATATAAATGAATTTGGTACACTAACCCTACAAAATTTAAAAAATCTATTTACTTTCGGGAATTTCAACTATTCTAGTTGAAAGTATTTTATATTATATATGTATATGTATATTAAACTTAAGTTAACATTCAATATCGATAATTTTTAAGAAAACCTAAACGAAACTACACATATTAACAGAAATTTTCAACACTAATAGGGATCGTTTATATAAAAGCTCTGTCTAAAGTGCGTGATAAATTCAAATTCAAATTCAATTCAAATTCAAAATATTCTTTATTCAAGTGGACTGTTTACAGTACTTTTGAATCGTCAAATGTTTTAAAGAAGCTACCACTGATTCGGAAGTTTGCTCCTACCGAGAAGAATCAGCAAGATACACCGAAGACATCTGATAGAGAGCTCGTAGGTGGCCGATAGTATTAAACGGGCCGGTTCCGACTGGCCGCAGCTGACTCACTGCCAGTGGCCGACCTCCGCCTGTCGGGCAGTCCTTGACTGTCGGTCCGGACAATATAGTTTCAAGTCCTCGGGCCGGCCGTTACTCGACCGCGGCTTTTTGCTCCGTGGTATGTAAAAAGCCAGTTTTGCTTACCTCCTTACACACTAAACAAAAACTTTGTACAATTCCATGACGTACGATTAATCGAAACATAACATTAATTCTAAGGTCTAACGGAGAATTGTTTTCATGTCGGTATATGGTTAGAACAAACCCCTGCAGCTTTAGCCTTACGAATATCTTCGTGTATTAAAATAATCACGTTGTATATAGATGATCTTATGTTGATTGATAATTTGACCTTGCACGTGGTTTTTTTGTATTATTTGTAGTGGATTTAGACTTTTATCAAACATGGGTACGACCATATTTTTTATTTGAAATCGTTATGACTACAACGAAACTTACGCAACAACGAAACTCGTATGGGCTTATCGGTACGATGATGTTTATAGCCAGACTTTTGAGATACATTTCATATTTTTTTGTAAAATAATTGCAGGCAACAAGCATGCAGTTACTTTGTCGATTATTATGTGATCAAATACTCGTAGTAATATGGCAAATACATCTTATAAATAACAGTAGATATACGCGATGTTTAATCAGCAACAATAGGCAATAATACAAATCCCGTTTTTAAATGAAACCAGTACCCATTAACTTGAGGTCTGCAAAAGTAGTCATGCCAAGCTCTCCTAAACATAAGAAAGATGACATTAATTATGTGTGAAAGTATGTCGAAAACTGCGGGTTTTTTATATAAGTCTCACTTCCACGTGATTGTTTAAAGAGGTCCGAAGTCACCATCGGTTATATGAGCTGTCATGGAAAGTACCCAAATTTAACGGCTCCGTCACCTCGGTAAGGTGATAGCCCAATGAATAAAAATGCAAGTAAAAGCTCTCGGAGGCTGCGGCCCGCGCGCCCCGAACAGGTCTACGCTAAACAAACAGATCTCTGAACGGAACGACTACAACTTTTACTGCATAATGACATACAATACAACTACAAAGTCTCAGGCCGGCCATACACGGACCGCTGATGCAGTCGGAGTCCACAGCTTGAAGCTGCTATTGGTGGTTCCTCATGTTGGCTTAATTGCCCAAGCAATTAGCAATGTCGATTACAAAATGCGTGCGGCAGGAAGAGTACGCGACGGAAAGAAGAGCGCTGTTTGAGTTACCTGTGCGGGAGCAGTCAGTGTATGGCTGTACTGGCGACTGCTTGGCGGCACCATGCCACTTCACCTGCTGCCACTGGCCCGAAGCAGTAGCAGCTGCTCGAGCGGTTCCTGTGTGTACGCACAGTCTGTAGTTCAGTGTGCGCTCGCAGCTATTCATTGCTTAAGTACTTTTGATTTGTCAAATATTGCTACCGCTGATTCGAGAGCCTGTTTCTCAATGTTTAACTTTTTTAGAACTTAACACTGTAACAATCGATTTATATGTAAGGCCGTCGTTAGGAAATTCTCTGAGAAAATAACTAACTGTTTAGTAGCCTACCACCTAAAAAAGCTGTGATGGCCTAGCGGTGCGACCGTGTGAATCTCTAGAGACGATCATGGGTTCAAACCCGGGCAGACACCAATGAGTTTTTCTATTAAAACTTATGTGTCTAATTGATATTTGCAATTTATCACACGCTTTTCGGTGAAGGAAAACATCGTGAGGAAACCTGCATATCTCTAGAGAATTCTGGAGCTATGTGTAACCTACCAATCCGCATTGGAGCAGCGTGGTAGGTCTTAGCTCCAATCCTTCTCTCCAATAACGGAGAGAAGAGGCCTATGCCCAGCAGTGGGATAGTAACAGGCCGCTACTTACTTACTTACTTTAAGCGAGACCTATGGCATAAAGTTTTATTTAAACTTTTTGCCTCTTTCATACTCAGAGACATTCGTATTTAAACTCCAATTCAGTACTGCAGTTGACACATGACCAGCGCCGTCAGCAACTACGTCCGTGCGTTTCCCCGCGCGTTAACTTACAGTAAGCTGTATATCGATTCATATTAAGAAAACTTTGCCTTATACTACTTAATAATTAAATAATCTTAGATTACAGCAAAATGATTCTCTCATTACTATTGCCTCTTTCCCCTCCAGCGCTGTTGGAGTGGCGAGATAGGCTCCAGAAGCTCTTTGAGCCTCTACAACTATCAAACCAGAGCTCCCATCGACCGATGCCAGAGCCAATGGCGGTGACAGGAACTATAGTATTTTCGATTACCCAATATACAAATGTCGTCGTTAGCCAAGCGGGCTCCTAAGAGCAAGTTCCGCATTCGGCCTGCTTACGTCAGCTCGGACAGTTACAGGCGTATTTAGCGTTATGTTCCTTACTTATATTAAGATGCGAAAGTATATTTTTTGTCGAAGTTTCGTATTTGAAGACCGGAACTTCAATGAGGACATACAATCGCATGAATATTAGTATGGATTGTACGAGACAGACCGATCATAAGCTACGTCTATAAAAATATCTTACGTAAATATTATCATTTTTTTTTACGTTCCCACAGTTTCACTTGGGCCGTGTGAACACCGCGCACGGCGGTAACAGGTCCAGCCGATCGGTCGGATAAGGCGGTGCTTTATTTATAGACTGGTCTAGGTTTATTTTTGCCGAACCTGTCTGGACAGGTTCTGCTTGCCAGTTACGACACGTTAAAGGTACCGACCGATGTAGATGTCATTTTAATGGGGTAGAGTATGCGAAAATATTATAGAGTTTACTCAAAATGTTGACAACTAAATTAATAGCCATCTTATTAAACTGATCGTAGTTAATAGTTACAATTAGTCTTATCAGTAATTTTCATGAAACGACAAATGTAACTAATAAAGATCTATCCCTAAGAAGACCTTGAAGAAGGTGCTCTATCTATAGAGTACCTTCTTCACGACTTCACGGCATCATTCCAAAACGAATCAAATTAAATGAAAACCTTTTATTCAAAACTGTCACACTTACCCTACAAATGTACAGTTATAGAATAGAGAATAATAAATATTCTACCTATGCAGTGAAATGTGACGTTGCAAAATGAACACCACTCAGTATACGTTGAGGTCGCCCCCAACACTGGTTCCCAGTGGCGACCATACCCTAAACAATCAAATCTGCCACCAACGCCAGCGACAGCTTAACGGTAAACAATGAAATGTAGCTTTGTACATCTCATTGTTCACCTATTTCCGCTTTACTTTTATTACTTTCAGCCCTAATGCGGCTTCGCAAAATTGTTTATGGAGAAGAGCCAGTAAGAAACTCTGTGGTTGCTCCTTTGAAGATATTATTTCGTACGAGTATATAATGTAAACATACATTTCGTCATTGCCATATTGAGCGAGGTTAGAGAATAATGAAATCCACGAATTCATATTATTCAAATAATTCTTAACAATATAATAGGCTTTCTGTATAAACAAACATACACATTACCATATTTTAATATTAAACTAGTTTAATGGTGAAGCCAAAAATCGCTTGTGATTTTTTTATTTATTTAACAAAAACGCAATAGTACTTGTTGCGAATATATAAACGAGTTTTAGCCACAGTAAGGAGGCACTGATCTCTTCAAAATAGAAATGTTATATCAAATTTACAAACAAGTTGCAAATTCCTACGCGCAAATTAAATGTCTTTAAGAAAAATCTATTGATAATAAACATCTACTTGCCAAATGGAGTCAAGGATTAGCCGCTTGATAAATTTACATTATATTAACTTAACAAATTATCTAAACACATTATCTTATATTATGAACGATGATATCTATATTATTGTTAAACAAGTCCCAAAAAGCTCTCCATCTGTATGTGAGCAATTTTCTCAAAAATCCACTAAACGGTTTCGGTACGGTTTTTATTAAGATACAGTACAATCCCTTCGGAAGATCTATGTAGAGGTTAAACTCTTCTGCTGGAAGCTTCAGTCGCGTCTGCCGCGTAAACCAGTAGAGATACACTAAAGTAATGTACTAGATAATTGTAGATCTACAAAAATACTAGAAGAAAGTTGGTGGATGCATGTCTCTTGGTGAAGGGCGAAGCTGCTGGCACTGCTTGTAAACGATAATCTTGATAGTGACTATCACTTATAATCTTAACTTATATCTTAAATATGTAGCCAGTTGTTTTGTTTATTGTACGTGAATAAGGAACCTGTTTACAAATCATGAATTCATAATGTATTATAATCGATGCATGTTCCTTTGACTCATTCATTTTAAATAACTTAAATAATTTGAATGAAGGTTTCAATGTAAAGTTAGTCAGATACTTTAATTATTGGAGATTTACATTTTAACTATGTTGCTGGCTGACGAAAATACTAATTAGTATAAGACGATGCGTTAAAAAAACAATCCCGGGTCTCAGGTTCGATTCAGGCCTAGGGTCAACATATTCAAAAATATTTTTTTAGTTTTCCGAGTTTGAGTGTATTTATCTATTCAAAATTCAAAATCAAAATATTATTTATAAGTATAGTTATTTATAGTAAACAAGTGCTTTTGTATCGTCAACTCTATCGCTGATTCGGAAACCACTTCATACCGAGAAGAGCCAGCAAGAAACTCTGCGGTTGCTTTCTTTTTTAAATATAATTCTCATTGCTAGTGACGCTCCTTCTAGTAAACCTTCTTTTATTTTAGACTGCTGTAAAGCTAAACATATTGAACTATGTATTTATAATTAATACCTGCTTTATATATTAGTTTGGAAACGGACACCGTGTGTGATGGTCCCTTATACATATATATATTTATTATACCGCACCCGCTCGGCGGCCCTGACTAATATTACCACTTGTCCGTTTATTCGTTATTACTTATTAACGCAAAGGGACAAATATGTAAGCGAGCTTTTTATTGGGACCGGTTGTTGTTGTTGTTGTGGGTGGTGTTAATGTCAGCTCGGATCCAGTTTGTGGGGCGCGGATCAATTTACCTGTTTTAGCGAATAATTTGGCTTGCACGGTGAATAGGCAGAGTATAATAACGGGCTTAACGTGCGGTTTCGTTCGTGTCAACTTTAATGTTAAAATACCCTGAGTTGTGTATTGTGTATTTTTTCCGGGTTCTATAAGAAAAACAGGATTTGGTCCAACGGATAAGCCGCGAACACGAAATAGACAGACTATTGCATTTATAATATCAGTAGTAATACAGTAAGGCCTCAGCAGAGTATCTTAACAGATGGACCTTAAAATGAATATGAAAATGAAGTCACTTGTTCCGCTCCACCCGATCAGCGTTATAGTATATACCTAAGTCATAAGGGCTGGGTAGGTTGGTCCAATTTTGAGAAAGAGGTCAGCCGCCGGATCCTTCAAAGATTCCTTCGAAGATACTTCAATGTTTGGAGACCAAGGTGCAAGGTGCAAGGTGCGTGTTGCCAGTGATGACTTACGGATCCGAGATGTGTATATTGACCATATTAGAATTGTTCTGAGTATCTCTACGTGATAAAGTCAGAAATGAGGAGGTCTGTTGAAAACCCATATTTCGGCGGGACACAAAGTGCGAAGAACAAATGGTTGTTGGGGTTTTAAGGTAATAGAATGCCGACCCTTTACCGGAACACAAGGTGTCGGTAGACCCCCTACGAGACGAACTGACTATCTCAAAGTAGGGAGAATAAATTGAAACAAGACCTATGTCCAGCAGAGGATGTCCATCGGTTGACGAAGAACAAGACGAAGATATCCATCTTCTTCTTTTTCTTCGGCCTCACTTGAATGCTAAAGTTATGCCTTCAGTCTCGGCCTACTTCAATTAAAGTGTATTCTATTCACATCAAAGCAAATACCTAAAACTCTTTTTTTTTTTATTATACAGGAAAAAACCCCTTATGGGTACCGCCGCCCGACGGGGACAGGCGACGGTTATGTCGGACTCGCACCGACTAAAACGACCTGTGTGCTCCACCACGCTGCCGATGGCAAGGACAGGGTATCATTGTACATTTTGCCCCCATCCCGCCGACAGCTCTGATCCCAGAGAATAAACACCTCCAGGTAGGGGCCCCTCGAAAGAGAAACCCCCCTCCGCTAACCGGTGCATCGGGAGCACCAGATGCACCGACCGCCTCGGGGACCCGTAAGCCAGGTGTCCGATGTACCCCGTTCGGAACACCTGAAGGTCCCCAGTTAGGGCGGCAGACGATGGGCTTGGGCGAGTCACTAACACCTGGACTCACCAGCAGCAGATTGGATCCAGAACAACAGTTCGTGGAACCGCTCCGCCGCCTCCCTCCGCCCCCCTCTGCAGAGCAAAGAGAGGCCATCGCTGCCCACGATCGCTCCCTGCCCACCGTGTTTGCCATGTCACGGTCGACAGGGAGAGATCGCGCCCCAAGTAGGGGCCCCAACGCCTTGGTGGGCGTTTCCGCCCCCACCGGGTAATTTTTTATAGAGGTTTTCTTCCTCGCAACCCGAAGGTCCCCGTTCCCATTGCTGGGCTTCCGGGTTTCGCCGACGGTGGCCGTAACCATGTCCAGCCAGACTTAGAGTAAGCCCAACTGGACCCGTCGCTCATTAGGGACTTCACCCCAACCCCCCCGAAGTCCCCGGCCCGTCCAGATTGCCCTCTGCTAATCAGAGGGACAACTGGATTGGCCACCCCTCAGTGGTCCGTTCGCCAAGACTAAGCTTGCCCAGGGTGCGCCACGAGGAGGCCGACCACTTTGGCACCCCAAATACCTAAAACTCTAACTCCACCAAAAATACAATATTAACAGCGATCAACACGATGTCATATCGAACATGGTAATAAGCATCGCAACATACTCGTACTGTACCGCGGCGGAACGTAACTTACTACTGTGTTGTACTTCGGCAGACATGTATAGAGATCAATTCTTAAGTATTTGCATTTGGCTTTCTATTTGCGATACCTTAGTAGTAAATTCCAAGTATTCATTTACATTTTCGGTCAATACCTGTTGTGCTCAACACAATTAGAGCAGCCGAAACGGGCGCTCTAGTTTTTGTCCGCTCCACGCACATGTCACACTCGTATGACGCCGACGTAAAAAATGGGCACATGAAAAAACTAAAGTACAGTTTAGTATATTGACATGCTTAATATATAAAATATTTGACGTTTTAACGCGCCAACTCATATTTAAAATATTTGTACACTATTGAATAAAAAAGTTTTGACATACAACAAAACAATACATTGTTGAGGTTACTTAAACACTTAAGTTGACGTTACATTATTTTCATTGGTATTGAAGTTACATTGTCTTCATATAGTAGATCTTCTGTGCTCTAAACGCTGTGGAATACCAGCGATATAATCTATACTAATATATAAAGCTCAAGAGTTTGTTTGTTTAATTGTTTGAACGCGCTAATCCTAGGAACTACTGGACCGATTTGAAATATTCTTTCAGTGTAAGATGGTCATCACGCTTAGATGAATAGGAGATAAGCAGCAATAAAAAATAATGCGAAAACAAAAAAAAAGCTTTCCATGAGGCAAAGTTGCTGACACAGCTAGTCGTATAAAAATAGTATAAAAGGCCCTATAAGAGGAGCAAAGTACATAAATCTAAACAAAAAACTTTATAAGCCCTTTTTTCTCTTATACAAGGGCAGTATTGCCATAAATGTCGTATATTCTGTATACTGTCGGTCCATTACCGGGTCAGTCGGCAATAGGTCGGGCCCCCAAAGGCTGGTTATCGCTCAGGGCTTGCGACACTTTACGGATCGGTTTGTCTTTCATGATACTTTTATCTACTTCACAAGTTATATTAATTAAAATAATGCAAGTTAACTTAATAGACGACTCTTCAATAGTGCTCGGTAAAGTCTCTATGAATACAGAATATTTTGAAATTGTAAAGACTCATTATGTTAAGTATGAAATGTTTAGTATAAAAACCTCTGTAAATAATTCTGTAGACTTATAAAAGGGAAATATACACACCAGCAGTCGTTTGTTATATTTCCTTATATTATATTAATGAGATTAGGGAGAGTTTTGGAAAATCCGTTTAGTAGATTTTGAGTTCACACGAACAAACAGACGCGGCACAATGTATACACTGTAGGGATATGCCAAACCTCGTGTCGATATGCTAATAACTTCGAATATATGATATGTAATGTATGTACATAATTCATCGAGTATTTTTCCATGGACTCGTTCTGCCGCCGTTTTTTACATTGTTTTATCTCGTGATGTAAACATATTAATAGCGTTTCCAAGTTTTAATAGGAATACTTGCAATTGTTTGAATTGGCGCGTCCGATTAAAATGTTACTTATACCACAAGCTACACCCGCGACTTGCTTCGTATCAACTTTAATTTAAAAATACCCTGACTACTGTTCTTTACCTATTCTCGAATGAAAAAAATTTTTTTAACCTCTTTGTTAGCCCAGTGAGCTGCAGTCATACCAATCATCATCATCATTATAACATTAGTATGGATCATAATTCGCGACGTAACGGTGCACCAGATCGGTGTCAGTTAGGTCCTAACGAGTTACGAGTACTTTAAACTCGTAGTAGCTGAATGTATCTAAGTTTATTTACCTTACATCGACCTCCGCGGAGCCGCCGCGGTAAAAATAGACGCGGTTAAAATATCTACGACAGAGTCCAGTCACGTGACCGGCAGAAGGAGGACACTAACTGAGTTACACGTCACTTCATTAATATGGTTTTGAGCTTAATATGTGAGATCCGATCATAGTTATATGAGGGGTCAAAATAAGCCAGTGATTCACGTGTTGGGCGGCAGTGTTAAACTGCGCAAAACATATTAGATTTACCAACACTTAAATTTAATTAAGTGTAAGGAATACGCTGACGTATATCACACAATTGAAGATTATATAAATGATAAAAATGCGCTGGCTTGGCCAAGAATCGTCATAGATCGGTAGATAAACGGACAGACTTTCACGTTTATAGTATGTATCTCCAGATGTCACGTCCCGGAGTGCGAGGACAACGCGACGCTGTCGGGCCCCGTGGCCGAGGAGGCCTGGGCCCCGGCCTGGTCCACGTGGGCGCTGCCGCCGGACGCCGAGTGCCTGCGGAGGCCCCCCCAGGCGCCCGAGCTGGGGGCCGCGTGCTCCGCGGAGGGCTTCGACAACAGCACCACGCTGGAGTGCGAGGACTACGTGTACCAACACCACGGGACCATCATGGCCGAGGTGAGTGCTCACAACTCATGTATGAAATTTTTTATGTTAAACTAACTTAAGTAACGACGTGTTACCATCCCCCTGCTGAGCACAGGCCTCCACTCTCCGTTTTTGGAGAGAGAGGTCGGTGCTAAGACCCATCATGCTGCTCCGATGCGGATTGGTACCTTCCATACGTTTAACCTAAACGTATCCCCGGAATCCTCCAGAGATATGCAGGTTTGCACGGTGTTTTAGCTGACTTCTACGAGTATTTCTGATTCAAGTGCTATCTCAAGTATTTCTTTAATCATCGCTCGGGACTGGGTAGGTGAAGCACCTGGCCATGTCGAGCCTGTGGAAGCGAAATGCAAACCTTTCCGTCCGTTTCATTTTGAGTACGCGTCCGTAAAATGTAAGTTAAGAATGTAAATAACTTTTAATGGAGTAATTAATTTGACTTGCAGTTCGGGCTGGCGTGCCAGGAGTGGAAGCGCACCCTGGTGGGCACCGTCCACAACGTGGGCATGCTGGTCTCGCTGCCCATCATGGGATACGTCTCTGACAGGTGCGGGACTTCTATATTTATTCCAACTCGTCATATAGTTGTTATAGCGACGGGTGCTTAAGACATCGACGCTCAGGTCATCAGAACACATCTCGATAGTGTCCGGTCACAGTCGGAGGCATTGGCGACAGACTGCTAGCGTTGCTCTACTTTACATGGAGAAATGTTCTGGATCGTGTGTACGAACGAATATTTATATATTGTATGTTAGGCCGCTATATAAGTTTCCAATGGAACTAAATTTCTAAAATCGCTTATCGCTCCATCAGATTATCCGCTGAAGCACAACAGACAAACAGACTTTTGCATTTATAATATTAGTGTGTATTTACACAGCAATCTTCTTATATGTGAAGTATACGTTCTCCTAATATATAACTATGTATAATATTTTTGTTAATTAATTTTTTTCTACAAGACGTTTCTACATTGAGATCACACTTCCTAGAGGCTGTCAATAAGACATTGCGTCATGTTGTTTACCAATTTTAACACATGCTGTTAGCCTTAACGGCCTGTACAATGTCAGCGGGCGGGACGGGCGAGAGCAGAAGCATCGTCAAGGTTGCGAAACGCGGACATAAAAAGTAGTTTAACATCAATTGTGCATTGCGTCGATAACAATAACGATTGTCATTGACCTTTGTTTTATAACTGTCTTAACTTATTTTTAGATAGAAAGTATGTCCGTCTGTCTTATACTAAACCGTTGGACCAATATTAATGAAATTTGGTACCATGAAGTATAACACTCCTTTATGATAACTGAATATGATAAAGGATAATAAATTGGGGAACATATGAAACGATATAGTACACGATCGAGGGTGTGTTAATAATTATGTTGAACCCAGCGAAGTCGCAACTACAGCTTGATATGAATTAAAAATTAAAACTTAACTGTCTATAACTTCCTACATCGAATTTAAATATAACGCAAGCGCTTTTAACTATAAAAAACCGTCTTGCATTTTTTGGTGCATTATCTGTCAGCAACTGACGTGATAGAGTTATAGTCTGCCAGTTTGTCCGATAATGCGACCTATTGCAATGTGATGTAATGAAATGATTACGAGAGTGAGCACGTAACGCCATGGAGGTACCCGAAGGCCCCAGTGTCGCAGCGGTGGTCGGCGCTGACATTTCCATCCCCGCCGCTGCTCGGACGAAGTACCGCATTAAATAACCAGTTGCGTTAGCAGGTCGGCCGCGGTGCTGGCGGTCCTCGCAATCACCCGGCCTATCTGGGACGTGCAAATGTGAACATGTCTATTTTAGGAGCAATGTGAACAACCTGGCGCTGCTTGCTGTCGCCAGCCTGCACTCTAATAGTCGTAGTGTTGTTTTAATTTGCAATCTTGCGTCCCGTACTTGTACTATAAATACTATAACGAGAATTGCAACTTTCGGAGTGGCATCTCCTTACGTTAGGCGATTGTTCTGTGCGTTTATCCCTCGATTGATGTTTTGTCCTGATGAGATTTAGTTAATTATAGAAATAGTACATGAATAATGTAGTTTGTTATAATCCGCGATTATTTGTTCTAATTGTTCAAAAGAATTCATATTCATGAGTAGGTTTCTTAGGTACACCTAAGAAAGCCGTTAATATTTTAATATCCAGAATGTCACGAGCGAAAGCTGTCTTTCGAAATTAAAGTAACGTTATTTTTCGTGTACACTTTTTGCTACTAGTAACTCGTAATGTTTTTATTAAAGTCGTATAAAAAGTGATTGAATCGAATTATTTTTTTTGCGTCCACATTATTGTAAATAAGTCTATTCAGCGTTAATTAGCTCTTTCGAATCGTATTTATAGTTTGATGTTTTTAGAACGTATTATCCTGGTAGCCATGGCGACCTTTGCAGCCATGACAGATAAAGGAATGTGGAAACATTGTCCGCGCTGTAAAAAAGATGTAGAGCGTTAAAGTTTTACTGGTACCTAATAGGTGCTTAGTAACGTGATATGGTCTAGTGGGGTTTGATTTAGCGCGAGAGCTAGTCTGTGCTTTCGGAACATAGCCCTCGTCTACCGGGGAGGACGTCGAGTCGTCGATGGTGCTGTGAGCCTCTGTGTCGCAGTATTCCCACAGCACGCCGTGTCCGCAGGTGGGGGCGGCGCGCGGCGCTGGTGGGCAGCGGCGCGGGCGCGGGGCTGCTGGGGCTGTGCAAGTCGTTCGCGGGCTCGTACCCGGCCTACCTGGTGGCGGAGTTCCTGGAGACCGTGCTCGGGGCCAGCGTGTACCCCGCCGCCTTCGTGCTTAGTAAGTACTATTGATCATTATTACCTACTGACCCCTTAACACGTATGTTAATAAGGCTTTTTAAATTATTCAAAATCGGAACCGAATATCGACCTTCCGAATATATTATACTACCGGGCGATATCACTAGGATAAGTAAAGCTCCCAATAGGCACCCGTTCTGTGGTAAAATATTTGAACTGATTATTCATCTTTTAAAAATTGACAAAAGGCTGCTAGTTCTAAAGGCCTTTTCAGTGTCACTGTAAGATTTGGAAGCAAATTTATAATAAAATTAAAATTACTACATAGCAATTCTACTCCACCAGTTGACTATATAAGTGAAAACTGCATAATACACAACACTGAGCGCTGAATAATACAATTGTGGTCTCATCCCACGCCCTCATAGCGCGCAAGGAACTCAATCCTTATCGGCGGCGGTCGAGCGGTCGAGGCGGATCTTTATCAGTCAGTCAGTCGGTGTACGTGGTTATTACCTGGACGTGAACACGCGATAACGTATCCGTACACAGATTAATATCGATCTCGTAAGGAATAATAAATAATAAATAAATAAATAAATACGGGCGAAATTACACACAGGTTCTTCGGTTCCTAAAGCACGTAACTTAACACTTGTGTTATGGGCGACAGGCAACTGGTAAATAAATACATAAATAATTTTAATTCAATACACCCAGAATCGAAGAACTAAAACATCCGACCAACATACGAGATGTGATATGCATGAACTGAAAGGCGCTAAATCGCTCACGGCTCGTCGGAGGTGGACGTTTCGTTCAGGTTATGTATCGAGACTATCGATACGGTTGCAGTGATCGAGTGGCTGGGCGTGGAGCAGCGCATCCTGGCCAGCCTGCTGCTTGGCGTGCCGCTGGCGGCCGGCGCGGCGCTGCTGGCGCTGCTGGACTACCTGGCGGGCTACTGGCGCACGTGGGCGCGCCTCGCCTACCCGCCCTCCTTCCTGCTGCTGCTCTACCCCTGGCTGCTGCCCGAGAGCATCCGCTGGCTGGTGGCGGGCGGCCGGCTCGACGAGGCCGTGCGCGTCGTCAGGCGGGCCGCGGCCGCCAACCGCGCCGCGCTCGACGAGGACGCGCTGGACAAGATGCTGGCGAGGGACCGCGCCCCCACCAAGGCGGAGGCCGTCGTCGAGGAGGAGAGCCTCTTCTCGGCCTTCATCAAGTGAGCGGAACGTACTCTACGTATAAAGTGCACGGCAGCGATCCATTCGGTCCCGTGCGAGGCGAGGAGTATCGTACGCACACTCAGTCAGTCCCCGGCCGCGCAGGTACGGCGCGCTCCGGCGGCGGCTGCTGGTGTGCTTCGCGTGGTGGTCGTGCGCGGTGTTCGTGTTCTACGGGCTGGCGGTGCGCGCGCACGCGCTGGCCGGCTCCGCGCACGCCAACTACGCGCTGCTGGCTGCCGCCGAGCTGCCCGCGCTGCTGCTCAACACGCTGCTGCTGGACCGCGTGGGCCGCCGCCCGCTGCTCACCGCCGCCTTCCTGCTGACCGCTGTGGCGCTGATCGCCATCCCCTGCCTGCCCGCCCGTGAGTGCAGTTCTCGTCGCGCCGCGGAGCGTGTCGGCAGTCCGAAACTAACGTCCCGCCGTTCGCCGCAGAGGAGGGCGTGGCGGGCACGGCGCTGTTCCTGGCGGGCAAGGTGGGCGCCACGATGGCGCTGAACGCGCTGTACGTGTACACGGCCGAGCTGTTCCCGACGCGCGCCCGCCAGCGGCTGCTGGCCGCCTGCTCCACGTGCGGCCGGCTGGGGGCCATCCTGGCGCCGCAGACCCCGCTGCTGGTGAGGCCCCGCCCGGCCCGACGGGACCCCGTAGCTAATCGAGTCCCAGAGCCCTAGTCCAGTCTGTCCGTGCTGCAGGCGGCGTACGGCGCGTGGGTGCCGACGACGCTGCTGGGCGCGCTGCCGCTGGCCAGCGCGGCGCTGACGCGGCTGGTGCCGGACACGCTGGGCCGCCGCCTGCCGGACTCCTTCTCGGACCTGGACAACTCGGCCGCCACCACCCACACCGACATCGCCTAGCGCCGCCGCCGCCGTCCGCCGGCGTGCGTTTACGGAATTATATCCAGCCTGGGATTGACTGAATCAGTTTGTTCGGTCTTAAAAACAAATATTTTGTCGTTCGTACGACACCTCTCTTGATACTGCTTCCGTAAAACAGTGCAAGAAATCTGTCCGCGTGGCGGCCCTGGACGCTTAGTTATAGTTAAGTTAAGAGTAAAATAGCTTTAATTTAATTTATTATTTAAAGGGATTAACATCTGATGTTGTGACACGTACAAAGACGTTCCGAATTTACTAGGTAACTTACGACGCTGCCGGGCGCGGTGGCGGAGCCCCGTGCAAGGGTCGGTGTCGCGTGTTGCGGCAACCCTCAGGGTATTATTGTTTGGAAGGTTATTTCCAGAAGTACACTAATGAATACGATAGTTCAGAAGAAACAATATTGTTTGTGCGGAAACTAAAATACGTTACTAGTACTAAACTAATAGACGTTTTCAAAACCGTTCACCGTTGTATCAACTGATTCACTTAAACTTAGCCAGTTTTGAGTTAACAGCCATACATTCGATAACTTGATGTAATATTTAATGATTTCCTCTTATCCTGACAATCCGTTTAGAAAAATAAACGAGTATGTATGTATGTATCTAATTTTTAGCATCTCTAGTTCTAGAAGTTGAAAGTACAAAATATTATTTATTCAAATAAACTTCCACCGAAAAAAGCGTCCAATATCAGCGGTTGCTCGATACCGAGTTATACCTAGGCCAGAGATACATTAAATCCATGCAATTTTAACATATATGTAATCTTCAATTGTAAAGTTGGCTTTCTGTAGAAGCCTCCTTTTAGTAGTATTATTAAATTGCTGCAAAGGGACAAAATTGACTGTGGTATTTAGTTTACATTATGGTAATTTGAAAAGAGGTGGCCGCGGCTCGGATGAGATGGCGGGGGCGATGTAGAAAGTCTACCTTCGAATACTAGAAGCCTATTTTGAGATGACATGCGAAAGACGTGGGTTTGAATCCCTGGATGGAAACAAAATAATATTAGTATAAGTTTTAGTGCAAGTGGCACTCTAAACAACAGTTACACAAACGCTCGGATGCCATGTTCGTCAACGAATCGTTCGAGCTCACTTTATATAGTCTTAAGCTCTCGAATTACTAACGTTAAGTATCATATAGTTGTTATTAATTATTATTTCGATTTAAACTAATATACCTAAGTATAGATTTCGTAATTTTGTAAGACAAAGTTAGCTGTAAGGAAACATGTCTGATGACAATAAACCTCGACCACACCACTTGCTCATCCGGTCGTTTCATTTACTCCTGCTAAGGTCGAATCAAACTAAAAAAGCATCCATTCTTGGAGTATTGTAATGAAAAATGGATGCCTACCTTACTTCTGGTTATTATAAAACAAAAACAGAAATTTAATAATATATGTACACAAACTGTAGAGGTGATTTCGTTCCTGTCAATTTATTGATAAATCCTTCTAAATTATGTACTGTTATTTTTTTCTGAAGGAAAAACTGTTTTTCGCTTCTATCAAATAAAATTTCTTCGATATTTCGCCAGACGTGAAAGAGTAAAACAGATAGACATTGATAAAATTTCTCATTAATAATATTTTTATGATATTAGGTTTAAGAATTCGATGAAAATCATCACTGAATAACGACAAAAAACCAATTAACACTATTTATAAATTATCAGTGTAATTTTTAATAAATGCCTATTAAATATTGGCGGCAAATTGCCCGGCAATACTACTGATCCGCATTAAAAGGCTGTGTCCATATCATCACTACATATTATAAAATAAAGTCCCTATATCTCTATGTACGCATAAAACTTTAAAACTACGCAACAGATTTTGATGCGGTTTTTTTAAATAGAGAGAGCGATTCTAGAGGAAGGTTTGCACGTATAATAACATTCAATACCGAGTAGAGAAATACTGTAATTTTTGAGGTTTCTGTAAATAATTACACTTTTTTCCGCTTACATTGCAAACGCAGGCTAAACCCTACGAGATTTATCAAAATAATGTACTAAGTATTTGTACATCTTGAAAAGGTCTACAGAAAAGTCCGGGATGGTATACGTCTATCTCTTATGGATAACCCACTATAGCATTTTTTATCATTTACTTTTTACGAAAAATAATGCCATATTTTTGAAGCAATTTTTATACAATACAGCATTAATCCTTATCCAATTAAGTACCTTAAATAAATAGTTGATTTAATATAGATCAATATGGCCGTTTACAGCATGTAATTTAAGTGAACATTTTCGGAGATATTACAGATTTAAAATGCCGTGAGGAGGCCGCGCTTCGCCCTATAACACTTCGACTTTAGCAGCTATGTCCCTCTTTCAAGAGTTTGTTTAAAGACATTCTGTAGTTAATTGTAAAAATAAAATACATATACTGCGTCCATCATATTATCAGTCTTTTGACAGCTCACGCTCATTAAGTTTTGTATTGCTTACGTACAAATATCATACAAATAATATTTGTACTTTATGGATGGGTACCGCCCACTTAGTGATGTCACACATAATGGGTTACTACGATTATGCCACAGATTAAAAATAATCGGTAGAAATCGATGTTACGAGTATTAAAAGACATTTAATAACATTATATAAAGTTTTACTTTCTTCTTAGTTAATACATGAATACAAATAAAACAATCAGGATATTTTAATTTATTTTATTAGCACGAGTCGTCGGAATGATAATCAACACTAGACTCCTCCGATGAGGAGTCTTCAGTAGCAGTTATTATTAGCTCTTGTGTAGATAATATATTATCAAACGCAATATCACGTTCCCAATCAGAGAATATTACTCTTTTAGTTCTTTCCACCACACTTGCCCAGTTCTCGGCCGTTACGTGGGTGCAAGCATTTTTTAGCAATTGCAACATTTTATTCGCTGTGAATGGGGGGCTTGTATTGCATCTCGCAGCATGCCCTTTTACTTGTGCCCATATAAGTTCTATTGCGTTGTACTGGCAGTGGTATGGAGGAATCCGAAGAACAGTATGGCCATATTCTGCTGCCATTTCATTGATTACATAGCGTTTTGCTCTCTTTTTGGTTTTTAATATTTTTATTAATTCAACTTTTAACATTGAGTCGTCCACATTTTCTCCATTGTCCCGAAGCCAATTAATTATTTCATGCTTTTTATTAGCCTGTGTTGGCATTTTGTCAATTTGACGGGAGTGGTAGGGCGCATTATCAATAAAAATTATTGATGGTTCTTCCAATGAAATGAGCATTTTTTTGAACCACTCTTCATACACATTTGCATTCATCTCTTCGTGGTAGTCATTTGATTTCTTCGATTTAAATGCCAACAGTGCGTCTTGTACAAATCCTTTTGCTGTACCTGCATGGCAAATGATTAGGCGCTCACCTTTTCCCATTGGTACTGAGGAAGTGGAATCAGCAGTATCATCAGTCCAGAAACGAGATAGTGTGTGGTTAGCGTTGAGCCATGTTTCATCCGTGAAAACAATATTTGCCCAATCTTGTATTTTCTTTGCCTCTCTTAAAAAATCACAACGTGCTATAGCTATATCTGTGCGTTCCATTAATAATTTTCTTTTATTTAACTTTTTATATGAAAAGCCAATTGTGTTCAAAACTTTGACCAAAGAAGATTTTTCACCATGAAATAGACCACTTCTTTTCAAAGAAACAATAAGTTTTCTCAAAGTTGGAATTTCTTTTCTCAAGTAGTAATCTAGTTTACGTAGGTTATCATTAATCGAATTACTTAGGTACGTAATTCGATTAATGATAGTAGGTACTATAATCGGAATGGTATCGCATACGAGAATCTTTAGGACATCACTATCGTCAATCTGTCAAAAGATGGTTAATATAATGGACAGTGTATAGGGAAAATGTAAAAGTAAATAAGTAAAAATGTACTATATGAATTTAGATATTCCAGAGATAGGAGGAAATCTTCTTGGTATAGGGAAAGGAAATTGTTTTTCTCCAAATTTAACGCGTGCGCGCCACGGGCAGTAATGAATAAATCAAAACTACTCGATCGATTTTAATCATTTTTTTATACTGACTGACATGGGATATATATTTTATACCCGTGCGAAGGAGGGGCAGGCCGCTAGTACATTATAAATCATACCTGGCCACACAAACAAAAATTCATAGGTCAGTGGAAACTGGTAAAAAGCTATTATAGGCACCCACTGATCATTTCTTTCGTTCACATCAAGGTTTCAGTTATACTGTCATACGGGTGTCAGCAGCTGAATTAGCGGATGTCGGACTAATAATACAACGTGCTCGCGTTACGTATTACCCAATGTTGTAAGGTTGTAACGCATCAGCGATTTTGTGATCACTTTGCGATTTTGTCGAGCGCTCGCTACTGAGGAGATTTATGTTATGTGCCGTATGTAAGTATTTCGATCCGGGCACATTCCATCAAATAAGTTTAAATTCTTGATGAGAAAACTGAACTCTCCGAACTGTGGACGTGATGACGATGTGTATCATGTATTGATGGAATATGTTCGGAACGAGTCTGAGCGGCCGCGTGTTCTCATTACAAGGAACGTGGGTATTTGTAATAGTATACTGGCCGCTCCGTTATCAAAAGATGCTAGGACTTTGGCAGGTTTTACCATTTAGTGATATGATGATGATCGTAACATGGGAGTGACATAGTCAAATTAACTCCTTAAAAAAAATAGTATCCTCACCGCACAATGCATGATGTGATCTTTGATCGGGCTCACAGAAGTATTGTGCTTAAGTTAGCGCCTTCGGAACTTCTCTTATAGATTTACATTTTGAAAACGTGAACCGCTTTTGTTTCAATAACGGTCACATTTACAGATGACATTTAATATTGTTTCTAGGTGCTGTATAATTGATTTTAATTCAGACGAAGCAGTCCAGAGGCCACTTCAATAAACAGGCCGACATCCTTAAAGTCACCTTTGAGATATGTTATCTGATATTGATCTTTATAATGTTAGTAGATGCTCCAGAAAGCAGAGAACCCTTGGTGAGGCTACACCGTTTGGCAATCACCACCAACAGCAAAGTTACATCCAATCATTCTAATAGCTAACATAGTGCGTATTATTATAAAGTTTACATGGTAAAATTAAATATGAGGAAAACCAAAAATAATCAAAGGTACTGATAAAACTGGAGTAGTGCACTCCAGCAGCAATGGTTGGGTACATAGGCCAGAGAGCATGACATGGGGTAAGTGATGGCAGGTCCTCAGGTGACGGACGAAGGCCTCGGGAAGCAAAATAATGTCTAGAAAGTGTAGACTTGAGTTCGTCTGCAGATGTCTATTGTTTATATACTTTGTTATCGCTGAACCGCTTTTGTAATTATAGTCCAAATTAATGAAATAATAATTTCAAGCGTATATTTTTTTTAAACAGCATCAATAGACTACATAATGGGTGGCCTTACGACAGGCCGGCCATTGTGACTTGCCGCGCCATTAGGTGTCAATAGACTATTGCGAGTACCGAATAACGTTTCTCCAAAGCCTCAATCGACTGCCTTAATTGCATGCGATCAGTGTCCGCGTGTGCGGACCGGCGTCCGACACGCGGCCGTGACGGGGTTGCTTTCTATCCACGGGCTGGAATTGCATCCTTCAGGGAGATCGTCTCGATTATCTTTTCATTCAGTGCTCCGTGCGCGTTCGATCGCGAAGCGGCCCCTCGGACAGAACGGTTTTTGACAAGAGATTGTCGAAAATTCCCGATAAATATTCTTAAGAATAATGATTAGCTTGGTATACTGAGTGCTTATAATAATCTGGATCTACTTAAATAAAGATGAGTGCACGAATTAAAGAGGATCCCGTAAAGAGTGATGAAGTGGACTCGGATGGCGTGATGCGCCAGTTGGGCCAGGCGGGCCGCTTTCACGTGCGGGTGTACGCGCTGGTGGCGCTGGCGGTCTTCCAGGTGGGACTCCTGCACACCACCTACATATTCCTGGCAGCCGACGTGCCTTACAGGTAAATAGGTGGGGACGAAGACTAGGACCAGAAGTTTAAATCCAGCAACTGCACCACAGAAGTGAAACGGAGTCGGTTGCAATTCTTTTGTTTTATATCGATATTTTCCTTTACTATGAAGTGCATGTTCAATTGTTGTGAATAACAATTAAGCCCGTAGTTTGAGACATCAAATGGCAAATGGAATGAGACATGAAATGGCAAAGTTGCTGGACAAATGTCAATGAATTGGATTTTTAAAAAGTAGCCACTTCTCTTTCCATGCCTCGGCGAGCATACAACTCATGAGGAATTTATGCTAGCTGCTTTCTGAATTCAATTGATAGCGTTGTTTTAAATTACTGTTTGTTAAGCTTAATGGTAGATATAATGAGCTCAACAAAAGGTATCTGGACCAAAGAACTATTGCCACACTGTCTTTGACTGCTTCATCACGCGTTATGGCTTAATGTACAGAACGGAATCCAGGAGTCAGACCTGGACTTTACCAGTCATCGTAATTTATTGCAGAGATATTCGGTTTAAACTGATTCTACGCTAACGTAGGCCGACAACGGTTACAGACGATAAACGGAATTCTAACTTTTTTGCGTCTATATACCTAGTATAAAAAATAAATGGAATTATTGTTATAGTATTATAAAGCTTCTAAAAAAGCAAGGCGCAACGGTTTACATGTAATTATCTCATAATAAATAAGATTTTATCTGACTCTTGCTGATTTCTTTTCGGTGAGAGCACATGTCCATTCAGTAATATTTTCATTGCAATTTAACGAATTAAAAAGTTAGTTCGTTCATAGTTCTTTTTAGTTGTAGACCCGTATTCCTCATGGTCGTAGCCGCCTTAAGCGGGTTGTGTAATTTGTGTAATTCGGATGTCGCTGACCAATGAGGAAGTGACCCGGCCGCGGGATCTCACGATTATTTAATGTCGCCTGCATTTGGTTTGAAGAGATGGTAAGTTTTATATTGAACAATAAACACGATTAGCAATTTCTGCTAAATATATCATTGAAATGCCTCTTTTTTTACAAATAAATAAATGGTATAACAACAAAGAATATGAATCCAAGAATATTTAGTCATCTTTATGGTGTAACTAATGAAGAGTTCAAACTCGCTAGCAATAGATTCTACATTTGAGACTATACAACTGTTCTTCATACAACATAATCCAAAATTTAACTTGTATACTATACTACTATATATAGTGTTATACTAATGATTCGAACGGCTTCTTCGTATTCGTATTCATCTTTAGTATTAAATATTTTCTGAAATATTCACTATGTTTTTTCTTTTCCAAAGAATTTTGTTTATCCTTTATGTCAGCTCAGAACTTAAGCATCTAGTGTACTAAAATCAAGAAAAATATTATTATAAGTATTATAAAGCCGTAACAGACAAACAAACAGGCATTTTCGGCATTTATCAAATCGGCATGGATTTGTTTATAAGATGTTTGACTTAATGGTTAAATATTAAGACTTTTGTTTTATTTGACCAAGGGAGTGTCAAACATTTAAACCTAAAATTTGATTTTTAAATTCTTCGTTGGGTCGTGAGCATTATTGAGTTTTCTCAGAGCTTTCTTTTCATGTCTCTCTTCTTCATATTCACAATTCTAAAGACCTCAACGCCATACACTTTATCTAAGAATTTCTATACATCGGTGTACGATGTCTGGTGTTGCTACGAACAGTTATCCAGTCGTCGGCTGTGGCCCGCACTGCAGAGTGCAGGCCAGAACAACAACACACGGACAGTTTGTTTTTATAGTTAACCTCACATTGGCATTGCAATGTCCGCGGCTGCATGGAATTTATTTGCTGCAATAACAATTAATGCAATAGATATTGTGCAAGCCAATGAGAGACAACAATACCGTACATATAAATAGATTTTTACACAATTACTTTTGCAATCTAATCATAATTTAATGACGGTCTATTAGAGTTAAAAAAGCTGTAATAGCTGGACGTTGCGTGGGTGTAAGCCTAGGGCAGGCACCAACGAGTTTTTCTGCTAAAAAACTTTTATGATTAATATATATTTACAATTTATCACACGCTTTGGTCAATTGAAACTTCGTGACAACAAACTTTATATCTCTGGAGAAATCCATAAGTGTAGCCCACCACTCGGCATTGGACCCTGGTATAATGATTTGGTATAATTACTACAATGGAGTTCCACAAAGTAACTGCTAATTCTACATGCTGCAAAATATTTAAAAGAATCTACACGGCGGGTATGATTCTCGCCGATCTTAATGATACCTAACCGAAGTAGAACACTGAGATGCTGTTTTTGCCACACTCAGATTTAGACTGGCTTGCTCCCATGCTCCTTTCCACATGTTCGCCATACGTTCTACAGCATCTCTATCCTTGTTTGTTAATGCGATATTACCTTCATATGAGCCACTGGAGTTAAAGCTTATATCGTTAATTCGCGGTAATTTACAAGTCAGCGACGGCTGTTTGCCAAATTTGGTAGTCTTGTTTGCATCATTTGAAAGCTATAGGACATAGCGAAATCATGACGAAGGAAATTATATCATATAACAATAAGCAAAAAAATTAAATTTGTCCAACAAATATATTTGTCTGTCCAATGACACTGATGCTATGCTGATGAATTAAAATGATTCACGCTTTTAACCTTTATATTTAGAAGTGAAGTTTAATTTTTGCGTAAATGTTTGGTCATCTAACGTCGTATCTTAAAGAATTAAAGTCCCACGTCAGTCACAGATCTGTGAGTGGATATCAAGAAGTTGCTCGTGTACGGTGTTGGACGTCGTTGGTGCCGATTGCCAGAGTTTCGTATTTTCATAAATCTGCTAGTCGTTGTTCGTCGATGATTCCATTCATAAATAGAGCCATGGTATCGATTGATCTAACCAGTTCCTTTATATATATTTCGCGTTCGTCACAATGGGTTGTTATTCCGGAATTGGGCTCGGCCGTTTTTATTCTGCGCACGCGGACGTGTTCCGGATCATGACACACCAAACAAGTGATTGGGCTTTCCTTCCCTCACAATGTACAATTATCTTTTTCTAAGATTATTTTACAACAATTAAGACAAAATATAGAAAAAAATTGACGTGGCTTGTAGTTTAGAGGGGAATAGGTTCGCGATGCAGGTTGCTAGGGAGCAAGTCTCCTGACAAAACTCGAGCGATTATTAGATGCTTCAATATCTATCTATATCGTGGGTGAGCCTATGTGTGGTGTGGTGATGGGGTGTACCTTGCAGAGCTGAATAGATACCACAATTATTGAGCTCATTGAGCTTAAGGCAGGGCTCCATTATCAACCCACTAATCTTCTTAGTCATATATCAAGAGGATAATTATCAATATTTTCTTCTTGGGTATAAGTTTATATTTTTATAATGTGGCGGGGTTACCCGAACATCTGGATTCAGTGCTTTGCAAAAGATCTCTTGAGGCAGCTAATGCATCAGCTATTCTCAATGCAGGAAACGGCCTATGCATGCCCTCATAGCAGTAATAGTTATAAATGTGATGTGATCAGTATTCCTACACCCTGATCACTACGCAGCAAGCTGAAACTATAGAGATTAATTGGAAAGAGTCCCGAATAACTATTATCAAATAAGACTAGCCATAACGGGTATCCCTGTGGTAATTGATAATAACAAGACCGATTGAAGAATTCTTTATACTTGCACAGTTAAAGGGTTCAATTAAACATTAACGTGGCAATAGCCGTTATTAACCAATTATTTCGTTAATTCAGATTGGCGGGTAGTTAAGGTACGTGTACCAGGATAAAAGATTCGCTACAATGTACCGGTCAAATGTGAAAAAAATGTATATGTAGACGACAAAACTAAATACTACTAAAGAAACATACATTCAATACTAATTTAATCTTGAACTTGCCTACTATATAGCCTAAAAGAAAAACGGAAAATCTGGTTTTTTTTAGAGAATAGTAAATAAATCACGTATGTTCATAATAGAGGATACTGTAATATTTATGCTTATACAAACTAAGTCGCTGATATTGCTTGTACATATACATCTTTAATATTTAAATGAGTTTATCTTGTATGTGTATATATATTTTCAGAATCTCGGAAACGGCTGTCAAACGTAAAGTTATGGCGGTTCATTTGGGGAACGGGCAGTCTAGAGAGCTGGTAAATTACCTAGGATTGAGCCCCACCTGCCCTATTATTTTTTCCTTTTTCTTTGAAATTTTTTTTTACATCATTTTAAAAATTACCAAGCAAGGCTCGGTCACCTAGGTACTATATATTCATAAGAGTAGGCACAGACCTTTTGGTCACACGCACTTTGTGGGGTTAGTGACGATGCGACGAAATTGTATCGGGTCTATGCAATACTAATGTGAAAACTTACTACGAACTAGACATTAGGTCATCAAACAGCCGTACGAGTAACGTAAAGACTGACTTTAATATGACATCCTCCGATATGTTAAGCACCTATCTTACTAACCAGCGAACCCCGTTACCGCTATTACAAATAACAAATAATAAATGACAGCTGAAACAAAAATGTTCATGAATGTCGTTTTGTTGTGATTTCATCTTCCGAAGAGGCCTAGATGTGCGTTATTTATTGGGAGGTATGAGAGTATAGTTGTGGTTGTTAAGGTGGTACGCGATATAACAAAGAAACCACACACACTAGATTGTCCACATTTATTTTACAGAATTTCAGGTTGCAATATATAAAGTATATAAAAGAGAATAGAATGGAATGAAGTTAAGTTACAGAATTAAATAATAATATAGGAAGGATAATTGATACGAAATAAGTGAGTGTTTGCTAGGGGCAAACCGAGAGCTGACTGTGTTAACATCTGCGGCCGGCGTGCGCGCGGCTCAGTGCGAAAGGGTCGCGGGCGCGCGGCGGCGGCAGGGTAAAGGGTCTAGCATTGTCTTGCGTGTCGGACTATACTATATATAAAAGTTGTAGGTGAATTTGTCTGTTTGAATTGAATTATTTAACATGAATAATTTTAAGTGTGAATGTTATGTATGTGTAATATGCATGTAATGAGTATGTGTGTAATGATGACACGCAAGACATGCTACAGTACTCCCCCGCTGAGACCGTAACTACGGTCGATAGTGATCCGGGAAGCGAACTGTTCTGCCGCTTCTTGTCTTCTGGATAGGAGCAGGCGGAGATCTTGATGTTGGAAGTTCAGCTTCTCGCATAATATAAGCTGGTTTCAACCTGTCCACGCTAACCGTGGTGGGTTTCCCAGCAATCTCAATCTTGAAGTACTTAGGCTCTCGTTTAAGCACTTTATACGGGCCAGAGTAAGGTGGTTCAAGCGGTCTTCGGACATGATCCTGCCGCAAGAACACATGTAATGAGTGATTGAGATCACTGGGCAGATGAAATGGGCCTTTCCTGTGCCACGTAGTAGGCCTCGGGGTGAGTTTCGCCATGGTGGAGCGCAGGCGGGCGACGAAGTTAGTCAAGTCAGCCGCTGTGTGATCATCAGTTGACGCGATGAATTGACCTGGTAGGCGTAAAGGTTCGCCATATACCAGCTCAGCTGCTGAACTCTGCAGATCTTCTTTCCACGCGCTTCTTATCCCGAGAAGAACTAGTGGCAGTGCTTCGGTCCAGGAAGATGTAGGATGGCACATGATTGCGGCTTTAAGCTGGCGGTGAAAACGCTCAATCAAGCCATTTGATGCCGGATGATATGCCGTTGTCTTGAAGTGATGCGCGCCGATGAGGGAGGTGAGTGCTTTAAATAGATGTGACTCGAACTGTCGACCTCTGTCGGTGGTTAGCCTCTGCGGACAACCAAATCTGGCTATCCAGCCGGAGACCAGTGCTTTCGCGCAGGCTTCAGCCGTGATATCTTTTAATGGAAATGCCTCAGGCCATCGTGTATATCTGTCGATAACGGTGAGACAATATCTGAAATCAGACGAAACAGTTAAGGGGCCGATGATGTCAAGGTGGATATGGGAGAACCTTGACGTGGGGGTAGGGATTGAGGATAGTGGAGCTAGGGTATGACGATGAACTTTGCTACGCTGGCATAGCAAACATTCTCTAGACCACTCTCTACAGTTCTTTCGAATCCCTGGCCAAACAAATCTTTGTGTTACCAGTCGCACTGTAGCTGTACTTCCAGGGTGACTTAGACTATGTAACATGTCAAAGACTTGTCGTCTAAAGCTGTTAGTGACAAATGGGCGAGGAGTAGATGTCGAGACGTCACAAAAGAGTTCTTGGTCTATATCCGGAATCTGTACCTTTTCTAATTTCAAAGATGAGCCATTTTGAAGCAGGTCTTGCAGTTCAGGATCTGTTTCTTGAGAAAGTGCAAGAGCCTGGTAGTCTATTATGGATCCAATATTCTCTACACGTGAAAGTGTGTCAGCGACGATATTTTCACGACCGGGAATGTACTGAATGTTGGTAGTGAATTGGGAAATGAAGTCCAAATATCGGAATTGACGTGGTGAGCATTTCTCTCTATTGATGGAGAAAGCAAATGTGAGAGGCTTGTGATCGGTGTGCACGACGAAGTTTCTTGCTTCCACCATATGTCGAAAATATTTGATCGCCTCATAAATAGCCAACAACTCACGGTCGTACGGGCTATACTTCTTCTGGGCTGGACTCAACTTATGAGAGTAAAACCCAAGAGGTTGCCATACGTCATTCATGCGTTGTTGGAGAACTGCGCCAATTCCAATGTCTGAAGCATCAGTAGCTATCGCCAATTCAGATGATGGCATCGGATGTGCTAGAAGAGTAGCTTCTGATAAACTGGCCTTGCATTGTTGCAAAGCTTCAAGCATCTCTGGTGTCATCTGAATGGGGCGCGATCCTTTCACCTTAGGTCCCGCCAATGCTGTATCGAGAGGGGCTTGTATCTTGGCTGCATTAGGGATGAAACGTCGATAAAAATTGAACATACCCAGGAAACGCCTCAATTCTTTTGCAGTTTTGGGTGTAGCGAACTCCTGGATAGCTTGAACTTTAGTGTCCAGTGGTTTTGTTCCATCAGCAGAAACGGAATATCCTAGAAACTTTACTTCGGGTTGTCCGAAAATACATTTGGTAGTATTTATTAGGACACCGTATTCTTTGAGTCTGCTAAGTAGCTGGCGAAGATGAGACTTGTGTTGCTCTTCGTTGGGTGAAAAAACCAATATGTCATCCAGATATCCGAAGCAAAATCCGTCCATGTCTCTCAGAACTTCGTCCATGAACCTCTGGAAGGTCTGTGCTGCGTTGCGTAGACCAAAGGTCATAAATGGAAATTCAAAAAGACCGAAAGGAGTTGTTATAGCAGTTTTTGGTATATCCTTCTCGTGGACTGGGATTTGATTGTATGCCTTAACCAAATCGATTGTGGAGAAGACGGTGCAACCAGAAAGCTGATAGGAAAAGTCCTGAATGTTGCGAATGGGATACCTGTCAGGAACAGTACGTGCGTTAAGTGCACGGTAATCACCACACGGTCTCCATCCGTCGTCTTTCTTCTTTACCAAGTGCAACGCTGATGACCAAGGGCTGTTTGAGCTACGAGCAGTTCCTTGAGTAAGCATATCCTCGAACTCATTTTTGGCAATCTTCAATCGATCTGGATCCAATCGGCGTGGTCTGGTAGTAACTGGAGGTCCAGCTGTAGTTTTTATATAATGCACAGTATTGTGCTTAGGCAAAGTATGCATACCTGCTGGTCTGGTTACCTCTGGGTACTCCCGGAGTAGCTGATGGTATTCGGACTCTCCCGAAACGGCTTTAACGGAACACAAGCCATTTGGAATTTTCCTGTGTGGTGCAGACACTGCTAAGGTTGTAGTACCATCGAATAAGCGCTTATGCCTGCAGTCTACGAGAAGATTGTAAAATATTAGAAAATCTACACCTATAATCGGTTTAGATACGTCCGCTATGATGAATTTCCAGGAGAATTCACGTCGAAGTCCCAGATCAAGTTGCAGCTGTACAGGTCCATAAGTGTTGATGATTGTACCGTTGGCAGCTATGAGTTCGTACTTGGTTTTGATACAGGGCGCCTGCATTGCCAACCGCGGGAAAACACACAAGTCTGAACCAGTATCCACGAGGAATAGCATTTTCGATGTGCGGTCCGTTATAAATAGGCGGCCTGTTGGTGAGGGGCAGTCGTTCGCCGCTAATTCCGGCTGCCTTGGAAGTTTTCCGACTCGCTAAATGTACAAGGCTGTACACATTTCTTTGCACGTGAACCAAATTTATAATGGTACCAGCAATTGGGGTGATTTGGTGGTGGTTGTCGGGCATGCGAGCGGTTACGGGAGCTAGAACTATGTTTACGACGAGTGCGAGAATTTGATCGTCCGTGCATCTGAGTTGTAAGTGTAGCTACTTGTTTGGTCAGCTGATCGATTTGTTTAACCATCATGTCCATGGATGATGAACTTGACGCACTCGCTACTTGAGGTGTATTGGGCGCAATCTCGTAAACTCGGTCTGCGAGGTCGGCTAGTTTTTCTAGAGCCAAATCCGACTGCGAAGCTATAATTGTTTGTATATTGTTGGGTAATCTACTCGACCAGATGGTTTGGAGGAAATCTTTTGGAACAGATGGACCCGCAAGATCTTGTAAATATCGTAAAAATTGTGAGGGCTTGCGGTCACCTAGTTGCTCGTGCATTAAAAGTTGCTTTACTTTATTTTCTTGTGAGACAGATAAGCGACGTATCAATTCTGATTTTAATTTATCGTATTTACCTGTCTCCGGGGGCGATGTTATGATGTCCTTCACCTCTAGTGCGTATTGATTGTCCAACTGAGCAGCGACATAATAAAATTTTGTTGCGTCGTTCGTTACGTTGGATAGCGCAAATTGTCCTTCGATCTGTGCAAACCATAACGACGGTTCTTCCGGCCAAAACGGAGGCACTCTGACTCCTACTCGGCACACACTCGCGTTTTGGGCAGCTTCCATTCTTCTTTGTTCGTAAGTCGAAAGGTCACCAGTTATAGTTGTGGTTGTTAAGGTGGTACGCGATATAACAAAGAAACCACACACACTAGATTGTCCACATTTATTTTACAGAATTTCAGGTTGCAATATATAAAGTATATAAAAGAGAATAGAATGGAATGAAGTTAAGTTACAGAATTAAATAATAATATAGGAAGGATAATTGATACGAAATAAGTGAGTGTTTGCTAGGGGCAAACCGAGAGCTGACTGTGTTAACATCTGCGGCCGGCGTGCGCGCGGCTCAGTGCGAAAGGGTCGCGGGCGCGCGGCGGCGGCAGGGTAAAGGGTCTAGCATTGTCTTGCGTGTCGGACTATACTATATATAAAAGTTGTAGGTGAATTTGTCTGTTTGAATTGAATTATTTAACATGAATAATTTTAAGTGTGAATGTTATGTATGTGTAATATGCATGTAATGAGTATGTGTGTAATGATGACACGCAAGACATGCTACAAGAGTTTTAAATGAAGCTAAAGCGTGGTTACTGAAATAACAATCGATATTGTCTTTACGATATCTACATCGTATAATAACCGGAAAATTATCACATTGTGACAAGTCTTAGAAGCGTTTTCCTTTCTAGCGAGGTTCCAATTTACAAATGGCAGAACCTTGAAGGTAAGACCTTCGACTGACTTATCCACTGGACTTGGACTTGGATAATCGGAGTGACAGTCCAATTATAGTTACCGGGTCAGAAGCTACTATCGACTTCCCGCCAGTTGTTCTCGGTTTAAACTGCTTTTTAGAAATGGCAGTTGATTTCAAATATTAAACAATTTTTGGGCGATAATAGTTCGACAAAGTAGTCTGAGCTGTACGGACACGTACATCACAACGTTTATTGGGGATGGTGAAGTGGATTAGGTTACTCTATTCTTGTTTAATAAAATCAACGTACCTGATGTACATTTATCAAATATTTCATCATTATTAAATCTACGTAGGAATATTAAGTCGTACGAGTCTCCGAAAACGCTGACTGCACCGTTGAATCGCGAAACGAATTGCTCGTACGAAGCTTTACGATTAATTAAAATTGTGCAGACCAGGTACAAGCGCTAGTCGTGCTGCGTATTCGTTCTTGTGATTATTAAATTTGCACGATGATGCAATATGTAAAGAAATATCTAGTTAGTAAATTAGTAAATAACTATGGAGATTCGATTCACTAATTATATACGAAATGTTGCAACGATTACATTGGTACGACATTTAAGCTCTTTTAAACAATTTTAGAATTTTCGAACATTGATTTAGACCTCTGCCACAGTTAATTGGCGAGCAAACGGCCGGAAGTACTACAATGACGTTTGTGTGATATGCTTAAGTAATCACCTTTAAGTATTTAATAGCTCGCATTACCGGAGCGGCCGCGGCGCGTGCGCACCGCTGCTGGCAACATCGCTGCTGTCGAGACGCGACCGCTTTACGATTTACCAACCGTTCAAATATCTGGTTTGATCGCATAACATTAACAAACTAAAGTTGCAAAAAGACATCAGTGAGATCTACGACACGTTTGAGACGACAGATTTTATAATTATTTTCACAAAAGTTGTAGCGATCGTGCGGTTAATAATAAGGAAACTTAGTAATTATTGGAGAGTGTTTCTCTTGAAAGTGATGCAGTTTGTGTTATAAGTATTGGATATAGCGAGCGCTATGGGGAGTGATGAGAGGATTTCCACCGTGGAGGGCGGGCAAAGCGTGAACACGGAGGCATTGATGGAGGAGTTGGGTCAGTTCCGAAGGTTCCACTTGTTGAACTACTGCCTGCTGGCGTTGGTGCCCCTACAGATGGCGCACTACGCCGTCAATTACGTGTTTCTGGCCGCGGACGTGCCCTATAGGTATGCTTGAAGTTCCACCGCACGCGGTACATAAAAGGAGGTATGAGAGTAAGCGTGAAAATATAGTGATACTTATATTAATTCAAGAAATAAATTAGGTTTACTGAAACAAAATGAACTTAAAAGAGATCATGCAAATAAGAAATGTGCACTTTGATTGGTGCTCGCTTCTGCTGGCAATATATCTATCTGGTTGGTTACTTAATTTATTATAAAAATAGTGGGGTTTTTTTGGCGACGTGAATTATTACACTGACCGTATAAACGGCTGTAATGATAGTAGTTAAAACTATAGCTCTAAGGTATATGGGTTCAGGTTAAGGTATAAGGCTCTATAGGTATTAATTTCTCGTTTTAAACGTGCATATATCTCGTAAATTGTTTAATCCGAGAAGCGAACCGTGCACCGTCCGAACGACGTGATAATCGTTGTTCACACGCCCATCCTCCGCTCGTTACTATAAGGCACCATCTCGACGTGCGACACGATGCTATCGTCGTGCAATTACAGAAACTCCAACGTGTCTCCACACGGTGATAGTATGGCGGCGACGTGACAAAGCGTACATTATTTATACCGCACACGCTGTGGCACGCAACAGAACCTTTTCCCAGCAAGTCCTAACATATTTCAGAAATCCGTCACTTTATGCATGGCACAACGACCCTTTGACGGAATAATCATCGAGTGATATTACTTGACGGTATTACATCGCTGTTGCAATGCACTTACTAGTGGACCCTATATCCAAGTATCATGCTATCAATGTATCAGTGACGATCATTTACTCGCCATAAATTTTTAAAAGTGATCTAGCGGTTCTCTTTGTTTAGCTTCATAGGTGGATTTAAAGTAATTTCAAGAGACTTATGTCAAGCATTCCAATATAATTGGTTCAAGATACTTGATTATTCCACCAAAGTATTGTCACGATACTTAAACGTATTTCCGTTAGCTCATATTGATTCGTCACATATCGCAGCGTCGCCCAGGTCTTCGCATGTCACACACATAGGTTGCAAAGTTATGAGTCGCTTGTCAAAGACAGCCTTTACATAGATGAGATACTATCGCCGTGTAGAGGTACATAAGGAGGAGTATACATGATATAATTATATGTAATACATGCGTTAACGATAATGTCGTTGCGATACACTCGTTCGTGGAGTCGATTCCTTAAGTCATTGTCGTACAAGTAGCTGCTTTCAAATGAACTATACACAAACAATAAACGGTTTTGTGTGTTTTGTATGATAATAGCTATAACTATTATGATGATGTAGCCGGCAGCGGGCCACGGGTCACATTGCTGACTGCTTGCACTTTAGCTTCACGACATGCTCAGCTGTGTGGGTAGATCGCGGTACCTGATATGAACTAAGTGGAACGGAGAGCTTTTTCATGAGCGTCATGGTCAGTGTCCAAGGTCGAATCCATAACTGACAACACATACTGTTCGAAGATTTTGGTCACACTGATTTTCGACGAAAAGATCTTGCATAACTTTTCGAAACCTGCTCATCCGAGTTACTTTCGGCAATAGACCTTTTCGAATGCTGGAGACACCTAATTTAACCAGTCCATTCGTCATTGTGCGAACATGTTTGCTCATTTTAGTTGTATATGTGTAGTTTTCGAGCATCTCTTCATAAAAAGCTAAAAGAAGAACATATTTCGGTTTGGCCCTTTAACTGATAGAAATGAAACCTACTAAAACGTTTTGGTATTACTACTAATACCGAAACTATTCAATATAATCTAAAATCTGGGACATTGCTTCTTGAATAAGTGGAACGTTATAGGGTAGAGTCGAGGTTCGGTAAGGGTGGATTTATAATGATCTGAATGAAACACCATTGAGCCGTAACATCACACTTTAAAGTTTTTTATTACGTTGACTGTAGGCGACCAACTGTTTATACCTATAGTACATTAAAATTGATAAACAATGCATCATCACTTAGTAGAGTAAACAGTCCGCGGATGAGATGTTTTGGGATGATACGCCATCAATAATTGACATTTAAAAATTGATATTGAACACGCGCTGTTTAAAAATAGCAGCAAAAAGTTAAGTATTATTTAAACACACGCGCACCATGATCGTATTGCAACATCCGGAAAGTTATAATCGTTATATAATATGAGTTGTCTGATACAAAGAGATAACAAAAACAATGTAATGGCTGCGGAAGACGTCTAGGATTGTCTGTTGCATTGTTTTAACTTTGTTTATCTGGACTTGTAATGAACTCTGGTCGGTTCTTAATTACTGAAGATATTGGTCCCGTCTCAATCTCAAACTCAAGTAGACCAGTTGCTTCCACCAATCCCTATCAGTGGCCATCCTTGCTACTTTGTCAATGTGTTGTAATTGTTAATGTTCTGTATGATTCACTTGCAACAACCAAGTTCTTTTCTCCCGCTTATCTGGTACGTGTTTCTACTGAATATAGATAAGATAGGCATAACTCTCCACAATTTCAATTCCGAGATGAATGTATATGATAGCCATGTTGTACCTTATTTATTACAAACGTTTTTTAGAGCACTGAGACCCTAATTTCTTAAAAAATGATGTTGATCATGCACTTTACAGTAGACATATTTAGGGAACCTGCGTACTTCTGAAGAATCCTTAGGATATGAGTCCTAGAAAGTGAGGTGGTCAACTTTTGTGTGTTCTACATCTAAAATGTATTAAATTTAGGACTGACTGATAATTAATTGGTAACAAAAGTTATGTTTACATTTACTAATATCGCATAAGAAGTTACTGATATACATTAAACGGCTGCACATTAAGTGGATCAATGAAAAATATATTTGCAAATGTAACACATATATCATAACCAGAGCTGAATGGGATAATGGTGTTGATTGGCAGGACATGCGTTAGGTTCCCTAATAAGGAAGTCGGCGTATTTCGTAGAATATTGCAAAAGCTAAGGCCCAAGAATAAGATTCGAGATCTTGTGATTTAGTCATATTTTTGTATGTGCTTTGAGCTTTGATGACATGATGGCAATTTCAAACGTCCATCGCAGCGACGGATGGCCAGCGGTGGCCGTCCAGCGGTTTGTTTGTGTCTTTGGTCCATCTGCTCCCAACACCATTGTCCCTTGTGTCAACAGCCCCTTCGTTGGTTACATTTGGGCGACAATGAGAATCAATATTTAGATAGCAGTGCACGAAACTCGACGAGTGTTTATCAATATTGTTGACAATTGAACGGAAACTTTATTGTATTTTTTTGTTATTTCCTTAATGTTATATGTATTTATCCAGCAAACATAAACGATTTCGCCCTTTGTCATTTTGTTTTTGACTTTTTTCTGTGCTCCGAATTGAAAATATCAATTTCGATTAAGAATTTCGATTTCAACTATCCAATACTACTAAACTACTACGACTATCCAATAATACTAAATTTTCTGTAAAAGTCAACAAGCATTAATGATACAGATTGATTTAATTCACAGCTAAAACAATTGGCTCTATATATATCCATACTAAACATATAGATACGAATGTCAGTCCGTCTGTGTGGCTATTCTGATTTCATAGCTTTAGATTTGAATTGAACAATATTTGAAGTTTATGTACCGCGCTAATGCTTTAGCATTAAACATTCAAGCTGCGAAGAAAGCCGAGGGTACAACTTGTGTATATAAGAAAGTGTAAGCAACTTTGTGTTAGTATTTAGAATTTATTTTGAAAACTTTTAAGCGCTGATTTGAATAAAATTAAAATGTATAAAGTTTTTTGTGGCGCGAACTAAGCGGGCAGTCTGTTTGTATTTTATTAAAGTGAAAAGAACGCTTATAAAAGTAATTACAAATCAATTTTTCACTGCTGATGAAGTATATATGGAGCTGTAAATAGTAGTATACCGCTAAGACCCAATATGTTGCTCTTGATAAATTCCAAATATTTGCTTACGATTACACTATGTGTTTTCGTCTGAATGTATGTTTGATGACTGACATATAAAGCACAATCTGGAACTGTAAAATATTAAAATCATTTTTATTTTACACTAAACGTTTGCGTTTAACTAAATCATTAAAGATTTTAGAGAAAACACACAGGTCCTTGAGCAGACCTCGTCTGTGGTTTACTTTAAAAACATTTGTGATTTAATTGGACCATCACAAAATGTTTCAGATGTGTAGTGCCCGAGTGCGAGTCGGCCAACAGCTCAGAGTTCAGCCCCCCGTGGCTGGAGGGGGCGCTGGCCGCGGCGGGGCCGGACCACCGCTGCGTCACCAGGACCCCCGTGGACGCGGAGTCGCCGTGCGCGCCCGAAGACTTCTCCGACCAGCTGAGGCCCTGCCACCACTGGCTTTACGCTTCCAGAGATACCATCGTAGCTGAGGTACGTTCTGGCAGCTCTAAGAGCTATTTTCCTTGTATAAACCTTAATAATGTTCTAGGGTTTTTGAGATCTCTGGGACAAAATAAAGCAAACACTAACAGCACCGAGAAAAGCCACGCGAAGCTCGTCTCGTTTGGTGGTCTCCTTAGGCATATAAATTTGTTAAATAGGATAGGGTAATATACTCTAGCATTTGAGATATAAGCCGTGTGGTATCTGATTAAATAGACCACCCTCATTTCTTACCGAGTTGTTCTAAAATACGACTAAGGTAAGTTGACGTCAGGCAGGCGACCGGTCATAAAATATGTAGCCAAGTCATGTTACAACATGATTGGGCCGACCTCACTTAGGGTTTAATAAGGGCAGGAGACTGACGACTCTAATATTCTAACCCAATAACGATATTAAACACTTTCCATTATTTTGTGTATTTTCTTTTGATTTCAATGTTTTCTTTTACATCTACTTCTTATTAAAAATCTGATATTAGATAGATGCTGTTTCTACTCTATTCTCTCACTCAACTCTCTTTTTCCCAAATCTCATTCCCTCCCTCGACCCAAATTCCAATTGTCCCTCTATATTGAGTCTGCGTTCTATTTGTCCCAATGAAAAAATTTATAACTTAAGATTTAAATTCCAAATGAAAAAGATGCAATTGGTTAACAAAAGTAGTTATCATAACTGGCATGTATAAGGTCACTTTATGGAGCGACTCTTATCTGTGATGTAACCATGTGATAGGCTTGTAGGTTGAAATGACAGAAACGATCAAAAACTTGGCCTGAGATCGCTGCGGAGGTTGGTGTTCTGCATGAATGATCTATGGAGCTGAAGCAATATGACTTTGAAACGTGCGCGGACGTGACGTTATGCTAGTTTCAACTTCTGGAATGTTTTTGTTTGAGCACACAACTGAAATATTTTTTCATCTAACTGTCCTTGAATCATGTTTAAATGAGAAGCGCGAGATGTAAGAGGTAAAATTGACTAAAATATTTAAAACAAGCTATACTACGGCGTCGTCGGTGACAACATAAATACTAATATACCCTCTATCGCATACTATTTGTTTTTCTTGTTTGTGAAGAGAGAATGGGCCTTAAATTTATTTTTAGGTCTATACATAAACGTTAATTTAACCAAATTTCGTCATTGTTAAACAAATTAACAAACAGACAGACTAGAGCATTTATGATATAAGAATGGATACAACAAGAAGTCGTTTCAGTAAACGTACTTAAGTTATTTAAAATTGTCAATTTTTCCTCTTATATTTTGTACCTAATGAGCTCAAGTTATTTTTGTGCACAAAAACTCGTTCCTGTGAGTCATGCGCTGCAAAAAAAAAACTTCAAACGTGCTAAATATTAGATACGTTACAAAGTTTTTGCAGATGTAATCAAAAATTATTTATCGTATGTGATATTATTTTTTACAGTACGACAAAGCGATAGCCGATTGGCGAGAATCTTGAACGCTAATTAGAGGGTAACGGGTTCAAGCCACCACGAATAACCAAGAAACTTTTGACTCTGCCGTGAGGGATATTTCGTGTTTTTTTGTGATGGCGTCTAGGCCACCAAACCCACAACGGCTCCAACGATTTTCCTGAAATTCATCATGCAGGAGGTCTTGGGGGAGAAAAATCGATCTAGTTAGGTTTTATTTAAAAAAAAATCGTTTTATCCCTGTTTTTGGGCATTAAAAAATACTAGGATTTACTTTTAATTTATTGAATATATAAAACACTATTTGTGCCGTTGCATGTCAAGTTAGCGTAGCTTATTCAGGGAACGGGTGTCGCGAGAAACGAAAATACGTAGAAGTTCCTTTTTTTATTTTGTAAAAAATTACATAAACCAGGCACTGTATTTATCACGTCAAAGTTCAGTAAATACCGATATTTTAATTTACATACCGACCGTGTAGTCTCTCACACCAATCGAGATGATTTCTTGTGTGACAATCTACCCGCAACTTATCTCAGGTGCAGTTAATCCCGATTAGCCGCAGTTGAAAAAATTGCGCGAATAAAAACTATTGTTCCCACGTGTAGCGTGTTGCCTGACCAACCTTTATCTTAGGCCAGTATATGAGCTTCATTTGTACTATATTTTACCGTAATGCTCCTTATGCTCAATACACATTAGCCATGGCAGTAACAGAGAGACAGAGAACAGAAGCCAATCAAACAGACAGACTCGCATGTATGATATTAGTAGGAATTAAGACGTAGGCGTTTGACGATACTAATGTAGTGTTGGATCGTAATTGCTAATAATTTTTTGGCTCGATACCTCTCTTTTTGGATTAACTAACCATTAAGGCTAATGGCTTTTACAGCATTACCGGGTAGGGCGGGTGAGTGAAGAAGCTTCGTAAATAAATAAATAATAAATTAATAGTTTATACAAGATAATGACTAGTTACAGATAATGACAAGATAATGATAATCATTTGGTCAATGGATTCGCTCGCTGCCATCACTAATGTCGATCTCGACCGGAAACAGCTCTACCTTCTGCTTTTCATTCACGCTGCCCTAAGTAGGTCGTGGGATAGGAATAGCAATGGAGTTGCAATTTATCTGCATAGCAGCATAAGCATACGTCTCAGTCTTGTTATTGTGCTGATCCTGAATACTCGTCGAAATTGTAAGAGTATCAAAATTGCTCTTGGAACTTCCTTTCGTCGGTACTTGGTGGTAACTTTTTCGAATTTGTATACTACCGGACCGGTTTGTTCCAGTTCAACCTGGCGTGCCAGGAGTGGAAGCGCACGCTGGTGGGCACCGTCCACAACGCGGGCATGCTGGTCTCGCTGCCCATCATGGGATACGTCTCGGATCGGTCAGTCTGTTGCCAACGCCAATAATAACCTGGACTCTATCTTCTCTTGATCCTTCGGTTACAGGGCGAAAGGATTGTCGAAATTGTGGTGGTGGATGTGCGCTGTCCTAGTGTAGTGTGGTGTAATTTAACGAATCTTGTATGCATTAGGTATGAAAATGGCCAGAACACTCTATATTTATGATAATATAGATTCTATTTAATCATGAATTATAGCAAGTCAATGAAATCATTCCTTTCGTATTATAGAACTCTACTAAGTAAGATTTATAGTTTCAAAGTACCCTTATTTAAAAAAAAATATATTCTCGAAAAAAAAAAACGAGAATTTGTTTATCCTATACTCGTATGTTAGCCCGACATATAAGTTTAAATTGTACCAAATTTCATCAATATTGGGCCGTGTAAACGTTACAGGTAGACAGAGAGAAAGCCTGACAGACCGAGAGTCAGATACATTCACTGTAAACCAAAAATATTGCTTATCGCTAACAAGTGATTTCATCCAGGTAACATTAGGACAGGTTATTACAACTGATGTGTATTCTTTCGGTTTGTATTATACTGTAGCTGGGGCCGCAAGCGGGCGCTGGTGCTGAGCTGCACCCTGCTCGGAGCTATCGGCACCCTGAAGGCTTTCTCCGTGTCCTACGAGATGTACATCACGGTGGAGTTCCTGGAGACCGTGGCCGGAGCCAGTGCCTACCCCGCCGCGTACATTTTGAGTGAGTTACATTTAGTAGGTTTAAACAATTTTATTCATAAGTAAGAAATATTTTGTGACCATTTAAAAATTATTAGGCATCATTTTGACGTCACACGTTTAGAATTGTAATTTTTACTGGATATGCATTTAAACAAGTTCATAATATCACATTACTTAACGATATTAAAGCGCTCGTAGAAATATATAAAGTTTTGAATATCATATACAGGCGCGTAAACATCTCGGCAAGCTAGATCATTCTGTGAATAACCTCTTCATTCTCATTTTTCCAATTATTGCAAGGTACCCGTAAATAAGTATTTTACGTTTGTAATATGTCGTTTAAATGTAATGAGTATCTAAAAATAACTTTTTGAATATGTTTTTTTCAGCTATCGAGTTGCTCGGCCAAGACAAACGCGCCCTGACTACTGCGTTCCTGGGTATCATGTTGGTGCTCGGTGGGCTCAGCTTCGCGCTCCTCGCCAAAACCTTCCCCTACTTTCGTACTTTCATCCTAGTGGTCTATCCTCCGTCCCTGCTTTTCCTGTCCTATATATATTTATTGCCAGAAAGCATACGGTGGCTCCTGTCGAAAGGTCGGAAACAGGAAGCTCTAGAGATAGTCCTGAAGGCGGCAAAGATGAATAAAGTGACGTTGTCAGACGAGACGATGCGGCAACTGACGAGTAAAGACGAGAAAGCCAAGGTCGATGACGAGAAACAACCGGAAAAGGTAGGGGGTCTGTGGATACAAGTGGTCAGATCGCCGATCATAATGACCCGTCTCGCTATATGCTCGTGGTGGTGGATCACGTGCACGTTCGTGTTCTACGGGCTGGCGATCAATTCTGTGTCTCTTGCCGGAGACAAGTACACAAATTTCATGTTGGTGGTGAGCGTGGAGACCGTCGCCGTCGTCACTAACGCGGTGGTGTTGGACCGAATCGGCAGGAAGACCACGTTGCTGATAGCTTACCTCGTCTGCGGGTGCTCCTTGGTGGCCATCGCCTTCGTTCCCACTAGTAAGTCATTCAATTTCAGTCAGTCAATCATGTATGTTTTAAGAATCTACAATAATTACTAAAAATTTATAAATTAGGTAGCGATTTTATTAAATTGAATAATTGATACAAGTAGCCGTTATTTCGATTCGATCTTCGATTGAATTCCATAGTCCAAAGTAATAATAGAATTATCTTGATGTAAGCTAAGATTCAAATTCAAATTCAAATTCAAAATATTCTTTATTCAAGTGGACTGTTTACAGTACTTTTGAATCGTCAAATGTTTTAAAGAAGCTACCACTGATTCGGAAGTTTGCTCCTACCGAGAAGAATCAGCAAGAAACTCGGCGGCTAATCTTTTAAAAATTATTACAATTTGATGGTTACAAGATAATCGTTGCAGCTGGATGCGTAGCTGACTGCAGTTAAGATAAGCTATCACTCAAATAATCCTCAATAGTATAGTAAGCTTTATGTAGCAACATCGTTTTGAGATAATTTCTAAACTTGTGTAAAGGCAAGTCCAGATAATGTTGAGGAATTTTGTTATAAAAACGTGTACCGAGACCGACAAATGATTTTCGGACCTTTTGGAGGCGTAATCTAGGCGTCATTAGTTTATGTCTGTTTCTTGTATGTCTGTCATACCTATCACTATTTTTACTATACAAGTGAATATTTTTACGTACAAATAGTATATTACTGTAGATGTATTGTGAAGCTACAGTCATAACGCCAATTTCTTTGAACTTTTCCCTAAGAGAATCACGAGGTTTCATATTATAAATACCACGTATAGCTCTTTTTTGCAAAACAAAGACCCTGTGAATATCAGCCGCTGTACCCCATAGCATGATTCCATATGACATAATGCTATGAAAATAGGAAAAATAAACAAGTTTTGCTGTGTCAACATCAGTTAATTGTCTAATTTTCCTAACAGCGTAGGCAGCGGAACTTAATTTTCCACAAAGGTTTGTTATATGGGGTCCCCATTGGATCTTTGTATCTAAGGTCATTCCTAAAAACACAGTTGTATTTTCTTTCACTAATATTTCATTATTTAATATAACATTTTCTGTTGGTCTGGTTCCATTAAGCAGTGAAAACTCTACGCATTTTGTCTTTTTTGTGTTTAAAAGTAGGTTATTTATGGTAAACCAGTGAGATATTTGAGACAAAGCATTATTCACATCGTCAAGATTTTCCTTATATCTGTCAACCTTAAAAATTAATGATGTATCATCTGCGAATAGTACAATGTCGCAAATACTGGGCACAAAATATGGCAAATCATTAATATATACTAAAAACAAGAAAGGACCTAAGATTGAACCTTGAGGCACGCCCATAACTGTTACTGATCCGGATGACTTGACGTCATTTATACATACTCTTTGTAATCTATTGGAAAGAAATGATGTAATGATGATGATTCAAAGAAGAAGAAATGATGATTCAAAGAAATCTATGCAATGCTTAGTTTAGGACGCACTCAGACAATAGATCTCCCTTCCAGCTGTAAACTGGCTGGTGACGCTGCTGTACCTGGTGGGGAAGGTGACCATCACGCAGGCCTTCAGCGGCATCTACATGTACACGTCGGAGCTGTTCCCGACGCGGGCGCGCCACTCGCTGCTGGGCTTCTGCTCCATGGTCGGCCGCTTGGGCTCCATCGTCGCACCGCAGATGCCTCTGCTTGTACTACTTTTCTCTTTTTACCATTGCAGTTGCACGAATAACTTTTTCTTTTTAAACTAATGGACTTGCTGGACATGGGTCTCTGGAAGCGATCTCCACACCACACGACCGTAATGCCGTATCCATCTTAAAGTACTCTACCCTTTCAGGCTCTCTACGTGGAGTGGTTGCCCTCGGTGCTGTTCGGTGCCACAGCCCTGGTGGCGGGCGGCCTGATGCTGACCACGCCGGAGACCCTCAACACACGACTTCCTGACACCATCCAGGAGGCCGAGCATATCGCGGCTCAGCCCCGACCTGATAAAAGCCAACACAGTAAAGAGACGGTCATGCCCGCGCAAGCTACGTCGAAATTTTAACTAAATTAGAATATCAGAGTCAAATCGGAATTAATAGACGGTTATTATTAGAAATTCAGATATTGAACACACGAGAAATCACAAAATACAGAGTAGCCAGGTTTTAGCTCAGTGTACTTTGCACGATATAGTAATTATTAATTCACACATTGATCTTCGTAATTCACAAGTACCCATTACAGATGGTTCATGATCTCTTTGATGTTATTGATCGAGTTCAGTGTTAAGTTATTAAAAGAACTATTATAATGTAGTATTCATATAATGATCTTAGACCAGATGTTTGAACATTAAATATAGAGTAATGAATAGAGCGAGGCAATGTTGTTGTGTTAATTCAATTCATCGTGGTATTGTAATCGCGAAGTCTGCAATTAAGCAGAGAATGGATATCGACGTAAAAATATTATCTAAACATACACTAAAAGCGTTAATTCCTGAAAAGGGCGAACATTAATTAGTTATTAATTTGAATTGTAAATATTAAAATTTAAACTAAAATTTATTTAAAATACAATGTGTGATATAATTATGTTAGATGTTATTAAACATTATTGTTTCCCGTTACGAGATGAATATTGATTAATGTCAATATTTCTATTACATCTGAATGCATTTTAATCGTGATATTTAGTTTTTGTGCGAATAAATTATATTTTATTATAATATATCCTTTATTTTATTTTCCATCGTATAATATGAATCTCTATATTCTTTATTAAATGTTGTTTTAGCGAAGTTGAGATGCAACGCTTTATTTTAAGCCTACCTATTTACAAATTTAAATATGGACAAATATTGAATAAGTACGTAATTAGGTCTGAAATTGACCAATAGAAGACGCATCTCCTTGTATAATAGATTTTGTTAGTTCGCTGAATCAGATCTCAGTTTGTTCTAAAAGAGAAAAAAAATTGATAATACATATATGATTTGCACGAGTATAGGTTTAAATTGTCGAAAAGACCTTTGATAGCAGTTCTCGAGGCAAAAAGGAAAATAATCGAAAATAACTATTATAATATCTTAAAAATTACAAAAATAGAGTAGAGGAAGTAAAATATTACACGCGTCAGTTATTCGTGGCCCAACGCAATAATAGTTAATTTTAGTACAATCTCGTGTGAACGCTCGTTGCGAAAGCGAACCATATCCTCGTAAATAACATTAGTGGATAATAAACCTCCAAACCCGTCTCCAGTACAGATTTATCCCAGTTCCCGGCGGACGGCGCGCCGCGAGCGCCCGCCCCGTGCCCAGTGCCCTGGATATCGACAGTCACCAGAGAGTAATCCAAATGTTTGAACGTTGAAGAGGATTATTAACTGTGTCGAAATACTTTACTTTGACTGTGACAAATTTTGGCAATTGGACTTTGAAACACGTGTAGTTGAACGCGCAAAACATGTCAGCAGATTAGCGCACGTTGCAGGCATGTGTGGGAGTTTATCCAGGATTCCATTCAGAGATTCACTGAGAGATACACTCCGAACATGTCCCGTCGGGAGACGCGTCTCGACCGCGTCGACTGCCCGCCTCCACCCAGCAAGTGCGCCAAGGTTACCTATTGTTACTAATAATCCACGCATAAATGATAAGTTACTAAAATATTTAACGAGGGCTTAAAGTCAAAATTGCGGCTTATAGTTTAGAGGAGAAATAAGTTCAAACAGCGGTGTAGGCATTCAGAGTCAATTTCGTACGAGACTCGAGTGATGCCTTGATTCTAAGTCGCGTGCTAAGTGAGAGCCTGATATGCAGGTCAGGGTTCACTTACTTCAGCACAGACGAGAAGAAAAAATAAATTAAATTCCTATTGAATTCATTAGCACCTGATTAGGATTTGAACATATTTATTGTAATGTAATGTAATTATAATAATAGTTAACATTTTAATAGACAGTTATTTAGTTGATTTAGGCCATGGGCAACGGCTACTCGAATTAAATGTAGTTATCTTTAACAATATAAATTTTTCGAAAGAAAAGCAAAGACTCATTAATGCTGAACAAAAGATACGCCAGGGGTATGCTGTAAGATTTTTCAAATAACATAAATATAAATTAACAAATATGCCACACAAAAATAAATAAAGAATGACAAATGCAAAACAAGAAGTCGTTATTTTTTCGACTTCATTAATCTTATTACACACAAACATTTCAAGACATACTAATCTTGCTATGATTTTTCAACTGTAATAAAAAAAGTCAAGCCGGGTTTATGTTTTTATCAATGAAGTTTTAGAAATGTATCTTTCATATACATGATATTTATGTATTTATAGCAATTATATAGAAATTTATATCCAAAAGTGTATTCTATATGTTCACTATTCTGATGACTTTTTAATGATCGAATCTTATATAATTTTTTCTGCGTTTCCAAATACAATCGAGTGGGCAAAAACAATCGCTGATTAAATATTTCAAAAATTGCTATTTTCTAATACTTCTATTTGGATATTTACATATCCATTTTAAAATAATAACTAAAGTCTGTCTGTATGTACGTCTTTCACGCTGTCACAGCTTATTCGTTCATTAAAGCATAAAAGATAAAAAAATCCCTTCCCTTACAGTTTTATAGTTTACAGATGACGAGTACCTCCAGTAGCAGCATTAACTACATAACTGAATTAAGATATGACAATTTGGATATGTGTAGCGAAATAGAGTTGGCAGGTGCTGTACTACACGTGGAAGCTGTGCTCGGTGGTGTTCTCGCACTTCGTGATGATCAGCCTCGTGGTGGCCTACTGCATCCTGGGCGCCGTCACCTTCGAGAGGCTGGAGGCCCAGCACGAGAGAGAGGTGGGCTTGTGCTACTGCTCCATGATTCAAAGTGGACTAATGAATACGAGTGTGTTTTAACGAAACAGGAAATTGACCGATCAATCATTCTCACAGTTTTTTACTTCTTCAACCTCTCCAATCATTTACATTTCTTTTACTCTGTCTAAAGAGACTTTAGGTATTATTAGTAAAAACTAGACCCAGAATAATAATAATAAGAATAATATTGACGAACAGTCATACACTAAAAATTAGAAGGTAGTTTAAAAATGCAAATGAAGAGCGATGTAAATGCGCAGATACGTGAAATCCATCAATCCTGCCCTTATCCCACTCTTAGTGGGGTCGGCACAACATGCTATAAACATGCTGTTACATGATTTGGCTGCGTTTTTACGACCGGCCCATGCGTGAAATCCATCTTTGTTTTAAATTAGTCAAAATTAAAGATTATAAGATTAAGATTAAAGAAAAAGTTATAAATCTAATTCAATAGTAGGCTATGTTTACACTATGAATTATGCACTACAAGTTATTATTAGTTCGCTGCTACTTTGATTTATTGATGGATGAACGATATTGATTTATAGAGTTAAATCATGGTTGAAAATAAAAAGAAATCATTCCAGGTCAAGATGAACATATCACAGATACGAGGCAACACGACACGCAGCATTTGGGCCATGACCAACAGTTCGTCATATCTGATCCAGACCAACTGGACCTCTGAGGTCGTTGATATGCTCAAGGTAATACTATAGCTTAATGACACTCCGCAATTATTTACAAAAATAATCGTCAAGAACCTTCTAACCACTATGCACACAATCAAATTGAAAAGATTGAATTAGGATAAGAATGGGCACACTCGCCAGAGCCAGATTAGTCGTAAGTCCATATTCAGGACAAATCAAACCTATATGGGGAATATTGGGACATTTGTTTTACTGTCTTTTTAGTATCACATCATTTAATCTACTTAACAAACCTAAATATATTCCTAAAAGAATGGTTTCAAGCCATTAACGTCACTTTATCTTTGCCTAGTATCTACCATCTTACCAGTTATGAGGAGAGCATTTGTCTATTATTCTAGTCCTCTTTTAATCTATTACTGCCAGCTGTCTATTTAACAAGCAGTGGCTAGATTTAAAGCCTGTTGAAGTTGGAGTGAATCCAAAGATATAAATTTTAATTCGCTAAGATTTAAAAGGTTCAAAAATTGTTGTTTTGTACTGTAACGTCACACAAGATTCTAAATATCAAAAGCCCATTGACATGAGTTAAGAGATACTTATCATTTTATGTTTTAGAATTCTAATAAAATAAATGTTGATATATGTTTCCCTTCTTTTGAAGAAAAGAAAATAACAAAATTTAATACAGATATTCAGGATTTACAAAACTTATGTTATTAGATTAGTATGAAAATAAGAAACTAATTAATCTAGCTAAAATCGAATGCTTTGTATCATTATCGTATCAAAGTTTTTTGGCAACTTTATCATCAAAATGTTACACCACAACTATACACCATATATATTTAATGACTTCTGCAAAAGTAAATTAATGAAAGCTTAATTTAACTTTTGATTAAAAAAATACTATAGGCAAACATGCGTTTTAAAAGACAGCTCAGAGTCACTAGAGTATCTTCGTGATTAAATTACTGATATAATAAGTTGATTGTATCGTGAAGTTGAAATAGGGGCGGGCGGGCCACAAACTGTGATGAAACTGTAGCCGCTGGTTCCTACAGTGCTGAAATGCCGAATTTATATCGGAAAGCGCAGCGTTAATAGACCTCCGATGAGGTTTTGAGGATGAGACTGAATTTTTTTAAGAGAACGCGTGGGAGAACATGTGGGAATCTGATGGATACAAGCGACACAGGATCGCATAGTCTACAGCTCCTTGAAGAGATCTATGTCCAGAAGTGAATGTCTATCGGTTAATCAAGAAGATGAGAAAAGGTTTTAATTGATGGCAGGATTTCGAGAATGCGATCCTGCTTGAGATGAAGGTGCGCGGCTGGGACGGCAACGAGAGCACCGCGCACATCCAGTGGACCTTCACCGGCGCGCTGTTCTACTCCATCATCGTCATCACCACCATCGGTGAGTCAGTCATCCAAGTAATAATGTCGTCAAAGTCTGTGGCCATGTAGTCAATGTCTGTCCAGAAGTACACGTCCTTCTTTTGAGATAATGCCGGGCTGGATTTATTCACAAATTAATTTGGTTATTCATGGAGCTTTCTTGTATAGCCTTTGGCTGTACGTAATCTACATTTCTGCAATAGTAATTTTGTCTATAATGATTAGGAGAGTTCACAGTTATTTGTACCCACAAACATGAGTTTCGCTTGAACATTTTTATTTTGTATTCGATATTTTGATTCTTTTTATATGTACCGTTATATCGTAGGTGGTTCTTTAAATTTAATTAATCAGTAAATGACCAATGATAAAAACAAATATGCGTCGTGTGAAATATTACCGCGTGTTGGTATAGATCAAAGGCGGCCGCACACCGCTGGCGGCCGGCCAGCTGTACCTAGGTACGGGTCAGCCATCGGCAGCGTATGGCTCGTGCCACGCGGATATTTAAATATTGTTTTGTGATAATCATTTTTGTTTCAATTCAGCTTAAATTACGCGATAACCTTGTACAAAAATATTCTAGTCCTAAAATATTAAATTCTTGTAGTTAAAACTTATTAGTATTAACTCGTTATAAGTATTAGTATGTAAAGCTGTTCATTATCCCAATAAACAAAGTAAAAGTTAAAAAATATTGTGTACATAGAGAGCCAATATTTCTAAAATAGTGTATGAAATCCAAAAAGTAGAATACGATCAAAACAAACAGTTTTTTTAGAAGTAAATAGGTATAATACGCTATCCTTCATGTATAAGATTATGTAGAATATACAAATAAATATATGGGACACTTTACACACACGGTCGTCCGTCCGGGTCCAGAGTTAGTAACTTAATACTTATGTTATGGGTGTTATGGGACAGACAACCGGTGAATATATACTTATATAATTTTTAATTACATACTTCAATACAAATATACACCCAGGCTCGAAGACCAACAAATTCATTTATAGAAAATGATGGCCCTCGGCGGTAATCGAACCCGCGACCCGTGGAGCTGAAGGCATGGTCACTACCCACTGCGCCAACGGGCCAGTCAAATATGATAAGATTATGACTTATAAAAAGGGATATCCCGCAATATATTGGTTTTTTATATTTCAAAGAGACCGTTTTCGATGAAAACTTCAAGCCGGCGAAATTTTTAAACATTATTTTGTTCGACCAATTTTTCCTATAGTAGGAAAGTCAGCCTTGAATGTGGGCTATTACATTAAATAAATAAAGATAAAGCAAATGAAACTGTATCGATGTGTCTCTATAGTTTTTGTGTGATTAGATAAAGATAAATATACGAGTTTCATCTTCCAGTAATTAATGTAATGTTAAGTAAAATGAAATACGCAATTTCACTAACTTTATATTTTGGCAAGTAAAAGTAATAATTAATCGTCACTGTCCGATCTAGACGCACACAAACATACAGTTTTATCTTTCATTTTGTGTAGATTTTCAATCGGCGATTTCGTTGGGTTATTCCTGCGACAGCCTGCAAGAGTTCCTGTGTTATCAATCTGTACTAATATAATAACTGCGAATTTGCCTGTGTGTTTGTAACGCTTTCAAGGCCAATTCCCTGATTAAATTAGGTTCAATTGAAACTTGTATACTGGGCTAACATTTTCGAAGGCTAAAAACAGATTTCTTTCGGGAACAAGGAAAAAAAATAGTTCAGAAATGCGAGTATTATAACACAAACGTTTTTAACTCTTTTGTTTGTATCTTAGTTATTCTTGTTTACATCAACCGTTTTAACGTTATGGTGATAATCAAGAAGGATTCGTCTGGCCAAAGTAATTGAACATTAAAAATTCTACTACCTCAAAATAGCGGCATACTTTCTAATAGTGTTCTGGGAAAGTGTAAGAACAGAGATATATAATAACCTAGCAACTGAGATACAACAAACGGCAGTATTGGTTTCAGAATATAACACAGAAGGAGTGAGAGGCTGCTCTACATAGACTAGGCATGGGTATGATTGCTATATAAGAATCATATTCGTTCCACGATATGATCGATTTTAATCACGTGATTATACCCGCTACTGCTAATGCTATTGGAATACAAGCAAATGTATTCTTTATGTCGTATGCAGTGTATAGGACATAAAGACTACATTTGTTTGTATAAGAAATGCTAATGCTATTGGAATACAAGCAAATGTATTCTTTATGTCGTATGCAGTGTATAGGACATAAAGACTATATTTGTTCGTATAAGCAATCATTTAGTCCATTAACGTAAATAATATTATAGCGGATAGCGTTTTTGCTAATCAATGTTGCTAGGCAAAATTATTGTTATTACAAACAAATTTACTCTTTACGTCGTATGCAGTGTATAGGACATAAAGACTACATTTGTTCGTATAAGCAATCATATAGTCCATTAGCGTAAATAATATAAAAGCAGATAGCGCTTTTGCTAATCAATGTTGCTAGGCAAAATTATTGTTATTACAAACAAATGTAATTCTTAGGTCGAATATAATACGCACGTTATTTCTAGGTTATACTTTTACTTCAAATAGCGTCTTCTAATGTTATAATGTTTTTTTGTTGACTGGATAAACGTAGCAACAAATTCTACTATCATAATAATATCCATTACTAACAAATACGATCCGATTAACGATTTTTATTTTTATAACGAATATTTCCAACGACAGTAGCAAACTCTCGCCACCTTTTGACATTTGTTTGAACTATTTAGAGGCGCCAAATATTTTGCTATTTGCGGAACAGATGTCGCTATTTCAATATATTTATATTATTTTATTCAATCATCATTTAACTTTATTTAATCCAATCTTTATGACTCTTCTAAGTCTATATTTAAATATGTTATCTCTTTCTACTAGTGTAACACTACTTTACCTTATACACATTGCACTTTGGCAATTCTAACTTTAGTTTTCAAAAGATGGAATTTATAGGATATAGTTTCAGTTGGAATAACGTAAAAGTGCGTCATCTTCCCGAATTATCGACCGTATTTTATGAGAAATAAGAATTACATTTGTTTGTATTAACAATAATTTTGCTCAATATCAGTGAATTAGACTCAGTATTAATTTATTATTTTCTTTTTCATAGAATATCCATAATTTTGTATAGCAGTAGCAGTTACTCTAAAACTCATTAGCAGATGATGCTATATGAAAAGTTTTTCATATCATGATCATTAAGTGATCGGTGATTCTGTCCATGCCTAACATAGACTCGAGTTCTCCTGCTTAGACAATAATTTAAATTGATTGTTGGCCTGTTCGATAGTGCGATCTATATTTTAGGTATGGGGTTAATTTTGTCTTATTAGTCAACATTTTAAAGTTTTATTACAGTTATAGAGACACTATGAGTTAAAAAATCTATCTTACACGAGTTACACGTTAACAATCTGTATATTAAATGGTTAACTTACTTAACACATAAACTATGTTACATACATCCAATCGACCATATTTACATTTATACACACATGTCTCGGAGTGGTAGGTCTCGTTAGCCGAGTGTTCGTATCATAAACTGCGGTGGATGTTAGCACGAACGGGTAACAATAAATTAGTTCATTAGTCATCACATCACACGATTTATATACCGAAGTAGTTTCTGGGCCCGATCCGCCCGGTGGGACCGCCCGGCCCTACCAGGATTTGTCTTCCGGGCCCGATAATGCCAGTGGGGCCGCCCGGGCCCACCAGTAGTCCTGGCGAAGAGCGACCGTACCCGGGACCACCTTGACCGACGAACCGAGGCCCGATGGTCCCGCTGGGTCCGTTGGGGCCGACTAAGACCGGCCGGTTGTACGCCGGACCGATGATGCCCGTGGGGCCGCGCGGGCCGACCAGTACCGGACGGTTAAACGCCGGGCCGATCATTCCCGTGGGTCCACCCGGGCCGACTAGGATTCCCCTCTGTGCCGTCCCACTATGCGCCACGTCCTTGGACCCAAGTGGTCTAACGAGCAGATTATCTCTATCATCATTCGCCGGTCCGATAACACCGGTAGGTCCTTGCGGGCCCACGAGAACTGGTTTATTGGATGTATAAACTCCTTTGGGCCCATTTGAGCCGGCCAACGCTTGATTCTTTGAGATTCCGATCACTCCAGTGGGGCCCTCGGGTCCGACGAGGATCCCTTGTGCCGGTCGGAACGGGCCACTGTTGTCAGCAGCCAGTGGCGGGAAGGGGCCGGACAAGCCTGGCCGGCTGGGATACAGCATCGGCCGCTCGTCGTCTACTTCATTGAAGTATTCTGTAAATACGATAAATTAATGAGATTAGATCTGAGTTTAGATTTATTTATCTGCGTAAAAAAAACCAGTGTTACCTGATTGGATTGTGTTCTGTTTGGCGGGACCGTCGTAGCAACACAAGTACTGGCCGGCTCCGCAGGAGTTCTGAGGAGATACGAGAGCTGTGAGAGTTGCTGACGTTAAGAGTATATTTTTAGAAAATTTAGTGAGAGCAACATTTTTATATCCACCCTTTATATATTCGTAACAATACAACCTGTAACCGCTTCTTTGTGCGAGTCAAATTAAATGTTGAAATACCCACGATTATGTACTATATCGATTTATTGTTCGTCCCCGGAGGAAATATGTTTTTTTTTCTATATTTTCTCCTAATACAAAGCTTCAGTAGTACTAATGTTCATCTTCATCATTAGTAGTAAAAACGTAACAGACAAACTGTAAGAAAGAGTGATAGACCGATAGACTTTCCCATTTATAATATAAATAGATCCCTTTGGAGAAAGATAAATTGTTTTTACTCCGCACGAAGGTTTCCTTTTCACAATAATTTCCATAAATAGTTAAAAAATGTTCCAACTACGTACAAAAAATTTGTTGTTAATTATTTCCCTATTCCTTCTGGACTTATAGTAAGAACGGTTTATAAGCTTTAATCATACCGATTTTCATCAATTTAATCAACTGCTTAATGACGCTTAACAATTATAATATTAGTAAGTGGAATATTTATTAATATTATAATGGCTCAACTCACCGAGTAGTCCATCTTGCGCGGACACTGTGCGGAGGACACGCACTTGCAGTACTGCAGCGAGTCCAGCGTACCGTCCGATTGGTACCTTTGGCTCCTGAAATATTAAACTTACATCAGTAAAAGTAATGACCCGTTGCTATCTAACAGCGTGGCCTTTTTGGAGAGAAGAGTTAGAGCTTAGGCCCACCACAGAAGTATGTCATTATTTTAACTTTAATTGTTAAATAAATAAATAAGTAACTTAGGATTGTCAAGTCGAAGATAAATAAAATATAATGAAATAGTACGAAAAAACATTGAAAAGTAACAAAATATGGTTGACATAAACATGATAGAAGACTACCAGAGGAAAGGAGATTATTGAAATATTGGTGTCTCGTATACAATTAAGGACAATCACGCAGGTTATTTACGGGTTTTCTTAACTGACCTCTCGCCCCGGTCCTGTAGGTAGGTCCTGCCGTTGATCCTGATTTCCTCCTGGTCCTGCCGGCCACCCTCCACCCTGACAGGGTACCGGCCCGAGCCCGGCGGTCTGTTGTAGAAGCCCTGGGTGTCCGTGGGCTGCTCGAACGAGACCTCGTCCGCCTGGACGTTGTCCAGATTGCTTCTGGAATAGTTACAAAGCATTCGATTTACTCTAGAAAAATCTGGGGATATGTCTAATCTGCTAATGCGCATTGGAGTAGCGTGGTGGATCTAAGATTCAATCCTTCTCTCCACTTAACAAGAGAGGAAGCCTATGATTTGCAGTGGGATAGTAACAAGCCGTTATTATTATACTTTAAAACGTTTTTGTATAAATAACTATATCACGTATAAATCAATATCTTAACATATATTGCAGCAGTGAGTGGGTCGTGGGAATTCCGAAATAGTTCCACTTCAGCGGACTTGTGCAAGCGTTACTATTGCTAGTAGTTACTACATCGAACAATTATGTATCGGTAGACACGAAATGGCTATGGTTTAGTTGTTCACTGACTGACTTAGTTTACGATACCTGCGAACTGTGAAAAAGCTATCGCCTAAACGTATCTTCAACTATGTAATATTATATATTATCATCGCATCTGGGTAAATGGTCTCTTTTTCAGAAAAGCATGGAAGATGGACTAAGCTTTGCTCAATACAGATAAGCAAGTTTCTAATATCCCTGAAATTTCAAGGTTGTAGGCAGATTTCATCAGGATGTGTTCCTTTCTGTAATGCACATAATTAATTATAATTTTTAACAGTGCATACGATAGACAGACATCAAATTCATTTCACACAAATTCTAACACTAAATATATAGACATCAATAACTTAATAAACTTGTTTAATCTGAGAGAGAGATAAGTACGTAATTACAATATGGGAACACACTTCAAAATACAGAATGAGGTTCGTAGAATAAACGATTTACGTGAGGTCACTAAGATTTACGGATGACGAAAGTTGGCTTATTGCAACCGAAGCCCATCTCCGCGATGCAAATTGGATCTATCTCATAGAGTTGCGGGATAATGAAGGTATTGTGGCTGAGAAACAATGTGTGAGTCGCGGCGCCGGCCATCTAGGTCAAGGCGCCGAAATTCGCCCGGCCGGAACGTTGCGTGCGGTGTGATCTTATAATTACGATACTCGGTTCATTCATGTGGTTAATCGTTGAAATGACCTCTATGCACTTCGAGTATCTTCCGTCGCTTCTTTGTTAAATAAATCAGAAATGGAGTTAGAGGCTTCAATAATACACATGCACGTTACAACATAAACTATTTAAGCAAATGCTATTTGTCGCAAGAATTTATTAGCTTATTCGTATTCTATATCGCACAAACGCAGACGTTTTTATCTTCGAGTCTTATAGATGCAGTAAAAATGCGAAATTACAATTACAATTTACGAAACGTATTTCGTAAATTGTAATGCAAAAATAAATATGAATGTTGCAAATCGTGCTACCAGTGTTGTTTCTCATTCAACACGATTGAAAGAATTTCAATTCAAATTCAAATTCAAAATATTCTTTATTCAAATAAACTTGTAAACAAGTGCTTTTGAATCGTTAACTCTACTGCTGTTTCGGAAAGCTGTTCCTACCGAGAAGAACCAGCAAGAAACTCGGCGGTTGCTCTTTTAAAAATTTGATAAAACAATTCATTTTGATGCGGTCCAAGGACATGAGGCGTTTTTCTTCTGTTCGTGTTTTAGATGCAGCTGAAGTAAGAAATGCGCGTCCAGGCCTTTACCACTTAGAATACTAGAACGTTAATTCTAATAGTGGATAAAAATTTAGTAATCGAAGGCGGTTTCATCATAGTTTTTAATTAAAAACGATTACAATCACACGATAACGGTGGAGTATCTATTGCAGAACACAAACATAACCTGTACAGAGCACTTTACATTCAAACAATGAAATTACATCTTTGCACCTCTGTTTCCCAATGTATGACTGTTATGAAAGTATCAGAAGAATAGTAAATACACATTATTTGGTCGCGGTCCATTGCAGATGAGATTCATTGTAGATAAAGTGACGCCAGTAGCAACTCACAGTAGAAGGTTGAATAAAACAAACTTACAAAACTGGCGTTAATTACATCTAACTTTTCTAGCAGACTCTAGAAAATCTATGTTTCAAAGCTTCAGTAAGAATGCTTAATAAGGGGGAAGAAGGAAGGAAGAATAATAAATACGAGAAATAAAAGAATATCTTCCACTCCACACAGTCAGCAGGTTGGAAATTTAGCCATCAATATTAAAGTAACAATTGTATGATATTTGGATAATTGGTGCGCACCAGTCCTTTCATTATATTATGGTAAACAAATTATAACTGCGGCTTATGTCAACTTTAATAGTTAATTACCCTCAATTATGTAGTATGTGGCTTTTCTTGTTCCCTATAGTTGGATTTTTAGTCTATATGTAAATCAGTCTAAGCTTAAATTGTGCCAAATTCATATTTATTGTTTTAGTATGCATTCATATTTATTATGTACCAAGCTGTGGTAGCCCAGCGGTAACACCATGCGACTCTTTCGAGGAGGTCACAGGTTCGAACCCGGGCAGACACCAATGAGTTTTTCTGTTTAAACTTATGTGTCTAATTGATAATTGCAATTTATCACACACTTTTCGGTGAAGGAAAACATCGTGAGGAAACATGCATATCTCTAGATGTTTCTGGGGATATGTGTAACCTACCAATCCGCATTGGAGCAGCGTGGTAGGTGTTAGCTCCAAACCTTCTCTCCAAAAACGGAGAGAAGAGGCCTATTCTCAGCAGTGGGATAGTAACAGGCCGCTACTTACTTACTTACTTATGTTAGTATGTATGATAACAGCTTCGGTCGAAGAGTTTGTTTGATCAAGCTTAAAGTCAAATTAAATTAGTCGAAAACCTTTTGCCATTCCTCTGTCCCTGGTCGTCGACGAAGCCCACTTTGGTATCAATTCGCACACTCTCCTCGCCAACCGCGTCTTCTGGCCAGCGCCAGCGCTCGCCGCTGGTGCAGCCAACAGTCGCCAGCACCAACGCGTAGGATAGTATGCCTGTTGATAAGAATTCCTTATTCATAGCAAGTTTCTATATAGATTGTCCATACATAGAACTTAAATATAAGATGCAATAGTGTTTTAATTGATGTAGAGTAAGACCAACGTATTGATGACCGTGTAAAGTACTGATCTATATTTCTATGATCACTATAGACTGTAGGTACGTATGGCGATGACATCATGTCATTGTCTCAGTAATAACAACCATTATCGTCCGATTAACTGTTATAGTTAACACGAACGGCCTACAGTCTATGAGTAGCTATGAATATTTCCTATAACTTAAGAAATTTATAAACACGCGGCTGTGTTTATTTACTACGTTGATCCATCATTTTTATTACTATTGGTTACCCTGTGAAAAGACTATGTAAAATGTAAATATAAGTTAATTAAATCCACTTCATGTACCCAAAAGTGATTTTTGACTACAAAAACTACTAAAATTCCTTAGAATAACTTTGTACACTATTTAAAATTTAACTTCTAGTTAGGCGTTTTAGAAAGAAAGTCAAAATAAAATAAAAATGGTTATTTAAATACTTTATACATAATTTTATATACAATGTATATATTTTATATAAAATACAATTTATATATACAATTGATTATTTTGTTATAATCCGTTATTAGAGTAAATCTACGAAATGCTAGAAAAGAGTGTGCTATCCGTTTTTAAAACCTTATGCATACAGAATTATGCATGTAAAATGCATGTACTACCAACCACTACCCCAACTTTATCTTCTAATGATACTTCAGTTTCGGAGCGAAACGATTGTTGTGACTGTTGTAGTGAATGTGTGCAGTGCTAGTGTGATGTGGTGGTATTTTGTAGTGCATGCGTTTTACGAATCTGGCAATCATAAGCTATAAAAATACATATGCTCTACTTTTAATATTACATAGTTTCTTACTAATACCGGATGTAGAAATAACTCAATATTTTTTGTATGAATGTTTAAATTATGATGTTAATATGTGCTTTAAGCTATGAATAGCTAAGCTAATCTGTGGTAGCCCAGCGGTAACACCGAGCGACTATTTCGAGGAGATCACGGGTTCAAACCCGGACAGACACCAATGAGCGTTTCTATTAAAACTTATGTGTCTAATTGATAATTTCAATTAATCACACGCTTTTCGGTGAAGGCTAACATCGTGAGGAAACCTGCATATCTCTAGAGAATTCTGGAGATATGGGTAACCTACCAGTCCGTATTGATGCAGCGTGGTAAGTCTTAGCTCCAATCCTTCTCTCCCGTCCGAGAGAGGAGGCCTATGGCCAGCAGTGGGACAGTAATTGTAGGTTTTTTGGAGAAACAAATTGTAGTAAAACAGCGGGCAGTGGGTAGCGGGCGGCGCAACCTCTTATGGCAATGGTTAGGTTAAGTTATTGTCAAAACAAACCATCTTTGGACTTGCGTGTCGAGGTTGGATATTGGCTTTTGTGATATCGGTGTCAAGGCAGTTTCCTTTATCCGTTGTAAACTTTAAATCACGTACTTATGTTATTATCTGTTTTAATCTTAAAGCTTATTGTTTTGCCTGTTTAAACGTAACAAGGAAGGACACCTACAAGTTGTGTATTAATGTATACATTTATGTCTTAGTTAACATTAAGTTCACATAACAAACTTTTACGAGATCCATTGTACTAAGAAACCCTTTTAATATTATAAATATAACATGCAAAAATCTGTCTGTCTTTTTGTTAAAGCTAGCACGACTAATCCGCTGGATCAATATGAATAAAATTTGAGACAATGAAAGTTTTTATACCGGGAATATATTTAAGATTAAGATGCAATTTAAAATCCGTGAAACGTCGGGCATATGTAAAAACTCAGTAGGCTATTTTAAGATTTAAGTTTACTCAAGTGAAGTCGCGTATACGTACTTACTTTGGGGAGGCACGAGTGTTTCTAATTGTCTCATATATTTGCTATTATTTAAATACTATTTATTATATTATTATCGAATAAAATCTAAGATATATATTAATGACTCAATTTATCTCATTATATAAAAAAAAAGAAAAAATTATACTGATTAATACAAAGTTAATAATTACTAATCTATTAGTAATTATTAACTCTGTACTAATTTATTAGTAATTATTAATTGATTGAAATTAAAGATTAATTATAAAGAAATTAAGTAATGACAATCGTGTGAAATATTTTGGATAAGATTCAATAAATTAATTTTTTTTTTAACAAATATAAAACTTGAGTGTTGGGTTTCAATTAGTAATTTTAAAATAAATATATTATTGTTATTTGAATATGTATATGAAAATAATCTATTGTAATCTAGTCCGAATTATATCTCATGCTACATAAATCAAGCTGTGCTGAGCTGTGGTAGCCCAGCGGTATCACCGTGCGTCTCTTTCGAGGAGGTCTAGGGTTCAAAACCCGGGGCAGGCACCAATGAGTTTTCTAGTAAAAACTTATGTGTCTAATTGATAATTGCAATTTATCACACACTTTTCGGTGAATGAAAACATCGTGAGGAAACCTGCATATCTCTATAGAATTTTGGGGATATGTGTAATCTACCAATCCGCATTGGAGCAGCGTGGTAGGTCTTAGCTCCAATCCTTCTCTCCAAAAAAAAAACGGAGAGAAGAGGCCTATGCCCAGTGGGATAGTAACAGGCCGTTATTTACTTACATAAATAAAAAAAAAAACCATTTGTACTTACAGTATAACATTTTCATAGCACTCGCGTAATCAAATCATAACAAGCAATTGTTTAATTCATAGACAAAGTGTGATAAGCAGGTGCGCGCGCGCGCCCGCCACGCCGTTATATAACTGACCGCCGGGCGATCTTTCAGCGCCGTTTGAAGGCGGCTGTGACGTGCGACCGCGGGTATTGTGGCGCTCGAACAGTTAAGCAAGCTTTTAACTTGTGTTACTTTAAATATGATTTGCGGTTTGCGGTCGGCGTGAGGTTGGGGGCAGTTCGAAAATCTTTTATTTAAATGAGTTAATCTTGTATATATATTCGGAATCGGCTCCAACGATTTTCTCGAAATTCAGCATGTAGGGTGTTTTGGGGGATAAAAATACATCTAGCTAGATTTTATGTAAAAAAAATCGTTTTATCCCTGTTTTTTGGCATTAAAAAATACTAAAATTTATATTGAATATAAAACACTATTTTTTCCACAAACTGTCAAGTCAGCGTAGCTCATTCGGGGAACGGGCAGTCTCGAGAAATCTAAGATCGATCCCCAACTACATAATATTTTTTTATTTTGAAAAAAAATACCAGGTACTATATGTACTTAACAAGAAACCGACATATGCTTGCGGCCAGTTTGCATTTTACAAAGTACTTTAGAGAGGTATAGAGAATATACGATTGTATGAAAGAATTCCAAAAACAATTTTAAGTTACTCTACCACAGTAGTTAAAGTACCAGTCTGGAATCACGAGCTTTCTGTCGCAAAGCTCTAATGTCAGTGGGTTGGGCAAATAGCACGGAAAACGATAAGTTTCGGAGTCCTATGGGGGGTTTGAGTGATGATGGATAAATAGACCCTATACGGGATGTAGACGACCCTTAAGGTTGCGGCTCTAGCCGCCAGATCCAAGCAGCACATAATCGTGATATGTGGAGAAATTTTGAAGTTATGTCCAGAACGTTCAACGGTTGAGAAAAAATAAGATATGAAAGCCTATTATACTATTATGAATTACAAAACAGATAAAAGTTCGTGGATTTAAGGAATATGCGGCCTTGCAAAAGGTAATACGTATGACGAAAAGCAAGTTTGAGTCCTTATATGTATTTTGAAAACAACAATCAAACTAGCGAGTTCCTTGCTGGTTGTAGGAACAACTTTCCAAAATAGCAGTAGAGTTGACGATTCAAAAATACTAATAAATAATAAATAAATATATGGGACACTTACACAAACAGTCGGCCGTTTCCAAACAAAGTAACTTAATACTTGTGTTATGGGTGAGGGACAACATACTTAAATACAAATATACATCCTGGGTCGAAGAGCCTACAAATTCTTTTATAGAAATCATTGTCCCTCGGCGGGAATCGAACCCGCGATCCGCGGAGCTTAAGGCAGGCCAATGGGCCAGTCAAAATACTCAAATACTCGTTTATAAGTTTATCTGAATCTATACTAATTATAAAACAAATTTTGTCAGTTTGACTGTGGGGGGGGCCAGAGTCAAATTATCTGTTCCTGATACTCTAAAACAACTAAATAGATTTTCATTTAGTTTTAATATCCCGTGTGGCATCCGAGTGAGTAGAATAGACCACCCCCATTTCTTACCGAGCTCTCGTAAAAGACGATTAAGGTAATTTGACGTCATGCAGGCGGCCGGTCGTAAAATACGTAGCCAAATCATGTGATAACATGTTTATGACTAAATAGTCATAAATAAATAAATAGTCCCTCTCTAAGTGGGGTCGGTACATTTGTACCGATCCCACTTATAATAAAGCCCACGATAAGGGCAGGAGGATGATGTAGAATTTTAATTAATTAACCAACAATAAACTTGACGACAATAAACTTGATGTCTTTTAGGACACCTCGGTAAGAAAAAGGGTGGTCTTTTCTACTCAGTCTGATACCACACGGTGGGTCAGTTTACCTCAGTTACCGTTAACGACAACTCGGTAAGAAATGAGGGTGGTATTCTATTCAGCCGGATAACACATGGCATACGACAAACGGCAAATTAATTAAAATTATTTTTAATTTAATGCAATTTAGTCCCTTGTGTACATTTGAGGCATGTTGAACGTTGTGCATGAGGAACTGGGATTCCACGAAATTTCGCACATCCGAGTAAAGTCGTAGACCTTAGTATGTTCGTTATATAGGTGCGTGCGCATATCTCAAGGTACAAAAATCTGGGCCACTTGCACCAGCGAGACCTTAGGGCTTTCCCACTCAGTCATTTGGGCTTGTTGCAAGACGACCTTCGGCAGCGGCCGCCGCACCAAAATACTCCTTTCGCCTATAACATTAATATTTATCTTTAATGCGAATCAAAATGGCGATGGTATGATGGTCTGAAAGCTAAAAGTGCTGGTAGCTTCCGGCAGGGCGATGTTTTCTGAGGTATTGCTTTTGAAGCGAGCTTTCTACAGTATCTTGTTAGCATTGTAACTAAGTAACGGCCTGTTACTATCCCACTGCTGAGCATAGGCCTCCTATCTCCAGTTTAGAGAGAAGGATTGGAGCTAAGACCTACCACGCTGCTCCAGTGCGGTTTGGTAGGTTACACATATCCCCAGAACTCTCTAGAGATATGTAGGTTTCCTCATGATGTTTTCCTTCACCGAAAAGCGTGTGATATATAGTGATTATCAATTAGCCGATAGTCAGTTAGTTAGTTAACCGATAGTCAGTTAGTTAAATTGTCAGTTAGTTAGCTAACCGATATTCAGTTAGCTTCTAAAAATATAATTCTGATGTTTCATAAGAAAAGATTTCTTAAATTATTAAACTCCGAAGATCTTTATTTTAACTCTATATTGTTCAAGATTATTTTACAAATACTCTGGAATATACAACTGTATGTTTTAGGGTGAACAGATTAGATTTGCGCGTCGGTATTTTTAGGTTTTTTTTACGATGAGATCAATTTGTTTCCAGTACATTGAAGCGGGCGACCTCGGCGGTATCCGTTTTGAATAATTTGGCGGAAATAGGCGAATATTAATTGGTACCGTAGACAGATTTAGGTTTTAACTAAAACGCAAATAATGTTATATTTACCTATAGCAATTTGTTTATTTATTTATATTGATTTTTTTAAATTTTATTAATTCAATAATTATGAACTTCTCTTCTAGATAACAAAATGTAAAGAATTTAAGGCCTGTTTCACAAGTTACTGATAAAGTGTCGGATATTTAACCGAGAAATAAACTAAGTAACAGATAAATGTGTCTAAAAAGAGCCCCGAAAAGTGTAAAAATTAAAAAAAAAGCCGCGGCCATTTTGAAATAAGTATTTGCTATCCAGCAAATAAACAAAATAACAGTCCCATGATCTAATCTTAATTTATTAAGCACTTTAAGTGCTGAATAAGCCTATCAGAAACCTGAGAAACGCAAAATTTCGAGATATGTGTCAGATATGTTCCGAATAAGCTGACAGTTTATTGGTAACTTGTGAAACATGCCTTTAGAGTAACAAACAAATTTAACAAATTGCAGTGTTGAAGTTGAAGAAAATTGGCAAAATAGAAACTGACATAAGATTAAATAAAGTTTATATGAAGATATTTTTTTATTGTATTTATACAAGAATCTTTTTCATTTAAAGAACAATACTATGTATATATTTAATTTTTAATTTGAAAAATATATAAAAAATTAAAACCAATTTTCGAAAAAATGACTTGCATCGGCCGGGAATCGAACCCGGGCCGCCCGCGTGGCAGGCGAGCATTCTACCACTGAACCACCGATGCTTGTATATGTAAGTTAAAAATATAGAATGTTATTATAACTCGTGACGCGTCTGCCGTTCGCTTGCGCAGTCTTTATATTTCTTAGACTATCGAAATCGAAAGGGAACTTATACATTTCGCCATAAGTAGTTCAATGTCCCAAATATTTTTGTAATCATTGCGTTTATCTCCAAATTAACTACGATGTATCCGATAAGCACTAACATTGTTTTAACAATCTGTTAAATATAACTATACATTACTCTGCTCACGACTTCAGTGTTGAAATAATCTAAACTAATAAATAATTTTTATTATAATATCAACAAATAATTTTTCTTGTATAATATTAGTATGGAAATGGATTTATTATAGTCTGGCTTGATGGTAATTGCGCCTGTGGATCAAACTCAGTGTGCTTTCGAATCTTTTTTCTATTTTTCCATTTATTATTTGCGATTTAATCAATTAGAATCAAATGTATGTAAATAATTAAGTAGAAAAACTCTTTTCTTTGACTTTGTTTTCAAAATATAAAGTATCTTCTTGAGCGTCATTATTCAGTGCGGGCAAGTACAGAAACATTACTGAGCGGATTATAGCAAACCCAATAATTATTTTTTAAATGTTACTTACCAGAAAATATTTTTTAAAATTATTATTATTATTATATATATATGATTATACGTACTCAATATTTTTTATTTGATTTTTACAGCTTATTTTTATTTATTTCTTTATATGTATAGTTTTTTTGTTTTTTTATATGTATCTTTTATATGTTTATGTACACCCCCTTTTTGTGATTTTTACCTTGTCCTTTAGTTTTGGGTTGTCTGGAAAAAAACGCTTTTAATAAGGCCGCCCATTGTATGCCTTAATCATGTATAAAAAAATGTTTGATGTTCAAACTATTTTTCTGTATATTAGGATTATGGTGTACAATAAAGTATATATATATATATATATATATATATATATATATATATATATATATACATATATATATATATATATATATATATATATATATATATATATATATATATATATTTCTATTCTATTATTTCAATATGACAATCCGCGAAGTAAGGTCGTACCCTGTAAACTCTGTCGCAGGTTACGGCCACATCGCCCCGAAGACGCAGACCGGCAAGGTAGTGACCATTTTCTACGCTATCCTGGGCATCCCGCTGATGCTGCTCTGCCTCTCCAACATCGGTGACGTCATGGCCTCCTCCTTCAGGTAAGAAACTTACTGATATATTAATGACTCTTATAAAAGCCATACGTAGGAAGTATGGCAAATGCGAACCACTTAAATATGGTAAGTGATAGCCGAACGGTAAGACCGTGTGCCTCTCTCCAGGTGGTCGCTAGTTCAAACCCCGGGAAAGCACCAGTGAGTTTTGTATTGAAATGTTGGTGTCTTATATTTGAAATACATCACAAGCTTTTACGGTGAAAGAACACATCCTGATAAAACCTGCATATTTCTGAGAATTTTAGGGATATGTGGAACCTAGCAATCTACAATAGCGCAGTATGGTCTAAGCTCCTCGTACCTTTCTCTCCTAAAACGGAGGCCTATGCCCAGATATGGGCCAGTAACAGGGTATTGATTTTGGACGTGATGTCAGGTGTCAAGATGTGCAATATTTATTTTAAGAAAAAAAAAATTAAGTTAATGTCAAAATACAAGTTAATTAATAGAAAAAAAAAAAAATAATTATTAGTCGAATTGATAGAATTGATTTTTTCTAGGTTGTTAGAACCCCTCTTAGGGTAAAGGCCTACAAAAGGAGGCCGAAATATTAGGTAATGGAAAATCGAAAACTGAGCCACAGCTACGCGTGACCGAATGTGCAAATATTGTACTATATTTCACTTTGTTGTTCTGTTTATATGATGTTCTTAAAGTTAATCTACGCTTGAGTATTTTATATGGAGCTATAACGAAAGAACTGTAAGCGCCTGTTGCTTTTGATTATTACTTACATCTGCAGTGATCTTTGCGTATATTTTATGTTATTATAGATATTGGCACTTAATAAATGGCATTAAGAATTAATTAAGACAATGTCTTACCTTATTTGTGGTATCCTCGCCTTAGATTTCTAAAATTATTATGTCTCCCTATGTAACATATTTAAATTTTGATTAAAAATTGAATTGTACCTACGTATTAAATAGCTAAAATTAAACCTTTGGATATATTAATTTCTCTGTTGTTAATACGGGTGTAACCTACCTTTATAATAAAAACATAGGCGATCTTTGACTTTTCTATAAACTTATGAAAGACTCGTAATATTCCGCAGTTTCATCCGCGTAATTTTTATTTTTTTACACCTTATTATATTTTTATAACGGATCTCTATTTCTTTTAAATGCATTGTAGCCTATGTTGCTCAGTAACGATGCAGCTTTCGAATGGTGAAAGAATTTTTGAAATCGGTTGAGTAGTTTTGTGTGAAAACATTACAAACATACATACAAATTTTTCCTCTTTTATTAGTATAGATAAATATTAAAAACTGTTTTTTTTATATAAATGAAGAAATAAATTGTTCGCTTGCAGGTTTCTGTACTGGCGCGTGTGTTGTTATGTGTGCACGCGACCTCCCAAACCCAGCCATCGCTCTATCAGGTAATACATATAACCAATTACTAGTTATTTTACAAAAAGCATATTAAACTACCAAGGATTACATAAATGATAACAATAAATTTATTAAACTTATTTACACGAAAATGTTCGAAACGTACTAACGCCATGTTTCTTGCTGGCTCTTCTGGTTACAAAAAAAAACGGTTGCCTGTAAAGTCGGTTTGACGACGTCTTTTTCTCAGTAGAATATTTATTGATATCAATATTATTAAATTGCACAATAGGAACAAGGAATTGAATGAAAATAAGAATTGCACAAATTTTAACTATAGAAATATAGTTCATGTTTCATGTTTGAGTGGAGAGAGACGCAAGGCATTCGCCAGTCCGGCGGGCCTCTCTTTCACTCGGTGACTCATCGTAACAGACGTGAGCGGGCGTTACACTTTTTCATGAGCGACTCCAAGCCGCAACCTAATTTAAGACGTTGTCTCGTCAAAACACATGTTTAAGAGATTTTTTTTAATTAAAAAAATAATAATTTGATATAAGTTGACTGGTATCACAGGAGATCAGCGCGAGGCGGCAGCAGCATGGGCTCCAGCAGGCGACGGAGGCCTCTGGAGCGGTCGTACTCCGACACGGACTGCAGGTGTGTATCGTGAGGACTAGTGCGTTTAGTGCGACTTACACGTCCGTCTAATATAACACTTATATGTATTTTAATAATATTCGTACAAAACATACAAGAACCGTGTTAGAACGGATTACCTACTTATGTAATCCATATAATTATGGTACGTATTAGGTGGAGCATCCGAGATATGTAGTGGTAGAGCACCAGTATACTCTGAAAAGGTATCCAGGTAGGTAGGTATACTGATGAGGTGTCTTGTATTTATAGTATTGGATCACCGGTATATGTTGATAATTTATCCGGTATATTTAGTGGTAGGCTACCGGGTATAATTAAAGGTGGGGCATCCGGTATATGTAGTGGTAGGGCACTCATATACGGACACGTAATATCGGATACGTAATTACGTAGATTTTTCTAAAAAACGCTATTGATAATTTTGAGTTGAGTGGATACAGTCTTTCCCAGGGTTGTCTTGACGTGAGCGGAAACCCTAGGGCGAATGATAACTGTTTGAAAATGTTGGCAGACAATTTTCGAAGCAATTTAAAGGAGGTAGCAGTTTATTTTCTTACTATTACTTCAGATTTTATTTTTACCTAAGTCTCGAATTTTTGTGCAAGGGGGTCTTCGAGGCTTTAGATCCTGAGTCCCCGTGTGGCATTAAGTTGAATATGACAGAAGTTTACTGTTGAAGTTCTAATAATGTACTTATTTGGTCAATTACTCTATGAAGGTATCGTGACAGCGGCTATAACAGCGCCCGACCGCGGCGCTCTCGTCAACCCCCACCGCTGGGCTCACCCGGTCCACACCCTGGACCCTCTCGCACGCGATCACAACCACCTGGGCCATCCAGAACCTTTGGTATTTTTTATGTTCAGCCTAGTGATACGATAGGGCACTTATTAAGCGAAATCCATACCTATTAATATTAATAATGCCAAAGTCTTTGTCTGTTTTAGTTTCACAGCTAATCCGCTAAAACAATATTTATGAAATTTGGTGCAATTGACGCTCATGTTGGACTTACATATATGATAAAAGAATTTCCTTATACAAGAACAATATTGTACATATTTGACAGTAAGGTAATGCGGGTACCTAGTGAAAAATATATTATTAGGTCACTTCATGTTAACTTCATGAAATATATGAACTTGATTGTCTCATTAGGTACGAGAGAGTACGAGCCTGGCGACCGCTCTCCCGTCAGATACGAAAAATACGGAAGAGAACCTTATGACGATGACGAAGGTAACTTTTAACTGATGTGCATATCAAAAATCTTTATATGTTTATTTAAATAAGCTTTAAGCAATTTTGAATCGACAAGAATGAAGATAAATGCAGCTACCACTTATTCATAATGTTGCTCAAACCGTCAATAATAAAAATATACTTAGCGTCTCGAATAAAGTGTATTGCAATAAATTTTTAAAGCATTTTTGTATTTGTTTAGTGAGTGAGTAGTTTGTTTCTATCTTACCTTTGTTTTATCACCGTTCAAAATTTCCTTTTCAGAAGAGTTTCCCAAAATATCGCTGCCATTACAAGATTTGCAGGCGGCGCTCAAGGATTTAGAGGATTTCCAAACGATTCCAAAAACGGAGGTCCGGAGCAAGTCCCTGCCGCGACACTCGAGACCCAAGTCTGACTACGGTCCGCGACGAGACTACGATGATCAGAGACATATAGAGATGGACGACGGCAGAGATATCTACGAAATGCACGACTTGTTCGATGTGGATTACGAAAACTACAAGGAGAGGAAAGCTCTGGAGGAGAGAGACCGGAGACGTGGGGACAGGGAGGAGTTCAGATATAGAGACCGCGGGTACGACCCCGAGGATGAGGACTTTGAATTTGATGTGCCGAAGTACAGACGAGCTGGAAACGACAGGAGGTAACGTGTAAATTGCAAGTCTTATTATCTTTTTAGATTATCGTCATCCGTAGGACTAATGACTGGACGGTTAATTTAATACGGATCGCTACTTGTATCTGTCACATTTAGTATTTTACCTTTACGTGCGCAATTAATATATTTGAATACTAGTCGCTCCTGCTTCGTTCGGGTCTACTTAAATGTGAAAATACCTTCAATTATATATTGTGTTTTCAAACACTTTTATTCTATACAACAATGTAAGTCTCTAATGTACAAAATATCAATATTGCGTACAACGAATTAGCTATGAACTGGCTTATCTTAAAATTTAAAATTCAGTCTTGGTATTCTTTTAGGTCAGCCCATTAGATGGTCTGACCGGATCCGTGTTACACTGGACTCCAAACTGCACGATGCACTCCACATGACCAAGGATAGAAGCAGATGGAAGGAAGTCCTAGGAAAAAGTCTGCTTTCTTATCACAGGGATCACGACCCTCAATAATGAGAAATGCGACGCGAGGAGGGGGATGTTTTTAAGTCATATTTATCTCGAATTCTCTTGGGTTATGGTACAACCAATGACGTAGTCAATGAAGCAGTAAGACAGAGTGACGTCCCCTTGCAGTGTAGTGAAATTGACATTTGTAACCCGTTGAGCCGACGAACGCACGGTCGGGGGAAAGAAAGCGTGCTAATGACGCCTACGGAGAGTATCGCGGACGGGCTCCTCACAGCATTCCAAGTATGGATGTACCAGAGGATGCATCGTTTACAGTTGCGCTAAGACGTAGTGTTTCAGTACTGATACCGACGTCGATATCATAACATTTTGAATGGGATCTTCTTATATTCCTACGAAAGCACTTCTATAGCGCGGAGCAAACGACCATTGGGGCCATCTAGTTTTGAGTGCGAAATCACGTGTTCCTAGTACGTTGTATTACACATTTAATTTAATTTATCATCACCCCGAATCCTTGCCTCTTGAGTTTGCGAATGTTTGGTGTACTTTAGGCCACGGGTGAAAACTAGTATTCGATGTTATTTCCGAGTTGTAGATCCGAGCGCGGTCGATCGGAGTACTACGAGCGAGACCTGGAGGAGCGGCGGCGGGCCCGGCGCGCGCGCAGCGCCGCTTGCGACCACGAGCGGCGCTGGGAGAACGACGAGGGCCGGCGGCGGTTGCGGCGGCTGCACACGATGGACGACTCCGCACGGGCCCCCGGCAGATACGTGAGACACTTCTTTACTTATTATAGGAGTCCACAAAAGCTGTCTGCCTGTATATGATCGATTTTCTCAAAATCTACTGAACCCTCTACAGTTTTCACTTAAAGGTAGTCCAATTCTTCTGGAAGGTTTAGATAATAGTGCTTTACGGTTAAATGTAAATTGCGTTAAAAAAAAAGCTCGCCTGCTGGAAGCTTTAGTTGCATGTGCCGCGTATACCAACATACATACACTAAAGTAATGTACCAAATAATTGTAAATTTTAAAAAATACTACAAAAAAGTCTCTTATCTGTTATGGTTATTTCACAATAATTACTTTTATGATCAAAATTTCAATTAAATACACTGATAACAACACGGGCGCAAGCAAAGCTAGTTATTTAATTTAAGAAAATGCATACTAATCGTACTGCCCGCTTCCGCGGTTGTTTAAATTCAGTGCAAAAAACTGATATGTATGACTATTGTAGGTAGATATATAATCGAGCGAACAATAAACGTCAGTCAATATCTGGATCTCGCGTTTCAATACAGCTCATATCTCTCAACCCCGATTTGAGACCCACGAACTAAATTTTAGAGTCTTAAGAGGCTGAAACTAAACTCAATTTTTCTTAACAAACAAAATCATTTATGATAAGTTTTATGTTTATTCTCTGTATATTCAAGAACAATTGAGTACTTTAGGCTATTCCACTGTAGCTCTTTCGAATATTTTATTTGTACTATATTTTGTTTTCGTTTCAGTCTCCGTCACCAGAAAGAGATGATTGGAGTGACGAAGCACCAACAATACGACGCGGTCGTCCTTCAGGTGAGAACTGTTCAAGGTTTATCTAGATCACTCTAAGTGTCACGTCTGCTCTAAGTGTGGTCGGCGTCTTTTTCTCTTCTCTTCTCTCCTTTATCCGTCAAGTCCTCGGTCCTTTTATATCCACGCAATCGTCTCGTTTTCACCCCCCCTCTAGTCAAATATCCATTTCAACTCCTCATCATAAAACGTCCGCACCAGCTTAATCTATACAACATTAAGATTCTCCTCTTTTCTGTAAACATTTATAATACTTTAATTTATATTCTGTATTGTTATTTATCTATTTTTTTTAACGTAAAGCCAACCCGGTATAGAAGCATGAATTTTACTAAATATCATGTATATCGCTTTAGGATAATGAAAGAGCAGCAGACAGATAGACAGACAGCAAGTAAGACAGACTTTCGCATTTATAATATTAGTTGGGATCATTTGGATACTATTTTATGTTGTTCCAGCGTGGGGCTCCCGCCAATCCGATATTTACGCCATACAATCGGGACCGCACAAGGAAGAGGTAACAGTTTGATAGCTATAAAGAATAGAAACATCAATGCTTTTCTATGTTCATTCAATTATCTACCGGGAAGGGCCAACTATAAACGTAGTTTTTCTTTTTGAAATATAATTCTTAATACTGAATAGTTGTTCATTGAGATTAAGATTAAGACTTACTCTTTAAGTAGTAGTACCTGGTTAACCGAGCCTTGCTCGGTAATTTTTTACAAAATAAAAAAAGGGAAATAAAAAAAAATAATAGGGTGAGATGGGGCTCGATCCTAGGTATTTTCATTTCCCACGACCACCCGTTCCCCGAAAAACCTACGCTGACTTGACATTTAACCGTAAAAAAGTGTTTTATACATTCAATAAATTAAAAGTAAATTTTAATATTTTTTAACGCCCAAAAACAGAGATAAAACGAATTATTTTTTTAACAAAACTTAGATCGATTTTTCTCTCCCAAAACCCCCTACATGCTGAATTTCAGGAAAATCGTTGGAGCAGTTTCCGAGATTCCGAATATATATATACATACAAGATTAACTCATTTAAATATTAAAGATTTCAATACTAGTTGACTTGACAGATTAAGTATTTAAGCAAAGAGGTTTTTTTTAAACTTATGTTTTTTCTGTCATAAAAATGTTTTATATATATCTGTTATCATGATATATAACCTTCTTGTTTAACTTAGAGACGGTCCGGTAGAGCGGTCTACCGCCTTGTCTCGGCTGAGGCTGATCCTGTTGATCTCCCAGATAAAGCCGGTCCCGATCTGGCTGTGCGTGTTCCTGGTGGCGTCCTACATCGTCACCGGCACGTTCCTGTTCAAGCGCTGGGAGAGCTGGGCGTACCTGGACGCCGCCTATTTCTGTTTCATCACCCTCACCACCATCGGCTTTGGCGATTTCGTTCCCGCACAGGTAAACAAATGGATTCATGGAATAAAGCTTTGCGATTTTATTGAGTCTATCTCTTTATAACACTTCCGTTATGGGGCGAAACGACTATTGAGATTGTGGTAGTGAATGTATGGATTACTTGTGTAGTGTGGTGGAAATTTGTAGCGCGTGCAGTTTTACGATTTCACTATTTTATCAGGTATAAAAATATGTACACTCTACTTTAACAATAAAATATATTGTCTACATGTTTTTATCGCGGTTCATAATGTATATATTACTTTTGTAAACAAAAGGATTCCATATTTTAATATCAGATTCTTAAATACCAAAATTTTATCAATTCAATGTTCTAGCAATAAAATTAATTCTGAAAAATCTGGTGTGTGCCCACCGTTATTATTTTAAATATAAAACAGGTAAAGTTACACTGCTGAACGTATTATGTTTAATTAAGAGGCTATGAAGTCACTCTATCCTGTACCCTTTGGATCTTAGGTTTCTTTTTGCAACCATTTCGTGTTTGCCACTAACTATTGGGTCACCTAACCATTTCGTGTTTGCCACTAACTATTGGGTCACCTAACACTAAGTTAGTAAAACTAGCTAGTAGTAAATACTACACATTACATTCTGAAGACTCCAACGGCTATCGGTTCTTCGAAATATATGCTTCATACTCCGTCATTTCATCTTCGCGGCCCTTTATTTCACGTCAATTACATTGGTCACCTTGTGTGATGTGAAACTGTTGTTTTTCAGGGTCAAAGTGGCGAGGCAGCCGACGCAGTGCATTCCATCGCACTGTGCTCGCTATACCTGCTGTTCGGTATAGCCCTGCTGGCGATGTCTTTCAATTTGGTCCAGGAGGAGGTCCGCGCCAACGTCGCCGCGGTGGCCACTCGACTCGGCATCATCAAGCCCAGGGACACTGACGACTAACTATTCTTTACTGCAGTACATAATATATAAGCTAATGCGAACCTTTAAACCTTTCAGTAGATAGGTTAAAACGTTATGAGTCAATGTAAGATATTACATGAAGTTTTACGTGAATAATGCGGTATTATTTGAAACATTATCGGAATTGATCGATGGAAAGCTTTAATAATTAAAACGTATAAAATACACCCAGGTATTAGAATTATGCTGTTAATAAAACTATATAAATCTGCGAAATAAATACTGACTAATTCATTAACTGTAATTTTATTTTAATTGTTATGTTTGTCAAATTTCAAAGGCAGAAATATATTTCATATTATATTAAAGACTAGCGGCCTGCCCCTGCTTCGCACGGGTATAAAATATATATCCCTTGTCATTCAGTGTAAAAAAATGATTAAAACCGATCCAGTAGTTTTGATTTATTCATTACTGCCCGTGGCCCGCAAGCGTTAAATTTGGAGGAAAACAATTTCCTTTCCCTATACCAAGAAGATTTCCTGCTATCTTTGGAATATCTAAATTCATATAGTACATTTTTACTTATTTACTTTTACATTTTCCCTATGTATTTAATTTTTACAATTAATTACCGAATGTCTTTATATACAACATAGACAGCTTCCTTGTCGTTAAACAAACTCTGGAAAGAACGATATAGCTGCTGGATTCGAAGTGCTATAGGGTGAAGCGCGGCCTCCGCATGGCTTTTTAGATCTGTAATATCTCCGAAAATGTTCACTTAAATTACATGCTGTAAACGGCGATATTGATCTATATTAAATCAACAATTTATTTAAGGTACTTAATTGGATAAGGATTAATGCTGTAGTGTCTAAAAATTGCTTCAAAAATAAGGCGTTATTTTTCGTAAAAAGTAAATGACAAAAAATGCTATTGTGGGTTATTCATAAGAGATAGACATATACCATCGCGGACTTTTCTGTAGACCTTTTCAAGGTGTACAAATACTTAGTACATCATTTTGTTCAATCTCGTAGGGTTAAGCCTGCGTTTGCAATGTAAGCGGAAAAAAATGTAATTATTTACAGAAACCTCAAAAATTACAGTATTTCTCTACTATGTATTGAATTTTATTATACGTACAAACCTTCCTCTAGAATCACTCTATCTTTTAAAAAAAACCGCATCAATATCTGTTGTGTAGTTTTAAAGATTGAAGCATACATAGGGATATACGGACATAGGGACAGACAGAGAATGCGACTTTGTTTTATACTATGTAGTGATATTATTTATTTTTACAATTGATTAGACAATGTCTTTACATACAACATTCATAGCTTTTTTATCATTAGACAATATAAACTTGAAAGAAGGACATTTAGTTGTGCCTCCGGTCGCTGCTAAATTCGAAGTGCTTATAGGTCGAAGCGCGGCCTCCTCGCGGGATTTTAAATCTGTAATATCTCCGAAAATATTCACTTAAATTACATGCTGTAAACGGCAATATTGATCTATATTAAATCAACAATTTATTTAAGGTACTCAATTGGATAAGGATTAATGCTGTATTGTATAAAAATTGCTTTGAACATAAGGCATCATTTTTCGTAAAAAGTAAATGAAAAAAACTGCTATTGTGGGTTATCCATAAGAGATAGACATATACCATCGTATATGTCTATCTCTTATGGATAACCCACCATGTAATTATTTACAGAAACCTCAAAAATTACAGTATTTCTCTACTCCGTATTGAATGTTGTTATACGTACAAACCTTCCTCTGGAATAACTATATCTATTAAAAAAAACCGCATCAAAATCGGTTGCGTAGTTTTAAAGTTTTATGCGTACATACGGAAATATGGACTTTGTTTTATAATATGTAGTGAAGTTAACAGTTACCGATTATTGAATGATATATATACTGATATTAACGGTAAATAAGTAAGCGAATTGGTTTCACCTTCCCTGGTATTTCCTTTAATGACACTGTAATCTATAATATAAGATAAACTTTCCTTTCCGAAGATATTTATAAGATTTTAATGCTTGATAAAATAATCAACTTTTATCATTTCACAGATATGGCGACAATCTTATTTGAATTATGTAAAAATATGCTTCCTCAATATTGAATTCTTACTAACGTGAAAACGCTGGTTGTATTATTCGCCCTACTAAAAATGTGGCTAGATTCCTTTTTGATTCTTTGTCTTGATCTATAATATATTTTGTTCGGTGTAGACATTAATTAATATAATTATGGTAAGTAATAAAGTCGGGAAGCTAGGTGTTACAGCTGAATGTATATTGTTAAGTGCCAATAAATTGTAAATGGAGAAATAAACCTAACTAAAATAAACGTCTTTGATTTAAATACTAAATAGAAACAAGAAATGGAATAAATATGAAAGTTTTAATATCATAAATATCCTGATATTTAATTTTGTAGTGCTCCTACTTACTAACTATATCCTAAACTCCGCCAGAAAACTATCAAGTGAGTTATTCTGATTAATTCTACTGTTGTTTTATGTTTTAATTCGTAGTGTATTAAGATACAGTAGTGTATTTAGATAAGTTGGTAATGATATCTATGCTATAAGTAAAACTTAATACCATGGATTAAACTGCGGAAGAGGTTAATAATTTTCAAATGTTTGTGGTTAGTCATGACCTTTTTAAATTTACTAAATATAAGGTAAGTGCACTAGTAATTGGCTATGTTCTGGTGGTTGACCGTTTTTATGTAATTGTAACTTAACTACTAGTATCAATAAAAGAAATATTCTAAATCAGTTTTATTGTTTTCATAAGAAATGCAGAAAATATAATTAAAGCAAACTCTCATTTGCTATTCGCGGGCTAGGCGCTAATGACAGCGGCTGTCACATCTCCCACGTCAAAATGGCGCGAAAGGCTGTGGCAAGATGTGACGTCATGGCTTGCTTGCTTGCTTGCAATAGCGACACGGCGGCGTTGTTACATAATTTTAAATAATAAGTGTTTTGTTTGTGCAGCTAATAAAAAGTAAATTTGTAATTACCTGTTGCCATCTATTGACAACTGCCCATGACCTCAGAACTGTAGCCCATTGTTTAATATTTAATATGTAATATTATTAATTATTATTTTTTTTTTAGCTACAACAAACAAAATGGTTATTATTTAAAGTTTCATACCAAACGGTCAATTACTAGTACATGTTCAATCACTAGTGCCCTTACCTTAAATACACCAAATCAGCATTTATGGGGAGCGAAATACAATAATATAATCCACTGCGTGTGTGAGGACTAGCAGACAGCACAACCATGTTGATGAGTGCTGGAATCTTTTCGAGAGGTCCAAATATCACGCAACAGGGTGCTGGGATACAAATCATTTTGTAGAATTAATGACTTTAATATAATCAATTTATTAAAGTCATTTATTCTACAATAGTAATAATAAAATTATTTTTCTTTAATCCGCGGACTATAGCAAAATAATTTTGTTATTACTTTTATATTATAATACTACTTACTACTTTGCGCATTACTTTCGATTAGAATATGATGCTTTACGTCGATTAGAATAAATATTCTAATCGACGTGAAGCATCAAGCGAAATTTAAGATTGAAAAAATTACTGTATATAACTTATACTGCAAGTTAAGTTATACATTTCATATCTTTATAATACTTCATAATCTGTTACATTTTCATGGCTAAACTATTAGACCAATAGTGATGAAATTAGGTGCAGTGAAAGCTTATATGCCGATCTAATAGGACCTAATGGGTGAAGCAAATCCCCGTTTTTCTTTCTGGAACAGGACGAAACACTTTTGATGTAATACTTAAGTTGACGCGCGCGTATTCGGAGGCATAGCTTGTTAATATAATTTTATTTCATTGATGAACTTCACAGGTGCGTGCTATTGCAAGAGTGGGATATGGTGTTGTATAGATAACGGTATCAAGACCTTGTCTGGGGACGTATTGAGTACCGAGGTGCGTTCGACAGTAAACATGACCGTGGCCACACCAGACAACAAACATGGCCACGGTCGTCGCACAACACCAGTCTACAAATATTTAGATTGTCTGTTCGCTGAACTTGCAACTTGTGGTAAGTTGCAAGTTTAGTGACTATCATCGCAGTATGAACAGAAACCAAATAAAATATGATAAAGATATACAAATCGTAAGCTCAATCGCACGATTAAACGTAACCTAAACAGTTCAAGTTCACTTAAAATATAGGTTCAGATTTCCGATTAAACTGTCTCCTTCTCATAAAGAATTCATCTGTTCATGTTTTATATTAGAAGTAACTGGGTGACCGTGCCTTGCTCGGTAATTTTTATAAAAGATATAAAAAAATTGAAAATTGAAAAAAAATACAAAAAAGTAGACCACCCGTTTCCCAAATGAGCTACCACGACTTTTCGTTTGATAGCGAAAATTGTATATTAAATTCAACGTAAGTTTTAGAATTTTCCCTAATACAGGGATAAAAAGATTCTTTTTGAATGAAACCTAGCTAGATCGAATTTTTTCCCCCAAAACCCCCTACATGTCGAATTACATGAAGATTGTTGGAGCCGTTTCCGAGATTCGGAAAATATATTTATATACCAGATTAGCTCATTTAAATATTAAAGATATGCTTATACATATAAATAGATTGTATAATGATAAAATGCTTGGATTTGATTTTAAATACCAGTGATTTTTTATCATCGACTTTTTTAATTTCTTATATTATTCAATTTCTCTACAGCGAAATTTAGTCAAATGAGTGAGATGATAAAAAAGGTGAGTGAACAAAAATTAGAATCTTGTACCATGAACTTGCTTCATTGATTGATGAAATTATATTTTTGTTGACGCTATCGATGTTTAATAATCTTATTTTTTAAGCCTTTAGTGTAGATAATAACTTTGATTATCGTTCATAAAAGTTGCGGTGTGCTATATACGATCAGAACGGTAAAATACGCCTCACAGGACGGATATTGCTTAATTATGGTATTAACAGATAAAAATAACCACAATGATGTCAAGATCGAGGAAGAAAAAAAAGAGCAGAAAACTGTGGACTTAGATACAATTTTAGTTAATGAAATCGGCCAAATAGGATTATTCCAATTTCGTATTATGGCGTTGGCTATATCGATGGCAATTTTTGCTGCTTGGGCTGCGGCTGAGTTTAATTTTACTACGGCTCGCATACCCACTAGGTAGATTTAGGAAACTATTTATATTTGTGTTAGAAATAGAATGTCTGTAAGTATATAATTATTTGATTTACAACTTCGATAATGTTTTTGATTTCAGATGTCTTATACCAGAATGTGAGACGCAGGAGTCTTTTGAATTTAGAGCACCCTGGATTTTGAATGCCATCCCGCCCTCTGGAAATTCATTCGATCAATGTAGTCGATACGAAAACATAAATTCGACAACTCCCAGTAACGACTATGACTGCCCCGCGGAGTGGTTCAATAACAACAGGACAAAGGATTGCGCGGTCTATCTGTACGAGAACACGGACACTGTTGTATATGACGTGGGTACAAAATTAATTTACAAAAGTTTTTAATGTAAATATTAATATTCATATAATTGCTGGGGTAGTTAGTGGCTCACCCCTATAGATAGACGAAATGAAAGTCTCATGTGAAATTATCAGCAAATTAATCAGAAGAAAACTATTCCGAAATTATTTTTGAATTTTGGGTGTTCTTATATAATAGTTCAAATAAATAAAGTAAAGTAAATTAATCACTAAAACCCAAAATCGGTTATATGTCAATTCAATCCAATTGAATTGGATCAAATTGGATCCCCAAAAAAGTTATGACTTATCCTTTTGCAACGCTTTTTTTCGTTTTCATTTCAACATTGGATTCATGTAATTTGAATGTAAGGATGATATTTTTATTTTTCAATGTTAAGGAGTGAGTAAACTTTAAGTGATCATTTTTATAATCTGCTCTTCATTATTACCACTGCAATTGTGTTATGAAATTAAATATGTGTCTCGATTTCAGTTCGGGATGGCTTGCGATGAGTGGCGTCGTACATTGATCGGTTCGATTAGGACTCTCGGCACAATGGTAGCCCTCCCGATCACGGGGTACATCTCCGACCACTTCGGTAGACGAACTGCCCTCGCCATCAACGCGTTCACGACAGCTTGGATGGGCGTAGTGCGGTACTGGGCGAACACCTACGTAGGTTTTCTCATATCTGAAGTCGTCGAATCCATGTTTTCCGGCGGTTTCTCTTGCTCTTATATTATTTGTAAGTATATTCCTAGATAGGCTTCTCATTGTAGTCCAGTCACAGCAATTATTAATAATTTAATTAAACATATTTTTGATGCTTTTGTAAATTAAAATTCGTGAAATTCTAATAAACATGAGTTGTACCCATAAAGATATCACATTAAGAAATTAACGTTTCATGAAATGAATAATGTCGATGATTTTTAAAAGCAAGATGTCCTTTTAAAATATTAACATGTTTTAAGCTTAATTCAATATAAATTTTATATTTGTGGTGATAAAACTCTTAATCCAATACATAATAACTTTAAATCTTTCTTTTTTAGTGATGGAACTTATGGGTCCTAAATATCGGGTCGCCGCTGGAGCGTCTTTGAACACGTCTTTCTCAGTAGGGTTGGTCCTACTCGGGCTTTTGGCTTGGGGTGTGCCAAATTGGCGAAACCTCACGCTGGTCCTCTACGTTCCACAGCTCCTAACTTTTTCGTATTTCTTCCTCATGACTGAGTCCATCCGGTGGTACTTGAGTAAGGGCCGGTTTGATGATGCCGAAAGAGTTCTTAAGAATGCGGCTCGCGTAAACAGAACAGAGCTATCAGATGAATCGTTACGCTTACTAAAAGAGCACGCAATCGAGGAAAAGAAGGTTCAGGAAAATGAATTAGCTAAAAAAGCAAATGAGCCTTGGTTAATAGTGTTAGTGTTCAAGCATAAAAGGATTTTATTAAGGACCTTAGTTTCGCCGGTCTGGTGGATAACTACGACCTTCATATACTACGGCATGTCGATCAACGCCGTGAACATGTCCGGGAACCGTTACCTGAACTACGTGGCGGTGTCTGCTGTAGAAATACCGGGATACTGGGCCGCTGTGCTACTGATTGGGAGAATTGGAAGAAAGCCCGTACTCTTAGTTGCCTTCTGGATTTGCTGCGCTTGTCAGATTGGATACATATTTATGCCAAGTGGTGAGTTATAGTCATAAAAGATTATGATCCATCTCTATTAATATTTTATATGAAGCTAAAGTAAAAACTTGATTGATATCTTCAACATGTGGACGACACATCACCGGTTACGGCAAGTATCAGTATGTATTACTAAGCCTGATAATGTCGAAAGGAGATTGACATCATTAATGCGATAATGAAATATTAAAAGGGCTTAGCTAAATTCATGCATAAATAATTAATTAATGTATTAATTTTGTACTGTTACCAAAAAAGGGTAAAATATTTACTATTTAAATTTTTTAAGTTTAACAGGGTGTTATCTTACACTAATTAAATATATTATTAGTTACAAGATTTTAAGTCTCAATTATATTTTATGTTTGTACTTAAGAGAATGGCTGTTAAAATATCGATATGACGGTTTAACAACATAATTGAACTATATTTTGTTTTAATATTACCCTAGTATATATGAGATAGTATTTCGAATTTAACGTAAGTCTACTGAAATTTTAATATATATATACTAGATGAATACATTAAAAGATAATTCTGATTATTTCAAACTAAGCAATTACGAGTATATAGATAGGAAATAATAGTTTTCTAAAAAACATAAACCTGATAAATATATTTAAAATAAAGCAATTGCGACAACCATGGATTGAAGAATTTGGAAATAAGTCTCCTATACTTAACAAGTGGTCTTCCAACATTTGAACGCATTTGCAAAAAATTTTGAGAACAAACTTCAGAACATGATTTATACAAGTTTTTCATAGATTGAAGATATTCAGAGGCCAGCCAGGTACAGCCTATAACTAATTAAAACGTGTCAAGCACGAAGAGAGTTACTTTCAAAGCGAAGCGCATCCTTGTCTATATCAATATCTGTATCTACACCTTGGAGATTGTTATTATAAATACCAATGTCCAAAATATTAACGATAATATCTTATTATCAAGGAATTATAATAATTATATTTTGACTACATACTTATAATTGATAAAGCACTATGGCACTATCGAAGCGGTTTTAGAATAATCAGACCTATTAAGCCCGTTCAAGTTCACTGCTATGATGCGATAATTTAATTATTATTAAGCATCAAATTTCAATTTGTCTATTTTAAATACTTCCTGTGTTTAAGTAACTTCCTAAAGCTGTGATAGCCCAGCGGTATCACGGTGCGCCTCTTTCGAGAAGGTCTAGGGTTCAAACCCCGGGCAGGCACCAATGAGTTTTCTAGTAGAAACTTATGTGTCTAATTGATAATAGTGAGGAAACCTGTATATCTCTACAGAATTCTGGAGATATGTGTAACCTACCAATCCGCATTGGAGCAGAGTGGTAGGTGTAAGCTTCAAACCTTCTCTCCAAAAACGGAGAGAAGAGGCCTATTCTCAGCAGTGGGATAGTAACAGGCCGCTACTTACTTTTACTTTTGTCAACAAAATATTGTCAATTGTATTGCTGCTCTTCTCTTCTTTGACAGTTACATTATACGTATGAGATTTGACTTATTAGATGATGATATTAAACTCACGTCAAATACTTTAATAGATACTTTTCAATATTTGACTGATTAATTAACCGCAGCTTTAGAGCATTTCTAACAATACTTTTGACAATTTAAGGGCGATCCCTACACTATGCTTTAAAGATTAGAGTTTGTGATAGTGAACTTATGTAGTGATTGATTGTCCACTCTACATTTAGCAATATATGTATAGTTTTTATTTTACTTATTACGGATTATAGCAAAATAATTTTATTATTGCTTTTGCACTAATATAATTTTATGCTTTATACTTTATATTGGCGATTACCTGAACAATGAAATCGCTTTCTATTTAAGATCTTTACGCCGCGTCGCTGACACTATATCTAGTGGGCAAGTTCAGTATAGCCATGGTGATGACATCTGTATACGTGTACACGTCAGAGTTGTACCCCACGAAGTACCGCCACAGCCTGTTCGCTTTCTCCTCAATGATGGGCAGGATCGGCTCCGTCGTCGCGCCACTCACGCCTGCATTCGTAAGTATCACATACTTCTTGAGAAAAGGATGAATTACTCGTAAGATAGCGTGACAATAATGATTATATTAGTCTAGCATTTAAACGATTCAAAGAAAAGATATAAAAAGGTTTTAGAGTGGAAATAGTAATCGCATCATGTAGGAACTGGAAGAAAAACTGAAAACTCTAACGGAATCAGATAAGAACCCTAAGTAAATCCTATTTCTGGGAATAAATTAACTGAGAAATAAAGTATAAACAGTAACTGTCGAAACTGAAAATTATTTAGTAATGCACATCATATTATTTGTATACAACATATTTATATTAGCAAATACTTTACACGGTGTAAAGATTTCGACAGATAAATAAAGTCCATTGGGAATGGTTCGTTCGGTGCATTGGCCATTACTTAAAAGGGCGAACTTTTCAGACTTCAGTACTGCTTCCTAAATCTTTTAGTTTATATCTTTTAGAGCCTGCTATGAAAACTGATTGAGGAGATATCTCCTCTGAAATGGGTGGGCCTACGAACATAAAGAATCCAGATATACCCGTCCGTTGGTCGTATGACTGAACCTAGCAAATCTCCACCTTATTTGTGTAGCCCATTTCGGTTTTTTTTATAGAAGTTTTCTTTATAAATTTTATAACAATTTCTAAATTACTATCGTTATATACCTATCAATATGTGTGAAATTTTATTTACTTCAAAAATGTTTTATAGTCACAGAAAAAAATATATATTTTTTAAATTATACACGTACTATTCCTATTTCAGGGCGACGATCTGCCTTTCATACTGTTTGCTGCATTTTCTTTCGTATCCGGACTGTTGGTCCTTTTGACACCAGAAACTCTAGGCACTAAATTGCCTGATACAATGGAGGAGGCTTCTGATATTGGCATTAAAAAACCATGAGAATTTTTGTTAGTCCTGTTGCTTAAGTAAAACCGCCTATTGCAAATTAAATAAATATTAATACTTTAGTTATAGTTTAGTTTTATTAGAATAAACATTATTGAGCACATTCTTACCTTATGCATACTTCAGGTGATGATATGAGTTTAGCCGGGTGCGAGCACGAGCCAGGGATCCTTCATGAACAATAAAACTTAGTGCTTACGAATATAACGCTGCCCATAACTTTTTCTTAGTCCATGATGTAAGTTAGGTAAGGTAAAATAAATAGTTCATACATTAGAAAATATAAATATAAATGTCATAAAAGCGCCTATATAGATATTTCATGCAGACCTGTTGTTCTGTATAAAGGGTTGGCGCTAAAAGTGTATTGGTATCATATGGCGGTAAAATATACATTCGATTGAATATAAAAATTTTACGTTTACTCTTAAAGATCTGTTATTATGCGTAATCACCGATATTTTTAATAATTAATATTATTATTTAATATTTATATAATATAGAAATTCATAAATTGTCGATAAACGAATGGATAAAAGAAGCATTATAATTAAATTACAGAAGTCGGTGTCGGAGAATTCAAGAAAACCCAAAATAACTAATACTAATTTATTTTATATAAAAACTACAAACTAATTACAAATTAAATAGCATCTTTCCTAGCACGATGCTAAGGAAAGAATATTTTAAACTAATTTATTTTATATAAAAACTACATTCTAACTATAAACTAAAAGTGTCTATCCTAGCTCAATGCTAAGGACAGAATGACCAAATTAAATAACTATTCCTAACTTTATAAGGGCCGGCGGCAACATATCCGATTACAATGATTAGTTACACCGACGTTTAATTAATGTTCACACGGGCAGGCGGCAACGTATTCAATAACAATGATTTGCCGCCCGGAGACGGCGTCCTTTGGTCCAGTTACGCCGACGATGTAAATATCCGCATGGACCCATTATTTATTATAACAACTATAGAGCACCATTGTTACTTCTATAACACCTCCACCCTCAGTTGGGCAATTATTTTTGAAGCTTCAGATGAGAAAATATTGCTGGTACAGTAGGAGAAGCTGTTCCTGGCCTCTGATTCTGACTACCTTCATCCGCAGTGGTTCTGTCTTAATTTGCTCTTTATGCGCCAAACATCGTCGTCGCGATGAATATACTGAGTGAAAGTGCTTAATAAGATGTATAGTTGATTGTCGTATGGTAGATGAACTCTTTAGGGGTATTCTTAAGGTTCAACTTCGGCTGAGATATAAGCTTATGATGTACGTAATTTTCGGAGATCAATGGTTTGAAGATTCAGTTCAAATGATTTCTTCTCAACGGTATCCTTACAGTATGTACTATGGTGATATTTGGAAATGACATCACACACTGTTTCTCGTTGAGTATTTCCAGTGCAATTTTTGACAAGGTTACTGTAGTCATCTTGCAGCCCTTCCCGTTGAATTAATTTACGATGAGAGTTCTTGTACAGTCTGGTAGCTTTCGAAGTTGGTGGTGAAGTTTCTCGATGCAGATGTACCAGGTATCGAACTTCGGGCATTCAGCCTCAATGTACACATATCCTTCTCCATATGTTGCCAGGGAAGGTTTAGCAGGGAAGGATTAGGACTTGATTAAATTTATTTGGGGCTATTGATAATTTATAAAAGTCAAATTTTCTTTTGCTAAATATAGGAAGCTTAAGTATAATACTACTTTATGGGCTATTGATAATTTATAAAAGTCGAATTTTCTTTTGTTAAATATAGGAACTTAAATATAAATATCTGGGTGATTTTTTACAAAAAAAAACTTTAAAAAAAGAAAAAACAATTATTTAGCTGGGATCGATCCTTGGCACTCACATTTCTCGAGGCTGCCCGCTAACCGAATAAGCTACGTCGACTTGACAGTTAATGGCGAAAATTCAATTCAATATAAATGTTAGTGTTTTTTAATGCCCAAAAATAGGAATAAAACAATATTTTTTTACATAAAACCTAGCTAGATCAATTTTTCTCCCCCAAAACCTCCTACATGCTGAATTTCAGGAAAATCGTTGGAGCCGTTTCCGAGATTCGGAAAATATATATATATATACAAGATTAACTCATTTAAATATTAAGATTACTATTCTATTTTCAGAGTATTAATAGCCAGGCTTAATGAAATATCATTATTCCCTAATCTCTAAATAAATTACTTGGTCTTTTGCCGTAAATTTAATCATATTATTAAAACTGTAATACTAAACATTAGATGATGAATACTTGAGGTACGAATAAACGCTAGTATATTTTCTATTCTAAAAGTTCATCAGAGATATCTTCAATATTTTCGGTTATTATAGTTAGATACTGAGCAAATTTCGCGTACTTAATTAGACTAACATATTGAACTCATGCAAAATGCGTTTATCATTGATCTGAATAATTGACTTTTTATAAACATAATTGTTACAATTCTGTAAGTATATGACATTTAACTCCTCTTATACGAATTCGAGAGCCTTGTCTACACTATCAGGACGCATGCATCTAATCCGTGAGCCCAGTGGTTCTTTTAATCCCCGGACAAAAGCTTGCAGTGTTAACTTTCTATATAGAGTCCTTTTAGCCTCTATAGTGGTTGTAATATTTTCATGTAACGTAACATATGTCATGATAGTGCTAAATAAATTTAAACAACGGTCATAAAATTCTTGCGGTGAATTATTTCCCTGCGTGGCTAGCATAAGGTCATTATATAAAGCGGTCTCATCTCTTTGGTCTGAAAAATTATTTACTAAAATTTTCTTTATGCAATCCTAATCCTCAGATATCCTATTCGAGCTAATTATAATCGCGGCTTGCCCTGTGATTTTATTTAAAATCCCGTTAATGAGGTAAAGCTTCGATAGTTCATTATCAGGATTTAGACTTACATAATACATCTATGTCTATAATTATCTAAATTATCTAAAGAACGTTTAAAAATACTAGAATTACTAACTAAATTTAAACTAATGTCTCTTATTGTCCAACTGAAGGCTCCGGGCGATTTTAGCACGCGAAAACCCTACAGAGGTACTTTACTTAGGATAAAAATTTTTGGTAGCTTATAGGTAAGGACTAAGGATAAAAGGCAATACACAGAAAAGATTTTTGTGTACTTACTGGGCAAGAATCTGGTACTCGGGAATATCGATTTTCGGATTTTCCTCCGCTCCAAACTTCTGGTTCTTTTAATGCTCCGTCGCTCGTGGTAGAAATTTGAAAATTTAGGTCTTCAATTTTGGAATTCCTAACCAAAATCTACCCCAAAACGGCTTAAAGCATCCTTTACCGACTGCGCCAATTACAGAAGTCGGTGTCGGAGAATTCAAGAAAACCCAAAATAACTAATACTAATTTATTTTATATAAAAACTACAAACTAATTACAAATTAAATAGCATCTTTCCTAGCACGATGCTAAGGAAAGAATATTTTAAACTAATTTATTTTATATAAAAACTACATTCTAACTATAAACTAAAAGTGTCTATCCTAGCTCAATGCTAAGGACAGAATGACCAAATTAAATAACTATTCCTAACTTTATAAGGGCCGGCGGCAACATATCCGATTACAATGATTAGTTACACCGACGTTTAATTAATGTTCACACGGGCAGGCGGCAACGTATTCAATAACAATGATTTGCCGCCCGGAGACGGCGTCCTTTGGTCCAGTTACGCCGACGATGTAAATATCCGCATGGACCCATTATTTATTATAACAACTATAGAGCACCATTGTTACTTCTATAACAATTATATTGCCCTGTTATCGTAGCGATGGCCGTGTATTGTTGATAATATTATGTTAAGCTCTTGCCAAAATCTATAATCATAGACAAAAAGTACATAATAACGATCGCACGTACATCGTTATGACGGATACGGAAAAGAATGTCCGTGATGGTGTTGCATTTGAAGAAGAAAAGAAAGGTAAAAGTACTATGGATCTTGACACAATTCTAATTAATGAAATCGGACAAATAGGCTTATTCCAATTTCGTATCGTGGGTCTAGCTATAACGATGGCTTTTTTTGCTGCCTGGGCTGCTGCTGAGTTTAATTTTACCACGGCTCGAATTACTACCAGGTATATCTGTACAGAATTTCCTTACAGTTATATTAAACTGATATTATCAATGATTAATCTTCCTGATGTTTCTCATTTCAGATGCTTGATACCAGAATGTGAGACGGAAGAGTCTGTTGAGTTTAGAGCACCCTGGATTTTCAACGCCATCCCGCCCGCTGGAAGCTCATTTGATCAATGTAATCGTTACGTTAACATAAACTCGACCACTACTCGTAACGACGACATATGTCCTGTGGAGTGGTTCAATAGCAACACCATCAAGGCATGTGAAGTGCATCTCTACGAGAATACAAACACTGTGGTTTATGACGTGAGTTCAAAATTTATTTAACAAAACTAGCGGCCTACCCTGCTTCGCACGGGTATAAACTATATAGCCTATGTCACTCAGTGAAAAAATTATTAAAATCGATCCAGTAGTTTTAATTTATTCATTACTGCCCGTGGCCCGCACGCGTTAAATTTGAAGAAAAACAATTCCCCTCTTCCTATACCAAGAAGATTTCCTGCTATATCTAACATCAAAGTAATTATTAATTATAAAGAAAAAAAAGTAATTATTTACGACATCACATTAGAAACATTACAGTATTTCTCTACTCCATATTGAATGTTATTATACATTCCTATTGAATCACGCTATCTATTAAAAAAACCGCATCAAAATCTGATGCGTAGTTTTAAAGATTTAAGCAGTCATAGGGATATAGGGACAAACAAAGAATGTGACTTTGTTTTATACTATGTAGTGATAATCCCTATAGCATGATTCAGTATTCACGCGCGATGGCTTATTATTAGCGTATTTCATGTATAACTTTGGTGTTTCTATACCGATTTCAATGATTCTTTTTTTATTCAATGGTTAATACTATTCACTTTTTTATTTAGGGATGACTGAGAGTGATATAAACGTAGGAGTAGACAAATATAACCAGAAAGCTTCGAACTGCTAAGCTCTCGGGAGTTACACGTGTTATTGTGAGTCAACCATTAAAGATAGACATATGCTGTCGTGGGATATTTTTTACATAATTTTAAGGAGAACATTTCCGTCATACATGATTTCTGCGTAGCTTTAACCATCAAGGTTGCACACGCGACGGAAGCTTAAAAAATGGAGTAACTTCTCCCGTTTTCCCGACATTTCCCTTCACTGCTCTGCTCCTGTTGATTGTAGCGTGATGAAAAGTATACTATAACCAGCTCAGGAGTATGAAGAAAAATTGTGCCGAGTTTCGTTAAAATCCGTCGAGTAGTTTTTGTTTCTATAACGGTTATACAGACAGACAGACAGACAGACAGACAGACAGACAGACAGACAGACAGACAGACAAAATTTTTACTGATTGCATTTTTGGCATCAGTATCGATCCCTAATCACCCCCTGATAGTTATTTTGGAAATATATTCCAGTTACAGAATTGACCTCTCTACAGATTTATTATAAGTATAGATTAATAAGAATTTTTTTTTCTGTAATCCATGATTAATTTTAAATTGAAATCCATTACAGATTGTAGCAAAATAATTTTGTTATTACTTTTGTATTATGGATCTCCGCAAAGTCACGCCTATAAAATTTATTTTTCAAAAGATCGCAAGAGCGGTGATTTTTTGCAAAAATTATATTTTAATGTTGAATTTGATAGTACTATTCAACCTTCCAACGAAGGGAATTTATTGATCTGGTGTTGTAACATGTTCGCGATGCAAGTTGAAGCATTGGTTACTGATTGATTTCAGTTCGGACTAGCTTGCGACGAATGGAGCCGCACTTTAATCGGTTCGATACGGACTCTCGGAACAATGGTTGCCCTCCCAATCACGGGATACATCTCCGACCGCTTCGGGCGTCGGACCGCTCTCAGCATTAACGCCTTCACCACGGCCTGGATGGGCGTAGTGCGGTACTGGGCCAACTCATACGTCGGATTCCTTATTTCCGAATTTGTGGAGTCCGTGTTCTCTGGTGGATTTTCGTGTGCTTATATTATCAGTAAGTTGATATGACGATGTATTGTATTGATCTTGTATAGATTTCATTGTATTCAAGAGTTATTATTTACGTGATTTTTAAATTTTTTTTAATTGTGATATAATCCTAGATTTTTGTTTTAGTGATGGAACTTATGGGGCCTAAGTATCGAGTCGTTGCTGGAGCATTTTTAAACACATCGTTTTCATTGGGTTTAGTCTTTTTGGGTTTCATAGCGTGGGGTGTCCAAAACTGGCGCAACCTTACCCTTGCATTATATATACCACAACTCTTAACTTTTTCATATTTTTTTCTTATGGTGGAGTCGGTTCGATGGCTCTTAAGCAAAGGCCGTTTTGATGACGCAGAAAGAATTTTGAAAAATGCCGCTCGCGCAAATAAAAATGAACTATCAGATAAATCATTGCAATTATTGAAACAGCACGCTATAGAAGAAGAAAAGTCCAAGGCAGATGAGTTGGCCCGCAGAGCTAACGAGCCGTGGTTAATAACGCTGGTGTTCAGACATAAAAAAATCTTGATACGAACCCTGGTATCACCCATCTGGTGGATAAGTATGACTTTTATTTACTATGGCATGTCGATCAATGCCGTCAACATGTCTGGCAATCGTTATCTGAACTATGCAGCAGTATGTGCCGTAGAAATACCTGGGTATTGGGCTGCTGTACTATTAATTGGAAGAATTGGTAGGAAACCCGTACTTTTAGTCGCCTTCTGGATTTGCAGCGCCTGTCAGATTGGATATATATTTATACCTAGTGGTAAGTTAAATTGCATTTATTTTTACCTCGTGATCAGTAGCATGTCCTAATTATAAACATCATTCTCATTAGTGACGTCATGCTTAATATTGTCCATATATCTAGTATAAGGCCCCAACGGATTCAACGGAGGTCCTTAAACTACGTTTGCTTGCTTGCAGAAAGCAGTCTTTATTGACTGTAAAGTATTATTAAACTAGTAAAAACAAATGTATTTAAACCTAGGCTCGTTAGGCAAGTAAAACTATCGGAAAATAGCTTTTACTTATTTTTTATATTTATGGTATAAAAATGGATATTTTTGGTTTAAAAATTATTTATTTATTTATTTATTTATTTATACACTTTATTGTATACCACAAGAGAAAAACAGCAATAAAAACAAAGAAAACATAAATTGTAACGTACAAAAGGCGGCCTTATCGCTTAGTAGCGATCTCTTCGAGGATCTTTTTCTTATAAAATTTTATTTAATAGGAAAAACTTTGTAGATTTCTACGCTGCGTCGTTGGGTATCTATCTGGTGGGCAAGCTGAGCATATCCACAGTGGTCACATCTATCTACGTATACACATCAGAGTTGTATCCCACCAAGTACCGCCACAGTTTATTCGCTTTCTCATCGATGATCGGCAGGATTGGCTCCATCACTGCACCGCTTACACCTGCTTTCGTAAGTTTATATTTTCGTGTCTTAAACGTAAAGACAACGAGACAAAGACACGTTTGTAATTTATAAGTAGAAATCTGTACTGAGTTGACACTGCTTAAAGAGATCTGGGTTGGATTAACCCCCAGTTAGGTTCGTAACTGATCGACCTAATTAAATATCAGGAACACGAGTAAGCCAGCTGCATACATAAACTAATAAATAAATACAAAATTAAAAAATAAAAGCTATGAATACCAGTCGTGGTAGTCTTTATTATCATCATCAGGATATAATTAGCAATTTGAGAATGTTGTACGTAAGAGCTTAAGGTCAAAACTTTCAAGTTTTTGACTATTAGTCAGAAATAGTAAATTTGTTTTTGTTGATTCCGTAGAACTTAGGTAATAGTCATAAGTACAACAAATATAAAATCCGATCTTTATTCTTATGTTTTATATTTAACTTGAGTTTGCGAAACAAGAAGCAAAGCGAGGCATTATTTCGTTTAGTTTGAAAGAAATAAAAACGTGTTTTTGAAGATTGTTATGAATATATTTGATATTTTTGATTTTTTTAATTTCAGGGTGACGACCTGCCGTTCATACTCTTCGCCGCGTTTTCTTTCATCTCCGGGCTACTGATCCTCGTGACCCCGGAGACCCTCGGCACCAAATTGCCTGACACTATGGAAGAAGCTTCTGATATCGGCGTTAAAGATACAAAACCTAAATAATCGTTACATTTATGATATTTAATTATACCGTCTAGTAAAAATATAAAGTTTTATTATATCTTATATAAATAAGATATAATAATTCAGTGTAATTTTATTGAGACTAATGAAAAATTTAGACATTTAGACGATATGACACATCAAGGTCCAGGCACAAATCTCATTTAACCTGACATTCAGTGTTCTTAAGTAATTTATAATCTAAGTGTGATAGCTTATATAAAATGGTACCGCCGTTGTTATGGTGACAGCATAGCTCCTTGAGAGTAAGGCACGTTAATGACTGTTGATGCAGCTAAAAACCCTAGGGGTACCAATGCTCTATTTACTGGTAAAACACAAATTTCATTTGATAAGAATATTCTAAATTTTATCCACTAGGCGATGTTCAAACATCTCGCCATTATTATTTCTTGACTAAGACTATTCTAAGACTATTTCTGACTATTTCTTGATTAAGTTTTACTGCTAATTGAATTTATAAAAGCACGCTTTACTTTGTGGAATTCCATAGTACATAAGGTATGATAGAATTATAGCAAAATAATTCTATCATAACATCAGTTTTACTTCTATTTAAATGGTATACTCGTTTGCTGTTACAAGCTTCATCTCTTGTACACTCTTTCACTTACCTATATAAACAACTATCTTTAGAAAATTGACTAGATTATGCTACTTGTTTGCATTAGAGTCTAACATCATTGTTTCTTTTTCTCTGTTGATTTGCGAGGCTATATAAACTTGTTAGTTGTTAAGGTGCGGTAGGTATTACTAATTAGAATTATAGTATTTCCGTTTTCCACAACTACTTTTATCGCACTGCTACTTTTTGTGTGAATTTTGGAAATTATGGTCATTGGGTACTTAATGGTCGAAATGTAAAAGGAGATAAGCTGAATGAGAAATTTGAGTTCAATAATTCTTAGATTCGCTATACATGCAGGACAAGGACTCTTCGGCGTGTTTTCTGTCGTCTCCGGGCTATTGATCCTCATAATCCTCGAGATCCTCGGCACCAATTTGCCTGACACCTTGGAAGAAGCTTCAGATATTGGATTTATTCAAACAACTAAAAAGCTTTTAATCTGTGATTTTAAATAATACTAGCACTTTAGCGAATTTTACTAGCACTGTATTTAAAAAATAAAAGTGTTTACATTAATTTAGTGTTTTATGTCCCAAAGTTCATTTCAGTTTCACTTTTATTGAAGAAAACTAGTGAAGAGTTGAATTGTTATGCTAAAAAGACATATTGTTTAGTGTGCAAAAAAATAAATAATACTACATTTTAATTTATTTAAAAAATAAATATTTGTAATAGCCTTCATCTTTCTAATTTTTGAAATAAAAGGTAATCCATTGGTATAGTTACTATGAATTATAACAGAAAATAGTTTATATGTTTTCCGATACAGGAAACAATATTTATTTTTATAAATACATATGAGGCGTTGAAGTTTTCGAAAAGCTTGAAAGGACAGTGTAAAAAGTTGTCTTACATAGAAAATTTTTTTTGCCTATAATATTGGAAAGTAAAAAAAACTTCAAAAGGTTTCGTCAAACACCATTATTATACTACCATACCACCGTCATCATCAATGAATCAATGGAACTCATAGAGATAATCTAATGAATCATAAGCCACTTGATTGTGCTCTAGCCATATGACTGGTAATTTTCAAAACAATAACTTTGGTTTTTTGTTTTATCGATGCCGTGTTAATCCGGTCTTGCTAAACTTAATTCAGAAAATGTATATTATTTTTTGGCATACTCATTGTCTCCGTTAAATCAAATCAAAATAAGCTGTTTCAAGCACTTTTGAATAGTCAAGGATCCATATAATTGGTAAAGCTACCACTGTTTCTGAATGTTGCTCTTACTGAGAAGAACCAGCAATAAACTCGGCGGTCAATCTTTAAGACATTTTTAAATTACATAATTAAGCTGTAGTTCTTTGCGAAGCTGAAATCTTTTTCATCATTTATGAAGTCTAAAATTGCTTTGCGTACAAACTAATTCCTTACACTTAATTTAAAAATCTGTGTAGTCCAGTCAAGTGTGGTTTAAGGAATTTAATTATAGTAGCGTCAGGAATGCTCTGTCATTACATTACTACAGGTCGAATATCAAAAGTCGTTGATGACGCTATTTAGGTTTACAATAAATTTATAATAATTAGTTCGCTAGATAACTTAAAATAATTATAAATGTATCAGTTTAAGTTAACTTTTTTTGTAAATTTGGGTTTTTTTACAACTGAAATTAAACGCACTTTAAATAGTTAACAGGTCTATGATGAAAATAATCCCTTGCCTAGTTCTTACATATCTATAGATAAAATTGAGATTAAATTAACATCGACTTTATCGTTGCAAAATCCTTGTAACTATCGATAATATTTTGTTTATTGTAATGGTCATAAAAGATCAAAATATACCATCAGAAAAACAAGTCGCTCCCTCACTAACGGACGTCATTATATTCTTATGGCGAAAACAAAAAATGAAGTTCACAATGCTGTTTTCGTACTTGAAGAGGAGAAGAAAACACAAAATACCATGAATCTAGACACAGTCCTGGTTAATGAAATTGGTCAAATGGGTTTATTCCAATTTCGTATCCTGGGTTTGTCTATTGTGATGGCTATTTTCGTTGGCTGGTCTGCGGCTGAATTTAATTTTACTACAGCGCGAATTACTACCAGGTAAAATTGAGTTAAATTTCTATGTAATTATCGTACGAAATCTATGAATAATTTTCGTAATATTTCTCATTTCAGATGCTTGATTCCTGAATGTGAGACAGAGGAATCTGTTGACTTTAGAGCACCCTGGATATACAACGCCATTCCGCGCGCTGGAAACTCTTTTGATCAATGTAGTCGCTACGTTAACATAAACTCGACCACTACACGTAATGACGACGTATGTCCTGCGGAGTGGTTCAATAGCAACACCGTCGAGGCCTGTGAGGTGCATCTCTACGAGAATACAGACACTGTGGTTTATGACGTGAGTACAATGAACAATTTTACTTATATTGATAATAGTTTAATTATCTGTATTAACATGAAAGTATACCATAAAATTTTGGAATTGGAATTTCTGTTTTTTTCAAAATTAAACCAATCAATAGGTTTTAACCGAACAACGCGAATCTTCCAATATATTAGACATTGTTGAAGTAAAAGGCTTTATTTTTTCTGAGAGTTGTAGACTGTATGTACCCTAAATATGAACCAAAATAACTATGCAAATGTATCTAAAATTAAGTTTGAAGTTACAAGTGAAAATTAACTGTAACGGATATCCGATTTCTTGAGTGAGTAATGATTCTAATTCGATGTATATTAATAACAGTAAGTACAGTGAAGTAAATGGATGTTGTTTGGCGCTCCCAACGAATTTAGAGTTTTATAAATAAAATTTTTGGTGTTGTTTTCAGTTCAAACTAGCTTGTGACGAATGGCGTCGTACTTTAATCGGCTCGATACGGACTCTCGGAACAATGGTGGCTCTACCGATCACGGGATACATATCTGACCGCTTCGGTCGGCGGACCGCTCTCTGCATCAACGCCTTCACCACGGCCTGGATGGGCGTAGTGCGATACTGGGCCAACTCGTACATCGGATTCCTTATTTCCGAATTTGTGGAGTCCGTATTCTCCGGTGGATATACGTGTGCCTATATCATGTGTAAGTAGATTTATAGAAAAGGTTTATCTATATTATATTCACATTAGGATGATTTAATTTTGATATAGTTTTTCTAAGTTGCGTTATTTGATTTTTAGTGATGGAACTTATGGGACCTAAATATCGAGTTTTCGCCGGAGCAACTTTGAATAGCTCATTCTCATTAGGATTAGTCCTTTTGGGTTTCATAGCGTGGGGCGTACCTAACTGGCGTAACCTTACCCTGACACTCTACATCCCACAGCTCATTACTTTATCATATTTCTTTCTCATGTCCGAGTCGATACGATGGTATTTGAGTAAAGGTCGGTTCAATGATGCCGAAAGAGTCCTCAAAAAAGCAGCTCGCGTAAATAAAAAGGAAGTATCAGATAAATCATTATGCTTATTGAAGGAGCACGTTTTGGAAGAGAAAAAAGTGAAGTCAAATGAATTAGCTCAAAGAGAAAATGAGCCATGGTTAGTGGTACTAGTATTCAAACATAAGAAAATCTTGATACGGACCCTGGTATCCCCAATCTGGTGGATATCAATGACTTTTATATACTACGGCATGTCGATCAACGCCGTGAACATGTCCGGCAACCGTTACCTGAACTACGTGGCGGTGTCTGCTGTAGAAATACCTGGTCATTGGGCCGCTGTGTTATTGATGGGAAAAATTGGGAGAAAACCCGTGATCTTAGTTGCCTTCTGGGTTTGCTGCGCTTGTCAGATCGGATACATATTTATACCTAATGGTAAGTTGTTTGTAAATTTATTATTTATTTTTTAAGGACCTGTTACTATCTCTCAGGCACAGGCCTCATTCTTCCACACTAGGTGGTATTTAATTTCTCGAGATTTTTCTGGATATGAAGGTTTAATTACGATATTTTCCTTAACAGAAAAGCACTTGATAAATTGTGAATATCATTTAGGTAAAGGTTCTTATAGAAAAAAATCATTTGTTTCCATGGTAAGATTACATGTATCACCAACAAGCTGTCATTGCTCTACGCATAATCGATGGTGGCCTTTTGCAACTAAACTTAATTTTATATGTAAATGATTTTTTGATAAGAAACTGATTAATATCTAAATTTCCCAATGGTATTTCGGATATTTCAATTTCTTTTTTTAAATAATATTGTGGTAATAAAATCTTCGGCACTCCTTAATCATGTTCTTTTGTTTCTTTACATTTAATTGTGTAAAACCTTTGGAATATTGATACATAATAAAGTTTAGTTAATATAATCAACTATTTTATACTAAAACATTTGTGTTCAGGGATTTTTAATGCTCATATCATTTTAGATCTTTACGGTGCGTCGCTGGCAATTTATCTAGTGGGCAAGTTTAGTATAGCCATAGTGGCCACATCTATCTACGTGTACACGTCAGAGTTGTACCCCACGAGGTACCGCCACAGCCTGTTCGCTTTCTCCTCGATGATGGGCAGGATCGGCTCCATCATTGCACCACTTACGCCTGCTTTCGTGAGTATGACATAAAACTAGCTTACAATAAGGTCACTAGTTTTTGTAGTATCGACCTGTTACTATCCTACAGTTGGGCATAGGCCAACTCTCTCCTTTCGGTGATAAGGATTGGAGCTGGACGGTAACTTACTTTACGCATTTTAATTTATATCAAAATGGTTATGTACAATATGGGATAAAAAGTTTTTTCAGATACAGTAATTATGCTTGTAAATTTTATCATGATAGTATGACATTACGCATTTCATTCTTAATATTATGATCCCTTACACCACGTAATAAATGAATATACAGTTATCGCAAATTCTTTTCAATTTCTCCTTTACTTTCCTTACGAGAATAGAATAAATAATTTACTCATAATTGAGCTTAAGTTTCAGATCAGTTTGATTCTTAACATATATTAAATTGATCTAAACGTAGTCTCGTATACATATTGTAAAAAAAATCACCTTACATGTCGAAAAACGATGACTTTTTCTTTTGTATGTTTCAATTTATTTAATTTGAAGCAATTTTTACGTTGAGTTACTTGCTGTCTTTACTCGCTAAGTCGTTGTAAACTTGATATTATATTTATAGAGACGTAATGCGTCAATAATTTTTCTTTTCAGGGTCACAACCTGCCATTCATTCTCTTCGCCGTGTTTTCTTTCGTCTCCGGGCTATTGATCCTCTTGACCCCGGAGACCCTCGACACCAAATTGCCAGACACCATGGAGGAAGCTTCGGACATCCGCGTCGTAAACTCAAAACCAAAATAACCTACACAATATATATAAACATTGTTAAAGAATGAAATGTTTGCGATGTACATATATTTAATATGGTAAATTATATAAATAATAAAATATAGTATAAAGAAATAAATAGACTGAAATTAAATATTTAATCGTATAATTTGCCTTTCTCTATAACTTATCGTACCTATTATAAGTTAACATAACAAAGCAACAGATAAATCGACCGCCTCGGGGATCTTATCTAATATCGTCCCGAGGTTTTCGTGCCTAGACCTGGATAGATTTCAGTAGGCCGCCTCCACTCGCTCGTCTGCAGCAGATCTGGTCGAAAAACTCAACTTTTTTTTTACACACACTGTTGTCCGTCCCCAAAGTAAATAATTTAATACTTGTGCTATGGGTGTTAGACTACTGATTTATATGTACCTAAATACATATATACACCCAAACTCTAAGAACCAATGAACTGTTTATAGAAAATGTAGGCTTTCGGCAGAAATCGAAATAATAATCTGCGCCAATGGGCCAGTCATCCGGTTGTTTAACCCGCTTCGCCGCGTCTAGCTCGCAGAAGGAGATGGTCGAGATCATGGCATGCTGCACCAATGACGTGGAGAGAAAGATCTCCCTCATGAGATTTGAAGGGGGAAAAGTAAGGGGGGTTCGGGAATGTATGCAGCGCCGTGTCATAATCATTAGCATAGACACTTATACTACCGATAGTAACCAAACAGGTAATTTTTTTTATACTAGCAACTTTAAGAAAGTTAACTGCATAGGTTATTTCCGTCGGTTTATTGTTTTCGCTTTGTTTTTTCTCTTTTAATTGTAACCTCGTTTCATGCCTGGACATATTTTAATAGATTAGTAGGTAATATCGAGGCCTTGATAACAAAATTCATTAAGTCACAATTTATAAATAAATAAGAAAATAAAGATTAACTTTTTATTGCCCTTATCAAGGTATCTTAAATTATTGAGAACATATTTATTGTTGATAACATTGTCTTAACAATTACATTACTATAAATTTTACTGAGTTTCACAATCAGATAAGCAAAATACACGGTAAAGAACGGACATCATTTAGCTATGTCAATTATGGAAAAAGACGGTGAAAATGCGGCCAAACATGAAGATGACGAAAAGAAAGAGAAACGTACTATGGATCTAGATACAATTCTAGGTAATGAAATTGGTCAAATAGGTATATTTCAATTTCGAATAATGGGTTTGGCTATATCGATGGCTATTTTTGCTGCCTGGGCTGCGGCTGAGTTTAATTTTACCACGGCTCGAATTACAACCAGGTATAACAAAGGAGTATCATCGACGATGATGTACAAATATTTTATTTTATAATCAATTTAGTTATGTTGGTACTATCTCTGATTTCAGATGCCTAATACCAGAATGTGAGACAGAAGAGGCTTTTAATTTTAGGGCGCCGTGGATCTTAAACGCTATTCCGTCCGCTGGAAGTTCTTTCGACCAATGTAAACGTTATGAAAACATAAGCTTGTCCAGTATGCTTACCGATGATGTTTGTCCTGTGGAGTGGTTTGATCACAACCGCATCAAGGACTGCGAGGTGCATCTCTACGAGAATACAGATTCTGTTGTATATGATGTGAGTATAAGTTAATTTGCATAAGTCACATTAAAACAAAATAATCTTTTTTCAAATAAACTTTTGCGAACACTTCGAATCGTTAAGGATCAATTAGATTTACTGAAGCTACCACTGGTTTAAAACGTTGCTCTTACCTAGAAGAAACTCGGAGGTAATATGTCAATAGACTATATTTATAGGTTACTCTGCGAAAATCAACTTGCAAAAATAATAACAGTATTATTTTTTTGCTATAATGCCATTTTGCCACATATATTTGCGGATTATAGTAAAATACCATAATCGTAAAATTTGTTGAATATTTCAATGCAAACAATTATTGCAAAGCATTAAATTTTTGAAAGGTCTTTTCCTGTTATTTGTGATTTTTATTTCTTATTTAAATTATTTGATTTCTAAGATTCACCATTTCCAGTTTTTAATTTCAGTTCGGCCTAGCTTGCGACGAGTGGCGTCGCACTTTAATCGGGTCGATACGGACCTTAGGTACACTGGTTGCCCTTCCGATCACAGGATACATCTCTGACCGCTTCGGACGGCGCACCGCTCTCAGCATCAACGCCTTCACCACGGCCTGGATGGGCGTAGTGCGGTACTGGGCGAATACATATATAGGATTTCTTATTTCAGAATTTGTAGAAGCCGTTTTCTCAGGTGGATTTTCATGTGCCTACATTATTTGTAAGTATTTTCTCAGATTGAACGAAAATCGAAAAATAATGCCGAAGATGTCTTGAGGATGATAACTAACAAATTAATGCGTTTTCTTCTATATTTTTTTAGTGATGGAACTTATGGGCCCTAAATATCGAGTCGCTGCTGGAGCGTCTTTGAACTCTTCATTTTCCATAGGTTTAGTTTTTATGGGCTTGATAGCGTGGGGCGTCCCTAACTGGCGTAACCTCACTCTAGTACTATACATCCCACAGCTCATCACTTTTTCATATTTCTTCCTCATGGCCGAGTCCGTTCGATGGCTCTTGAGCAAAGGCCGATTTGATGACGTTGAAAGAGTTCTAAAAAATGCAGCTCGAGTTAATAAAAAAGAGCTATCAGATAATTCATTACGGTTATTGAAAGAACACGCTTTAGATGAGAAAAGGGCCAGAGAAGATGAATTGGCTCAGAGAGCTAGCGAGCCATGGTTGATAGTGCTTGTGTTTAGACACAAGAAGATCTTGATACGAGCCCTAGTATCTCCAGTCTGGTGGATAACCACAACCTTTATATACTATGGCATGTCGATCAATGCTGTGAACATGTCTGGAAATCGATACCTAAATTACGTGGCAGTATCTGCTGTAGAAATACCTGGTTATGCAGCAGCTGTATTTTTGATTGGAAAAATTGGCAGAAAACCAGTACTTATTGTCGCTTTCTGGATTTGTTGCGCTTGCCAAATTGGATATATATTTATGCCTAGTGGTAAGTTTTGAGCTTATTATACACTTGCAATATTCGAAATTTTGTTAGCGTCAACTTACGTTTTTAAAGTACCCTCAATAATGCAATATTATTATCCCTGTTTAAAAACATACGGGACTCTTCATACTATATGTTTACCTGATGTTTTATATATATAAGCATCCGCTTTGCGAAATTTCACCAATATCGTTCCAGCGGATTATCCGTGAAAGTGTGATAGACAGATTTCCACATTTATAGTAGACATCATGATACATGATTTTCACAAGTTACTTCGTAATTTAGATCCCGCAATTTAAGTCTGATAATATAGTAATAAAAGTTACCGACGATAAGAAGTGTCTTAATAATTTTTCCGGATTTACTGACATCGTAAAATGACCAGTTGTGCACGAAACTGGTCACTAGCTAGCTTAGGGTTCTAATTAATGAGCTTATTGCTGCCATAAGAACATTTCCAACATTTAATCTAAAGTCTGAATTGTCTGAAAGTCTGAAATAAATCCAATTTTTTCTTTAACTCGATGATATTCAGCGCCATATTATCATATTTGTTACAATTGTCAAATGAAGGAACATTCATACAATCTTTTGAGTACAGCACTACGTAATATAAAATCTTAATCGTTGATTATAGCGAAGTCATCATCGGCTTCTTTGAATTTACTTTGTTTCGCTTTTATAGCTCTATAATTCTAATTGTCACGATAACTTAATCTATTGCTTAAGTGTGTTCTAATCATAGATTATAGCAATTTTTTTTTAATGTTTACTAGTTTATTTTAGGGATATCTCATCTCATCCACTTTTAATTTTACAATTTCAGATCTTTTCGGAGCATCGTTGGCACTTTATTTAGTGGGCAAGTTCAGTATAGCCACGGTGATGACATCTGTATACGTGTACACGTCAGAGTTGTACCCCACGAGGTACCGCCACAGCCTGTTCGCTTTCTCCTCGATGATGGGCAGGATCGGCTCCATCGTTGCACCACTCACACCCGCTTTCGTTAGTACTATTAACCAATTTTTATGTTTAAAGTACTAAAACAAGATGATGAATTATTGTTCTTTAAAAGATTATCCGCGATTTTCTTGCTTTTTTTTATTGGTAGGAGCAAACTTTCGAATCACTGAAGTTTTGGATGATTCAAAAGTAATTACAAATTCTACTTACCTATATAAAGATAAGAATTTTAACTTAGATAACTACAATTCAAGAATATATTTTGATAGTAACATTTGGAAGACACAGTAGAGAAAGAAGAAGAAAAAATAGTTTTGAATGCATTCAAATATGGAATTTGTATTACAATATATGACTGTATACTGTTCCTTCGAAGAATAAGGTTGAGGCACTAAATTTAGGAACATATGAAAATATTAGAGCTGACTGCACTGCATTATCTTTAATTATATATATATATAATATATATTCTTTTTTCTGAATCTCGGAAACGGCTTTTATGATTTTCATGAATTCGGCATGTAGGGGGTTTTTAAGGGGAAAATCTAGTTAGGTTTCATTTAAAAAAAATATCGTTTTATACCTGTTTTCGGGCAATAAAAAAATTCTAAAATGTAGAATTGAATCAAATGATATTTGAGCTGTCAATTGCAAAGCTGTGGTTATGGGCGTATCAAAAAATACTAGATCTGGGATCGATTCCTATTGCCAAGTGGGATACTTGGAGCTTTCTTTCTTTTTAATTTTTTTTTATATTTAAAAAATTCCAGAGCAAGGCTCGGTCACCCAAGTATTGTCTTTCTACATATTAGATGGCATTTGATTGTAATTGTTGAAATACTATATATGTTTTTTATTTATCCAGGGGGATGACCTGCCATTCATACTGTTCGCTGTGTTCGCTTTCGTATCCGGATTGTTGGTCCTCTTGACCCCGGAGACCCTCGGCACTAAGTTGCCTGACACTATGGAAGAAGCTTCTAATATTGGTGTTAAAAAATCAACTCAAAAATGACGACCATTAATGTATGTTATTTCTTCTTAAGTAATACCGCCTAAATTAAATATTTGTACACACTTGGCATTTTAATTTCTTATAACGATTTTATTTCATTTTCAAATATTTTGAAAAATCATGAAAAACGATTAGCGATGGTCACATTTACATGAACTTCAAAACATTAAAAATTAAAATAATGATGATTACTCCGAAATAAGGCTTATAATGAAGAAGCCTCTTAGAAGAGATTCCTTATCTTATAAACATAATAATTTTTAAACAATGCTCTATTCGGTTATTTTGGATAGTTCGATATGATGTTCCGGCAACATAGGTTGAATTTTGAAATAAAGAGTAGGATGGGCAATATTTGGAAAATAATTGGGCAGATCTTAAATATTTTCATCTTCATTCTCATTTTAATCATCAGTCATTTGTTCCATCTTATCTATTATCTTAGATATGAGGATTAGAATAAGCACTACATCTAGTTCAGTTTTAAACTTACTCTTATAGATAGGCCATCGGAACAATAGTAATATTTTAATGAAAGAATGGTAACAAAACTTACCGCATTTAAAATAGTTAATTTTCCGCGTAAACCCAGTTTGGACCCTGCCCCTATAATGGCACGTGATTTGCAATCATGACTTAATCAAACTAAAGCTGTGTTGTAACTACCTGTTCAATTTCAATTATCATTTATGTAATATTAAAAAAATAATTGAATTTATTTTTGTAACTGATGTAAGTTATCCGGTATGAAAAGAAATGAGTTAAAGTGTAACACAAAAACTAAAATACAAAGGGACGTTTTAGGAACAGGAATTTTTCAGGAGGAGCTTAACAGGCTCGACTTATATACTAAGAATAACGAGCTATCACTACGTTCTTTGAATTTGCTCACAAATGAAGATCTTGTTGGTTCTGACATACAAACATAAATGTAATATATACATAAAAGCAATTTAACTAACGCGATAAATATTGTATTTTTAGAAAACTTTACATTAAAAACTTAAAGTATATTATTTATTTTAAGACTTATAAATAAAATAATGCAGAAAAAATCATTTGGCTTTTCGATAGCTTAATTGTTCCGCCTCCTCCATGGTGTTTGGCAGTTTTGTGCCGAGAGTTTCTGGAGTCAAAAATATAAGAAATCCTGAGAGTAGGGCGAACGATCCGAATAGGACGGACGGAAAACTCTCCCATACCGTTAAAGCCTGAAACAAAGCAATAATAATATTTAAATATGTTAATATTTTAAAAATATAATATGGAATAATCTAGTAATAAACAATTATGGGGGTATGAAAGCTAAAGTGTTCATCATTTAATTTAAGAGAATGAACATTTCATATCTTTTCATGTCATAGAAAACTAAAATGAAATTAGCACTAAGAACTTACAAGGGCTGGAGTAAGAGGTGCAGTTATAGACCCCAAACGTCCCACCATAGATGAAAAAGCAAACAAACTGTGCCGGTATTTGGTTGGGTAAAGCTCTGCGGTGTACACGTAGACAGAAGTCATCACAATGGCAATGGAGTACTTGCCAATCAGGTAAAATGTAAGAGACAAGCCAAACCATCCTGCAATTATAACCAAGGTAAATCATTATTCTTACTTCATATTATTACTAAAGAAGTACTAAGTAATGTCGTTATCGTTGGGAAATAATTGTAAGAGAAAATTGAGAATCTTATAAATATAAAGAATATTTCTCAAACTAACAATTAGTTTCTACCAATAACAGCTTTAGGCAAATTGAAGATGCTACAGTGAATGGAGGCTCATTAACTTACGTGTATGTAAATATTAGAGCTTTTAAATTAAATGAAAACTGGCAGCAATTTTATCGTTGCAATATAGATTTTTGGCACCAAAAATGCACGAAGCAAGTAATTATACTTTCTTTTTTTATCCAGGAAAAACCCCTTATGGGTACCGCCGCCCGACGGGGACAGGCGGTGGTTATGTCGGACTCGCACCGACTAAAACGACCTGTGTGCTCCACCACGCTGCCGATGGCAAGGACAGGGTATCATTGTACATATTGCCCCCATCCCGCCGACAGCTCTGATCCCAGAGAATAAACACCTCCAGGTAGGGGCCCCTCGAAAGAGAAGCCCCCCTCCGCTAACCGGTGCATCGGGAGCACCAGATGCACCGACCGCCTCGGGGACCTGTAAGCCAGGCGTCCGATGTACCCCGTTCGGAACACCCGAAGGTCCCCAGTTAGGGCGGCAGACGATGGGCTTGGGCGAGTCACTAACACCTGGACTCACCAGCAGCAAATTGGATCCAGAACAACAGTTCGTGGAACCGCTACGCCGCCTCCCTCCGCCCCCTCCGCAGAGCAAAGGGAGGCCATCGCTGCCCACGATCGCTCCCTGCCCACCGTGTTTGCTATGTCACGGTCGACAGGGAGAGATCGCGCCCCAAGTAGGGGCCCCAACACCTTGGTGGGCGTTTCCGCCCCCACCGGGTAATTTTTTATAGAGGTTTTCTTCCTCGCAACCCGAAGGTCCCCGTTCCCATTGCTGGGCTTCCGGGTCTCGCCGACGGTGGCCGTTACCATGTCCAGCCAGACTTAGAGTAAGCCCAACTGGACCCGTCGCCCATTAGGGACTTCACCCCAACCCCCCCGAAGTCCCCGGCCCGTCCAGATTGCCCTCTGCTAATCAGAGGGACAACTGGATTGGCCACCCCTCAGCGGTCCGTTCGCCAAGACTAAGCTTGCCCAGGGTGCGCCACGAGGAGGCCGACCACTTTGGCACCCCAAGTAATTATACTACATCAAGCTCAATCAACTTTTGTATGTTTAGTTGTAGTTAAAAAAAAAAAATTAACAAACGACGAAACATATTGTTCACTTCGTGCTGTTTGTAAACAAATCTGTTCTCCCTTAAGAAGTGATGCAGAAGTTAAATAGCAGTATATAATTACGATACGTACCATCCGGTATGAATGCGAATGCAAACTGGCAAGCTGCACACAGCCAGTACCCACCAATGAGGACAGGTTTTCTTCCTATTCGATCCAAAAGCAAGATTGCGGTCCAGTAACCAGGGATTTCTACTAAGGCGACATACACGTAGTTTAAATACCGGTTGCCAGACAAATTGACAGCGTTAATGGACATTCCATAGTACACCAATGTGTTCGTGATCCACCATATCGGGGAGACGGCGCAACGGAGCAGCATAATACGAGATCTTATTACTAAAAGTGCCAACCAAGGTTCCTTAGGTTTTTCTTTTAACTTCTCGGCTTCCGCAGTAGCTCGGAGCGCTTGCAACGATTTATCTGTCAGTTCCCTATTATTCATCTTTGCCACCTTCTTCAGGATAGCTTCGGACTCCTCGTATCGACCTTTGCTCATGAGCCAACGAACGGACTCAGATAGGATCCAAAAGTAGGACACTATAAGCAGCTGTGGTGCGTACAGTACTTGGGTCAGGGTTCGCCACTCGGGCACGCCCCAGGCAATAAGTCCCAGAAACACCTGTCCCAACGCGAACATAGTTGACACAGTTGCTCCGACGATTACCCTATATTTTGGCCCAACCAATTCAGTAACTGAAACAAGTGGCATAAAAATAGATTTGACTTTACATCAACTTGAGAACACTAATTTTTTTAAATTATTTTTTTACTGTAAAAAAGAGCAACTGCTGAACTTTTTGTTAGATTTTGTCAATAGGAATTTTTCTGGACCAGCAATAAATTCTAAAATTCAAAGCTTTTATTTACAAGGTTTATTTGGCAACATCAACCGTGTCTCCTTATTAGTTAGCTTATATAAGAATTTGACAATATTAAGAAAATACCTAAAATATAACACGAGGAATAGGCTCCGGCACCAATGGTAGATTCAATGACCTCTGTGGTAAGGAACCATTCGTAGGAGTTAACGAAGGAGCGGACGAGCCCCAGCCAGCCGGTGTTGAAGGCGTTGATGGTGAGCGCCACGCGGCGGCCCCAGCGGTCCGAGATGTAGCCGGTGATCGGGAGCACCAGCAGCGTGCCCACCGTGCGGATAGATCCGATTTGTGACCGGCGCCACTCGTCGCACGCCAATCCGAACTGAAAACACGAATTTAATATGTACTACCCCGGACACGCGTTGTTTTAATTCAGTCTGCTTTTGGCTTGATTTTTTACAAAAGCATACAAGATATCTTAGCCAAGTTTTCATTTTCCAATGACTTGTAATCATTTAAATTACATGTTTTGAGGGATCATAATATCAAGCATGAAATGCTTAAGGTAACTAACGTATTTAATACTATTATTGACTTTTCAAATGCCGCATTAATCAAAACCACATGAAAATCTGATCAGTAGTCTTTGAGTTTATCGCAAAAAGATGGACATATAGAGGCGGCGGTGGACTTGTGAATTGTGTTTTATAGTCGTTATATCTACGGGAAAAGGTAAGTCGGGATGAGAACAACTTTTTTGGCGCTGATTTCTTAGGAACGGGGGCGAGCCTTAACGTAATACGCTACACGCGTTTACACTTTGGCCTCGTCCAATATCAAGGTAGCCCCTTAAAACTTGGACTGGCAAGCGGCTAGAGTGTGCATCTCTCATTAAAAAAGAAGTTTGAAGTGGAAACTCTAGTGCCGTGGAATAAGAAGTTAAGGGCTCGAGAATGAATGTATTTAATTATTTTTCCCAAAAGAATTAGAATTTCTTTTCTTCTCAGCCGACGGTAAACAAGTGGTAGTTTGCTCCATTGCCCCTGTCTCCGAAGTATTATGGGTTTTATTGCAAGGAAAGGATACTTCAAGATAAGCTGAAGAAGAAACTCACATCATAGACGATGCTTAGTGTGTTTTCGTACACGTAGTCTTGGCAGGGCTCAGTCCGTGTTCTGTCGAACCAGTCTGCCGGGCACTGCTCGACGGCGGCCGCCGTCACTGAGCTATTGGAAAATCGCTCGCAGTTCTCGAAGCTAGTAGCGCTGGTACCTGGGATCGCATTAAGAACCCAGTCCGGGCGAAACGTTGGATTTTCTCCATCACATTGTGGAATTAAGCACCTGCAATATCATAAAAATCAACTTTTATAATTGCCCTAGCAACTTAGCACGAGTTTCGGGTTGATATGCCTAAATTTACAGGCAGGCGTAATGATGTTAATTTGTTTACAAATATTAAAAATCCAAACATTTCTTTGATGGATTATTAAGATTTTTAATTGTTGATAGGAATAGGGAATTAAAAAGATTACGTACCAATCACAATGGTATTAATCGTACTATCTACGTAAATTACGTATTATGGAGGCTAATCTTTGTTCCTTAGATCAATATACATAGGGTTGCCCCTTGATTTCTAAGTTTACAATTTTTTTAATGTCACTAAAGATATATTTCCTATTAACAAATAAATAGTAAAAATATTAAACTCCTAGGCATAGGCCTCCTCGCTCCGTTTTCCGAAAGAAGGATTGGAGCTAAGACCTACCACACTGCTCCAATATAATCCTTCACCGAAAAGCATGTGATAAATTGCAATTATCAATTGGACACGTAAGTTTTAACAGAAAACTCATTAGTGCCTCCCCGCGACACACTACATGTACATTAAGAGAATCTAATGATTCAATTGATAATTGCAATTTATCACACGCTTTACGGTGAAGAAAAACATCGTTACCTACCAATCCGCATCGGAGCAGCGTTGAAAAGGATTGGAGCTCTTAGCTCCAATCCTTCTCTCCAAAAACGGAGAGAAGAGGCCTATTCCAAGCAGACGGGGAATAACAGGCCGCTACTTACTTACATTAAGAGAAACACAATTATAATACTTAACAGTTTACCTAGTAGGTATCCTCGCGGTTGTGAAAATATATTCCCCTGCAGCAAACGCTGAAAATATTACTGGTAACGTAGCCAACAAGGTCGTTATGATCTGATACTTCCCAAATTGACCCACTTCATCTTTCAAGATGTTGTCCAAATCAAACGCAGGCTCCTCGTTATCATTTTTAACATCAATTTTCTCTTCCTTACTCATATTATTAATAGAATTGATTTAACTTAAATTCTATCTACTGAACTCATATAGAAACAATTTCACACTAACCCAGTTTTACGACATTTGGTACGTAAGATATTGTTTTATCAATGCCAATTTAAGTATTACAAATAAGATATTCAATGATAAAACCTTTGATTATTTAATATTTATTGGCAATTATCTTATCCTTATAATTTTTATTATTCTAATTGTTCTCTTGCGGCACGTTTTGGATACGCCCTTGGGATAAAACATGTTAACTGATTTCTAAAGTAGAAACATTGGGTACTGTGCCATGGCCAAATATATTACAATGTTTACAGTATTTTTAGACACCGTTATTGCTGAACATTGAGCTTTATCAGCCTCACCAAGGGGTTGGAGGTTGGACCGAGTCAAACTCTGGGCAATTGTGTTTTCTATAAATATGCTTACTCGCCTTAATAATACTTCATCAGCGTCGTTTAAGTGGGTCGCTTATCCCACTCTGTGCGACCACAGAGTGGGATAAGCGACACAATATGTTTTTATCATCCATTCTCTTCTATCATTAGAATAGTCCTGAATAGGAGCTGACCACCCGTCCTGTACTAATAGGCGTACCCAAAATTAAATTTAAATCATTCGTCAACTCTGGCGCTATTTCTTTCAAATGCATACCATCCTTAATACAATCCATCCATCTTTTTTTCGGTCTCCTTCTAGTCATATATCCATCCACATTCAAATTTAAAAGCTTTTGGTGACGTGATATCCTCCGTCCTCATTACTAGACCATGCCTTCTTATCGAAACTTCGAAACGATTTTTGGCGAAGGAAAATATCGTCCAACAATCTGTTAATCTATAAAGAATTAAAGAGTAGGTTGCAACCGGTTCCCAAATGGTCTAATATCCAATTCTCTCTACAAAAGGAGACATGAGACCCTTTCCCAGCAATGGGATAGCAACAGACTACTTTTCATATTTACAATTATATACGAAACGTTACAAAAACGTGAGATTAACTAAACATTCCGGATAAAAGGAAATAATCTTGATAGCGAAATTATTTATGATATTCTCAATAAAAACATATAATTTATATTACACGATGACTACTTACTATTGTTTATAACAAGGTTGTTTACTCCCTTCACTGGGAAATACACAAAAAATATTTTTATTGTCATTTAATTATTGCTTGATATATTACCACATACGAAGTCAGAACGTAAACGCACGTACAGCTTGGATGTTATATTTCGAAGTGAAGCTTAAGGAAATTGGTATTTTTACATTCAAATCTTTACAGTATATTTTTAGCAAAGCACACAGAAAAAAATTGCGTGCATAATAAACAAAGTAGGAATCGTCATAAGTTTGTGGCTCCTACATTGCGCCTTGCAAAATGTGTATCTTGCAACATGTGATCGATTTTCTCAAAATCTACTAAACGAATTTTTGTACGGTTTTTGCTTAAAGATATTTCAATTCTGCCGGAAGGCTTAGGTTATAAGCACATCACGGTTTTTTGTGAATTGTATTAAAAAGTCGCGCGGTTATAAAAAAAACTCGCCTGCTTGGAGCTTTACTCGCGTGTGCCGCATAATCTAGCAGAGATATTTAACAGTAATGTGATAGAGAATTATAGATCTACAAAAATACTACATAAAAGTCTGCGACAGCGTCTTTATCTCTTAAGGTTAACTCACAATAACTACTTCTACGTTCAAAATTTCGATTTGGGAAAAATTGCGTGGCACACTGATTTCCACGCGTGCAAAGCCGCTGGCACGCGTAGTTTTATAATAAAATTGAACATGCAAATCTTGCCATAAAATTTAACAGTTTTAACTTACTATAAAAAACCTATCTATTTAACCTATATCTATATTTAATATCCTAATATAGAAAACCTATTATATTATTGAGGATTAATTATATGATAAAGATTCATATATATAGCTGCATTCCGAAGCAAAGACAAAAAAGAGCAGCCGTCGAGCTGACTATTCAAAAGCACTTGCCATATGTTTACTGGAATAAAGAATATTATGAATTTGAATTTGTATATCGTGTATAGCCAGTCGGTAATAAATAGGACTTGGATCATGAAGGTTGTCATACCTACACCATATAGCGGTTTTTCGTATTATGTACCTTGTAAGTCGCCATTTCAGCGATTCTTTAGGCTGTATTAGTTATTTCGGTTTTTCAACGGATACCCACGTTCCTGATTGAATCACAAACATTATTTCCATCGCCCTATGACACTAATTTCTGATCTCTAATTCCGAAAACCAATAGTTACCAAGTTCGAAACGAAGTACCAAGTTCAAGTACGAAAGGTCAATAGTTACCAAGTTATCAAAATATATAATGAGATCTCCAAAAATAAGTATTTTGCATTTTTATAGATATATATATTAATTTTTTTAAAAGCGAAAAGATATACAAGAAGAATTGCTATTATATACTATAAGGCTGCAATCGTAAGAATTTTTTTTAATTCGATGGAACGAAAATGAATCTATTTAACATACTCAATTATAAAGGCGAGAGATTGTCTGTCTGTACCATATTTAATTTCTAATCCGCTGTACCAATGTTGATTAAATTTGGTACAACTGAAATTTATACATTGGGCTAACATCATCCTCCTGCCCTTATCCCACTCTAAGTAGGGTCGGCACAACATGTTAAAAACATGCTTACACATGATTTGGCTGCGTTTTTGCGACCGGTGGTCTATTCCACTAAACCGGATACCACAAGGTGGGTCAGCTTACCTTAGTATTTTAGGACACTTTGGTAAGAAATGAGTGATCTATTCTACTTAGCCGAATATAAAAGGGTGGGTTGACTTACTTTAGTCGCCTTTTACGACACCTCGGTAAGAAATGAGGTTAAAAGATATTGTGCCGCTTTGATAGCAGCACCCCGCGATTTTTTTTAAGATCAGTCTACCTCATTAGGGGTCTACACGCTCCGTTTTCCGGGGCGGGGTCACCATTCTAGCACCTTTAGACTTTAACGCCTCGCCCACTGTCACTACAGCTTCGCAACACTCTGAGTTTTATCGGCAATTTTAGTTCATATATCTCCTTATTCCTGATTTGATCAGGTAGAGACAAGCTCATCACCTGCAGAGAGCGAATCTGAGTTTTGAAAATGTGAAAGTCTGCAACAAACAGTCTCATATTTTAGTATTTCTTTCGGCAACAGGAAAAAACACGTTGTTCATGAGCAACAAAGTAATTAATTAATAAAGGTTTAATTCGTCCGAGTATAAATTCAAATTCAAATTCTGATGGCGCTGTACAATATTAGCCCTCACTATTGAGTGTGAAATTAAATTAGTACTAGTAAGGAGAACAATTTTGTTAGAGCAGGTTCTAATACCAACGTAGTTCAAGTATCATAAGAACTTTTACTTATCCTAGTGATATCAGCCTGTCTTAGTTCTTACACACATATTGTACTTTAAAGGATTATTAATACTTAAGTTGGCGCCAAAAAAGTCGCGGGTACCAAAAGTTTCCTATATAAAGTTTTATTTACAAATTAAATTTAATGATCTACATTAAAGCTATGTTTTCTTGACACCAATATTAGAAGCTTCTTCCATAGTGTCAGGCAGCTTAGTGCCGAGTGTTTCCGGCGTGAGGAACACCAGTGCACCGGAAGTGAAGGCGAACACACAGAACAGGGCTGAAGGGAAGTTATGCCATATCGCTTGTCCCTGGAAACAATTGAAAAATCATAAAAGAGCGCTCACAAATCATTTACAATGAACACGTGACGTAGCAGTGGACTTTTGAAAGCAGTCATAGCTTTAAACCAAGGAGGTAAAACTGAGCGATATCAGTAGGCTAAATTAAAGTCGTTAATAATGCTTGAACTAGAGTGATATTTATTTTAACTTACTATTTTACCATGACAGTTTAAAAACACTATTAAAGGAACTGAAACAGAAAGCCTAACTATACTGTTGAGGATTACTTAGATGATAAGAGTGCGTGGATATAGCTCATTTTGACCCTGTATATGACAGTAATAACTAAATGTAACTAGTCATAAGAATTATATTTTGAAAAGGGCAGCCGCCTAGTTTCTTGCAAGCTCTTTTTTAGGACCAGCTTTCCAAACCAGCAATTGAGTTGACAATTCAAAAGCACTTGTTTACAAGTTTACTTGAATAAAGAATATTTTGAATTTAAATTTAATATCAAATACTTGAGTTATGTATTTTCAAAATAGTCCTATTTTGAAAATACATTCATAACGTGGACTAATAACGTATATAATAGTTTACTGTACATGAACAATAGCATAGAATTATTATATTAAAGTGGGGCAGGCCTGTAATTGAAAGTTGCAACAAATTTTAAGATATTATGAATCAATCTTCCAATCGTCTAAGAATTTTGTAAATGCTATTTAGGGAGCTGCGTTTTGTCAAGTATTCGATAAAGATAATGATGTTCAGATAAATGTAAAGATAATAATCTATATGTCAAAGTATATATTCTTATATAGTAGTATTCTATTCGTACGGACGAATATACATATGTTCCAGACAAAATTTGATGTATATCATAAACATAAGAAAGCTCAAAGTAAGTTTGTGCTTCCTGTGTTGCGACTCAGCAGAGTTAGCAACTCATTCGCTTCTACAAATTCTTCTTAAAATTCCGTAATCCATACTAGATCTGTCTACAGAAAGTTTTATATTGAGTGTAAGAAATATACTTACACGTGCGTAATGAACATTATAAAATTGAAGATTATTTGGATGATAAAAAAGCCTGGATTCGAAAATCCTTTAAGCTTCATACAAGACTGCGGTTTAATATTGTAAATTGAAAATGTTTAAAAGAATGACCGCCAAGTTTCTTTCTGATTCTTCTTGGTAAGAGCAACATTCCGAACAAGTTCTATCTTTATTAATCATATTGATCCTTGACGATTCAAAAGTGCTTGAAAGAGCTTATTTGAACAAAGATTATTTTGATTTGAGTACCAATGCTCTATTTACTCGTAAACACAAATACCATTTGATAAAAATATTCTATAGTTTATCCACTAGGCGATGTTGAAACTTCACTTCATTATTATTTTTTGATAATGTAAAACTTTTATACAAGTCTGCAGTGAAGTATTGTAAAACTTTATTGATTTATGGACCTGTTTCATTTGCTCTCTTATTAAATGAGATTTATTATCGATCTGTCTTCTTTAAGTGTAATTAGACAAAGATAAGTGTATGAGATTCATCTACCCTCCCATTCTTTATTGGACACTCACTTACAGGCCTGCCTAGGGCTACCCTACTCTATCTCTTTCTATGCAATTATGGCTACCATTGCATACAATACAGTATTGGAAGCCGTCAAATCGGATTAATTTTATAATACAGACGAAACATGTATCTGATAAGAAATTTATTACCTTACCGAAAGGCACTATTAAATTAAATAATAATAATGTCAGCATTTTTAGAATGTTGAAAGATATATATTTTATTGAATATATAAAAGCAGTTATACATTGATAAAGTTTTACAATTGTACACCGCAGACTTCGATGTGTAGATATTACTTACTTCACATTTATCTGAACATTATCTCTATTAAAGTATTACAAATATTTGACAGACGCAGACTCTGTAAATACCATCTAAAAATTCTTAATTGATTAGAACGGGTGACAAATAATCTATGATATCTAAAAATATGTTAAAAACAAAGATAAAGACCGTAGTCTGTTTTAAAATAAACATAGTTTTTAACAGAATATTTAATTTTGGATCACTAATAGGTTTCTTTCTTTGGTCAGTCAGTTTATAATTTAATTGACTCTTTGTCAAAACTCGAGCAGTACATATAAAACAAAATTTAACTAATTATAAATCATCCTCTGTCCTTTATTCCACTCTAAATGTGTTTTGGCTGCGTGTTCACACCTCGGTAAGAAATGAGCGTGATCTATTCTACTCAGACGGATGCCACACGGCTAATAAAACAAAATTTTCTAAAAAAAAATGAAATTAAATAAATGCAGAACAGGGCGCTAATGGCAAGGCTTTTTATACAGTGTCTTTAAAGGTTTTATGTTATAAGAGCTTTAGCCCGCGCAAATGGTACTAGTATATGATACATACCAATGCTGGTGTTAGCGGAGCGGTAATAGAACCAATCCGACCTATCATCGAGGAGAATGCAAGCAAACTGTGTCTGTATTTCGTGGGGTAGATCTCCGACGTGTATATGTAGAGCGACATCATCACTATTGCGATACTAAACTTGCCGATGAGGTACATCGATAAGGAGACCCCGTACATACCTGCAAAATAAAGTTTTGGCAGAAACAAAATTTGCGGAACATAAGTAAAGTAAGTACGACAGAAATCGAAAAACATCCTGTTAATTCCATACTTGCAGTGAAAGGAGAAATATGTCTTTGTCCAACCTATCAACAAAGTTACAAAGTCCCTTTGATTAATTATTGCTACTGGTAAGCTCGCTGATAAGTATAGCCGGTTTCTATATATTAACTATGAATACTACCCACGATAGTTAAAATTAAAAAAAAAATGTCGATACAACCTCTATAAATAGAAAAATCATTCCAGGCGATACAAGACCATTGCCGCAAATGCCTTCCGATCAGCTCAAGGTAGGCACAAAGCTTCTTCATGAATATAAAAACAAAAATTTAAATCGCTAGAAATTAATGGTGACCTATACTGCATACATCCTGCAACAAAGGTACCATTTAAATAGTTCACTGGACTTACCATCTGGTATAAAGATATAGGCGAGTTGACACGCAGCGCAAGTCCAATAGGCGCCAATCAGCACTGGCTTTCTACCGATTCTATTCATCAACAGTACAGCAAGCCAATATCCCGGTATTTCTGACAAGGCCACGGAGATATAGTTTACATAGCGGTTGCCGGACATGTTGACAGAGTTAATAGACATGCCGTAGTATATGAGAGCACTGGTCACCCACCATATCGGAGACACGCAACACCGCTTTAGGATAACTTTGTGCTGGAACACGAGCTTAATAAGCCAAGGCTCTGTTTTCTCGCTTCCCTCAGACGTGCTTGCTTTCGCCGACTCCGCACTCTCCTTTAACGCTTCCAGCGATTTGTCTGACAGCACTCTATTGTTTATTTTAGCGACTTTCTTCAGAAATATCTCTGTTTCATTATAACGGCCTTTGCTCAAATACCAACGTACCGATTCCGACATGATCCAGAAGTACGAAATGAGGGCCAATTGTGGAATATAAAGAGTTAGGGTTAAGTTTCTCCAATCTGGTACAGCCCATGCGAGTAGGCCCAATATAACTTGTCCAATTGAGAAAAAAGTGTTTATGATAGCGCCGGCGACCACTCTGTATTTAGGACCAACTAGTTCCATTACTGAAACATAGAGTTTAGATAAATGACACAATAGATTTCGAAATATGATTTACTACTATCTAGCGTGGCATCGCTTGCGAGGAAATCAGTGTCACAAAAGACACAAAGGTAATTATTGTGAGTTAACCATAAGAGATAAAGATATGCTGTTACGGACTTTAGTGTAGTATTTTTCTAAATCTACAATTCTCTAGTACATTAATTCAGTATATCTTTGCTGGTTTACGCGGCGCACGCGACTAAATATCCAAGCAGGCGAGTTTTTTTTACAATCTCGCGGCCTTCAACACAATTTACATTAAACCATAATATACTATTAACTTAAGCCATTTGGAAGAGTTATGGCATTCAGTAAAAACAGCACTAAAATCAATCCAGTAGATTTTGAGAAATTTGATGAGGTACAAACGAACAGATTTTAAGGACTTCGTTTTATAATAAGTATTGATATTGATAGACTATTCAAATTATATTAACCTAAGATATAGGTGCAAGAGAAGGCACCGGAGCCAAAGGTCGACTCGACCACTTCGGAGATCAGGAAGCCATAGTAGGTGTTGGCCCAGTACCGCGCGATGCCCAGCCAGGCCGTATTGAACGCGTTCAAGCTGAGGGCGACCCGCCGGCCCCAGTGGTCAGAGATGAAGCCGGTGATGGGCAAGGCGGTGAGGGTGCCAAAAGTACGGACTGATCCAATCAACGTTCGACGCCATTCGTCGCACGCCAGGCTATACTGGAAAACATAAGAAAACATGTTTGTTGTTTATTGCTTATTTAAACACAATACATATTACATAGCGTATTATGATTAAAGAGGTTAATAATGAGTAGTGTATAACTCGGGCGCTATAACTCTAGCAAGCAAAGCTTTTCATCTATTTATTTTACCAAAATTAATTAATAGATTAAATAGTTAAATTTATATAAACTTTTTATTTTTCTTCTTCAATTTTTGTCCTTTTCCTACTGTTACTCAAAGGTTGACTGGAAGAGATCCTTTTTAGGGATAAGTCTTTTCTATAGGGATAGGGATAAGTTCTAGAGCTTTCGTAAGGTACAGTGAGCCTCATTATTTCATTATGTATTTGATCTTGTTAATCACGTTTATACTGTGTTACCGCTTAATTACATAGGTAGAAACAAAAGCTTATTTTATTTGGACGTTTTATTTGTCATGGTGGTGAGTGTGTGTAGTGCTCTGTACTATGGAGTTCCACAGTAGTGCTTCTATAAATCATTTACTTCAACTGTTCAAATATTGTTACACATATATACATATATATAATTGTCATTACCGTATATTTGTTTGTCTTTAGTTTTTATAACTATTATTATTTCCAACTGTAGATCTATTCGTCATTCCCCAACTCGGTTTCAAGTTATCACGAGTTGAGTCACTTACTTGGTATACAACAGTGTCCGTGTTCTCATAAACATATTGGGAGCAACCCTCAACAGCTTCCCGGTCAAACCACTGCTGGGGACACACGTCGCTCCTCGTGGTGCTGTTGACGGACTCGAAGCGGAGGCAGTTGTCGAAAGAGCCACCACTACTTGGCACGGCATTCAGTATCCATGGTGGTGAAAACTCTGCAGCTTCCATACCCTCGCACTCCGGGATCAAGCATCTACATTATTACTTACTAATTATACTTATATTATCAATAATTATATTTAAAACTAGCAATCGCCAGTGGTTCTGCCCGCGTGGAAAGATTATAACCGTAATATAGTATTTTGTAAGTAAGTAGCGGCCTGTTACTATCCCACTGCTGAGATTAGGCCTCTTTTTTGGAGAGAATGATAGGAGCTAAGACCTATCACGCTGCTTCAATGCGAATTGGTAGGTTACACATATCTCCAGAAATATCTAGAGATATGCAGGTTTCCTCACGATGTTTTCCTTCACCGAAAAGCGTGTGATAAATTGCAATTATCAATTAGACACATAAGTTTTAACAGAAAAACTCTGTCTGCCCGGGTTTGTACCCGCGACCTCCTCGAAAGAGTTGAACGGTGTTACCGCTGGGCCATCACACCTTATAGTCTTTTGATAACCATAAAAATAGTTAAAGTGGGTTAACCTTAAAAGCTAGACACATGCTGTTGCGGACTTTTATTTAAAACTTTTAGAGGGGGACAATTTGGTAATACATTATTTTTTAATAACTAATACCGTTTACTCAGCGCACGCAAGGAAAGCTTTAAATTTTGCTGTTTTTGAAATATTTTTTATTGCTGTTCCTCTTCTATTCATTTTAGCGTGATGTGATATAGCCTATAGCCTTCCTCAATAAATGGACTATCTTCGATTAGCGCCTTTAAACAAACAAACAAACAAACTCTTTAGCTTTTTATAATAGTATAGATGTTCAATTTATAGATACCTTGTATTGATTCTGGCCGTAGTGAACAAGTACTCCATGGAAGCGAAAGCAGTAAATATAATCAATATGGCTGTCAGAAATAGTATCCGAATCTGATATCTTCCGAATTGCCCGATTTCCTCAATCAATATTTTGTCTAAGTTAAATTTGGATTTTGTCGCGTCTTCTACATCGTTATTTTTGGATGCCATATTTAGAAATCACCTTCGCACGACGCGAAACCGTACTCGAGTTCATAAATTGTTAAAACCTCAATAGCATAATATAAAGCAATAATCATTTGTACTGTTAAGATAAACAGTATTTTATCATATCTCTTTGTAATGGAGATCAGTTTCAGTTTTCAGTTGAAAGTATTCAGTAATACTACGGAAATTAGCCGATAAGTTATACAGCGTGTGAGATAACTTTAAAGATTAATGTATTTCATTCATATGTTAAGTTTTTACATAAAACAAGTACTTAAAGAAAATTAAATAAAATAATTCGATATCAACTCGGAACAAACCGCGGGACAAGCTAGAGATATTATAAATATTTAAAAGATGATTATATTCTGCCCTAGTTCGAAGCGTGGAACAAATATGTCTATATTTGAAATTGCTATTATAATTGAAAAGGCGTATCGAAAATTAGTTTCATATTTTTGTTTACACGAGTCGACGTTGCAAATTTTATGATTATTTAATTAACGACTTTCTTACGAAATGGAAAAATGCATGATATCTAGCAAGAAAAACATTAAACTGGACTGTGATAACGTAATTTATGCATTTTATGCTCAAAATTGACAATGAATTCATATAATTTAAATGAATGTCTTGAAATCCGAAACAGATTGAACAACAGCGACACGTGGATGGGTTCGCTCGGTCGAATTAAAAAAAATCACTTGAAGGTTAGCGTCGTTACCTTTGAACAGGACTTGTGAACGAAAGGACGTGGGTTCGAATCCCGGCCATTATACTACAGACTTGAACCCACTCTTAAGACAAGCATTTAGTTTAGCTGGAAAGGTTAACAAGTGTACTAGTAATTTGTAAACCAAAATAGCTACTAATCTTTAAAAGAAAATGTAACCAGTTATAAGAATTATATTTTAAAAAGAGCAACCGCCGAGTTTCTTGCTGCCTCTTCTCGATAGGAACAACTTTCCAAATCAGCAGCAGAGTTGAAGATTCAAAAGCGCTTGTTAACAAGTTTACTTGAATAAAGAATATTTGGAATTTGAATTTGAATAAACTTCAATAATCTTGGCTTTTTTTTATATATCTATCTTAAATTACTTACACGCTAGGACTATACAAATCATGCCCACGTGGAATGGTCCCAAGAATGCTGGCAGAGTTTCCGCGGTGAATCGCTAAGCTGATTCTTTGTGCGAAAAAAGAACCAGCCCTCTTGTCACCTGAAGAGGCAATTAAGCGGGGTGTTAAAACGGATAAAAAAATTCTCACATTGACTCCATGGCGCTAGGGTCTCAACTGAAACGGCACAAATATATAATATCGATGAGAGATGCATACTTCCGCCATTTGCCGGATTCGGCTATTTCCGCCGCAGCTCCAGGTCTTGACGCTGTTTCCCTGATATTGGATTTGAATATAATAATATTAATTGTTGTGTACAATAAAGAGATTTACAAGTACAGCCGGTCACACAGGCAAGTGTACACCGACCTTAGTATAAACTAATACTGTATGCTCACTAACACTCATCTTAAGTCGAGCGGTGTGACGCGTTACACAGCGTGCGAAAATACGCGCGGAGATCGATATAAAATGGACAGATACAAATTCTGAATATAACCTGAATAAATACTATTTACTATTTTATAAAATATAAAAAAATATATATAACGCGCGAAATACACCGGTGGAAAATAATATAAATTGCATAGATACAAAGTTATATATCAATCTAAAAATGCTGCGATATATTTGTGAAGTATAACATATACATATAAAAATATACTTTTCTAATAGACTCTGTGATTTTGTTATTGTGTTGTGTTAAATTACGTTCTCATGGAGTTCCCTGTTCAGTGAATCTGCTATTACTTTCTAAATTAAAAGGTATATATTAATTTTTCACTCATTTCATTTCTGGGCCTGGGTTCATCACGTCTTTTTTTATTTCGGGACACTTGATATTGAAACTTGTATATTATAGTAGTTGTACCCGCAAAGTATAGATGTCATCATCTTCCTGCCCTTATCCCACTCTAAGTGGGGTCGGCACAACATGTTATAAACATGCTGTCACATGATTTGGCTGCGTTTTTACGACCGGCCGCCTGCCTGTCAACTTACCTCTGTCGTAATTTACGACACCTCGGTAAGAAAGAGGGTGGTCTTTTCTACTAAACCGGATACCACACGTTGGGTCAACTTACATTAGTCGCCGTTTACGACACCTCGCTAAGAAATAAGGTTAGTTTATTCTACTCAGCCGGATACAACATGACGGGTCGACTTACCTTAGTCGCCTTTTATAACACTTCGGTAAGAAATGAGGGTGGTACTATTCTATTCAGCCGGATAACACACGGTATAAAGTATAGATGTATAATACTTTTAAAATATCAGAATATATCATGAAGTATAGTTCTCAAATCTACGTTAATTTACCTTTGCAATAAAACCTATTTAATTACTGGATACATTGATTAAAAAGAAAAAAAAAGAAAAAAAGATTCTTTAGAAGAGACATTCCTTCAAACGCTCAGCATTTGAAAAGTCGATATGAAAGTTTTTATTTGCAAAATTTTGTATTTTTCGATAGAAAAGCACGTTGTAGGTATTATAAACCTCATTAAAATAATATGAAAATTGCCGTGAAATTGAAACGATACTATGTTTATTGATAAGAATAAATACGCGAAAGTAATAATAACATTATTTTGCTATAATCCGCGATGAAGTAAAATAGAAAATATATATAATGCTAAATGTAGAGGACAATCGGTTTTCATACCTCATACATGCAGGATTCGTAAAACACATGCCCAAACCCCCACCACCGCCACCACAATACACAAGCACTACACACGTTCAGTATCACAAACTTAACAATCGTTTCGCCCCGCAACCGAAGCATCATCAGGAGAAAATCGCAATGCAGGATTATAGCAAAATATTTTTTGTTTTATGGAAACACAAAGTAACGCCTACTTACCACTAAGGTGAATTTATTAATTTATACAAATTAATAAATTCACCTTTTACTAAAATATAAATAACCTGCTAGGAACTGAAATTTAATTCTATTTTTTTTTTTTTTTTTTCGAATATGACTAATGCTGTTAGCCCTAATGGCTTTGACAGCGTCACCGATAAGACGGGCGAGCGCTGAAGCATCGCCGAGAAGAAATGGGTGATACATGCGGGTGCATTACAAGCACCCGCGCTACAGGGGGCGTCGCCTTAAGGGTGTCTCCTGCGAGACCGAACCTCGGCTTAAGGCGGCACGTTTTGGAGGGCTGCATCTAATAAATGACTTGGAAGAAGTCTGCGTCACGGCGGCCGCGGCAGAGGGCTGCGGCCGCTTGACACAAGCAAGCGGGGACCTCGTCTTCGCCGGCGAAGACGCTGTTTGTGTAGATGTAATGTGTGTATCTTGTTGGATGCCGTGATAGCATCGTCGGGGTCATTAAGGACGCTCTTCGGGCGCCTGTGAATCTTATTGGGGTGCCTGAACACCTTATAGTTGGACGCGGCCACTATAAGGGGGTTTGGGTGGATGGACGCTTTCTCGAAGTAAGTCGTCGAGAATCGTCTGAAAAGATCGGCTATCGTGGGTAGGTCGAGATCTCTATGGAGGTTCACGTTGCGCACGAACCACGGACAGCAAGTGGCTGTACGCATGAATCGATTTTGAAGTGTCTGCAACGGACACAGTCGTGATTTCGGGACGTGCGCGAACGTGACGCTCGCATACGTCATGATGGGTCTGATGCAAGTTTTGTAAAGTGTCACTTTGTTGCGAAGTGACAGTTTACTTGCCTTGCACAGTATCGGATTGAGGCGTCCCATGGCGAACGCTGCCCGGTTGCGGACAACGCGGATGTGTCGGATAAGTTTGGATAATTAATTCTATTAAAGTAACAGTCTTTAAGTATAATTAGGCAAATAGCCTCACCTCTTTTGGGGTTCAGACCTACCGTGTTGCTTACTAAATTATAATTCTGTATGTTTGCATAAATTCCAAAAATAGAATAATAAACTCTATCATTAGAATCAGAGAAAATGAAACACTGCACATTCTCTATCCTTACTACTATAAACTAGTTTTATCCCGCGACTTTGTTCGCGTGGACTGTTGTTATTTATTTATTTATAATACATGGCGCTTTTCAATGACATCCTATTCCTATAGCATTAACAGGATTTCTATAGCCTATACGTTATTTTGGTTAATAAGGAATAATTGTGCCATATTTCATTGATACTGTTTCGGTGAATTTGTTATGAAAGAATAACAAACATACATCCATATCAACAAACTTTCGCATTTATAATATTATATTAGTATTATCAAAAGTATGATATGAAAATTTGTGAGTTTGGATGTATGTTTGCTACTCTTTCACTGCGAAATCGCTTAACTAATATCGATGAAATTTAGCACGATTATTCCTTATACTCAGTAACATATAGACTATAGAAATCCTGTAATTTTAATAGGAAGACATTGAAAAGCGCCATGTATCACACGACAATCCACACAATAAAAATTGCGGGTAAAAGCTACATAATTCAACGATCTCTTTTACATCTCTTAATTTAAAATCTATCTGGACTGGATGCTGCAATTCATTAGTCATATTTTTGCCACTATGCGCCCCTCCATATTCTCGTATTTCATTCAGATAAACAAATTTATTTCTCTTCACGGTAAATTTTCTTTGTTGTAGAACTGTATAATGCATTCGTTCCTTATCCGATATGATTTTAAATAATGTTAAAGACCATAATATCCGTAAAGGGAAATGTTTGTTTAACTGATTCTAGTTAATTGTGGAGTTTATCACAATAAGATTTCATTAGGTATGCGTCGCCTCGAACGTTAGTGCAAGGACTTTTATACTTAAATAGGATCATGGCGCCATTCCATTATACATTAATAGTATAATTAACTAATATTTTCGACTTTTAAAATTAAAATCCATACTCATCCGGCTGAGTAGAATAGACCCCCTTCATTTCTTACCGAGGTGTCGTAAATACTACTAAGGTAAGTTGAAGTCAGGCAAGCGGCCGGTAGTAATTTACCTACGTAGATGAATCATGTGACAACATTTTTATATGTAAACTACAAATAGAACAAATAAAGTTTTTTTCTATTCTATTCTATTCTATTCTATAACATGTGCCGATTCCACTTAGAGTGAGATTAGGGCAAGAGGATTATATAATACGAGTATTATAAATACGAAACTCTGTCTGTTTACGCCACTAGACTAATATTGATGAATCTTTTATACTAAGCTATTGTTTACGCATTATAAATCAAGTTAAGAAACCCCCGAACAACATTTCATGATTTTCAAAAATATATAAAAATTTCATATTATATAAAAAAAATTCACGAGAATTTTTTATATATACCTAATATGACAAGTTCCTGTGTAAATTAGTTCAATACAAAAAATGTTTTTGATATAAACCGCGATAAAAGAAAATACAATATATAATATAATAATAATAATTTATTTAAATTAAAAGACATTACATCCATTGTGTTAGTAGAAATTAAAAAATAAAATATATGAACTTATGGGCTATGTTAGTATTAGAATTAAAATTAGAAATAAAATTAAAATTAAATTATGGCATAACGACCATTTGTGAAGCACTGGGAATGCATATGCATACTAATCCAGTGCTTCATAAATGGGTTATCCAATTTTCCATAAAGTGTTTTCAGAATACCGTTGGAGCTACTACGTAATCTGTTCATCATTGATGCTGCTCTTTTCCTTAAGATTGCATAGAAATCGTCTGTTCGAGCTTCAGCGAACATCAATGACGCACTACAGAAACGCGGCAACCCCAACAGCATTCTGAACCCATTATTATATAGGGTACGCAGTTCATTGTAGGCCTTCAGCGTATATGTAACCCACAGGCTGCACGTGTAAAATGTTTGGCAATATGCCTTGAACAATATGAGCTTTACGTCTCTATTACAACGCGCAAACCTACGGGCTAACATATTGCATCGAACCGCCAACGCCCTACGTTCCCTTTCAATGTCCTTAACATCAGAGAGGTCGTCTGTAACGATATGACCGAGGTATTTAAAATAATTTACTCTATTTAACGTTACACCATTTAGATATACTGGGGGGATGTCCCCTAGAGCACTTCCTCTACTTTTAAAAACTAGTAGCTCGCTTTTTTTTACATTGTATACGAGACCATGTGACTCAGCATATGACTCACATATTTTAAGCAACCTTCTGAGTGCGTTGATTGATGGACTCAGCAGAACCATGTCGTCAGCATAACTCAAGTTATTGATTATTGTTCCATCAATGGAACATCCAACCTTAGTTCTGCGGAGTTCATCAATCAGCTGATTAATATATAAGTTAAACAGGGCTGGAGATGTCAGACCGCCCTGCCTCACTCCACATTCTAGGTGGTATGTATCTGAGTAAGAACCAGCCCATTTGACCCTGTTTGTTTGTGAGCTGTACTAAAATCTGAGCATATTTATCAAATCTGAAGGTACATTCAGTTCCTCTAACTTGGCCCACAGCTTCTCATAACAAACAAGGTCAAATGCTTTGGAGAGGTCCAGAAAAGCAGCATACACAGGAGTTTTTCTGTCAGTATAGTATTTCACGGTCTGCTTAAGTGCCAGTATAGCACTCTCAGTTGATAGATTATTTCTAAATCCAAACTGTGCATCATTTAGTTTTAGATGTTCACTCAGCCTGCGCTCAAGCAGACCGTCAAATACTTTACCTATTATTGCCGCTAAAGATATAGGCCTATAGTTACATTTGTCACCAATATCTCCTGTTTTGTTTTTAACTACAGGTACGACCAATGTCTTCATTAAATCAGCTGGGAGGTAGGAATGTCGTATGCAAAGCGTATAGAGCGTCGCGAGAATACGATATACTTCAGAACCTGCGTGCGCCAAGTGCTCCACACTCAGGCCATCGTGACCCGGAGCTCGCCCTCGCGCCAATCTGTCTATGGTCATCTTTACCTCAGTAGCGCTAAAAGATAGTGATGTCTCTATGCTAGACATTCTTAATGCTTGCGAAGTGTTAGGTAGCGTTTTTTTAACCATGAAGTGTTCCTTAAACATATTCGCTATACGCTTCACATCCGTTTCCCCATCCACACTAACAGGGAAGCTCGTTTTATTTTTTAATTTATTTGTGCCTTGCCAAAAATGTTTAAAATTTTTGTTCTTATGCTGCTCCGCTAGCATATCCATCTGAATCTGCTCTCTGTGTCTATGACAATACTTTAACTTATTTTTAAAATCTTTTTTACTACTTATCATATCTTGATAAAACTTACCACAGGGTGGCATACCATTCATTTTCCAGATGACAAATTTCTCGCGAGCCTCCCTGTGAGCGTTTTTAACATGTTTATTCCACCCAGGCAGGCGCCTACCTCTCTTAACCCCTCTCGGCTGGTTACTCGCAACCGAAGCACCCTGAAGCGCTTGTACAATTTTTTGATATATTTCATCAATTTGTCCCCTATGACTTATATCGAAACAATTCCTATCACAACATAAGCTTAATTCCGGTGGGAAATGTATAGTTGATATAACATTATTACATAATTCTCGATACATATTGATTTGGATTGTTTCTCCCCAAAAAACTCGTGCACTAGTATTTACAGAAATCGCAGGAGGAAGTGTTTTTCTTCTTGTAACATGCAAATTACAGTTCACTTCAAGAGGAAAATGATCAGACCAATATGTACCGTAATGCACCTTACAATTTTGAACCGACAACCATGCCACCTCAGTAGCTAAACAGTGGTCAAGCCACCGCCGGCACCCATGTGCATCGCTTATAAATGTATAAGTATTACTGTCCCGCCCTAGTTTAGACACATCCGCACATACCCATTTTTGATCTGAACAAAAACTGAGAAGTTCCCTATATAATGGCTCGTCAATATGTGCATTAAAATCGCCTAAAATATATACAGACTCAATGCCACATGAATCTATAATAGCTACAATCTCGCCTAAACATTCATTAAATTCTATTACATTGTCAACGTTATCAATAGGCATATAAACGCTAAAAAACAGCAGTTCCCGATTCGCAGTTATACACTTAATCGCTGATATGCGATCACTGGTACACGGCACTATACACACTGATGTGAAGACACTTTTGCGCCACAAAATCGCTACTCCCCCATATGGCCTGCCTCGCAAGAGACCAGTAGATAGGTTTACAGCCGATTTACCAGTATACATGAAATCCCTATGTATATCCCCAAGTATAGGTATGTCATATGGCATAAGCCATGTTTCTTGGAGGGCTATAAGGTCTGCTGATTGACAAAGTGATTTTACACATTCAGATGACCGTTTAAGGCCTTTACAATTAAAAGTTATTAATTTTAATTTTTATTAATTTTAATATATGCATAAATAATAAAAATGCATAAATATATGCATAAATAATATATGCATAAATAATAAAAAAATTAAAATCCGTTATTAGCTGTATGTACAAAAATAAAATAGTACTTTGTAAATTATTAGATTAAGAGCTGTGGATTTTGTAAAAATAAATAAATAAAATGCAAAATGTAGAGTGTTTTTTATCCGTTCTTATACCTAATATCTTATTGTGATTCCTGTTCGACTCAATAGTCTAGACATTTGTTCAAAATTTTTTCAAAATTTAAAAATATTCTTTATTCAAATAAACTTGTAAACAAGTGCTTTTGAATCATCAACTCTACTGCTGGTTCGGAAAGCCGTTCCTACCGAGAAGAGCCAGCAAGAAACTCGGCGGTTGCTCTTTTAAAAATATAATTCTTAATATTATTTACATTAAGTCGTTACTGTCTTGTACAGGTTCAAAGAGAGCTATGTCCACACATTCTTATCTTCTAAATAATCTTCAAGAGTATAGTAGGCTTTCTGTATCAGCCTCTTTTTAACAGTGTTTTTAAACTGCTGTAATGGCAAAGCTGAAATTGATTGCTGAATTTTATTATAGAATCTTATACCAAAACCCACAAATGAGTTACGTACTTTTGCAAGGCGCAAAGCAGAACCGCAAGCTTATGTCGGTTCCTGCTTTGTCTATTGTATACATCACCTATCGTTTTATATTTCTTTATATTTTTATGTACATAAATTAAATTGCTTAAAATATACTGTGAAGCAAATGTAAGAATTCCTGTTTCCTTAAACTTCTCTCGCAGGGAATCACGCGGTCTTAAATTATAAATGCCACGTATAGCTCTTTTTTGTAAAACAAAAATTTTTTCACTATCCGCGCATTTACCCCATAGCAATATTCCATAGGACATAATGCTATGGAAGTAGGCAAGTGTTGCTTATTGAATACCATAATAACAATTTTCAATACCTTGCCTGTACACAGGTTATAATTAAGGACCTATGTATATGATAATAAGTAAAACGAAATAACACAGACAGTCGAGGATGTTAAAATACTTATACAATCTCTATAAGTCCCTAACTTTATCTATCCTATAAAAATTAACGGTTAAGTACAACCACCTATTAAACTTATATCTACACACGTACATACGTACAAAAAAAAGCTGTGATGGCCTAGCGGTGCGACCGTGTGAATCTCTAGAGACGATCATGGGTTCAAATCCGGGCAGACACCAATGAGTTTTTCTATTAAAACTTATGTGTCTAATTGATAATTGCAATTTATCACACGCTTTTCGGTGAAGGAAAACATCGCGTGGAAACCTGCATATCTCTAGAGAATTCCGGGGATATGTGTAACCTACCAATCCGCATTGGAGCAGCGTGGTAGGTCTTAGCTCCAACCCTTCTCTCCAAAAATGGAGAGAGGAGGCCTATGCCAAGCAGTGGGATAGTAACAGGCCATTACATACGTACAAACATATTTAAGCTCTTATACTGTTAGTAGAGCGAAATATTATCGCGGCCTAATCTACCAGTATTACCATCTAGTCATCCTCCTGCCTTTATCCCACTCTGAGTGGGGTCGGTACAACATGCTATAAACTTGTTGTCACATGATTTGGCTACGTAATTTAAGACCAGCCGGCTGCTTGACGTAAACTTACCTTAGTCACCTTTTACGATACCTTGGTAAAAAGGAGGGTGGTCAGCCGATACCACACGAAGGATCAACTTCCCATAGTCGCTTTTTACGATATCTCGGTAGTAAAGAGGTTGGTCTAGTCTACTCAGCCGGATACCACACGGCTGGTCAACTTACCTTAATCGCCTTTTACGACACCTCAGTAAGAAAAAGGGTGATCTATTCTACTCAGCCGGATAGCACACGTTATTAAGCAAACAATTAAGTCTCTAATTCATAAAAAACTAATTTTTAGAAAATTATTAGGTGCCCGATTTGAACTCACGATCATGCTTTCACCACTTGACTATCGCCATAAATCTATAATCATGATTAAACTTATCAAATATTCAGTGTTTTATGGTACAAGAAAAAGAAACGACATTTAAGATAACGGAAAGCGAGAAATGCGAAGTTAAACACATGAGGCAATGTTATTGAATGTTATCAGCAATTAACATGAATCTGTGGCTAATTTTAACGGCTTTTATTGAATGAAAACAGTCTTAGCATTGAACTTTGTAAAATCGATTAGGCGTTTTTTCTTAGAAACATGTTATGATTCATTCCACGGTAAAATGTGATAGACTTTTACCGGCTTAAATGATATTCGATCTCTAAATCACTTTTACTACTACTTTGGTAATTATATCTTAAGCAGGTATTTATTAATACGGGATAAATTATTAGGTACCTTATCGGTGGAAGTTATAAAAAAACTGACAGGTAAGCTATAAAAATTTTCTTCATATTTTGTCGAGATTTGCGTTATTTTGAAGAGCGCCGTGTGGTATCCGGCTTAGTAGAATAGACCACTCTCATTCCTTATCGAAGTGTCGTAAAAGGCGTCTAAGGTAAGTCGACCTGCTGTGTGGTATTCGGTTGAGTAGAATAGGTCGCCCTCTTTCTTACTGAGGTGTCGTAAAGGACCACAAAAGTAATTTGATGTGAAGCTGGCGGCCCGTCGTAAAATACGTAGCTGAACCATGTGACAACATGTTTATAACATGTTGTGCCTCACATAGAGTGGGTTAAGGGCAGGAAGATGACGATTACGTTATTTTGAAGAATTACATAATAGTTACCAGCTATAATAAGGTTCTGCACCCAGGGTAGGCCCCCAATGAGTTTTTCTGTAAATACTTATGTCTAATTGATATTTGAAAGTTATCACAGGCTTTTCGGTGAAGGAAAATATCGTGAGGAAACCTGCATGTTTCTTGAGAATTCTAGAATACGTGTAACCAATCAACATTGGAGCAGCGTGGTAGGTCTTAGCTCCAATCTAGCATTTGCCTAGCAGTGGCATGATAAGAGGCCATTACTTTACTGTTGATGCCACGAGTAGCTTGTAAAGTACGTTTTCGAGGTATAAATTTATTTTTGTTATCAGCTCACCTTTGATCTTTAATATCTGAATGAGTTAATCTTGTATGTATATGTATTTTCGGGATCTCGGAAACGGCTCCAACGAAATGCGGCATGCAGGAGGTTTTGGGGGAGAAAAATCGATCTAGCTAGGTTTTTTTTAAAAATTATTATCATTTAAATTTAATATAAAACACAGGGAATGGGTGGTCTCTAGAAATTAAAATACCTAGCATCGAGCCCCACCTACCTAATTATTTTTTTCTGTTTTTTTTTAAGTTTTTTTTTGTATTTTGTAAAAAAAAACCGAGCAAGTCTCTGTCAATCAGGTACTTATCATTTAATGGTATGTGAACAAACGTCTTAGATAGATTTCATCGTATATACTTTTAATCAGAAGATTTCTCCGGTGTGACGGGATGCTGTGCAGTGTGACGGCGAGTGAGAGTGGATTTCTATAAATAGGACGGTCAAAGCTCTGTTATCTAAACTTGTTATCATTCGCACTAGAGTAACTCTAGTCTGCCAACGCTGAGGTTTGTCTACAAAATAATATCGAAGGAAATGAATCATTTTCATTCCCAAATGAGAAGGCTAGGGATTTAATTCAAAATTTTTTATTCAAATGTAATCAAGTGCTTTTGAATCGTCAATTCTACTGCTGGTTCGGAAAGCTGTTGCTACCAATCAGTCATGCAACACTCACCGCTTTTCATATTTAGATTTATAACCAACTCCTTCTACGATTTAATATTAAATAAAAAGATAAGTAAAGTGGAAATCTGTCATTGATAAGTTATCATAAATACGGTGAAATTGTAAAATTGAATAATGACTCATATGTTTATTAGTGAGCAGCTGGTATGTCAAAGGGCAGTAGGTTCAGTAGGTCGATAAGCTAATTATCGCAAGTGTTTAACTGTTTTATTTTTGTTTATCCAGCAATATATAAACACTAATTATACTCGCGACTTAATTCGCGTCAACTTCATTTTATAATACTCTCAATATACTGTATTTTTTTTATCGGAAACGAGATTATTTATATCCGATATAATAGGATATACGCTGTTGTAGCCCAGCGGTAGCACCATGCGACTCTTTCGAGGAGGTCACGGGTTCAAACCCGGGCAGAGACCAATGAGCTTTTCTGTTAAAACCTATATGTCTAATTGATAATTGCAATTTAACGCACGCTTTTCGGTGAAGGAAAACGTCGTTCGGAAACCTGCATATCTCTAAAGAATTCTGGAGGTATTTTTAACCTACCATTCCGTAATGGAGCAGCGTGGTAGGTCTTAGCTTCAATCCTTCTCTCCAAAAATTGAGAGAGGAAGCGTATGCCCAGCAGTTGGATAGTAACAGGCTGTTTCTTACTTACTTACTCATATAATATGATAGTATTTGTAAAATGAACCGTGTATAATGTCTGAAACTTTGTTATCAATTTGGTAATGGTTAAATTATCAATAGTTATATTTGAATACGTTAGCTGTGTGGTATCCTGAGTAGAGTAGACCACCCTCATTTCTTACCGAGGTGTCGTAAAAGGCGACTAAAGCGAATTCACTCGCCGTGTGGTGTTCGGCTGAGCAGAATAGACCACCCTCTTTCTTATAGAGGTGTCGTGAAATACGACTAAGGTAAGTAGGTGTAAGGTAGGCGACCGGTCGTAAAATACCTAGGCCATGTGAGAACATGTTTACTCAACTAGCGTAAAATGGGTATCCCATTCCTAGAGTAAGATAAGAAAAGAAAACATGTTTATAAAATGAAAAAAGGCCGACCCCACTTAGAGTGGTATAAGGGCAGTAGAATGACTAGATGATGATTTTTGATGATGATAATATTTTTATGTCATTTGTTAATATATAATATATTTCATTATAACTTTTAAAACCGTGTGATATCCGGCTGAATAGAATAGTACCACCCTCATTTCTTACTGAGGTGTCGTAAAAGGCGACTAAGGTAAGTCGATCCGCCGTGTGGTATCCGGCTGAGTAGAATAGACCAACCTCATTTCTTACCGAGGTGTCGTAAAAGGCGACTAAGGTAAGTTGACTCACCGTGTGGTATCCGGTTTAGTAGAATAGACCACCCTCTTTCTTACCGAGGTGTCGTAAAATACGACAGAGGTAAGTTGACGTCAGGCAGGCGGCCGGTCGTAAAAACGCAGCCAAATCATGTGACAGCATGTTTGTAACGTGTTGTGCCGACCCCACTTAGAGTGGGATAAGGGCAGGAAGATGATGATTTCATTATAACTTTTAGTGTAGCTTTTAATTTCATTACATTCAGACGGCATTTACAAGCTAATAAAATATGTAAAAAATTGACTTGAATAACTTTTCTACTCCTCAAAATTTCACCTTAGCGATCTACAATTTTTAAGATAAATGCTGAATGTCATTTAAAGTATAAATACAACAGTTCTTGAATATTTCCTTGGCATTGTTTTTCTCGAGTATTTATATATACAAATGTTTACTGAATCAGTTGTTGGCTTAAACCCACCATGGCGGTAGTGCTGGTGGTCGGTGTTTTGTAAACACCATACAGTACAGTGACTTACACATGTTATCGGAGTGTTATCTTTTTAATTTCCACCATGTTACTAAGAATTTCTACTGCACTATTTTAAGCTATAAGGATAATTGAAAGTTGTAATACAATTGTATATTAGATTGGTGTTGTAGCTGAATTTAATCTTCATAAGTAGGATCAAGGTGTGTATCAGTCTGTACTAAAGTACCATCTTTGCAAACGATTTCTGCGTTGGTTTCAGCTGAAGGCACTTTAACACTAGGAGGATATTAGCGGATATCTGTATAGGTAAGTAAGTAGCGGCCTGTTAGTTTCCCACTGCTAAGAATAGGCCTCTTCTCACCGTTTTTAGAGAGAAAGATTGGAGCTAAGACCTACCACGCTGCTCCAATGCGGATTGGTAGGTTACACATATCTCCAGAAGTCTCTAGAGATATGCAAGATTCCTCACGCTTTTTTCCTTCACCGAAAAGCGTGTGATAAATTGCAATTATCAATTAGACATATAGGTTTTAACAGAAAAACTTTTTGGTGTCTGGCCGGGTTTGAACCCGTGACCTTCTCCTTGAAATTCATCGGTAGTGTGCAGCGCTGTATCATTGACAGCACCGCATTTATGGAATTTGTAGGAACTCTGTCGCTGGGTCATCCATCCGGGAAACTTACAAAGCACCAATGTCTTCAAAGAACCTGTGTCAGGTGAAAAGTTTAGACACTGTGACCTCTCCTCATTCAATACTGAAGAATTGTTTGTCTAGTACCTTTAGTAAGTCAGTAAATTGTCCAATGCCCTGAGCTGTGTGACTCTATACTTTTTCTAGATTAACGCAAAATGCTCCGACAATTTGCATGGTTTATTGACCTTTTATTAATTGGATTACGCAAAAACATGAATCTAGCTTGTTCAGACACTGTGAGTTTCAAAATCTTACAAGATTCAATTCAGAGATCCATCTAAGCTCACTTCCGAGTATCTGAAAGTAAATCCTGAACATAAATCTAGTTTAGCGTATTTTCGGCGCACAATAGCGCTTCTTGTGTAAGCGGTTATGCAAATTGTTATGCTCCTATTGTGTACGAAAAATAAATTTGTGATGAAACGGATTTCACTGCCGGTTCGTTTTTCATGCATCTGGTGTTTTGTGATTTCAAATCGCTCCCGTTCAACGACACTGCATCAGGTCAAAAGTCAGGGGGTCGTCGAGTAATCATCTTGGAGCTTAGCAATAGATAATACCACAGTATGTATGATACGCATTATTGCTTATACAATGTATTTTATTGGCTTTTTATTACCTAGTGTGTGTGTTTTCCGCTTTCATTTGACATTAAAGACAAGTGCAATATTGTGGTCCATAAAGGTCTGTGATCAAAGTTGCTATCGGATACATTTCTCTGGAAATGTAAAATCTAATGTACAGGTAACTCGACTTTATCTCGATTCCTATTTTTCTTATTTTTATACAATAACTACGAGTAGGTATGAATTTCGCATTAATAATAGTATATGATCTGCATGATTTGATAATAAAAAATCCTATTACTTTCTTCATTCTTAGTACTTTTCTCACTCACTGAGATTTTAGCTACATACTACTATAGTTATAGCACAAGGTAAAGTTTTATTTGTAAAATTTGTTAATGTACGGCTCTTTATGATTCTGATTAAATTACGAAGAGGTGTCGTAAGTATATCCCCTGTCGATAGCCTGCTTTGAGACTTTTGTTCCTTTTGTAGAGGCTCATAGGTAGGTAAGAGCTCATAGTGCTTATATTCTCTGTGCCTTATTGCCTATCAAAAGGGACTTAGCAATTTGGATTGAATTGGATAGTGAGTAATTTGTACAAATACTGCCCACTCAGTTGGACTCTGCTGATTGGCTGATTTCTTCCTCAAATTGGACCTACATAGTAGGATCATATTATTTCACAATCTTTATAAAAAATGTTGCAGATGTCGGCTTCCACGAATGCAGCACAAGGCAATCAAGAGCAGTTCAACCTGGACGGCATCCTAAGCGAGCTGGGCAGCTACGGGAAGTACCAGCTGTTCCTGCTACTGCTGCTGGCTTTCCGGGACTCGTTTCTCAACATGTGCAACTTCAACTACGTCTTTGCGGCCGCCGAGGTACCTTTCAGGTAATTTAACTTTTGAAAGAATATAAATTAAAAAAATCTACTGATTATTTCTTCGTGTCTATGCTTTTGGCACTGAATCTAGAACTAAGTTAAAGAAAATTATCAATATACAATATATCTATAAAGCCTCTGAGCTTTATATATTGCGTTCAGATGAATACATCTGAAATCATTTAATAAAGTGATTTCACCACGTTATTATAAATGCTAACTCTTATCTGTAGTGTAGACCCTTATATATAATAAGAGGTACATATGTTTTGATTTTCTAACGCCGTGTGGTATCAAGCTAAGTAGAAAAGACCACCCTCATTTCTTACCAAGGTGTCGAAAATGTAACTAACCCACCGTGTGGTATTCGACTGACTAGAATAGACCATCCTTTTACATACCGAGGCAGGCGTCTGGTCGTAAAATACGTAGCAAAATCATGTGACAACATGTTTATAACATGTGCTGACCTCACTTAGAGCGGGATAAGGACAGGAGAATGATGTATCCTAAAAGGCGACTAAGCTAAGTTGACCCGCCGTGTGGCATACGGCTGAGTACAATAGACCACCCTCATTTCTTACCGAGGTATCATAAAAGGCGACTAAGGTAAGTTGTTGTCAGGCAGGCGGCTGGTCGTAAAATACGTAGGCAAATCATGTGACAACATGTTGTACTGATCCCACTTAGAGGTATTATGGCAGGGGGATAACGATCTTTTGATTTTCCGGTTTACGCAATGCGTCATAATGCCATAACAACAGACATTATCTATTCATAATATATTGTTTTTCCCAAAACTTACGATAAACATATTGTTCGTTGGAGTCTGATAATTTTGGACATTGATTGAAAAGTGACGACAAATTATCATAATAACGGCTAATTAATTAATCATTAATCGATAAGTAATGGAAAGTTGATCATGCATTTGATATTTACGATCAAGCTTGATGAATGTGTAGATTATTGATGTTGATGATCTAAGACCTATCTTTATCGTGTCCTTCGAATTACAAGCCGTTTGTTTGTGCAAAGTTTATGAATTGAAAAATTTAGATTTTGACAATTTGTATCTCCAAACAGCCATTTGCTTACATTTTCTAATTATAATTCCTAATCTTTATGTAAACTTGTAAACAAATACTAAACTACTAATTCGATAAAGCGATAACTCTTTTCAAAATAATTTGGTACATAGTTATTTCGTCATTGTTATTGTGTGAACGTTCAGAAAGTAATTAAATTCACACATTTTACAGACAATTTATCTTTGTTTATTTATGTTTGTCAATTGTCAATTTATTTATTTTATTTCTTAACTAGCAATCGGCAGCGGCTCCGCCCACGTGGAACGATTAAAACCTTAATATAGTCTTTTTATAACCATAAAAGTGGGGTAACCTTAAAAGCTAGACATATGCTGTCACGGACTTTTATTTAGAACTTTAAGAGGAGAACAATTTTGAAATACATGATTTTTGAATAACTATCACCGTTTACTTAGCGCACACAAGGAAAGCTTTAAGTTTAGCCGTCTTCGCAATATTTTTTATTGCTGCTCCTCTTCTATTAATTTTGTGATGCGATATAGCCTATAGCGTTCCTCAATAAATGGACTATGTCACACTGAAATAATTTTTCGAAACGATTCGGTAGTCCCTGAGATTAGCGCGTTCAAATAATTAAACACAGAAACAAACAAACTCTTCAGCTTTTTATATTAGCACAGATAAATAAAATAATTTTTAGTCTCAATATCAATTATTTCTTAGTTTCTTAGTTCCTTATGCTAGACCCTCAGGGAGTTGGGGTGTAAAAAAAATGGGGGTCACAATTCGTAAACGTAACATTTATGTTATTAATATAGTGCGAATGAGTCCATCGTTTACTGGAATTTTCAGATGTCGAGTGGCCGAGTGCGAGTCATCGGTGTTAAGCTTCAACGCGTCTTGGAGCAGTTTTGCTTTCACCAATGGCTCGACTTGTCTCCGGCCGTTGGCTCCTCTGGGCAGTGCCAACACCACGTGTCTTCCGGAGACGGTCCAGTGGAACCGGACGGTGGCGTGCGATGACATTGTATACGAGGACTACAATAGTATCGTAGCTGAAGTAAGTAGGATAATCAATTGAATTTTTATCTTTATATATAAAATCCCATGACTAGGGAGAGACCGAAAAAAAGATGGATATTAAAGGAGTGGCACCAGAGTTGACGAATGATGGAGGAGAATGGAAGAAGATGAGATATTGTGCCGCCCCACTTAAAGTGGGATAAGGGTAAAGAATGGTGATAATATTAAATCCAATGTCTCGATGTGCGTTTACGCTAATCTTCAAAGTACTGAATCGATTCCAAAAAAAAAATCTCTAAGCATATTATTATATACTAGCGGCCTACCCTGCTTCGCACGGGTATAAAATATGTAGCCTATGTCACTCAGTGAAAAAAATGATTAAAATCGATCCAGTAGTTTTATTTTTGGTTATCATTAGTGCCCGTGGCCCGCACGCGTTAAATTTGAAGAAAAACATTTCCCCTCTCCCTATACCAAGAAGATTTCCTGCTATATCTAAATTCATATACTACATATTTACATTTTACATTTTTCCCTATATATTTACACTCTATCTATTAAAAAAACCGCATCAAAATCTGTTGCGTAGTTTTAAAGATTTAAGCAAACATAGGGATATAGGGACAAACAAAGAATGTGACTTTGTTTTATACTATGTAGTGATAATCCTTATAGCATGATTCAGTATTCACGCGCGATGGCTTATTATTAGCGTATTTCATGTATAACTTTGGTGTTTCTATACCGATTTCAATGATTCTTTTTTTATACAATGGTTAATACTATTCACTTTTTTATTTAGGGATGACTGAGAGTGATATAAACGTAGGAGTAGACAAATATAACCAGAAAGCTTCGAACTGCTAAGCTATCGGGAGTTACACGTGTTATTGTGAGTCAACCATAAAAGATAGACATATGCTGTCGTGGGATATTTTTTATATAATTTAAAGGAGAACATTTCCGTCATACATGATTTCTGTGTAGCTTTAACCATCAAGGTTGCACACGCGACGGAAGCAAAAAAAATGGAGTAACTTCTTCCGTTTTCCCGACATTTCCGTTCACTGCTCTGCTCCTATTGATTGTAGCGTGATGAAAAGTATACTATAACCAGCTTAGGAGTATGAAAAAAAATTGTACCGAGTTTAGTTAAAATCCGTCGAGTAGTTTTTGTTTCTATAACGGTTATACAGACAGACAGACAGACAGACAGACAGACAGACAGACAGACAGACAGACAGACAGACAGACAGACAGACAGACAAAAAGTTTACTGATTGCATTTTTGGCATCAGTATCGATCCCTAATCACCCCCTGATAGTTATTTTGGAAATATATTCCAGTTACAGAATTGACCTCTCTACAGATTTATTATAAGTATAGATTTTGCGAATTTAAAGTTTTTTATAATAAATAGCATATTGATAATGGATTATTTAAATTCGAGTTAATTGATGTTGTTACAAATCGATTTATTCAGATGAGAATGAAATCATCTCCAGCTCACATCCCTGACTCTAACTGTGCCAAATTTCATCCACACAGGTCCAGTCGATTAATTGTAAAAGGGTAGAGACAGAGAGACTTTCGATTTATATTAGTATGGATTGTAGAGACATCATTGTATTGTGTAGGTCTGTTCGTAAACAATAAACAGCTGGCAAATGTGTGCCCATGATAATGACAGTCATTTCTGCGACCACTGTCAAGGTCCGACGGTTAAATTAATAACTCGCACTCCGACATTGAATGTACGCAAAAGAGTGTGACATTACTTCATTTATACTTAAAATACCAAGTTGCTATTATTGAAATAATATTTAGTTTTTCGCGGTTAGCGAAATTATGACTGTGAATTTTTGCACGCATACCGAGTTTATCGCCAATTGAGTGTATAGTAATTTTAACGATATTTAATACAAGTTGTATCTACAACGGGATGTCTGGCGCAGACATGGGGAGGCCTATGTCCAGCAGTGGACTGCGATAGGCTGATGGATGGATGGATGTATCTACAACTACGAATGCGTTAACATCTTAACACTTAAGTTCTTAAGTTCATTAATTAACATTAATTATAATAATTAACTTAAGTTAACACTTAAGTGTTTAAATACTCTCAATTAAGTACTGCTTTTTCCCAATTGTGGGTTTTTTATCTGTTTATCAAGGAAAAACGGAAACTTTTTAATGTTTTATTTTAACCTGATACAAAAGCTTTAATTTTTCCAAATTTTATTAATATTGGGATTATCTGTTTGACTGTGCTACGGATCGTTATACTTTTTCAAAACATTATGGATATGAAATAGTTGGATGGTTGAACAAATACTAAGTTTATCTACACGAACAAAGTTTGGCCTTAGAATGTATATAAAAAGGATAGTAACGGCCCATTACTGTCCCACCGCTGGGCACAGGCCTCCTCTCCATTTTCGCAGGAGATATGTGAAGTAAGATCAAAACAGAGCTATTCCTACGTAGGTAGGATACACATATCCCCGGAATTCCCTGCGTTTTTTTTCCCTACGATGTTTTCTTCCAATTAGACATGTCTTAACAGAAAAACTCATTAGGCCTTAACCAAGGTTTAAACCCGTTACTTTTACGTGAGTGTCACATGATCTCTCTGCTGAGCTATCACATATTTTAAAATTTATACTCCTTTTGACCCATATTGTATAATCTTGTAGAATTTGTCTTGATAACTAAAAACCTCCACATAGCCATGACCCAGTAGTTACTTCAAAATAAGGTTCAATTTAATATTTGTTTATATTAGTTGCCCTTGCCACAGATAAAAGTCAAAACATCGGTCATGAACAACAAGTAGGTATACAATTAAAGATTAAAAGCAACACACGTGTTAACAAGTCCGATATAATGTTAGTGGCAGGGTATCTTATCAGAGTAAACACCGGAAGTCAAAATGAGGTGGTATTACTTGTTTAACCAACCAAGGGCATTGTATAATTTCAACTAGGACCTGACAGAGCTAATGACAACTTAACTAATGTTGTACATGTGTCTTTGTCTGATAAGTCGAGATTTTGGCTGACTGGTGTACAAAGCCAAAAGGTCTATTTGGTATGGTTTGTGTACATTTTCTCAATTTCCATTTGTAGGCCTTATTTTTTTCTTTTAATGCGGGAATGCATGTAGCACCGAAAACACACACGTGCCCAGTCCTCTGCATCCGAGAAAGTTAATGCAATGTTGGATCCTTTTAAATACCCAATAGCAGTCCTAACTTGACCCACAGAACAACTAAACAATATTATTTCTAGTAATGGCATTAAAGGTCCCTAAAGGTCATATATTATCGGTTAATAATCTTCAAAATCATTAATTATCTATTTTGACTGATTTATGAAATCAGTTAATAAGATCTTGTAACATGCCCTGAACATGATCCCTATAAAGTTGATATCGTCCACATGATACAGTGTGTAGATATGCCACCATCTTGATACATTTATCATTGATAATGTCTATTTATAAGTAGCTAATTTGTGTTTTTGAAGATGTTTATCGTAATATTTTCATCGCACACGTCAAGGTATTTTCCACTGACTAAATCAAAACTTATAACAAATTCATCGTCTATCGGATTTCGTAAAATCAAAATCAAAATATTTTTTTATTCAAAACTTTTGAATCATCAAGGATCAATTAGATTTAATGACGCTACAACTGGTTCGGAATGGTGCTCTTACCGAGAAGAACCGGAAAGATACTCGGCGGTCAATCTTTTAGACATTTTCAATTTAGATTATTTAACCGTAATCTTTGTTGAAAGGAAAGGATTTTCATATCCAAGCATATTTATCATCCAAATAATCTTCAATTATGCGTTACGTATAAACGTAGTTCGTACACTTAATATAAAAATATAAAAAAAACAGAAATTTTTAGTCAATGACTGCTTTTGTGTTGATTTATGAAAATTTATAAAGCTCTTCTCAGTGCTCAGTGCTCTTCTCTTAAAGGTTTTACTGTGAATATTAAGGATGGCGGGTTCGATTCCCAGGCAGGTAATTAATATATATACAAACTTATGTGCCTACTACCAAATGCTAAAGTCATGTAGTCTGTTACGCTTTCACGGCATATCTGCTGGAGCGATATTGATGAGATTTAGTACATTTGAAGTTAATATACCAGGCATAAATAGGATAGAAAAATTCCAGTACTTTTTTCGGGAATAAGAAAAACGAGGGTATAACATATTTAGGGTATAATACTCGTAGATGCGTACAAAATCACGTGTGTGATACACGTGATACACATAGTTCTCACTTTAACCAATAACTTAATAAACTTATTATTTCCCAGTTTAACTTAGGCTGCCAGCCGTGGAAAAGAACCCTGATCGGAACAGTTCACAATCTCGGTCTACTGTTCTCGTACATTGTGTCAGGATTTATTTCCGACAGGTAATTATACTAATCTTTATCTCTATATGTCTGAAGTAGACAGCTTCCTAAGATATACATACGGGTGTGTTGCTATGCGACTGCTGAATATAGACTTCTCTTCCTTTGTAGAGAAAGGTCGGATTTTTAATTTCTCATGCTGTTCAAATGTAAACTGGTAGGTTGTATATATCCCAGAAATTTGCCAAAGATACACAGGTCGCGGATTCGCGGAGAGCCAAAATCTTCCAAAAATACTTGGCGGTTCTTCTAGTTTGGCTTAGTATATGTATTACTTTAAGTCATATATGGACATACTGATCAGTTATCTGTCACCCATAACACAAGCATTAGGTTATTTCTGTGTTCCATATATTTATTTATTTAGTTGTTTTGCAGGTACGGCCGTAAGGTGGTCATTGTGGGGACTCCAATCTTGGTCGGTGTGGCCGGGTTGCTCAAATCCGTCGCTTTTGATTACTGGACCCTGCTGGTTTTGGAATTCCTTGAAACCGCCCTGGGCTATGGCAACGCATCTATGGTTTTGTGTAAGAAATTTCTTTTTCAACTGTTTGTGCCTAGTTATGTTTACGAACACTTGATAAAGGCTTATGTTGGAATACGTGGAATTCCCTTAGTTATGAAGTATATATTTTATGTGATTTTTGAAAAATATGTTACCTTTATGCTATGTTTCCCGGGGTATGAGCTTCAGTTGTTCCAAATTTCATTGAAATCGATTCAGTAGATTAGCTTTAGTGTCCAGGCTAGTGATTAGACGCCTAGTTAATTTAAATAGGCTAATTCTTAAGCAGCCGTGCCTTAAAAGGACTTACTTAGATGAGGACCCCATGCGTCCTGACGATTTAGAATCAGTTTTATAAACGTTACCACTGACTATAGATAATGCTTTTTAAGACGTTTGTTATCTGTAAACGTTCGTGCCAATACTCACCTCGTCCAACAGTCGGGGTGATTACCGCAGAACTGATAGTAGCTCACTGATAACGCGGCATTTGTTATCGGTCAACAGGGTTAGTGGTACAAATAATTGTGGCATGATTCATTTAATGCCGGAACAGTTCCGGCTTTCTCCTTGAGTGCGTTGCGTGCAAGTTAGGTTGGCAAATACCAAAAATTTCAAGTGGTAGAAAACGTAGACATGCAGGATTAGTAACTGTATCAGAATCCACTAGCACACTGCAGAAGCATTACATATTTGCGATTGTCTTTGAGATTTTGTCGTGAAGCCTATCTGCTGATGATGCGTCAGGGATAAGGCAGAACGATCGTTGAGATTATAGTAGTGAATGTGTGTTGTGCTTGTGTATTGGTTTAGTGGTGGTTTTAGTTTATAGTACCTGCGGTCACTAGTCTTGCATGTATGAGGTATGAGAATGCTTTGTACCTCCTATATATAGACAATAATAATTTAGTGTTTTTTCAGCTTTAGAGTCAGTGAGTCTTCAGAGCCGAGTGGCGTTTTCCTGTATCTCAGACATAATGTCCAATATAGGTGGGGCATTCTTTGGACTCATTGCCTGGAAGATTCCTTACTGGAGGAACATGATGAGAGCCATTTACGCACCCCTCTTGATTGTGGTATGGTAAAAATTTATTTTTTACTTGTCATGTTTATATGTCATGGTATTAAATTTTTATAAAATATCATTACATATAACGTCGTTTCCACTAAGTTTATTCGTGGTAAAGTCAAGAACTTATGAACGGATTTTATATTTGGTATTGCACCATTAGATATTTTTATTCTTTATTTAATAATTCCTTAAGATTTGTCTGCAAATTGTTTGAAACAAGACAATAAACATTGTGGAATTATTATTCGTCTGTAGGTCTCAGAATAAATCTTATAGAAAGAAAAAAATTAAATTATATTCTTTCGCATATAAATGCGATATCGATATTATAAAATATCGATATGGATTTCATAGCAAGTCGGTGAACATGATAGAATTTCGAAATTTTATTTTCTGCGAACTAAAACCGAGTACTTTTTCAGGTATTTTACATATTTCTTGTTGATGAAGGTGTGAGATGGCTTTTGGCGCACAACAGAAAGGACGAGGCCGTCCGAGTGCTGAACAAAGTGGCTAAAATCAACAACATTACACTGTCTAACAAAGCTAAGCAGATGCTCTTGATGATAACAGAAGAGCAACACAAAGCTGAAGAGGTAAGATCTCGAATTAACGGCCTGTTATCTTACACCAAGGCGTTACAATTTCTTTATCTTATTTGAATCTAAGGAGATAGAGTGTCGATACATTTTCCACATAGAAAACTGCAAGTAAAAATATTTATTTTGCACCGAATTTGTACACAGAATGTTCGGTCCTGAAATTCATCCATCACTCAGTTATCAACACAAATAATACTTATTTGATTACATGTGATAAGAATTTAAAGAAGTACAAAGATTAATCGTAGACTATACGTGTCAAATCTATAATGGTGGATTATCGCCTTGTTAGGAATGTATCTGTCTATGTTTATTTTTATAGTAATGGTGCCTGCCCGGGGTTTGCATCCATGACCTTGCAGCAATTACTTGTCCCAGACAGCTATCGGGACCTTTCGTGGGCCTTACAATTTAAAGACAAATCAGCAGCGATTGAAGAAGCAATAATAGTTTTGGCCGAATAGAGTTACTGATTCAAACCTTTGGCAGGCAGCGATGAGTTTTTCAATTAAAACTAATGTTAGGCACATTTGATTAAAAAGAAATCTCATCACTCCTAATTGATATTAACAATTTATACCAGGGTTTTCTGCCAAAGAAACCATCGATAGAATTAAAAAAGGACACTGTTTCAGGCTGGGAGATCGCCTTCAGAACGATCACAAATCTTAACCGTCCTTCGATCGAGAAAAATGGTCATACGGATGTCCGTGATAGCTGCTTGCTTCTTCTGCTGCATGTTTGTCTACAGTGGAGCCATTATCAACTCCACCAATATTTCTGGCAACAAATACTTAAACTTCTCAGCCATGATGCTAGTTTCAGTGCCTACAAGAATAATCACAGCATTGACGTTGACCAGATTTGGAAGGAAAGCTCCTATATGTGTTGCGTACATTCTATGTTCTATTTTCTTTATGGCATCTGCTTTTGTCCCTAAATGTAAGTAGTTTAAAGTTTTTTGATGTTTTTTGATAACATAATTATAATCGCAGTTTTATGCTGTTTTTAGTTTGGCTTTTATCAAATTCAAATTCAAACAATTCTTGATTCAAATGAGCTTTTACAAGCACTTTTGAATCATCTTTTTGACTTTTGAGTCATATTACAATGAAGTTACGAGGGAAAGGTGCTATTACTAAGAAGAACCATCCTAGTATCGTCTTAATTGCTTTTAATTTAAAGACGTTCCCTCAAATCTATCATACAACCCAAACATCACACACATGAACTTGATCACATAAACTTGATGAAGAATCAATAAACATATAACTGCGAATTAGTTACATAGTTAAGTTTTAGTGGGTCTTATTTGGTCTGTTTTCTAAATTTTTATATCGTTTTCATTGTTTTTTTTTATTGATGTCCTTTCTTATTGATATAGGATGTGGTTTAATTTTTGTCTCTTTTTAAACTTTGTACATGTAAATTAAAACTCTAAATCTAATTTTAATAGCTTGATGAATAAGTCAAACTTTCTGATGAGGGGTTTTTAGATATCCCAAAAATTTCCTGGATCCAATCTGCTGCTGGTGAGTCCAGGTGTTAGTGACTCGCCCATGCCCATCGTCTGCCGCCCTAACTGGGGACCTTCGGGTGTTCCGAACGGGGTACATCGGACACCTGGCTAACAGGTCCCCGAGGCGGTCGGTGCATCTGGTGCTCCCGATGCACCGGTTAGCGGAGGGGGGTTTCTCTTTCGAGGGGCGCCTACCTGGAGGTGTTTATTCTCTGGGATCAGAGCTGTCGGCGGGATGGGGACAAAATGTACAATGATACCCTGTCCTTGCCATCGGCAGCGTGGTGGAGCACACAGGTCGTTTTAGTCGGTGCGAGTCCGACATAACCGCCGCCTGTCCCCGTCGGGCGGCGGTACCCATAAAGGGTTTTTTCCTGTATAATAAAAAAAAAAAAATATATTTATTTTTATAAAGTTTGGAATATTCTTGAGGCCTAAATCTTGCCATCATTATTGACATGTGTAATACGATGACCCAACAGATGCAGGAAAGAATACGTACAGGTGACAGGTACAAGAGTTTAATAGTTACTTATACATAGAGTATCGCGGACGGGTTCCTCACAGCATTCCTAGTTTGGATGTATCGGAAGATGCACCGTCTCAGTTGCGCTAAAGCGTAGTGTTCCGGTAGGATGCACTGTGGAAGCTTAGAAACTGGTAGCGATGTCAATCTATTAACATTTTCGAAAAATGACTTCTTGCTGTTAGCCAGAGCGGCTTTTACAGCGTCACCGGGAGATTAATAACATTATGTATGGGAACTTCTTATATTCCTACGAAAGCACTTCTATAGCGCGGAGCAAACGACCCGTGGCGCCATCTAGTTTTGAGTGCGGAATCACGTGTTCCTAGTACGTTGTGTTACACATGTCATTTATTTATTTTTAACTAGCCGCCTGCCCCTGCTTCGCACGGGTATAAAATATATATCCCATGTCAGTCAGTGTAAAAAAATGATTAAAATCGATCGAGTAGTTTTGATTTATTCATTACTGCCCGTGGCCCGCACGCGTTAAATTTGGAGAAAAACAATTTCCTTTCCCTATACCAAGAAGATTTCCTGCTATCTTTTGAATATCTAAATTCATATAGTACATTTTTACTTATTTACTTTTACATTTTCCCTATGTATTTTATTTTTACAATTAATTACAGAATGTCTTCAAACAAACTCTTGAAAGAGGGACATAGCTGCTAAAGTCGAAGTGTTATAGGGCGAAGCCCGGCGTCCTCACGGCATTTTAAATCTGTAATATCTCCGAAAATGTTCACTTAAATTACATGCTGTAAACGGCAATATTGATCTATATTAAATCAACAATTTATTTAAGGTACTCAATTGGATAAGGATTAATGCTGTATTGTATAAAAATTGCTTTGAACATAAGGCATCATTTTTCGTAAAAAGTAAATGAAAAAAACTGCTATTGTGGGTTATCCATAAGAGATAGACATATACCATCGCGGACTTTTTTGTAGACCTTTTTAAGGTGTACAAATACTTAGTACATCATTTTGATAAATCTCGTAGGGTTTAGCCTGCGTTTGCAATGTAAGCGGAAAAAAATGTAATTATTTACAGAAACCTCAAAAATTACAGTATTTCTCTACTTCGTATTGAATGTTATTATACGTACAAACCTTCCTTTTGAATCACTCTATCTATTAAAAAAAACCGCATCAAAATCGGTTGCGTAGTTTTAAAGTTTTATGCGTACATACAGAAATATGGACTTTGTTTTATAATATGTAGTGATAAGTTTGAAATGTTCTCTATTCACATGTCATTAAGAATTACCTAGAAAGATAAAGGATTTATCTCTGGAATTAGCGTGTGATATATCTAATTCACGTGTGATATATTAATATTGTATAATATGAATTACAATAGATAAAATTTACTGCAAACATTTGATTATAAGATGTTTACTTTGGATCCTTAACAGCGATTTGGTGGACCTCTGTGCTGTTCTACATGATGGGAAAAATGTGCAGTAGTTATGGCATATTCTCATTGCATGTAGTAGCAATGGAGCTCTTTCCGACCACGTCGCGGAACTCCCTCACCAACATCGCGAACACAGTAGGTCGTTTAGGATCTGTACTGGCTCCCCAGACACCTTTACTGGTAAGTTTTTCCATACTTCTAAATATCTTATTATTTAATATATTATTAAATACTATTTATCTGAATATAATATCTATGTCTAATAATGATGTAAATCCTAAATACTGTAACAAATTAAGAAATTTAACATCGTAAAAAAATTTCAATCGTAAATTTTAGTGTAGATTGCTTTATAATCTTACAGTCGATACAAAAGCGATATGACTTAGTATAGGCATGATAAAATATCAGGCGATATGACAACAACTGTGATAAAATATATATTTTTGCAGGGAAAGTATATGTCAGGACTACCTAGCATGGTGTTTGCGATAGCAGCGTTGGGGCCAGCGATGTTGTCGCTCTGCTTGCCCGACACGAGCGGGATTGCTCTTCCAGACCGAGTGGCCGATGCAGAATGTATAGACGATCGACCTGTACGAAATGCGAGTGTTGCATGACGATGGGTTGGGGATCTATCTTCTAGAAGATCTGAATAGATGCCTATTGCTAGTGCGGTTAGGGACAATTCAAATTTCAAACACCACTTAACGAACGTTGTTAAAAAAAGTTGTTAATATTTTAAATGGTGTGTTTCAAGAGACCAATTGTTTAAATGATACGTTCTATTTATAATTCTAATAAGTTTGACTGTTCTGACTTAAGTGATATAATAATAAATGATGATAATAGATAGGGATGATGTTCTCGATATTAAAGTAATATAGTCTAAATCTTCAATACTGTAGCGACACTGAATACTGTCACCAGCCTTACTAAATAGCCCAAAGGAACTTATAAGTTTTTTTTATTTTGCTGTGTACACCGTTTCGGCTTTTAATATCTTATGAAACAACTAGTGACATTTTACTACTTCCGTATCTAACAAATTATTAAATTAATCCTATTTATCAAGCTTCCTATTACACAATCATATAATTTTTTATATGTATTTAAAAGTATATCTAACAATATATTATCTACAGATTAACGTATTTATTTCACAGATTTAATTTTACTTTTTCAAGTATTTCGAATGCAAGGAAACAATTATGGATCTGGTTTGTCACTGATTATTGTAAACATTTTTTTTCTCTGATTTTATTTCTAGGTATAATATTATTCATGGGATAAATGTTGTGTGATTAAATTTCATTTTACGTTTTACCAACTTCTTCCAAACCTCCAATTTCGAAATTCCAAACGTTAAGATAATAAGTAACATTGTTTGTGATACTCTTTAGTTAACCTGACATCGCAAGTTGGTAAAGTATAATAGTTATATTATAAGAGTGCGCTAAAAATATATGCTATGCAGATGTCAGTCTGATGTAACAATAGATTCGCAATATTTACTAAAATACGGAAACATATATCTCAAAAGTAATTAATATTTAAAGTCAATATTTTAAGTGAAGCCACAAATATGCTCATATGGACATGTAATGTGACCTAATCTATGTAATTTTACATAGGTTATTCAAAAAATATGCTCGCATGGATATATAATATAATGTTACATAGCTTATGGTAGCGATTTATTAAGGCTAAATATATGTTTGTAAAAGCTCAGATTTGCAGAAGAGATCTATTTGATGCAATAGACGATATTATTTATGTATAATGGTAAGCAAATGAAATACTTTAGAGTAAGCATTACTTTGCAGAATTCAAAATCACTGATTGTAGCATTAATTTAATTTAAGTTTTGTAATGCTTATATGTGTTAGATAAAGTAAAATGAGAATATAACGTGTAAAGAGATATCTTTAGGATTATTCTAATACCTAAATATATCAATCATGTTCCAGAGGTATGTATGAAATGGCTTTTCGTTATTATAGTTAAGTTTTGTAATCTAATTTTGCAGTTGCAGTTTTTTTTGACATGTTTTTTTATTATACTATAGAAATATGAATGAATAGAAATGCCCAATAGAGTGTGATGTATATAGTTAAAAGTACAATGCAGATTCAGTGTGTATTTTACAGTTTGTGTGTGTGACGTAATCATTACGATCTTTTAATACGAGTAATTAATTGTAGCCATTTTTAATTACTTGTGTAACACAACGTACTAGGAACACGTGATTTCGCACTCAAAACTAGATGGCGCCACTCGTCGTTTGCTCCGCGCTATCGAAGTGCTTTCGTAGGAATATAAGAAGTCCCCTATACAAAATGTGATCAGATAGACATCGCTATCAGTTCCTAAGCTTTCATAATGCATCCTATTGAAACACTACACCTTAGCGCAACTGAGACGATGCATCTTCCTATACATCCAAACTATGAATGCTGTGAAGGACCCGTCCGCGATACTCTATGTATAAGTGACGATTAAACTCTTGTACCTGTCACCTGTACGTATTCTTTCCCGCATCCGTGGGGTCAGCGTATTACACTTGTAATTAAAGAAAAACTCAAATCCTTCAGTGAGTTCAGCTCAGTTTCAGTGCTCTTCATAAAATAGTTGTGACAGATCTTGGTGAAGTAAATTTGGTTAAAGTGTAACAACGCTAATGTACGCATTTTTTCATGTTATCTCTGTTAAGCTTAATTAAATCAGTGAATATTATTATACACTTCTTTCCTAAATTGTTTTATAGTTAAGCTATTTATAATTAGGTTTAAATTTGTTCGCTTTTTGTACCTTCAGTTAGAATTTTACCATCGATTTCCCACTTTCTCTTGTAAGAGTCTCTTCAATTAGTTAAAAGTATTGTAAATTGAAATCATATGATATTATAGGGAAGATATAAAACGAAATACCGGGGTTATTCTTATTAGAAGCTGAGTGGCTGTTATAAATAAATATTATCTATCTTATGTTATTAAATAAAATTTTTAGAAGAATGGCAGTTGCAATAAAAAACTTCAAGTAAAAACGTGGTGTTTGAATTAGAATTAAATTTAAATAGCTATTATCATATCCGCAGTAATTATCCGTAAGATATCCTAAGCCATACTGTATTCAGAAGGTTGAGTCATAAAATTGTAACTGATAAGAATTACGTTGTAGAACATTACTTATTATTATGCTATAACAATTGCACTTCGGCCGTATTAGTCAAAACATTAACGTTAATCTTAAAGGATTAATAATTAAGACTTATTATTATCCGGGTGTTGTTATTATAATATAACAACAAATCTGGACTTAAAATTGGCCCTGGCGGTACACCTACACAGCTGAATTATAGTAGTAGTAGCGGCCTGTTATTATCCCACTACTGAGAATAGGCCTTTTTGGAGAGAAGGTTTGGAGCTTAGACCTATCACGCTGCTTCTATGCGAATTGGTAGGTTACACATATCTCCAGAATTCTCTAGAGATATGCAGGTTTCCTTACGATGTTTTCCTTCACCGAAAACGTGTGATAAATTGCAATTATCAATTAGACACATCAATTTTAACAGAAAAACTCATTGGTGTCTGCCCGGGTTTGAACCCGTGACCTCCTCGAAAGAGTCGTACTGTGTTACCGCTGGGCTACCACAGCAGCAGAATTATAGTACACACTATTCATACGCTGTTTTTCAGTTTTATGAGTATTAAGATGTAAGATGACATATTGGGAGTATTTAACACAGTAATGATCAATCTTTAGTGATGGATCTTCACATTGAACACAATCAAATGCTTCAATAAATCCCAAAATAATGTGTTACATTTTATATGTTAGGTGACCTATATTCCTATAGTTTTAAAGTTCAAAATGATTCAATTTTATATCAATTTTACACTTAATAATTTACATTATCTCTGTCATCTGATCTCATTTTCCTCCTGCCCTTATCCCACCCTAAGTGGGGTCGGCACAACATTTTATAAACATTTTGTCACGGAATGTATTTAACGTTTTTCGATAGAGGTGATAATATTTATTAAACATTTTTGCGATTATAACCAAGTTGTGCAGTCAGTTACCAACATTTTTATAAGACCTGGAAATAATAATATTATTCCAATATTTCTTATTTTCACCTATCTGAAAGATATTATAAGGTTTAAGGTACCTGGTTGACCGAGCCTTGCTCGGTAATTTTTGACAAAAAAAAACTTGAAAAAAATAAGAAAAAAATTATTGGGTAGGTGGGGCTCGATCCTAGGTATTTTCATTTCTAAGGACCAGCCGATCCCCGAATAAGCTACGCTGACATGACCGTTTTCGTCAAAAATAGTGTTTTAAATTTAGTGATAAAATTTACATTGAATATATATCAATTAATCAAAGATTAACTCATTTAAATAAAAAAGATAATAATGCTGATGTGTAAAAGTTTATTATCTGCGTGAAAATACGTGATATATGAAAAATTTAGATTAGAAAGATCTAAAACCAGTTATTAAATAAGTAAGAAACGATCCGTATATACAATAACATTTATTTACAAAACTTAAAATCTAAAAGTATACTAATAATGTATTACATATTGCTCACTTACATTATTAACTTGATGATAAACACTAACTTTAAATAGAGTAATTGTTAATACATCTTAAATACTACTCGCCTTGTAAAATCAGGTTATTTAAATTTCACCTAAGGAAATCAGTAACTCAATACTTATAAATCATTAAATGCAGTAAAAACGTTTTGTTTCAACCGCGCATAAAATTAGGTAATACAATGTACTAGAAAGTACAAAAGTAATAATAAAATTATTTTGCTATAATCCGCGATGATGTAAAATAGAAAATAATGCTAAATGTAGAGTGGACTATCCGGATGGTCCACTCTGATAGCAAAATAATTTTATTATTACTTTTGTATTATGGATCTCCGCAAAGTAACGCCTAATTCTATAAATTATGTACCAGAAATTACTAACTAAAAAATAAAGACTAAAATAATTGTTCTTTTTATATTACTTAATGCCTCTATTAAATGATTGCGGATTTCAAATAATTTATGTCTTTACAATTTTATATTAGCAGACGGTAACTCGAAGAAAAAGAAATTACAATTAGATGGAATTTTCTAAAACTAAAGGTCGTTTTTTAATTTCAACTTTAATGATAGTATATATATTGTGGTGGATATATAGTACTAAATTAGCGACAGTGCTGTGTGATAGAAACGCGTTTAGCGGAACACAGACAAGCTAAACCTCTTATAAATTTCTACATGTAGGTTTGTAGAAATTTACTGATGCACTGGTCTGTAGACCAGTGTACAGAAAGGTTTAAATTAAGTGTAAGAGATATGCTTATATGTAAAGCATGTTGCACAATTATTTATTAAAGATTATTTGGAATGGATTTGAAAATCCTTCATAGAAGATATTCAAAAGATTGACCGCCATGTTCTTTCTGGTTCTTCTCGGTACGAGCAACATCATGAACCAGTTGTAGCTTCATTAATCATATATACAGATCCTTGACGATTCTTGAAAGAGCTTATTTGAATAAAGATTATTTTGATTACATTTGATCGAATTGCACCGAAACATAAGTTAGTGCTAATGCTACTGTTTTCTAATAATTGTTAAGAACACTAAGAAAACGGACATTCAACAGTCAATGTTTGTGTTTTAGATACCAAATTCAAATTGGTAGCTTTGTACCATGACCAACCTGTGATTGCCATATTTTTTATGACTTCTCGTCAGCCTGATGGTAATAAGTATATTCAATTTTTTAACATTTTTTAAGACATATTTTGACAGAAGTTCGAATAATATAAGTAACTAAGACGATGTTATATGACAATATTATTCAACAAAGTTTGATTAAAATATGAACAATTTCTTTTGTTTCATTCTAAAAACAGACAGAACTTCCCGGTAGACCTAATATATAGGTACATATTTAGGCGTATTAAAATTTAATTATTACACTAAGTTGATAACACAAGACGAATGAATGGCTTATGATAAAGATGATAATACGTGCAACACGCGGAAAGGAGACATGGTAACAATTAATATCGATACCGTTTTATAATCCATGTTCATTAAAAGGATCAACTGCGGATTAACTTCACGTTTGATCAATTACGATATGTATCAATCACAATGTCAAGTACAAAACAATTGTGTGATGAGTGATTAGTTTAAGCGGCTTAGTTGCGGTCATAAGTTTTGACATCTTGTCTGTCGCCTGATGGGACGTTATCATGCCTATTTCTAAATAGAATTGTAGGTGATAATGCGGATGTAGGAATTAATTTCTTCAACTGTTAGGGTTAAAATTTAAGATCTCAGGGTTTGAGATAGCATGTTTCTGCCAAATTTAATATAATCCGAATGTAAGTTTAAGTTTACATTTGCAGAAGTGGCGGTATATACGAAAGCCGTATGTGGTTTAACCATATGTTTCAAATATTTTTTTCTGCGTTCATAAATATATGCATCAGATACATGATTACATTGGTCTTATTTAGCCATTCATTATTTTGTACTCGTTAAAGCAAACATCATTATATTTAAGACACTATCTTTACGTCTAGTAAGGGTCCGGGTTGCAACAAGGGTATTCGTGATAGCTGAATCTATTTACTCTGAATTCATGAAACAATATAAATGGAACAAATTAACGAATAAAAAAAACCCGTTTACTTAATACTTGCTATACCTTCAAAGTTCGTTGTTTCTCAGGAATAAATATTATATACAACCTTAAACTATATCCAAATGATTGAGGAAATTACTTCAACTTGGTGGATGAACTTTGGAATCAGGTTTTCCTAACGCTTCCGCCTCAGCCAAGGTGTTAGGCATCCTTGTTCCAAGAGTCTCTGGCTGCGTGAGCACCAGGAATCCGGATAGGATACCCATACCTCCGAACAACATTGATGGGATCCCGTGCCAGTACTGCGTCTGCGAATAAGGTGGTGGTTAGAAATTTTATAAGGTGGTGGCGGTGTAGTGGTTTTACTATTCCCAAACCAAAAACGATGATTTTTATTCTATATTCTATATGTCAATTTTGTCAAAATTTTATATATATTGTTTTAGTATAACAGTCATGGTGATGTAAAAAACAGTCAGACTTTCGCATTTATAATATTAGAATGGATTATGGACATTTATTTGTTTTTCGAACGTATTTATTTGTAGAAGAATTGTTTCTATGTAAAGCAACCGTGTGAGAGACGATAGAACTATTTTGTGTATAGAACGGGGCCTCAAAAGATTACTCACCCTTTCAATTGAACACTTGAAGTAAATAATGCACTAAGTACCTAAAAATTAAAATTCGAACTAAGTATGCAATTTGCATACTTAGTTCGAATTTTAATTTTTAGGTACTTAGTGCCTTATTTACTTCAAGAGTTCAATTATTAAAATATGAGTTCATATTTTAAAGTTATAGAAACTAACAAATTTAACAATAAAAAGCAAATTGTAGATAATCATTACATTTGGTAGTAATACGTAATAGAAATAAAGTAACTTACGAGCACTGGAGTTAGAGGTGCAGTGATGGAACCAATGCGGCCCACCATGGATGAGAAGGCGAGCAAGCTGTGGCGATACTCGGTGGGATACAGTTCAGATGTGTATAGATATACTGACGTCATCACTGTCGATATACCGAATTTGCCCAGCAACGAGACCACAAGGCGAACCGCGAATAAATCTAAAATAAAAAGTTATACTGCTCAAAGTTGGGTGGCGACAGATCATTTAAGGCTCATAAATAAAGTAATAAATAAAATAAAGTATATAATAAAATTTAATAAGTATAATTTAAATCAAACACACTATAATCAAGATGAATAAAAATGAATCACTAAAAGCGTTACTAAGTGCAAAAAAGTTTCTAACAAGTATCTAGACTGTCATGGATCAAAGATCCCAAGGTCGTTGTGTCTCCCACAGGACCGCAAAAATTCGTAATAATTTTATGGTTATCAATAGCTATATATCTGTGATATCGTCCAGATTGATATCATAAGTTTGTACATATGCTGCATTAAGTTTTTTACATCACAAAATTGACGGCATTGGTTTGCCTTTGGATCATCAACATCATTTTATAGTATAGTTACAATGAAAATTATAAAGAAAAAATATTAAAAAAAGTATTCTCACCATCAGGAATGAATATGAATGCAATATTACAGGCAGCGCTAAAGAAGAAAGCTATACACAGCGTAGCTTTCCTCCCGATCCTATCCAGTACTAAAACAGCTGTGTAGAAACCAGGAATCTCTATGGCACACATCAGAATATAATTGAGGTGCATCGTATCGGAGAGAGTGGTAGAATTGATAGACAGTCCGTAGTAGACAAAAGTAGCCGTTATCCACCATATAGGCGTCGTACACACTCTTCTAAGTAAGGTTGGGGAGTTGATCACAACACTTACGAGACTGGGACGGTCCTCCTGAAAAATATTATATTTAAAATAGGTGCTTTAGCTTGGTGATCACTTGAAGATAGCTTGCATGCTGTACTTGTGAAAAAATTTACATTATTTAAGCAACTATGATACAATAAAAAAATGCGAGTCCGAAATTAGAAGAGAAAATATTATTTTCATCTGTTGTCTGTCACGCTTTCACGTATACAGCAAGACCAATTTTGATAAAATTTGGTATAATTGAAGCTTATAGAGGGCTATTTTTTAATCAAAAAAGTAAAGTCACGGGTACAACTGATGCTTCATATAGCGGAAGAATATTGACTTGCTGTGGTCACATAAAGGATCTTTTTAAATATTAACTGAACAGTCCTATTATAAATTTATATGTGAAACGTAAAATACCTTGGCTATGTCCGATGTTTGCGGAGGATTCAAAAGAGCCTCCATAGACTTCTCACTGATCTGCTTCTTATTTACTTCGGCTACTTTTTCTAGGACTACTCTTGCCCGATCGTATTTCTGCTTTGAAAGTAACCATCTGACACTTTCACTGAGTAGCCAATAGTAAGATACTATCAAAAAACAGGGAACGTTCAGGGCGATGATCATGTACCTCCACGGCTCAATCAACCAAGCTACACTGCCCAGAATAACTTGCCCTAGAGCAAACATCGACGTAGATGTTGCACTTGTAAGTACTCTATATTTAGGGCCAACAAGCTCGGCAGCTAAAATAAATTTATAGAATGAAATGTTGATAAAAATCGTTTTTCCCCACCTCTTCAGTTTAAAGTATAATTAACTATTTCTTACCAAAAATATATGCGGAACTGAAGGTACCAGCACCCAAAGTTGTCTGAAGTAATTGTAGAACCATGTACATAGTATAATCAACGGAAAACGCTCTAATGAGGCCAACGGTGGCCATGTTGAAAACACTAATGATGAGAGCAATTCTTCTTCCAAATCGATCAGAGATATATCCTGTTAGTGGGAGTACCAATAAAGTGCCTACGCTGTTAAGTGTGCCTGCTAAAGCTCGTAACCATTCTTGACCTCCCAAATCGAACTGTAAAACACATAAATTTTAATCTTCATAATAAATAAATTCAGATTAATATCTATAATAAACATAAGCACATCCACTTACTTCGTATACTACAGAATTATGTCTAGAGTAGACAAAGCCATCACAACTTATTGTAACAGACCGATCGAAAAGTTCTGCAGGGCAATATTCCAATGATCCATTAATGTTTACTTCCCGAGGAGCAAACCTTTGCGTGCTGGCAAATCCTGTGCCTGATTCAGGCACTGCATTTAATATCCATTCAGGTTCAAATTCGTGTCTTCTTCCATATTCACCACACTCCGGAATTTGACATCTAGACACAAGCATATTAACGATGTTTAAGTTAAGTGTTAAGTTTATGCATTATAGTTATAGCAATCATCATAAGTCTCCCGTCTTTACCCCACTCAAAGGGGGCCCCCCCGTTGAAGGGCCCAACACGTTATAAAAATACATGTTTCGGCTAGGTGTTTTACGACCGGCCTGGCTTACCTTAGTCGCCTTTCACGACACCTCAATATGAAATTGGGGTAGTCTATTCTCCTTTTCCGGATACCCCACGGAGAGTCAACTTACCTTAGTCGCCTTTTACGACGCCTCGGTAAGAAGTGAGGATGGCCTATTCTATTCAGCCAGATATCACACGGCTAGTCAACTTACCTTAGTCGTCTTTTACGACATCTCGGTAAGAAATTAGGGTGATCTCAGCCGGATACCACACAGCATCATTATAGTAATAACAAACAAACAAAAAACCTTAAATTATATTTATTTTAAAAATTAAATATAATGTAAGGTTTATAACTTTGAAAAATTATCATTTTCGTTTTATATTACCTGTGAGGGACAGCGGCTGCTGAAAAAATGAATTCACTCATAAAGGCGGACATGATCAGAGGTATCGCGACCAGGGCAAAGTTCCTGAACTGGAACCAGCCGAATTGGCCCAGCTCATTAGTAAGCACATAGTCCAAATCTATAGGTGTTTCGCTCTCATTCGGTCCATGCCCATTAATTCCATCTTTTCGACCCGGCAATGGGCTCTCTAAATTCTGCCTCGTTTGAGACTCCGACATTTTGTTCACCTCACTGGTGACTCCAAGCACCAGATTCTTACTAATGAGTATTGTATAGATTTCACCAGCAATTACAATACGGCGTGTCTAATTTTTATCACAACATAATTCTTGATAATAAAAAGTAATTGTGATCGATAGCCAGGCACTAGTTAGTAGATCTCAGATTACAAATATTGATCGATATTATCTTGTATATCTATGTAAATGAGTAAATATTTTGAATTATTTAAATGCATTTTTTAACTTGTCTCGGCATGATGTTCTAGTTATAATAAGTACTAAGTTTGTAACATTATAATTGTATATTGTGGATCATGTTATCAATTTAAAAGCTTTAGATAATTATGCATATAAACAATACTATCATATGAAATATTATTAATTAATCTAAAACAAATCTCTTACTGCCGACGTACCTAGTTTAAATCACATAACTTAATCAGCAGTCATAAATAATGCATCTGCATATTGTTAAATACACGGTATATTATGGTGATGATTTAAAAACTTTAGTATTTATTAAACCACATTCTTTGGTACGCTTTCTCTTTTGTTTTGACAATTGTAATATTTTGAACAGATTTTGCACAATGAATGACTTATGTAATGACTAACCACTAAGTGGATGTTATCGCTTCAAAAAGATTTGTTACCTAATTTCTCCTAATATCTTACCAAAATTTTTGACTTTTTTTGTTAATCTTATATAAATCTATAGTAGAATCCACAGCTACAATTCAAAAAATGTAACATGAAGGTAAAAGAAGTACACTGCGATTGTCGGTTTTGGTAATTTAAAATCTGGTGTTTACAGCAGCTCTAATATTTATTTATAAGTTGGAACACGAATGCACTTAAAATATAGACATCCAAAAACTATATTCAGAGTTAGGTCAGCTGTTTCCCTGCAACTTAGATTTTGGTTTGCCAAGAGCCTCTGCCTCTGCTAAAGTGTCGGGCATTTTAGTTCCTAGAGTTTCGGGTTGTGTGAGTACCAGCACACCGGACAGTATGCCCATACCACCAAACATCATTGATGGGATGCCGTGCCAGTACTTCATCTGAAATTATATAATTAATATTAATTACTATTCATTCATTACCAATATCATTTAGTACCAATGTCAAATTAATCACATGTTTATAAATATAATCAGACTTCAAATATTAATATCAAAGCACTTTAGATGAGCCCTAATTTAATTTAGAAAATTGGATATTGCTTTCTAATGTACAAAAGTAAAAAAAAATTGTTTGCTATAGTTCCCAAGGAAAAGAATATGTGTTGGCTAGAACTGCATATTCACTAAGTCAATTTCAAAAATTGTTTCTTTAGGAGATACCATAACGATATCGTGTAATCCTTAATGAAATGTTTTACATCTCGCATCTCAAAAATATTATTTAAATGTAGATTACAGCTGGATTTTATCATTGTCCTAAAACTGATTATTTCAATGGCTTTTGGTCTGTTTAAGTTAAACATTGAAGCTATTATTGTACTTACAAGTACAGGAGTGAGTGGCGCTGTGATTGACCCGATTCTACCGATCATGGATGAAAAGGCAAGTAGACTGTGACGAAATTCCGTAGGGTATAGTTCAGAGGTGTATAGATAGAGTGACGTTATCACCATCGATATACCAAACTTTCCTAACAAGAAGATTATCAGCCGGAATATGGACAAATCTAGAAAATATTAGAGATTAATTTTATAAATATTTGCAGAAAGAAACCAAACTTTGACACTGTACATGTGTACTTATAATATTATTTTAGATACTTGAATCACTTAGACGTTCTTGGAATTTATTAATCTTTATAACTATAAATTCATAGGATTCATTAAAATATACTAATAATAACTTAAAATGTTCAAAATCATTCTTCATCAAATAGTAGTCGACGACGTCGACTCATTTTCAATTCAAACATCAATTGGTTTATTTAATGAGAGTTGAATGACATTATTATGACAAAGCATCTCAACACGGGTAGTGATCAAAATGATTGCTCATGAAATGTTGTCGAAATTTAATCCATGAGCTTGACATTTGCTTATTATATACATGTAGATGAAGACAACTTTTTCGAAGACCCGCAGCTAATAATATCTAAATATTTTTTTTAATTAAAAAAAGCAATCATCCTTGAACATATACGAAGGAGATTCGTATATGTCCCTATATAAACTAGGATGATATAAGAAGCAATAGAAACCCTGGAAAGCAGGTATATACATGGTTTGGAAACCTCTACTTAAAAACTTTATAATAAAAATGTAAGCAATCGAGGTAGTTTGTATAGATCTGTGTTGCGGTATGGTAATACTTTATACTAAATTCAATTATACACACATTCAGAGTAATCACATTCTTAAATAAAATAAAGCACATACATAATATAAAGATTGTATACTCACTACTAGGAATGAAAACAAAAATTATATTACAAGCAGAACTAAAGAAGAATCCTGAGGAAATAGTAGCTTTGCGGCCAAATCTGTCCAAAAGAAACACGGCTGTGTAAAAACCAGGTATTTCAATTGCGCATGTCAGTATGAAGTTCAGGTATATAGTGTCAGAGAGACTGGTCGAGTCGATGGACAGACCGTAGTATACAAAAATTGTCGTGATCCACCAAACAGGAGTCGTACACACCCTCCTGAGTAACGTCGGTGAGCGCAAAATTGATCCGATCAGACTTGGACTTCCGGCCTGGAAGCATAATGTTTGACTGAAATCATAGGACTTTTAACTCATTGTATGTACAAGATACTATACTGAAATATGTTCTTAAATTTAACTCAAATTTCAATGACTTTATAAGGCACATGTCGACCCACCCTGACTTTTAACCGACTTTAAGATGCGCCATTATTCCATATACTCTTAAGTTTTTATTTTACTACTTTTTATAAATGCTTTTATATTATATGGTGTGAAATATGATAAGGTTAACCATAATATATTTAATATAGCTAGCTTATATTGGCATATAACGATTGATCCACAACATATCTTTGAAAATACCGCATCGAACATCAAGTTTCTCAGGACTTAAATTAATTTAAACTTAAATTTAATCAATTAAATAATTATTAAAGAAAGTTATTTTTTATTTTATTTGTTTTTGCTTTCAGTCTTATGCATTTTTTAATGTAAGCTGTAATAGTGAATTAAATGGTTTTAGCATTCACGGTTTTCCGATATCAGCTCTAGATCTACTTTATTACACAACAACGATAATTATGGCGTGAATATAACTGTATTTTATACAAAATAAAATCTTTATTAGTAGTAACATACAAAATAATAACTTACATTTGATTTGGGAAGAGGTGGCAATTCAGAGGACTTCATAAGTGCCTGCAACGACTTTTCACTTATTTGCGTACCGTTAACTCGCGCTACAGTTTCTAAAACTTTTTTCGCTTCGGCAAATTTTTGTTTAGCTATTAACCATCGAACACTCTCCGATAATATTCCATAGTAGGCAATGATAACGAAACCTGGTATATGCAATGCCATTATCATGTATCTCCAAGGTTGGATCAGCCAAGCCACTGCTCCAAGTATCACTTGTCCTATTGCAAAAATTGAAGACAACGTAGCACTTGTCAAGACGCGATATTTTGGCCCAACAAGTTCAGCAGCTGGAAGGACATTTATGGATTAAAATTTAATAACATTCGAACCGACATATAAGAAAGCTCAAAATAGTTCCGCAAAAATCTGCAGAGTAAATTTTAAAAGCATTTTTTCAAGCCGCTTTGCTATCAGAATTAAAAGTCTATCTAAGTAGTCTTAGTAAATACCTTTTCTTTTGTTTCTTCTTTGTTACATTTCGTCGATTAATCTCAATAATCTTTCAACAATATCGTAAGTCACTCTTCCCACCTCAAAAATTTAAATACGTACCAAAAATATAAGCAGAGCTAAAAGTGCCAGCGCCGAGAGTGGTCTGAACTATTTGTAGTATCAAGTACATCGTATAATTAACGGAGAACGCCCTGATGAGTCCAATCAAGCTAAGGTTAAAGACGTTGATTACAAGAGCAAATCTGCGGCCAAAGCGATCTGAGATATATCCAGTGATAGGCATCGCAAGTAATATTCCGATGCTGTTCAGTGTGCCGGCGAATGCTCTTAACCAGTCCTGACATCCAAGATCAAACTGAAAATGTAACTCATTTTATAATCAACTAGCAACTGCCAGCGGCACCTGGTAAAATGGTAAAGGTGGGTTAACCTTAAAAGCAAAACATATGCTGGCGCGGACTTTTATTTGGAACTTTTAAAGGGGAACAGTTTTGTAATACATGATTTTTGAATAACTTTCACCGTTTACTTAGCACACGCAAGGAAAGCTTTAAATTTGCAGATTTCGTAATATTTTTTATTGCTGCTCTCCATTTTAACTTCTTTTTCTTCTCCATCTTAACATTTTTTAGGGATGTTATAGCCTATATTCTTTCTCGATAAATTACTACTACTTCTGACTATGTATTTTACATTTAAAGAATTTTTCAAATTGATCAAGTAGTTCCTGAGATTAGCGCGTTCAAACATTCAGACAAACAAACAAACTCTTCAGCTTTATATATTAAAGTATAGATTAACACGTCTACTTAGCAATTTAATACTGCTAGTAACTTTAAGTTTAGTTTTGACAGTAATATGTTACATTTCAAGACATTGAGCATTACCTTCAGTTGTGATAAGTTTTAACCTATTTTAATTACTTAGATGATTTATCGTTTTTTTTTTTAATTTATACACAATTTTGCTTTTTTAATTAAATTCCTATAATTATATAAATAACAACTAAAGCTCATTTAATAATACTTACGTCAAAAACAACCGAATTGTTCTTTTCGTATACAAAACCTTGACATTCTACAGTTTTTGACTGATCAAACAACTTAGCAGGGCAGTTGTCCAGGGTGCCGTTAGTTCCCTCATTACGAAAAGCAAATCTTTGGCAGCTGGAAAATCCGGTGCTTGTCCGTGGTACAGCATTTAAAATCCAGGCAGGATCATATTTTTGTAATTTACTGTTTTCATTGCATTCCGGAATCAAACATCTACAATATTTTTAACTACGTGTTATAAAGATTCAACGATGTGCTTTTGTATATAAAACGCAACAATTCAATGTAAATATACTATACATTGATATCTACATCTCTACGTGTATTGTTTACTTTTCCTACTTCCGAAGGAATTTTTCATCTTATTTTATGTGAGTCAGGTATATAAGCTTGAACTGTACCATATTGAATCAATATTAATGTGGGAAAGCTTACCAGAAAAAAAATTGTGATAAAATAGGTTTTGAATTACATATTATTAAATCCTTTGAAAGAAACGTAACAAAACTTTAATGAAGATAAATGATATACACATTTTAAAGATGTGTTTATGAGATGTATTAAAACTATGATCTATTATAAAAACCTAAAGATAAATTGTTAAAGGCAGTTCCACAATACATATGGCACGTAAAAATTATTACCTAATTACATATGCTGACTTCAAGTAAATTAGTGATAAGTATAATATAAAAGTCTCAAGGTTTTCAGTTCAAATTTTTAGTTTTCAATTCTTTACTAAATGTAATTTGAATCAATTTTAGAATAAATTGCTTCATATTTTTTGGTATAATAACATTCCTAGCAATATGAAAATTAGATCTGACATTTTATGGGATAGACTGGACACATTTTCTTAGGTGATGAAATATCATAGACTATTGCACTACTAAATTTTGTAACCATATTCACTAATTACCTGTGAGGTATTGCAGCTGCCGAGAAGATGAATTCACTCATAAAAGCGGACATCATAATGGGCACGGTGACCAATAAAATTATTCGCAACTGGAATCTACCAAGCTGTCCGAGCTCGTTCACGAGGACATCGTCCAAATCCAAAGGTTTTTCAAAAACACCTGGTTTATCCTCATTCACTTCAAACTCCATCGATTCTGAAGAGTTCATCTCAATATCACGCTCTCCACGCATTTGGTTCAACTATACGGGAGCTCGGTTATTTTCGGAGCACGCGGCGAACCGATGCAAGTGTTTTGAACGAATGAGCTATTTAGCTTAGTAGGTCAATCATCAGTTTCATGAACTGTACCATCATGTACGTATTGATTCATTGTTTATCTTTATTAATCAGTTCAACGATCTAATTGTCCACCAATTCATCTCTTCGTTGTTAACTTTAAATGAATTTGCATCCTTGTTATGGGGAGTATGTTTATTGCTATATTAATAACAAACTGCGCCCGCGACTTCATTTAAGTCAACTTAAATGTTAAAATACTCTCAATTATGTACTTTGTGTTTTTCGGGATTGTCGGGAATTCTTCATTACATTAGTGTCGATAGCTTCAATCGTTCCAAATTTCTACATAATGGAGCGTATTATTCGTGAAATTTGGACATACTAATATTATGATAACGAATGTCATTCCGTCTGTTTTCTGTCTGTCTGTCATGGGAAATCCGCTGAATCAACAGATTTTGAAGAAAATTGTGTCTTATCATCTGAGATAGAATAAATCTATTTTTCCGAAATAGAAACTACACATCGTACATATTACGTTTTAACCCCAGAATTGATCTAAGCGTAATCGTAGAGACAGCTTGTTGTCTATGAAATACTTGATACTTTCTTTGATTGACTGAAAGACCTAAAATAAAACTGTATTCGTCTTAATACCAGTTTTTGGGGTTAAAGAATAGTACGTAACTTATTATGTATACTATACACTAGATTTTTTTGTATTTGAGTGTTTAAAAATAAAATCCGCAGCTGGACAATCTCTGTTAAGCCAGTTTGCTGAAAAGGAAGAGCAATAATATGTCTCAAAGCGAATTAACATGTTTATTTAATGGATATTTTTTTTACAATCCAAACCATTTCTTTTGATACATGTTACGAAATATTTTTAATTTTATTTTTATAAAATAAAGAATGCCTTCAAACCGTGAATTTTTTTTTATAAAAAATTAAACCTAGCTAGATCGATTTTTCGCCCCCAAAACCCCCTACGTACTAAGTTTCATGAAAATCATTGGAAATTTAGATTCTATATATGTATATACGAGATTAACTCATTTAAATATAATATTAAAGTTAATCTTTAATTTAGATAAACAATAGTTTGTGATTTAAATCAATTGGCACAACTATGTGTTTATTTTTGAATTCGAATTCGACTTCCCTAAGATTTCTGCTTCAGATAAAGTGTCCGGTAACTTCGTTCCCCGAGTTTCTGGCAGCGAGAGCACCAGCACTCCAGCGAGGACGCCCATTCCACTAAACATAGCTGAAGGCAGGCCGTACCAGTATTGGGTCTGAAATTTTAAAGAATTATCTATTTATTAAAACGTTCTTCACCATATTACAACCAGACCATTAGCCGCCTTTGGGGTCGATTACTACACAATACACAATAGACGTGTCCAAAATCCGCATAAACTACTTTGGATTATCGTTAGTAATACTAACGTGTGGAAAGGACCTCTGCACGGACCACGGCTTTGAGCGTTGTATGGTGAAGGGTTTGTGGTGTCTGTAATAGTTATCATGCCATCAGAAATATGGCTCAGTCAATCAGTCATGTCATTTTAGGTGGTTCTCGAGGCTATTTATATACGCTGTTCGCGAATGTCTCTTTCTGGAAATATAACTTTGAGTAGAGTTTATGATGGGGTTGAGCAATGAACCATGTTGGGGAGGAAGATGTCTTCTCTATCGAGGACAACTTTCCCCATGATCCTCGTACAATCAGTGACAGTGTCACTTGAATGGGCTTTCTTGTCTTTAGTGAGAGCAACTTCTGACTCGTGTGTGATCGTGACACACAGTGAGGACATTAGTCTTTTGCAAGCTTTGTAGAGTATTACTTTGTTGCTTAGTGATATCTAAGTTCTGTTTATCATCAGGTAAAGCCACTACTGAAGAAGAAACTCGTCGGTTACATTTTGTACACTGTTTCATACCAATAAAGTATATGTGGTATATTTAAATAGAAGTCACTTAAAGTTACGAAACAGATTCAGTTCTATCTATTCTTCAATTCACAACTGCTGGTTGTGTAATTTTAGTGTGCCGATTGAACAAATGTATTGATGATCATATTGTATCGTTTGGCAATCATTTTTCCCAATTATAACGTCGCACGTTGATCAATCTATTTTATGGGCGCCTGTTTGCGGCTAGTCGAGAATTCCATCAATAACCGTTTGATCAACGTCTTACGATTCAGACGTGTAGCAAATATTTGTGATCTTTGTTTATAGTAAATGATAGTGAACCGAGGTGCGTGTTGTATAGTGATTTAAAATCTGCACAAGTTCGACAAACGGCCCGCTAAAAATATATCCTTCAGACCCGGATAACGTCGAAAGGTAGGTGCCTTATTTGTTATATTGTTCAGAAATAATGTATATATTCAAAACTACCCAAGACGTATCTTCTAAGAATGTTCAACCGCAATTTAGGTTTATGGGACTTAACTGATCCAATAATCGAATCCCTATAAGCAATATTTCTATAAGCAAGTGTAATATTTTAAAACTGTGCTAACGTACAAATACTGGTGTAAGCGGTGCAGCAATGGTACCCAGCCGACCGATCATTGAAGAAAAAGCCACGAATGTTTGCCGAAACTCAGTTGGGTACAATTCTGACGTGTAAAGATATAGTACTGACATAACCATGGAGATTCCAAACTTGCCAAGCAGGTAAATGATTAGCCGGATCGTGATCATATCTGAAAGTATACCACATTTCATTATGAAATTCCAAATTCATTTTACTAACGTAAAAACAAAAAAAATCAAATTTTTGAAACTTCATTCATTAATTAATCAAAATACAAATTAAAACAATTCAATGATAAGAAACCCACCATTAGGAAGGAATATGAAAATGATGTTACATAATGCGCTAAACAGGAACCCTGAAGAAAGTGTGCCCCTTCTGCCGATTCTGTCGAGAAACAATACACCGGCAAAAATGCCGGGAATTTCCACGGCACCCGTCAACATGTAGCTCAAATGTTTAGTACTGGAGAGACTGACAGAGTTAATCGACAGTCCGTAATAAACGAAAGTTCCGGCGATCCACAAAATGGGCGTCGTGCATGCTCTCCTCAATAATATTAAACTGCGAAAAACTGTTCGGACCAAGCCAAATTTTCGTATCTGATAAAAAAACGTAGAAAAGTTACATGTCGTAAAGTGTTGTTTATATATTAGAATATAAAACCATCAATTAGGTACCTCTACATGTGCCACTCTTGGAGGGTTAAATATAGCCTCCATTGAATCTTCACTGATTATCTTTTTGTTTACTCTAGCTACAGTTTCTAATATTCTTCTCGCTTGAGCGTACTTCTTTTTTGAGAGGAGCCATCGAAAACTTTCAGATAGAAGCCAGTAATAAACAAACATGAATAGACACGGGATACCTAGAGCTATGGTCAAGTAGCGCCAATAGTCAATGATCCAAGCTATACCGCCTAGTACTACTTGGCCCAAAGAATACATCGACATCAATGTTGCACTTATAAGAACTCGATATTTTGGCCCTATAAGTTCCGCGGCTGAAAATAAAAAAAACGATGACATCATGTGTAGTGAAATTTCATTCGTTGCCTCTTAAATTTTGTTCTACAGTTGAAGTAGGGTTGTTAATGATAAAAAGCGGAATTCGATCACGTTTTAAACGTTGTCTTAAGTCTGAAATGCTAGACTTCTAAGTCTTGTTATTATTTGTCTTGTTGAGATCGTTAGGAACAAATTCGGCATCATAGTCTGTTGACTAAGCATCTGATCTAGTATGTGACTCATGTTAGAGTTTTTTATGTTGTAAATCAGAACTATTACTTCTACTGATTTCCTACGATTGACTTATTGAAACGACATTAACGAATGTTCTGTATACTTGCCTAGTATAAACGCTGAGGTGTAAACACTAGCTCCCAATATAGTCTGCGTCATTTGTAGGCCGACGTACATTGCATAATTAACAGAAAAAGAACGAATGATAGCTATGAGACCTAGGTTGAAAGCGTTAAGGACTAGGGCAATCCTGCGGCCGAAGCGATCGGAAATATAGCCAGTAATAGGAAGTCCGATTAGTATGCCAATGCTGTTGAATGTTCCCGCTAATACACGAAGCCATTCTTGACATCCAAGATCAAACTGAAACGTAATTATTTAATTACTAAATTGGTAACAACAGAACAGGAATGATGATTCGAAAATATTTATAAAATTAAATTTCAACAAAGAATATTTAGGATTTGAATGTTTATCGAGACTTGATTGTGATTTTATTATTAAAACTAGCGGCCTACCCTGCTTCGCACGGGTATAATATATATAGCCTATGTCACTCAGTGAAAAAAATTATTAAAATCGATCCAGTAGTTTTAATTTATTCATTACTGCCCGTGGCCCGCACGCGTTAAATTTGAAGAAAAACAATTCCCCTCTCCCTATACCAAGAAGATTTCCTGCTATATCTAACATCAAAGTAATAATAATTATAAAGAAAAAAAGTAATTATTTACGACATCACATTAGAAACTTTACAGTATTTCTCTACTCCATATTGAATGTTATTATACATTCCTCTTGAATCACTCTATCTATTAAAAAAACCGCATCAAAATCTGTTGCGTAGTTTTAAAGATTTAAGCAGTCATAGGGATATAGGGACAAACAAAGAATGTAACTTTGTTTTATACTATGTAGTGATAATACCTATAGCATGATTCAGTATTCACGCGCGATGGCTTATTATTAGCGTATTTCATGTATAACTTTGGTGTTTCTATACCGATTTCAATGATTCTTTTTTTTACAATGGTTAATACTATTCACTTTTTTATTTAGGGATGACTGAGAGTGATATAAACGTAGGAGTAGACGAATATAACCAGAAAGCTTCGAACTGCTAAGCTATCGGGAGTTACATGTCTTATTGTGAGTCAACCATAAAAGATAGACATATGCTGTCGTGGGATATTTCTTATATAATTTTATGGAGAACATTTCTGTCATACATGATTTCTGTGTAGCTTTAACCATCAAGGTTGCACACGCGACGGAAGCTTAAAAAATGGAGTAACTTCTCCCGTTTTCCCGACATTTCCCTTCACTGCTCTGCTCCTATTGATTGTAGCGTGATGAAAAGTATACTATAACCAGCTCAGGAGTATGAAAAAAAATTGTACCGAGTTTCGTTAAAATCCGTCGAGTAGTTTTTGTTTCTATAACGGTTATACAGACAGACAGACAGACAGACAGACAGACAAAATTTTTACTGATTGCATTTTTGGCATCAGTATCGATCCCTAATCACCCCCTGATAGTTATTTTGGAAATATATTCCAGTTACAGAATTGACCTCTCTACAGATTTATTATCTATACTTATAATAAATCTGTAGAGAGGTCAATTCTGTAACTGGAATATATTCCTTTTCATATATTTCCTATATTTCCTTCTTCAAATTTAAAGCGTGCGGGCCACGGGCAGTAATGAATAAATTAAAACTACTGCATCGATTTTAATCGTTTTTTTCACTGAGTGACATAGGCTATATATTTTATACCTGTGCGAAGCAGGGTAGGCCGCTAGTAAGTAATAAATATACAGATTTATTATAAGTAATATAGATTAATAGATCATTATTAAACGTGAAATAAATCTGCAGTATTATATTACTTTCTATTTAATTAGATACTCACTTCGTACACAACTGTATTATTATTAGCATATACAAACTCCTCACAGGCGATAGTTTGCGAATGGTTAAATAGGCCCGCTGGGCAATATTCAAGTGTACCATTATTTTCAAAATATATCGGTGCGTATCTAACGCAACTTGAGAATCCTGAGTTTGTCTCGGGCACAGCATTTAATATCCATTCAGTATTATAAGTATGCATATTATTATTCTCACCGCATTCTGGTATTTGACATCTGAAGCAAATCCCAATATATAGTTAGATAAAATTTCTACTATCTTCATATACTAATGTTATAAATGCGAAAGTCTGTCTGTCTTGCGGCCGTTAATCTGTTTATACTATCGTGGCTAAACCACAAAAGCGATATAAATAAAAATTGAAAAAAATGATGCTTATATGTCGGTCTAACATGATTATCCTCCTTATCCCACTCTAAGAGGGGTCAGCACAACATGTTGTCACATTATTTGGCTACGCATTTTACGACCGGCCGCCTATCTGACTTCAACTTACCTTAGTCGTATTTTACGACACCTCGTTAAGAAAGAGCGTGGTCTATTCTACTCAGCCGGATATCTTTAGAAAATACCTAGGATATAATATAAATATATTCCGCTACCAATCCACATTGGAGCAGCGTATAATTTCAAAGCTTAAACCTCTCTTTTCAAGAATCTGAGAGAATAGATCTTTGTCCAGCATTGGAATACGCCTACTTCACCTTGTTAACATATGAAGAGTTACATTCTGAACGCATGTAACTCTGTTATATAGCAAATTCAATCGAGGTTTGAGTACCATTTTATTCCGATGAATATAGAAGATGAATTCCGATATGAATAATATTCCAGCAATAAAATGTCTTTTTTCTCTTTTTCAACAAAGAGATGAAAATTGTACCTAATATAAATTTGAAATCGCCTCATTTTATTGAGGCACCTCAAATAGTTAACTGATTTATGATTCATGCTTACCTATGTGGTATTGCTGCTGCAGAGAATACGTATTCATTTCTGAAACCTGATAGCACAATAGGTATAGTAAGCAGAAGAATATTGCGGAGCTGAAAATTACCAAATTCCCCTAACTCATTTTTTAACACTTCATCGAGACTAATTTGGTTTTTATCTTTATTTTTGTCATCCTTTCCCTCGAGAGGAGTAGTTAAATGGAAATTATTCCGATCTATCGACATTTGATGCAATTTGATTACGTTGTTAGCTTCTAGTGCACTGGATGATATAATGATAAAGATATACTTGACAATGTTATGGGTTCCGCGCCTGATGCGAAAATCTCTATATCTGTCTGACAGTTTATCTGTTTCATGGCTTATGCACTAAACCAACGTTAAAACAATTAGATTCAATCGAACCTTTTACTCTTCCATCAGTTTCTCAAAGGTTAACTAGAAGAGATCCCTTATGGGATAAGTCCTCCTTTAAGCATCTACTAGTAATATTCATTATGATTTTCTACTTTGTAATAATTATTTGTAAAATTGTGTACAATAAAGTTATACAACAATAACAACAACCTTTTACTTGAATAACATATGGTATAAAAAGCCTGTTTATCATTCGGAAACGAAATTTTATTTTAACAATTTACAATATATACAATATTGTAACATTCAAGTTAAGTTTAAGTTGTATTTAACATTCAAGTAAACGCAGACGTAATTGCGGATACAGCTCGTGTTATACTAATTACCATGACAAGTAACTTGATTTACAAAAACCTTACTCCACGCACTATTATCATTCAATAATATTAGTTAGAATTAAATGAGTATGCAAAGGAATTTTAAGAAACGATTGAAAATAATATATCGGGAATCTCCTTCATTAACCATATTTAAGGTTCGTGTGAAGGATTTTTATTTGTCACTTTAATGATGATTCTCACTGGCATTATTACGATTTATATTTTTTATTTTTTGCTTTTTCTCTTTTTGGTTTATTTTTCTCTATTTATGTGTTTTTGTTTATACTTATATTTATTTGTTACTATTTATTTTCTCTTCTTTTACATACTTATCTGGGTTAGTAACCCACGGATAATTATATAAAAGATCCTCTCTTTTAAAGGGTTGTCTGGAAGAGATCACAACAGTGTGATAAGACCGCCCTTTGCACTTTTAATTGTTTCTATTATCTATGTCTCTTGTTCTTTTCACTCTGTATTTTATTTGTGCAATAAAGTTATTCTTCTTCTTCTTCTAATATTTTAATTTGTAAGGAATATTCAATGCATCTATACAGTTCTGTCTTAACCGAAACTATTATCTTAATCAAGATACTGATAATGAATACAAAGTGACAGACTGTGAGACACTTATGCATTTACTAAGTAAGCAAAACGATATCTTCTGTTATTTACGTAATAGAGATTGGCTATTGACATTTGGATAAAGAAATCTATTAACAAGGACCATCAAATTAATATGCAATTTGGAAAATTATGGCGGTATATTGATGTTCTATAATAAAAATGATGGAAATTCAAGTTCTAATTCAGGATATTATTTGCTATAATCCTAATAATAATTAGCTGTAATTAATTTTATAGCGGATTAAAGCAAAATAATATTGTCATTAGTTTTGTATTATGGATCACCGCAAAGTAACTCCAAATTCTATAAATAATAATAGATACTGTAGTTTTCTAGAAATAGAACTTTAAGTTGGTACAATCGTTTGCACCATAACAATAACAAACTTTTGATTTCATATTATGGAATTTTCTTAATAATGAAGCGCCTATCTTTTTTTTTTTTTTTTTTTTTAACAGGAAAAAACCCCTTATGGGTAATATGGCAGCAACTCTGTATCCCAGAGTGCGCCACCTCTGGGTCGGGGCCTCTCTAAAAGTCCGCTGGACGATGCATCGGGAGCACCAGATGCATCGAACGCCTCGGGGACCTAACTCCAGCGAGCGTCCGATAAACCCCGTTCGGATCGCTCGGAGGTCCCCGTTAGGGCGGCATGCGACGGACTTCGGCGAGTCGCCTGCGCCCCGCTCGCCTGCGGCGGATTGGATCCAAGGACTCGACTTCCCGGATCCGCCCCGCCGCCTCCTTCCGCGAGATAACGTCCTCGCAGAAGGAGGCCATCGCTGCCCACGATCGCTCCCTGTCCACCATGGCACGAACCACAGTGGGCAGGGAGAGATCGTGCAATGAAGCGCCTACAACAATAAGAAGCTAAATTATCACTAACAAACATTTGCTAATATCCCGTTTTTACCGTCTGCATCTAAATCGCACACTAAATATTAAAGTGACCGAATTCAAAATAAGTCTTAATTGAGTTAGATACATTGTAATCCTTATTTCAATGCCATGTAATGGAACGAACTATTAAAAAAGCTAGTGTTTTCTTACTCTACCGAGTTATAGATTCTTTTAAAGACGATTTCTATAGGTGCTACGCATTATTACAATTTTCCAAAAAACTACTTTTTTTAGCGTATCCATTTAAAAGTTATCTCCATAAGATTATGATTGATGATGACATTATGGTAGAAGGAGATCCTGTTGAGCATTTTTTCTTTCTTCTTCTTTTCTTTTAATTGTTTTGCCTATTCGAATCGGCTTCAAATTGCAAGCAATCTGAATTTTTAATTAAACTCGCATATTTAAATAGTAGTGATTTATAGACTAATATTTTTTAATTTTTTAAGAAACAAATACTTCATTCACACTGTAAAGCAGGACAAGTTGATCTAGCAATATAAAAATACAATATAAGTTAGGTAAATAAGTAAATTTATTAGAGATATTAAGTGATTAAACCTAATATTATATTATAATCGTCATTTTATTTTGAAATTCTTAAAATTAACTAAATTTAAATTTATACTGATATTCCAAAATTGAACATATCCACAGAAAATACCAATTTGCATCTTTTTCGATTTGGATGGCCACTTCTTCTTGAGACCCAAAGCCCAAAATTACTTGGTTCTTTGTGCTTCGCCCTTCATTTAACTAATAGGTAACTGTGATTGTTCTTCGGATATATTCCATATTTGATCACGTAGAGTTACCAAGTGGCTGAGCATTCTTCAGAATCCTATAGTTAGATGCTATTGTTCTAACCTAAATTTTTGTAGAAAATAAATATAATGTAAATTAATGTTATGCTGCTACAACAAGGATTGATAACAAAGCAAAAAATCCAAACTAATCGCCTATACAAAAGTTACAAAATTGCTTACACAAAGGCAATAGGCAAGCAATGAACTCAACTTTAATTTTTATCTTATTAATAAGTTAAAAATAAATAATGAAACAACTATCTTAACCCATTGAATAGTTTTGTGCAACATGTGTTTATTTCATTGCTCAAATTTTTCTCATTAATTTATGGAATATTTTATTACTATAAAATAATTACACCTATGATACCGTTTTCTTTGTTATAAAATTATAAATAAAACACTATACTAACTTACATTAATGGTCGGTGATAATTTTGATGTTTTAAAAATTTAAATATGTTATATGAAATTTACGTAAAAAACACAATAATTTTTTAATCGACATATCGATACAGCTATATGGATTATCTTTGTTATTTTGGCTATTAGAAATTAAATATTCAGGAATTACATATTCAGGGCCTGCTTTACAAGTTGCTGATAAAGTGTCAGAGTTAAGCGACAAAGAAACTGCGTAATAGCTAAAAAGAGACTCAAAAAAAGTGAAAAATTAAAATAAAATAAAATATGTTCCGAATAAGCTAACTGACTGTTTATTGGTAACTTCTGAAACAGGCCCCTTAATGTCCTGTGAGCACCGTGTGCTCAAAAGAGCATGTACGTGCTATAAATCATCACATACACATACGGCATTTGCGAAGATTTTGTGATTTGATGAATAGCGATCCAATTTCCTAGACACAAAGATCGTATTGGACTCAAATATCTATGTTCGTTTAGTAAAATTATTTTGCTATAATATACAAAAGTAAAATAGAAAATATATATAATGCTAAATGTAGAGTGGACATTTTCATCCCTGATACATGCAGGATTCGTAAAAACACATGCACAAACCTCCACCACCGTCAACGCAATACACAAGCACTATATACGTTCACTATCACAAACTCAACAATCGTTTCGCCCCGCAACCGAAGCATTATCAGGAGATAGACTCCACTACAAAATCGCAAAGCCTTTTTTGCGGTTTTATATATTTTCCATTTTACTTCATCGCGGATTATAGCAAAATAATTTTATTATTACTTTTGTATTATAGATCTACGCAAAGTAACCCCTTATTTAATAAACAACACGAAAATTATGCCTATGGACGGCGCCTCCGCCTCGTCAGTATTTAAGGTCGGCTAGAATTCATCATTGGCCTTCATTCTGGTTTCCTTATCGCTTCTGCTTCAGCCAGGGTGTCTGGTAGTTTAGTGCCCAATGTTTCAGGCTGCGTGAACACCAACAGCCCTGAGAGGACGCCCATACAGGCGAACATCATCGATGGAATGCCGTGCCAATAGTTCATCTAGAAAATTGAAAAAAATGCTTTTGTAATATCAACTCTACTGCTGGCTCGGAAATCTGGTCCTACCGAGGAAAGTTGGCCGAAAGCTCCTCAATTGCTCTTTCCAAAATTTTTTAATTAGTAGTTGAAAACTCTAAATTAATAGATCGAGCAAAAATACGGCGGTTGCTATTTTCAAAATATAGTTCGTATAACTAATTACATATCATCATAACTACCTCGTACAATGTCAAATAGTAGCTAAATGCACTCATTTTTATCATTAAATAGAGGTGTCCATGGCGTGGCAAAGTTTCGGGAATTTTAGGTAAAAAAGTTATGTTGCTCCACAACCTTTCAGTGAAGGTTCCATAAAAATCGGTTCAGCCATTCCAGAGAACTTACTTTTAACTTAAACCTTCCTTAAGAATGCTCAAGAAGGCTCAAGAATTGCGATATCTTTTACTACGGATGTACTAAGTACGGATACTTAAGTACTTAAGTATTACACAAACAGGTTAAGTAGATTTTGAGAAAATCGATCACATACAGAGAAAAAGCGTTTGGGGACTTCGTTTTATAATAAGTACTTTAAGTAAATAGTAGTACTTTTGTAGTGTGATGAGAGCTTTATAATCATTATACATTACTCACGTGTAAACTAGTATAAGATGTAGTATTTAGCCTATTATAATAGAGTATTAAAGAAGACATCAAAGTATACGGTCGTTTGTTTTCATAACCTAATCCGCACCTTACACTTTAAATAAGTGCGTATTTGTACAATAGTATCGCGGGACGTATATACAGTGTATTACGAAAAGTTAGCGCATTTGTCAGATTCGAATTTGAAATTTTAAAAACGGCGGGTTGACGTTCCGTTTCATCATAGGACGCAGAATTGCTTGAACAATAATAGATATATTAAATACTTATAAGTACTTTATAATAGATACTTTATAATATATAGTATTTCTATACCAGTTCCTCCTCCTTTTATTAACCTTAAACTACTGTGAAATTCATTCATTATTCAAATAAACTTGTAAACAAGTACTTTTGAATCGTCAACTCTACTGATGTTACGGAAAGCTACTCCTACCGAGAAGAGCCAGCAAGAAAGTCGGTGGTTGCTCTTTTCTCTCAATAGTATTAGTCCATAAGACATATTTAAGAGATGTACTTACAAGAACCGGTGTAAGCGGCGCTGTGATAGCTCCTATACGACCCACCATAGAGGAGAAGGCGAGCAGCGTGTGACGAAACTCCGTCGGATAAAGCTCTGATGTGAACAGATACAGTGACGTCATCGCCGTCGAGATACTGAACTTGCCCAGCAGATATATTATCAGGCGGACCGCTGTCATATCTGAAAGTCATATTTATTGATAGCAACATCTTACAGTTATTGTTAAACTCCAAATAGAAATTTACGTGTCAATATTGATTTGACGAACACATTTAGACTTCTTCTTCTTCTTTTTCAACCGTTGGACGTCCACTGCTGGACATAGGTCTCTTCATGGGATCTCCACCATACACGATCTTGTGCCGCTCGGACCCAGCGGCTCCCCGCGACCTTTTTGAGATCGTCAGTCCATCTCGTGGGGGGTCTGCCGACACTGCGTTATCCGGTGCGGGGTCGCCATTCCAGTACCTTGAGACCCCAACGCCCATCGGTTCTCCGCACTATGTGCCCCGCCCATCGCCACTTCAGCCTCGCGACACGCTGAGCTACGTCGGTGACTCTGGTTCTTCTACGGATCTTCTCATTTCTGATTTGATCACGTAGAGAAACTCCGAGCATAGCTCGCTCCATCGCCCGCTGAGCGACTCTGAGCTTTAGGATTATTATTAAGTGACCTTATTTAAATATAAGCTTTAAGTTAGATAAATTACGATCCTCATTTTAATGCTATCTATGACATCACGAACCATTCAGAAAACTAGTGCTTTCTTGCTCTTTCAACTTATGGGTCTCTTTAAAACTCAGGAGTTTTGTAGGTTACTACGCTACGCTTTATTGCAATTTGCCAAGAATATTATTTTAAATTAGGTCAGTTTAATACTAACCGTGCGATAAATATATATAATCGTAAAACAAACTGTCTGTAACTGTAATAAACTATCTGTCAATCAAAACAGACAGACAGACCTTCAATATAGCTAATCTACGATAGAGCGGCTGTAGTGGTGGAGTTCAATAAACTTTCGAGTGCCTTTTGTACCAAATGTCAATCAGCACTTGAAGATTTTAGTTTGAAATAATGATCTTATTCTGTCACCGCAACCAATATCTTGCCTTTGGCGTGACCAGGCATTGAACCGATGTACTTTCCTACCGAAGTACATAGATAATGGTTCCCGCGACTTTAATTTTTTTAAAATACCCTCAACTATGTAGGTATGTTTTTTCCCGTTCCTGCAGGGAAAATGACAATTTTTATATTATGTATGTTAGCACAATATATAAGCTTTAATTGTACAAAATTTCATCAATATTGCTCTAGCGTATTGTTCGTTAAAGCGTCACAAACAGGCTGTCACATGTCAAATAATAATATGGAGTACTTTTACCAACTGACATATAATTTATAGAATTAGGTGTTACTTTGCGGAGGTCCATATTACAAAAGTAATGAGAATATTATTTTGCTATAATCCACTATAAATATTATCGCGGATTATAGCAAAATAATATTCTCATTACTTTTGCAACTGACATATATATATAGCACTAGTGGTGCTCGCGGCTTCCGCTGCAAAATTTGATCCCAAAATTTTTTCCTAGTAAATCTCGACCTGGCGGGATTTTTAATGAAATTTTTCTAATAACCTAAACTTTCCTCAAAATTGCATCTATTAATATTACTAGTCATATATAAAAAAAAACTAACGGAACTTACCGCTAGGTATAAAGATGAAACCAATATTGCAAAGAGCACTGAAGAAGAAGCAGGTTGATAATGTAGCTTTTCTCCCAATCCTGTCCAGGACAAAGACAGCGGTGTAGAACCCTGGTATCTCGATGGCGCACGTCAGTATGTAGTTTAGATGCATAGTGTCAGAGAGTCCCGTGGAGTTGATGGATAGACCGTAGTAAACGAACACTGTGGTAATCCACCAAATTGGAGTTGTACATACTCTTCTCAGTAACACTCGAGACTGTATAATACTTTTTAATAAACCATGTCTCACAACCTGAAACCAAATAAGATAAACGTTAAGTAATAAAGAAACTATAGACAAATAAAGTATCCAATCCTAACCTACTAATATCATCATAATCATCATCATCATTCTCTTACCCTTATCCCACTCTAAGTGGGGTCGGCACAATATGTCTTCTTCTTCCATTCTCCTCTATCATTCGTCAACTCTGGTCCCACTCATTTAACATGCATATCATTTTTCACACAATCCATTTATCTTTTTTTCCTCCCCCTAGCCATACATCCATCCAGATTAATATTTAAAGCTCTACTAATATTATAAATACGATAATTTATGAGTATGAATGTATAATTGTTACTCTTTCACAGCGAATTCGCGAAACCAATATCGATGAAATTTAGCACAATTATTCCTTATACTCGGTAACATATAGGCTATAGAAATCCTAATAATTCTACAGGAATAGGATGATTATCAACCTATCACGCTACAATAGTCCAAAATTGCGGGTTAAAAGTAGTAAACTATAAAACAAGCTTTCTAAATAGTGTGAGACACTTTTCAAAATTAAAAAATAATTAAATATATATGCATTATTATATGCATTATATATATATATGCATTATATATATATATATATATATATATATATATATGTAGACTCGTCAGTATCTTGGGCATTATTCTTAGATATTAGTGGGCGTAATTAGGGTATCGTGCATATGGAAAAGTACAACGCTTATCTTCAACTTTATATTCTTCTTAACAATTTCACAACTGCGCCATGACAAGCATCTGTCTTCATCTCTCACATGCGCCGTCTGCATTCTGTCACCGCTGCGCCTTCTATTTTCAATGTATTTTCAATATATTTTTAATGATGGAATGATGGTTGCCAGGATGCGACACGGCCATCCTGCGAGACACACGTCCCCGTGTGTTGATCTGTAACAAACAAACGAACCCAGAAATTCCGTTCGGCCTATCCTACAACATCTGGGTCATTGAGGTCTAGATCTTTTTAATAAACGAACAAAACGAGGAAAATTATATCTCGCCATAAGTTGATCATTGAATTATGAAACCCATCAAATAAAATGTAAGGGCATGCCAAACCCATAATGCATACGAAAAGTACTGAGGCAGAGTACCATTGACTGACACTCACCATGACATTACAAAAATAAACAGAAAACCTATCAGAATTTACTTAAAAAACAACCCAGGTATCTTGTTCGTGGTCTACCGCTTCTGTCACAGCAGAAGGGTCTTCCCTCAGGGATAACGAGTCCACATGACTCACGGCCATCGCTACACAGCTAGACCCGACTATACCACCCAGAGCTATCGCTCCCTGCGTACCCACGGACTACTCAGAGCAGATACCGATTTCTACCGGGCTACAGACGATACCCTGGTGTCATCGACCCCCAGAGCTATCGCTCACTGCGTACCCACGGACCACCCTGAGCAGATGCCGATTTCTACTGGGCTACAGACGATACTCTGGTACAGTCACCGACCCACCGAACCAAGAACCCGTCTGTATAAACATCAACACAAATTACGTTACCACAAATCTTGTCATTGTCAATAGGTACTTGACTCTCAGGTATTTTTGTAAGACAATAAGACACATTATGTTTTTGACTAAAAGAGCTGAATTGGCAAAAGGTTAACAGTTCACCCCCTTCTTATAATTTCAGTTGTAAAACCGTTTACTTTATTTGACAATAATTTGCAAGGTACTATAAACATTCTTGTTAGCCATCCCTATTAATGACAACATTATTAGTTATTACCCAACTAAATTTATAAGCTATATATAGTCTCTTTTATGAGAGAACATCTAGGCCCAGAATCAAATCAAAGTAATAACACATACCAAATTGTGTGAAAGCTCCTGATGGCAGTTTGACCAGACATTGGTCTACAGCTCGCTGTACTGGTACCTCAAAGAGCAGGTCCATTGGCCATGCAGCGACTCGCGACGTGGCCCAGTCTGCTACACCTGTAGCACACAAATAATTTGTAATCTGCTTGTCGTCGTTGTTTAGAGCTTACCACAGTACCACAGACAAAAGTCTTTTGGTTCCAAAATCCGTTTGCGACACTCCATTTTTCTGCGCACTGCTGATCGCAACTAAGACGCTTGAATTGGGATCGCGTTGAATCTGCGATCCTCTTTAAATGACTTTCGTTTCAAATAGGAGTATACTTGTAGTTCCTGGTGCAGCTTTTGACGCGAAGATATCTCCGGTGTGAATGCAAGCCATTGCAGTCATATATCAATTTTGTACCAAATGCGTAATCACCGTTCATGCTGCTATTTGCACTATATTTAAATTCTTCCAACAATTCAACAAATACGTAACACGAAAACAGGCATATACAGAATGATTTTTAATCATCCATTGATCTATCATTGCTTAAATTAATAAGTGCAACCGCAGAAATTTCCAGAAAATGTATCTTCTTTTGTTTTTCCGTCCAAGTATAAGTCAGCTGTAGTACACCACAATTTTACGTAAAATCATCATTTATCGGGTTAAACTCCGGCAATTTGATATTATTTGTCTCGCTTGGAAATTTTTTTTTTTTCTTTTCTTTTTTGTTGTTTGTATTGTTTTCTTTCGGAACTCTTGTAGTATCCGCCATTGTGAGTCATCATAGTCTCTTCATACTATCCATCCATTTGCACGATTGAATCCCACGACTGATGTAGACTCATCAGTATCTTGGGCATTATTCTTAGATATTAGTGGGCGTAATTAGGGTATCGTGCATATGGAAAAGTACAACGCTTATCTTCAACTTTATATTCTTCTTAACAATTTCACAACTGCGCCATGACAAGCATCTGTCTTCATCTCTCACATGCGCCGTCTGCATTCTGTCACCGCTGCGCCTTCTATTTTCAATGTATTTTCAATATATTTTTAATGATGGAATGATGGTTGCCAGGATGCGACATATATATATATATATATATATATATATATATATATATATATATATATATATATATATATATATATATATATATATATATATATATATATATATATATATATAACTACAATGACATTAATAAAACAGTAAATATTTTCTGCCTCCAATTATTTGAAACTATTAACAAGCATACAAGTAAAGTGAAATTTAAAAGAAAAGAACATATAATTAAACCTTGGATCACTCCCGGTTTGATTCGTTGTATGCGCCACAGAGACCGCCTTCATATTCAAATGCGGAAATTCCCAAACGATTTTCTTAAACGTACTATCTATACCCGCTATCGCAATTATTGTAATAATTTATTACGAAAACTCAAAATCGAATATGAACATAATTCATTATATTCTAACTTAAATAATCCAAAACAGTTATGGAAATCAATAAAAGAGATTTGTCACTTCCCTACGAGCAAATGTGATCCCCACGAACTGTTAAAGATCGAGGGTACTACTGATATTAAGGACTCTTTAAACAACTGTAATACATACTTCTCAAAAGTAGGTCAAAAACAAGCGGACGATATTTTGCAAGAATTACAAACTGACCAACGAACACTAGCGGCCATGATTAATTCAAAACGTCAAATTAAAAACTCACTCTTTTTGCAACCTACTGATGAATATGAACTAGAGTCTCTTATTTTGTCACTGCAGAATGATAAAGCGCCTGGCATCGATGGTCTAAGCAATACTCTTTTGAAAGAAATTAAAGATATTATTATTCCGCCTTTAACTGTTATTTTCAATTTAAGTCTCTCAAATGGTATTTTCCCTGAAATTTGGAAGACGGCGTGTATTAAACCAATTTATAAAAATGGACCTAAAAATTCTCCGCAGAGCTACAGACCAATATCTTTATTGACAGCATTCTCAAAACTTCTCGAAAAAGTAGTTTGTAAAAGACTGTTAAAGTTCATTGACGCTAATCATCTTATTTCCTCAAGGCAATTCGGTTTCAGAACAGGAATGTCAACAGAAGATGCCGTTACCCTATTAACATCCACTGTTGTTGGTCATTTAAATGCCCAAAAACATAGTATTGCTGTTTTCCTTGACTTATCAAAGGCTTTTGACACAGTTTCACCTCCAATACTTTTGCAAAAGCTAGAATGTCAGTTTGGAGTAAGAGGAGTAGCACTAGATTGGTTTAGGAGCTACTTATCAGATAGAAAACACTGTGTCAAAGTCTGCAATCACGAAAGTGGTCAGGAGATAGTTAATTTTGGTGTCCCACAGGGAAGCATTTTAGGCCCTTTACTGTTTATTATGTATATCAACGATATACATGCAAATGTTGATGGCGAAATTACTTGTTACGCTGATGACACGGCTTTAATCTATGAGGGACAGAGCTGGACAGAAGTATTTAAGAAAGCCGAAGAAGGTATGAGAAGTACATCCACTTGGTTGCAACATAATCTTCTTACTCTAAATCATTCAAAAACAAACTATATATGTTTTCATAAAACAGTTGTAACAGCCCCTGACCCAACATTGATTTTAAAACTACATCGGTGTCCATATATAAGTAATCGCTGTAGTTGTGCAACTCTGACAAAAACCGACGTGGTTAAATACCTAGGTATCCTTATTGATCAAAATTTGAATTTCAAAGCTCACGTAAATTCACTTTCAAGCCGAGTACGAAAAATTATTAACATCATGAAAACGCTACGTCACTCGGCTTCTATCAAAACACTAAGATCAGTATATTTTGCCCTGTGTCAATCAAGAATTTTATACTGTATACAATCCTGGGGTAGTGCCAGTAAAACAAATATGATTCAATTAGAAAGAGCCCAACGATCTGTACTAAAAACAATGTTAAAAAAGCCTTTCAAATATCCCACGAATTTACTTTATCAGGATTGTAGTGTGTTAAACGTGCGTCAGCTATATATTTTAAAACTAGCTCTTAAAGTACATCGGTCAGTAATTACATCTGATGGTTATAAAGATATGCTAAATCGAAGAAATTTTAAGTTACATGTACCTAAAATCAGATCTCGCTTCGCCAGACGTTTCAGTCCTTACATCGACTCATTTATTTATAATAAAGTAGTCCGTGCATGTGACATAAGGCATTGTTCTGTCAAAGAAGCCAAAATTAAAATATTTTCTTGGCTGACCTCTTTAAATTACGATACAACTGAAAGTATTTTGTCGCATCTTACATAAGTTTTTCATTTTAAGATTACTTAGAATTAATTAACATAAAAGTAAAACCGAGCGCATTTCAAAAACTGTAATGTTAAATCTTGAAAGGTAACTCACAGCACAGGAATACCTAGTGTGAGTTCCTACGGATACTCCTAAATTATTGTTAAATGTGTTTTTGGTAAATAAAGATTTTTTTTTTTTTTTATTATTGTCAAAGATGAGGACTGCATATTTGCAAAGCCAATTTCTTTGCGATTATAAAAGGCACAATAGGTTTAGTGGTAAGACCGTGCGACTCTCTAGATACGACCTATAGAGGTTTATATTTTATATAGAGTTATATGTTATATAGTTACATAGAGGTTTTGCTATTAAAACCTTATGTGTCTAATTGATAATTGCAATTTATCACACGCTTTTCGATGAAGGAAAACATCGCGAGGAAAGCTGCATATTTCTAGACAAATCTGAGGATATGTATATGATATGGATATGAGTGTAACCTAGCAATCCGCATTGAAGCTGCATCGTAGTTCTTAGATCCAATCTTCCTCTCTTAAAATGGAGAGACGAGGCCTATGCTCAGCAGTGGAATAGTAAAAGACCATTACTTTAATGTTATTTACTTTTGTCATTTTGTCTATATTTTGATAATGCTTCGTTATGGAGCGAAACGATTGTTGAAATTTTGGTAGTAAATGTGTTCAGTGCTAGTGCGATTGTCGTTGAAGTTTGTAATGAAAGCATTTTAGGATAGTCAACTCTACATTTAACATTTAATTGATTGATATCCAAATAATATTACCATAATTTTGTATTGTTACGGAATTCCACAAAGTAACTGACTCTAAAAATTTAAATTAAAACTTATACCTACTAGTTTATTCATAGGTTGATAAGCTTGCTGCTATGGAGATGTACTTAACGTTCTAATGCTTCAATAAGCTAAAATTTTTAAAATTGTTCACTTCAGAAGACAACTTACTTTCGACGGTACTGAGGGTTTTAGAAGTTCAGCCAAAGATTTCTCACTCACGCTCGTCTTGTTTATTTTCGCTACCTTTTCCAATATTTTCTTAGCCTCTGCGTACTTTTGTTTCGATAATAGCCATCTTATACTTTCAGATAATAACCAATAATATGATATTATTAAAACGCATGGAACATGTAAAGTTATTAGGAGTTTACGCCAAGGCGATATCATCCAGGCCACAGCGCCCAGGATTACTTGACCAGTAGCAAACATTGAAGACGAGGTAGCACTGGTGACAACACGATACTTCGGCCCAACTGACTCGGTAGCTAAAAAAATAGTATATCATTATTAAAAATCAAAATAAACTTGTGAATAGGTAATTTTGAATTGTCAACCACACTGTTTCTTCAGAAAATTGCTCCTGCTGACAAGAGCCGGTAATAAACTCCTAAGTTGTTCTTTGAAAATTTTTAAAATAATTTAAAATAAAAATGTTTTTCATGAAATTAATGAGAATAAGATCTTTTGATTCGTCAAAATTGCTACTGGTTCGATAAATTACTTCTACCGAAAAAAGACAAGTTTCTTCAACAAGAAGCTCGGCAGTTGCTCTTTGCAAAATATTTCTCTTAAACATATATACAATCTATAGTATTTATTTATTGATTCATACAGATGAATATATACTTACCAAAAATGTAAGCTGTACTGTAAGTACCGGCACCGAGGGTAGTCTGCAGAATTTGCAAGATCAGATACATCGTATAATTAACAGAGAACGCCCGGATCAGGCCATAGAGCCCCAGGTTGAGGACGCTGATGATGAGGGCTATCCTGCGACCGTAGCGGTCTGAGACGTACCCAGTAATGGGCAGTACCAGCAATGTACCGATGCTGTTGAGGGTGCCTGCAAGCGCTCGTAACCAATCTTGACATCCTAGATCGAACTAGAAAGTGAAAATGAGTTAAAAGTTATAAAGTCAAGTCAATATTGAAGTACAGGGGCATGATCTCTCCCTGCTCGCCGTGGTTCGTGCCGTGGTGGACAGGGAGCGATGGCCTCCTTCTGCGAGGATGTCGCGGAAGAAGGCGGTGGAGCGGATCTGGGAAGTAGAGTCCTTGTATCCGATCCGCCGCAGGCGTCTCGCCGAAGTCCGTCGCATGCCGCCCTAACGGGGACCTTCGAGCGGTCCGAACGGGGTTTATCGGACGCCCGCTGGATTAGGTCCCCGAGGCGGTCGATGCAACTGGTGCTTCCGAAGCATCGTCTAGCGGAGGGATGGGCCACTATTAGAGAGGCCCGACCCAGAGGTGGCGCACTCTGGGGTTCAGAGCTGCTGCTGGCGGGGATGGGGGCAATGTGTCCAACAGTACCCTGTCCCCGCCACCAGCAGCGTGGTGAAGTAGGTTTTTAGTCGGTGAGAGTCCGACGTACCCGTCGCTCGTCCCCGTCGAGCGGTGATGACCCATAATGGGTTTTCCTGACATAAAAAAAGTAAATTTTATAGTATCTGGAAGCTTTATACTGACATCATACACAGCTGTGTTGTCCTTGGCGTATACGAAGCCGTCACAAGCCACAGTTTTTGACTGATCAAACAGGATCGCAGGGCAATAGTCCAAGGTTCCATTCATTTCAAGGCCCCAAGGGGCATATCGTCTGCAACTGGCGACACCTGAACCGCTGGTTTCAATGGCGTCTGTAATCCATTCAGGGTTAAATGCGTGAGATTTGCCATATTCACCGCATTCAGGGATTCGACATCTGAAAGAGATATGAAATGTTTTATGAAGAAGGTAATTATTAATCGATAAATACCATGAATTAATATATCGCAGGCTTAGTATTAAAGTGACCTAATTCAAAATTAGGCTTAACTGTTATAAAGTTAAGATTAAGATATATTAAAGTTATATTGTGAATTATTAAAAAGCTTGGATTTTCTTTGTCCAAGTTATAGTTCTTTTTAAGTCTGAGTTTTTTGGCAAGACGCTTTTTGGCCAGATATTTTTTTTGGTTTTATAGATTCTACAAGTAAATTTCATCAGGTGGGTATTGCGCTAGTAAATTTGCGAAAAAGTTTTTCAGAATTCGATCACTTCAATACTATATGCGATATACATATTATCATACCTACTAACTTTAGCCGCAATTAAGTTCGCTTACATACGAGCGTCTACTTAAATATTAAAATGTCCTCAAATATACTTTTTTTTTCACTGTTGCGGAAGACAAAACGTGTGTTTTTACCTATAAATTAGCCCGGTATATAAGTTACAGCTGTAACAAATTTGATAAAATTTGCTCCAGCAGATTTGCCGCAAAGTATAACAAATTGATACACTTTTGCATTCTCAATACTATTTCATGTAAATTCATTTTACTTTATAATCTAAGATTTTCTTTTTTCGTGATAATATTTTTAAGATGAGCAATGTCATCTCTATTTTGCTTACTAATCATTTAATACATTTACGCACTTAAATTATATAGAATTTAAAGAAACATTTGAATTATATTACTTGAAATATAAAATAAATATAAAGAAAAATGTCTAAGATAAGATAATATAAATGCAATAAAACATAAGTTACATAAATTAATCAAACAGTAGTTCCCTGTTCTATATGATACTGGTTTAAAATATGGTGAAATAATTACTAGTTACGGAAAAATTCACAAAATAACAAAACAAACTAGTTTATATCAAAAGTAAAGTAATGATATAAGTTTCAAAATAAAAAAATAAAACGAACTAGTTTATATCAAAAGTAAAGTAATCACATTAGTTTTCTATTTTTTATGATCAAAGAAAATCTACGTAATTCTAAATGTAGAACGTTTTTATGTAGGATTCAAAAAACGCTCAATTCTTTTAAGAAGCTTTGGTTGCAGGGCTAATCGATGGTTGTGATTGTATTAGTGAATATGTGCAGAGCTGTAGCTGGTGGTGGCGGTGATTAAAGTGCTCGTGTTTACAAATCATGCAATCAAGTTTACAATCATGGTATGAGGTACACAAATGGATTATGCAATCTACATTTAGCAATACTTTGATTGTCTCCTATTCTATATTTAGTTTATAGCCTAGTAATTATCATAACTTTTGTATTATGGAATTTCACAAAGTAACGTTTAATTCTATGAATTAAGTTGAAATTTTCTCACAGCTAATCCGTTGGATCAATATTAATGAAAGAGATAATGAATAAGTGCTCCAAATGGGCTCGAAACTAGGCGACCCATAGAATTAGACGTAGCCGGTTTCTATACATAAATCTGTCACAATTGGGGCTAATAGAAAGGGGTAACATTTAGAATAAAAGATTTTCGATTTTCCTTCGAAAACAGGAAATACACATAATGAATTACTAAGGGTTATAAAACGCCATAAAGTCACAGAATGAAGTCGCAAGTTAAGAAAGAAAAAGTTCAACAATTCAATTAAACAATCGCCGATTAGATAATTTTGTATTCAATGACGAAGTATACAAAATATTGATATATCATATTGTTTAAATTTCACATGTGTTTATTAATAATAAAGCTTGTATTAGTATAAAATCTTACCTGTGTGGCGTGGCAGCTGCTGAGAAAATATATTCGTTAGGAAACGCAGACATCATCATAGGTATAGCGACCAGGAGGATATTCCTTAACTGAAACCAGCCGAACTGTCCCAGCTCATTGGTTAAGATATCGTCAAAATCTAATGGCTTTTTTGAAGCACTTTCTGCTATCGTTATTTTAGATTGCACTTCTCCATTATTAAGATGCGCCATTTTTCTATTACCATCAAGCTTCAACACCTTTATATATGCACTGCGGCCTTTAATTCACGAGAAATGTTTTAACATATAGATCAAACATCTTGTTACAGATGTCGTATTGAATTTATCAGTATGTTTTATCTAATGCCAAGTAGCTGTTTTAATGTACACAACATTTTATCCGTGTTTACGTATGTTTTATATTTTCGGATAATTTTCAAAGTACTAACTAACCCGCGCGTCTAGTGCGTTATTTGTAACAAACAATACTAAATGATGTATTGACCTACGCAAACATAAACAACTAAATAGTGAAGCTGATAACATTGTTATTATTTCTTTAATAGTTTTTGTTACAGTAAAAACAATTAGCTTGCTGCACGAATAATATATTCAAGCAATAATATTGTAGTACATAATATTTTTAATACGACAACGACCAAACTTTATGACAATCAGGCTAAAAAAATTTAAGCCAATACAAAGCACTATTATTTCCGGCTCCGGTACCTGACGGAGTAGAATAGTCCACCATCATTTTTTACTGAGGTGTCGTAAAAGGCGACTAAGTTAAGTGGGTCCGCCGTGTGGTATCTAGCAATAGACCACTTTCTTTCATACCGTGGTGTCGTAAAAGGCGACTAATGTAAGTTGACGTCAGGCAGGCGGCTGGTCGTAAAGTAGAAAGAAAGAAAGAAACTTTATTTGTGACCTAGCACTTTACAGAGGATATTACTTACTTTAAATACCTAGCCAAATCATGTGACAACACGTATATAACATGTTGTGCCGACCGTGTGATGATGACAAAGCATTATCATTAATATTTAAATGAGTTAATCTTGTATGTATATATATATTCGGAATCTCGGAAACGGCTCCAACGATTTTCCTGAAATTCAGCATGTAGGGGGTTTTGAGGGAGAAAAATCGATCTAGATAAGTTTTATTTAAAAAAAATGTCGTTTTATCCCAGTTTTCGGGCTCTAAATTTTTTTTTTAATTTACGTTGAATGCAATGTCATGTTGGTTCATTTGGGGAACGGGCGGTCTAGAGAGGTGAAAATACCTAGGATCGAGCCCCACCTGCCCTATTATTTTTTAATTTTTCGTTTCAATTTTTTTTTACCGAGCAAGGTTCGGTCACCCAGATACTTATTTATAATCAATGTAGGTATTCAAATTCAAATTCAAAATATTCTTTATTCAAATAAACTTGTAAACAAGTGCTTTTGAATCGTCAACTCTACCGCTGGTTCGGAAAGCTGTTCCTACCGAGAAGAGCCAGCAAGAAACTCGGCGGCTGCTCTTTTAAAAATATAATTCCTAATACTATTTCCATTTTGTCGTTACTGTCTTGTACAGGTTTAAAGAGAGCCATATCCACACATTATTATCTTCTAAATAATTCTCAAGAGTATAGTAGGCTTTCTGTATCAGCCTCTTTTTAACAGTGTTTTTAAACTGCTGTAATGGCAAAGCTGAAATTGATTGCGGAATTTTATTATAGAATCTTATACCCAAACCCACAAACGAATTACGTACTTTTGCAAGGCGCAAAGCAGGAGTCGCAAGCTTATGTCGGTTCCTGCTTTGTCTATTGTATACATCACCTATCGTTTTATAATTCTTTATATTTTTATGTACATAAATTAAATTGCTTAAAATATACTGTGAAGCAAATGTAAGAATACCTGTTTCCTTAAACTTCTCTCGCAGGGTCATATCATAGGGTCAATCACGCGGTCTTAAATTATAAATGCCACGCAGGGTCAGGTCATAGGGTCAATCACGCGGTCTTAAATTATAAAAGCCACGTATAGCTCTTTTTTGTAAAACAAAAATTTTTTCACTATCCGCGCATTTACCCCATAGCAATATTCCATTAGACATAATGCTATGGAAGTAGGCAAAATATACTCGGTATATAATAGGTATACTCGTAAACAATACTTATGTATTGTTTTATAATTATTTATGAAACGTGGCAATAATTATTATATTAACAACAATTATAGTTATTATACTATTTCATTTTGTCCTTTACATATACATACATACAGAACTCAATATTATATATACATAAAAAAATAAAAAAAATATGATAACTTTTGCTATATTATCTTATCAGATTGTCCCATTTCCGTCAAAGGCCACGTCTTAACCACTTAACATTTCTCTCATGATCTCCTTTTTGACACTTAGAAAAACAATAAACATAAATATCAGTAGTATTCGTGATTTTGTTCGTATCAATGTTAAATTAACCTTAATAATATGTAATATACTGTTTTTATCCTACTCGCGTAGGAAAAATAGGGATTCTTTTTTTATATATGCTAGCAATAGTGGGTTAGCCCTGAAATCAAAACAGACAGACAGACTGTTACCTTTATAATAAGTTTATCATCACATTAAAGCTATGTAAATTAAATTAATTATTATTACAAGAATTAGGAAGCTTTCGGTATATTTCGTAAGTAACGGCCTTTTAATTCCCCAGTTGGGTATAGATCTGTCTCCTTCATAGATTAAAATTAGTAAATTCAAAGATAAAGATGTTAATTGCTTATCAAACTCAGCTCCTACCGGTTCAGTTTATAACTTCATCTTAATATATTTTTTAGTATTTTGTACATTATTTTTAGGATCTGCTTGTTTTGGCCAATGCGCCCTTTGTAACCGTATCAAAAATTTTTCAAAATGTGCCTTAAATTCTTTTTTAACTGCCTCTTTTTACTCACTGCTGACTGGTCTTCTCCCTTCCTCACAGAGGTTTCTTTGGACAGAAGGGTTGGAGCATAAACCTCATATGGCATATGGGTTTACTCACAACATTATCATGATAAATTATTAATATCAAAACGGCATAATTTAAGAAGTACATTATAACTTTCTTTACTGTAAAGCGCATGAACTTTTTAAAGAAGATTCGAAAATGCCTGCTCAACATTTTAGCCCGCCATCAATAAAGTTTCCCGTGGTCTCACCATTGCGACATCACTAAGTACATTTATATAAATTAAACAAACAAATCTTATTCTAGTGTTTGTATTTATTTATCATCATTAGCCTTTACAGACGTTTCGATTAATTGATTCGGCTTCATTTCAATCGAATCTGGTAATACTGTATCTTGTTTTCCAATTGCCTCTGCCTCGGCCAGGTTGTCAGGGAGCTTAGTGCCCAGGGTCTCTGGCTGCGTGAGTACCAGAAGCCCCGCTATAACAGCCATGCATCCAAACATCAAGGAAGGGATACCATGCCAGTATTTCATCTGTAATATTAAAATATGTAATCAATCCTTTTCGTTAATACAACTTGCCTACGCATGGGTTTTAACAGTAAGGAATACTTGTCTACGCAAAGCAAATTGCATAACTGAAGATTACACAAATTAAAGGCTTCATTTGAATTATTTCCAGCTTCATTATCTAAATGCAAATGTTTAAAAGATTGACTGCTAAGTTTTTTGGTTCTTCTCAATAAGAGCATAATTCTGAATGTTCATTGCAGATTCATTGATAAATAATTGATTTTTGACAATTGGAAAATGTATTTGAAAAAAGATTTGATATGACTTACGTTACGTCAATCGATGTATCAGTACTAATTTATAGAATAAGGCGTTAATTTGCGGAGATTCATAACACAAAAGTAATAATTATTAGGTATTATTGGTAATGTATTATTATTATTGTCGGGAACGGTAATAGGCAAATATCATCTCTTAAGATAAGTGCAATTCTTGACATAGTTAATATAATAAAAAGTTGTATTGTAAGTGGTGCTAAAATTGATGCTTTTTGTGTAAGTTGTTCTAAGACGCCGTGTGGTATCCGGCTGAATAGAATAGTACCACCCTCATTTCTTACCGAGGTGTCGTAAAAGGCGACTAAGGTAAGTTGACCCGCGGTGTGGTATCCAGCTGAGTAGAATAGACCAACCTCAATTTTACCGAGTTATCGTAAAAGGCGACTAAGGTAAGTTGATCCACCGTGTGGTATCCGGTTTAGTAGAATAGACCACCCTCTTTCTTACCGAGGTGTCGTAAAATACGACAGAGGTAAGTTGACGAGGCAGGCGGCCGGTCGTAAAAACGCAGCCAAATCATGTGACAGCATGTTTATAACATGTTGTGCCGACCCCATTTAGAGTGGGATAAGGGCAGGAAGATGATGAAGATGAAGATGTGTAAGTTGTTCTAAGATTGATTAATTACCAAGACCGGTGTAAGTGGTGCTACGATGCCTCCAATCCGTCCAATCATAGACGAGAAACCAAGAAGAGAGTGTCGGAACTCCGTGGGGTACAACTCGGTCGTGTACAAGTACATGGAGCCTCCCACGGTGGATATTGCGAACTTTCCCAGCAAATATATTATTAGTCGAAGAACGGCCATATCTAAAATAATACTGAATTAACAAAACTATTAATCGCTTAGTGCTCCAAATATACAAATGTGAAGTGAATAATTTAAAAAATGTTTTGTTTATACCCAATGTAACTTTAGACTAAAAAAATAATAGAAAATTTATGTTCGATTCTTCATTACTTCATCAACTTCCTCGTCAATCATATCATTATATAAGTAAGGGTATATTTCACACTTTATTAATATTTGTTTTCACTTTTTTCCATGTTTATTTAAATTATGTCAAATCTAATTGCAAGCGAGCGTAATACTTAAAAAGCAAAACAATATATATTTCTTCAATACTAAAGATTAGATTTAGAGAAGAGAGATTTAGATACTTATAACGTTATTTTACTTACCTTTAGAAATGAAAATGAATGCAATATTGCAGGCGGCGCTTAGGAAATAACCAACAGACAAAGTAGCCCGTCGGCCAAATCTATCTAAAAGTAACACCGGCATAAAAAAACCAGGTATCGCAATGGCACAAGTTAGTATGTAGTTCAGATGCATGGTGTCAGAGAGGCCGACGGAGTTGATGGAGAGGCCGTAGTAGATGAAGGTCGTGGTGATCCACCAGACAGGAGTCGTACACACTCTTTTCAGTAGAATTGGAGAACCTAATATAGTTTTCACTAATCCATGATTCTCCGTCTGAAATTCCAATTCAAAATATTCTTAATTGAAGTAATTTGAAAAGTGAAATTTTGTTAAGGACGCTATTGTTGTTTCAGAAGGTTGCTCCTACCGAGTATAAGATGTTAGAGAATAGGAAATGCTTCTAGTAAAATAATTTTTCAATGTTCGGTGATGTTTACATTTTATAATAATGAATATCATATATACAGTTTCAATAAATAAATAAAGAAATACTATAATACTTACAATGAAATAATGACTGTTTTACAGTTACATATTAGATCAGTTACATAATGTTGCATGTGATAATGCAGATAAAGTTTTAAAAGTCATAATAAAATGTAATTAAAGTGATAAACTTTGTCTTTAAACTTCTTATCTTATAAGTGAAGCATGTTCTTGAGCTAAAACCTGCATTACGCTCTGGATTTATTTTAATAAGATCTTACCCATGACTTAATTTTATACTCTTAAGAGAGCCTCAAATAGGCATGCGAGCTAATAGAGTTCTATAGCTGAGTGAAGGAATTTTAACCCTAATTCGCGACGATGTCATGAGTAAGGAACTTTGATAGACTTGGAAAATAATTGATGACATCCAGTTATTTAAATTTAGCTCTTAACGATGCGAAGTGCTTTCAAATCAGCTATACGCCGCCTTCTCTTCAGATGTTAACTGGCTAACGGCTGAGGAATCTGAGATGACATAATTGATTTACCTTAGCAGCACAAACAGATTGGCGAGGGCTTGTAAGAATATCCAAGGTTTTTTGGCTGATTGACGTCTTATTCATCTTTGCTACTTTCTCTAACACATCCTTCGCATCTGCGTATTTCTTTTTCGCAAGCAGCCACCTGACACTTTCATTTAGTATCCAGTAATATGAGACTATAAAGAAGCATGGGATATTTATCGCCATGATCATGTATCGCCAGGGGGAGATCAGCCAAGCGACAGCTCCAAGCACCACCTCCCCTGCGGCAAACAAGGCGTTGGCTATTGCACTTGTCAGAACCCGATACTTTGGGCCAACCAGCTCAGTTGCTGAAACAATCCATAATTCATAAAAATATTATAAGAAATCTAATATTTATATTAAAATTATCTATAGATTATCTATATTATAAATGCAAAATCCATCTGTCTGCTACGCTTTCACACCTGATCATTTTGAATATTGATGACAGATTTCCTGTCATATATATTTCTTCTAGCGCAAACAGACTTTATCTTGTAAAGTATATTTTGAGTATTCCCAATATTGCATAAGCGACTTATTCATTAAAATAATATACTACTACTACATTTGAAGGTGGTATAGTTTTGGACAGCGAAAATTATTTACTAAACAATTATATTTACCAAAAATATAAGCCGAACTGTAGGCGCCAGATCCAAGTGTAGTCTGAACAATTTGCAGCGTCAGGTACATAGTATAATTGACTGAGAACGCTCTCGTGAAACCGAATAGACCCAGGTTGAAAATGTTGACGACAAGTGCAAACCTGCGGCCGAATCGGTCCGAGATGTATCCAGTTACAGGAAGGACGAGTAAGGTTCCGATGCTATACAGGGTGCCAGCAAGTGCTCGCAACCATTCTTTACATCCAAGATCGAACTAAAAAGAGAAAAGAAAAACATTACTCGCTGCTAATAAGTATGGTTTATGATAAAAATTTCTTAGAGATGCAGAGAGCTTAATTTAGATCCCATCAAATTTCATTAAAGAACAGAAATAAATAAAAACCTAACCAGCTTTATTGGCGTAGTGAGGCACCAAAATAGTTTATTTAACTGTCGGATAATAATATGTTGGGATGCCCAAAGGTAAAGTCAAAAGGCGTAGAATGCGCTACAAGATTCAACTAGCATGAAAACGCATATTATGAAAAGTTCTCAAGAATGATATTTTTAGGAGTAAATTCCCTTGAAACAATGGTAAATAAGATTGTCTGAACAAACAGAATTATTAAGAAGAATTAAGGTTATACTTTTATACGGTATAAATTAGCTTAAAGCATCATCATCATGTTTCGGATAAAACAATTCATGATAAATAAAAAAAGCAAACACAGACATGAGTTCCCTGACGTAAAAGTTTCCTGATGAGATGAAGATGAAAGATGAGTTTCCCTACGAAAAAGGAATTAAAAAATTTCCATTTAATTAACGTAATGTAATATTTTAAAGTCTTAGTGAAAGAAAAAAAAGAAAAAGAAAGTTTATATTGAAACAATGTAGCTTAAAGCTTAATATAATATAATTTAGAATATTGTACATGGCACATAAGTGCTAGTATAAAATATCATCTTATTGTCACTTTTTTACCTAATCTCAACGTTTGTTTTACCTTAAAATCATCATCTATAGATTTCTTGATAAATAAATGCGTCACACTTAATTTATGTCGAACGCTCTATCAATGAATGAATAATAAATAATGTTTCTTATGGAAAATATCACAAGAAACAGTAGTACAGGTTAAACGCTTGAGTCACTTTTCGTTGTGTACTACATGACATGATGTTGAAGTCATAAATGGTACAAGCTAACTTGGAATTTTCTTGTCCAGTCTTTTTGAGCTTGTCTATACCAACACTAAGTTTTCTTATATTATAGCGTCGCCTCAAAGCTATATTATTATGCCTAGTTTTGCATCAGTGGAACTTTTTTATTTTTAATTACAAATTAGGACTATACTAACTTCGTACACAACCGTGTTATCTTTGGTGTACACGAAATCATCGCAGCCAATAGTTTTGGTACGATCAAAAAGAATTGCAGGGCACTGTTCAAAGCTCTCATTTACTCCAGCATCACGAGGAGCGTATCTCTGACAACTGTCAAATCCAGAACTGGTCTCCGGGATAGCATTTCTGATCCAAACAGGATCGTATTCTTGCAAATTTCCCTTTTCGCCGCATTCTTTGATCCTGCATCTAAAATTACCGTCCGATATTTGTTATTTTGATGATTCTAGTGTTAGGTCTACGTTTTTTTTACCTATGGGGTATAGTTGCTGCTGAAAATATATACTCTGCCATAGCACCACACAGTATAATAGGTATTGTTAATAATAAGATATTGCGCACTTGAAATTTGCCAAACTGACCCAATTCTCGAGTCAATACATCGTCAAGATCTAAATCTTCAAGAGATTTAACTAGATGCGAATCAGAATTTTGTTTATCTATTTTCATTTGAATTAATTTTATTTGAATTTCTGGTGCCGTTTCTACTACACTCTTTATCTCGTCTTCAAACATTGCACTCGTTAATTTAAAATTCAGCGAGAAACGTTATCGCGTTTCGAGACCTCTGTGTGAATGAGTATAACACCTAATATAAAGGTCATCGGTTTAAAGACAACGCGTTATATAGTTTTATCAACTCGTTTGTATTAATATTAAATACTGAACAAGTTATTCCACAGTTTCTAAAAACTGTGGAATAACTTGTTGTGGTAGGTCTTGACCCCAACCCCTCTCACCAGAAAACAGGGAGATGAGACGTATGTTCAGCAGTGGGATAATAAGAGGCCATTACTTTACTCTACTTTACAACAGTAATATCTACAAATGCAATAGTTTGTCTATCTATTATGCTTTCATTATTATTTCTCAAAACTAATATAGAAGATATTTGACACAAATGAATAACGGATTAACATACAGCATAAGAAAAATCCCAGTTTTGATTTGGTGACACGAAAAATATACTCTACATTACTATATACTACATAATTGAGGATATTTTAACGCTACAGTTGACGTGAATGACGTAAAAGGGTTAAACCAGTTATTGATACAGCACAACGCACCATGGCTTTGCTAGAAGGTTACTGTACTGTACTGGTTAGGATAACCAGTTTTGATATAAAACGACATTAATGTCAGCAATCAATTATTATATGTAGTTTTAAAACATGAATATTTAAATTATAGTCGTAACTGGTGGTACACTCAACTTTGTTCGCCGACATAAGCATTTAACTATCATCAATATTGTATGTGTTTTCCGAAATTTTTATATCTTATATGTAATTATAATAAGTTCAATTTATAGAAACTTTTTCTTTTTCTCTATATGACCCGTACTCTCTTTCTTCTTCAATTCTTGTCCTTTTCCTTCTATTACTCAAAGGTTGACTGGAAGATATCCCTTTTAGGGATAAGTCCGCCTTTATACATGTTTTTTTTAAATTTTTCTTTCTCTTTTCTAAATATATGTATAAAAAGAATAAATAAATAAATTCGACGTATAAGTTTCAATTGTATTAAATTTATTTAAATTAGCAGGGCGTAACAGAAATATATATGCGCTCATTTATAATATTAATATGGATAATTACTTAATTTAAATAACATCCATAAAGAATTATATTACGCGCATCGTATTATTTACTGATCGTTATCTAAATTTCCACCACCATAAACGATTATAGCATCTGCATGAATAGTAATGATAAGGTTGTTTTAGTGCATGCGATCTCGGGTTTGAACCCTGGGAAGGCACCCAGAGTTGGGAGTTTTATACAAAATTTAATGAGTTTATTAGAGAAACGTCGCATACTTTTGATAACATTTGAGTTTGGTTTAACTTGCTAATCCGCATTTGAAAAGCTTCGAATTGTAGGAAAACTTTTGCCATTAGGAGAAGGATTAGAATAAAAAAAAACGTTTAAAGGCTAAAATATTCTTTCGAGAACATTAAAAAAATATTATTTTAAAAATTATTAAATATTTTCAACAGTTAAGGTGACGCGAACGAAGTCGCGGACAAATAGTATTATATACATGCATTAGCCTTATCTACATGATTATGTTTTACCCAAAATATGACACATTTTTGTTATCTTAATCTCTTTTTATATTATACAATGTTTAAAATATTTATGGATGATAATGAATTTACATTAAAATTATGGTGCGATAAAAATACTTTTTACTTACTCACTTAGTGAAAAGAGTTATGCTAAGAGAATTCCTGGATGATCAAATTAGAAATGAGGCCATCCTTAAGCGATCGAAATTTTTAAATAGACCAACCGATAACAAAAAACGACGTATCGATGTCACATAGTTTGAAGAACCGATGAAAGTTCTCTAGGGAGGTGGAACCGGAAAAACAGATTTTCCATTCGGTGGAAGGTGGAAAATCCTCTGCAGAATCTTACCAATAGATGTCTATCATTGCAGAGCTGCAAATAAATAAAAGTAGAGACTTGTTACTTATGCACTGCTGTGCTAAAGCTCTTCTTTTTAGAGAAAAATGTTAGATGGTTATGCTCAAAAAACTACTTTCATGCTCATCCTAACAGCATGCTTATGATTATTATACTATAAAACAGGGCAAGTTAAATTATAAATATCAATTATCTAAGTTTTAATAGAGAAATTCACGTGTTCGCTTGTTGTTTTTATCACAACATGCATTGATAGCTAACAATTATAAGAACTATATTTGAAATGGGCAACCGCCGAGTTTGTCGCGTTGACGATTCAAAAGTGTTTGTAGAGTTGACGATTCAAAAGTACGTACCGATACGTAACTAGAGGCAGGCCGAAAAAGAGATCTGAATGGTCTAGATTAAGTATTTGAATTATGACATGTATACAAAAGGAGTTGCGCCAGAGTTGACGAATGATCGGAAAAACATGTTGTGACAACATTTTTGTACGTTAAAGGCAAGAGACTGACGGCTTACTATAAACGAATTGATAATATAAGAAGCGTACATATATTCTATATTAATTATCAAAATTTATAAATTTATCAAAAGAACTAGATGTAGACATATTTAGCGATAGCATCCATACTTTCAGACACAATATAATTAAATTTAAAAGAAATAATTAAGTTTACAATATTGTTTTTATTATTATTTTATAATTTTATTTTGATATAATATTTTATTTGGTAATATATTTAAATAATGTACGCGTCCCTATTACATGCCGTTGTAACCTATAATTAAGACTACATTTAATTGAATAGTTTGTAGAGTATTTTATAGTATTTTAATAATGTAAGTCTTGTTGGTTATCCTAATAAATGAAAATAAATAAAATTAACGATTTATTATAATAGTTAAATAATAATAATAACATAATATTACATATTCATCAAAATCTAAATTTTATCAATAGCACTGTTAGTTTTTATTTTGGATGATGGTGTTCCAAGCGCCTCCGCCTCAGCCAGGGTGTCGGGCAGCTTGGTGCCCAAGGTCTCGGGCTGGGTCATCACCAGCAGCCCGGAGATGATGCCCAGACCGGCGAATAACAGGGATGGGATGCCGTGCCAGTAGACCATCTGAAAAAGACATAAACAGACAAAAATATAGACCTAGAACCTTATCATCATCAGTTTCCTGCCCTTATCCTACTAAGTGGGGTCGGCACAACATGTTATAAACATGTTCATATGATTTGGCTTGGTATTTTACCGGCATGCCTGACGTTAACTTACCTTTGTCGCCTTTTACGACACGTCCATAAGAAATGAGGGTGGTCTTTCTACTCATCCGAATACCACACGACGGGTCAACTTACCTTAGTTGCCTTTTACGACACCTCAGTAAGAAATGAATATAGTCTATTCTACTTAACCAGATACCACACGGCAGGTCAACGTGCTTATTTGCTTTAACGATACCTCAGTAAGAAATTAATGTGGTCTTTTCTACTCAGCCGGATACGGCGGGTCGACTTACCTTAGTCGCCTTTTACGACACCTTGGTAAGAAATTAGCGTGATCTATTTTACGCAGCCGAATACCACACAGCTATTTGTTCCTAGTACTTCTTATCTTGAAATTTAAAAGCGTTATGATTTCTGTAGTGTTATAATTAACGTAACATTTTGATCTGAAGATATATATATTTTTTAAAAGCTTACAAAAGCTGGTGTGAGTTGCGTGGTTATGGAGCCAATCCTACCGACCATGGACGAGAAACCTAGTAACGAATGTCTGTACTCAGTTGGATATAGCTCTGTGGTGTACAAATACAGCGACGTGACAGCAGTTGAGATTCCGTACTTTCCCAGCAGATATATAACCAGACGAAGAACAGTTAAATCTGTAAATAAGATTGATTATGTTTAACTGCTTCTATTAAATGATAGGTTATATTATTGTCACATACAAAAAATTATCTTAAGTTATGTAAAAATGAAGAAAAATCATAAGTAGTATTAAAAAAATAGGATAAGATAAATTTTCGAGGAATTTTGTTAAAACAAGTATATCGAGCGTCACGGATGGTTTTCAGTCTTTCTGGAGACTTAATATCAGAGATAAAAATATACAGATAGAACTACTTTGTAGAGAAAGTTATGGAGAAGCTGAAGAAGACAGTATATATATCTTGAACCCAAAACGGTGAGAAAAAATATTTAATTTTCTATGAAACTTGTACTAGTTATGAGTAAAATTGAATGTAACTATAGAATTAATGAATGGACTAATAATAAAAATAAAATAAATTCAATGTAAAAGCTATATTTTAAATATATATAATAATTGAAAACATAGATATAGCGACAGAGAATAATTATTCAAAAATTAACATTGTCAAAATCGATATCAACACCTAAGGTATTGAAAATAGCAATTACACAAAAACACGCGATGTAATTAAATAATCATGAACATTACACAAACATAACATGAAAAAAAGGGGTTTATTCGATAAATTACCGGAAAATGTTACCAAAATAGTCTACAACAAAGCTATATCTCGATAGAATGTACTCAGAATTGTCAAACCTAGCCAACCTATCAATATTAAATTATAATATGTCAAAAACACTACATTTTGAACATCGCACCCGCGTTTTCTGGGTCTCAAGTCTTCAGGCACCTATCTTCCAGCGATATGTAGAAGAGATTAAGCTACGGCTTAAGTAAGTACAAATATATCTTAGCCTGTATTGCGTCTATGGCGTTGACGAGAGCGAAAAATATATGTTAAGAATATTGAAATTTATGTATTCCATACGTCGTCAATAATTTTAAAGTCATAACCTTATCATCAGTTTTTATGCAAATCGATAACAAGTTTGAATATATTTGTTTATATGATACCTAAAAGTATCATATAAAAAAATATTTTCGAATTGTTATTGTATAACACTTACCGGTAGGTATAAAGACAAACGCGATATTGCAAGCAGCCATGAAAAAGAATCCTACAGACAGAGTTGGCTTTCTGCCAATTCTGTCCAAGACCAACACTGCGGTGTAAAAACCTGGTATCTCGATGAGGCTGGTAAGGATGAAATTCAAATACATTGTGTCAGAGAGACTGACGGAGTTAATGGACAGCCCGGAGTAAACGAAGGTCATGGTAATCCACCAAATAGGCGTCGTACACACGCGCCTAAGCAAGACGGGAGATTTTATTATAGCGTAAACCAGTCCAGGCTTCTTTATCTAAAAACAAAAAATTAAAGGTACTTCTTTGTGTATAACACAAATTAGGACATAGAACGAGAACCCATGGGTATTATGGATTAAAGCACAAAGTTGCTAGACCCCTCATTAGGTGAGCAGAAGGTTAGAAATAAGGCGCACGAAACTATCGCGAAATCCAAAACGGCATTTATATAATTTTTAGTACGTTATTTAAGTTAAGCATTTCATGCTTAACATTATTATTCCTTAAAGTACATAATTTAAATATTCTAAAGTAAGAAGTTACTTTATTTTCCTTTATTCTTCTTAGAAAGTTACCGAAAACTGCAAATCAACTTTTGACTGGCCCATTGGAGCAGTGGGTAGTGACCCTGCCTTCAGCTCCACGGGTCGCGGGTTCGATTCCCGCCGAGGGCAAACATTTTCTATAAATGAATTTGTTGGTCTTTGAGCCTGGGTGTATATTTGTATTTAAGTATGTATTTAAAAATATATAAGTATATATTCACCAGTTGTCTGTCTACCATAACACAAGTATTAAGTTACTTACTTTCGGGACGGACGACCGTGTGTGTAAGTGTCCCATATATTTATATATTATATATTTATATAACTTGCGCTAAATCATTTGGTGGAGAGACTTACTAAAGGCATAATATATTCTTCTCCTCATGCGAAATCAGGGCAGGTCCAATAATATAGAATATTATAAATAATTAAATTTCAATTTTTAAATTTCAAACCTTTTAATATATTCATGTTAAAGTTGATATACGAAAAGCGAATAAAATATAATAAATCTTACGCCAGATTCAGCAGCCGAAGATTGTGGTGGATTCATTAGAGCATACATAGAATTCTCACTAATATGAGTTTTGTTCACTCTCGCAACAGTCTCTAATGTTTTCCTTGCTTCAGCATACTTTTTTTTCGAAAGCAGCCACCTGACACTCTCAGTCAGTATCCAATAGTATGAAATTACAATAAAGCATGGGATATTGATCGCCATTATCATGTAGCGCCAAGGTGATATCAGCCAAGCTACTCCACCGAGTAACGCCTGGCCCGTTGCAAATATAGAAGATGCGGTAGCTCCTGTGAGAACCCGATGCTTTGGTCCAACAAGCTCAGTTACTGAAACAATTAAGATGATGCGATCACATAGTATATAACAAATTTACAGTAAAATCTTGGTGGTTTTAGTTTTGCACTCATACTTACCAAAAATGTACGCTGAACTAAAAGCACCGCCTCCAACGAAGGTTTGCATGATTTGAAGAGTAATATACATCGCGTAGTTCACAGAGAACGATCGTATGAATCCAACGAGACCAGCACCCACAATGCTGAAGACCAAGATGAACCTCCGTCCAAAGCGGTCGGAAATGTATCCAGCTATTGGTAAACAGAACAGCAATCCCAAGTTGTACAAAGTACCGGTCAGTACTCGCATCCATTCTCGACAGCCCAGGTCAAACTAAAACAATGAATAAAGTAAAATATATAGTGTTAATTTTCAATTTTCAACAAATATTGCATTCCAGTTGAACAGATCTAAAAGTTAAAAATATACCTCTTTTACTTAAATTTAAGTTTTTAAGTATAAAATAGTTTATCAGTCACAAAAGTACTTGGTAGTTTTAAGTAGTAAAATTAATTGTGTGACAAATTCTTTTAAGAACTATTTATTAGTAGACAATATAGTATTGCGCTCAATCCTCTCCTGACAATAAATATTTTCATAACCATATAATGAAACATTGAAATTTCCTTTTTGTATGTAAGTACCAAATCTCTTGAATCTCTTATCTTTTAGTGATAAAAATGCACTTACAAATTATTCCATCTCATCATTTATTTAGATTAGCCATGTCTTGAAGATAAAAGGTTACCGCCATTCGCCTATTTTATTTTATTTATTTCTTTATTAAACATTTCTTATATTCTGCTAGTATTCTATTTCAATTCTATTGATAGAAGTTTATGTATTTTTTTAACGTGCTTTTATACTACATAGTTTAACAAGTCGCAAATTAATTTTAATTTTTATGTTGCACTGAATCAATATGCCTTTAAAACTAACATCATATACTACTGTATTATCCCTGGTGTAGACGAAACCCTCACAGTTGATACTACTGGACTGGTCAAACAAGGTAGCAGGACAGTATTCCAGTGACCCGTTTCCGTAAAAGTCACTGGGAGCGTACCTTTGGCAACTGGCCAACCCTGAACTTGATTGAGGAACTGCGTTTGAGATCCAGTCAGGATCAAATTCATGCAACTTTCCATCCTCGCCGCATTCCGGAATGCGACATCTAAAAATAAAGCCTATATTCAATGAAGAATTTATAAATATATTGTTTTAAAACTTCCAAAAATCCTACTAATATTTTAAATACGAAAGTTTGTGAGTATATAGATGTATGATTGTTATACTTTCACGGCGAATCCACCAATATCGATGAAATTTGACACAATTATTCCTTATACACCGGGGTAACATATAAGCTATAGAAAGACTGTCAATTATACAGGAATAGGATGAAAAGCGCCATCTATTACCATCCGATGGAGATTCCAGGGTTGGAGAATAACAGAAGCTACTAGTTTATTCCAAGACTACAGTTGACACGAACGAAGTTGCAGGTAAAAACTAGTCTAATTATAAAATATTTAAGAATACCTGTGCGGTATCGCAGCTGCTGAAAATACATATTCGGCCATTATACCACAAATTATAATAGGTAATGCTATCAAAATTATATTCCGTAGTTGGTACCAGCCAAATTCACCCAGTTCTTTTATCAACACATCGTCAAGATCTAAAGCCTTCACCATATTCACATCTGATTCTCCATTTTCACTCAGTTTCGTTTCCGCTAATGCTTCTGCTTCATCACTTTTTTGGACTTCAGGCATTTTTTCAAATCTTTTGAATGAACAATTCGAAAACGATATAGATTATTTTTCACTTAAGATGTTTTATCGACTGCAAGTGTTCTTTAACATCAAGATACATCTCACTCTAACTGCAGCTCAACAATCAACATTTATCGAGATACATATTGATAATATAGGCAGGGTAATACTAAGTTATCTGAATTTTTTTATAACCCAGGAAATTATCTTTATAGGTAAAGTATATTTTTTATGCAAGTAATTCGTGATGCATTATGGAAATTACGTAATAAGACAAGAAGATATTAAAAAGTCCTACACGTAACACATTCTGTATGTAAAAATGTCAATTTGTTTATTTTATTTATATAAAGGAAACAAACAATATGATAAATCATCAAAATTTAGTGCAAAAATAATACAAAAACCAGCAAAGTTTTCACAAATTACTAAACACTATTAAGAGTAGACTTTTAATAGAAGCATTTAGTAGAATCATTTAAGTACAACGTAAAACTTAAAAAAGAAATGACAAAAAAATACAAATATCATATAATGTATCCCTAAAATATCCCTATAAATTTTTTTATTATTTTTGTTTTAAAATCTTATGTCTTAAAAGTATGATGAAGTATTTAATTTATTTGTTAATGCTTATTTAGTGCGGCGTAAACTTTTGAATATTTCACAAACTTAATAAATGTTAACTCAATAATAGCTTTTTACCAATTATTTTACAGCAATTATTTTGGCGAGGCAATTTGAAACAACTTATACTTCTTATTTCTGTAATATTAAAATAGTATTTAATTTTTTCATATTAATATACTTTATGTCTGAGAGAACACCTTAAATATTAAGTTTCAGTATTAATTTTAATATTGATATAATCATTTAATTATTTTACTATCACTGTTCTTATTAACAAAATATAAGTCATACTTATTTCTCTAAATCAGGTCGAAAAAACATGCAGTAAATAACATTTGAACAATAAAATAATGTTTTATTGTTTAATAGTATATTTAATTAAGTCACAGTAAAAAGTTAATCAAATGCAGAGTTACATTAAACTAAATAATTACGCTATTAACCTAAAAAAAATAACAGTCTTTGTGAACACCATATACAATTCTGTAATATCCCACAGTTATTTTCTTTTTATTTACAGCAGTTTAAAATAACTAATAAAACGAGGCTGATACAGCAAGCTTATTATACTTTTGAGAATTACTTAAATGATAAGAATGCGTGTATTTATGTACCCCTTGACCTTGCACAAGATTAAAATATGATATTTCAGAATATATTAATTGTGAATAATTGACAATATCTGTACACTACTATATATTTTAATTACTTGACATCCAAAATTGATACTGACCAATTAACTTTTGACTTTCTTATAACTGTACGACTAGCTATTGTAAAATTTTAAATGTAGGGTCGTTATTCATAGCTTGGTAAATTTCTCAAAGTTTAATTAATGTTATAAAAATAAAAAAAATTGCACACAATTTAGTTCAATGTCTGGAAACTAAAAATGTTTTCTTTTATTGTATCCACCATATTTCAGCAATAGAAGATTATAATTAATAAAGAAATGATAACGCAGTTATAAGAGTTATATTTTTAAAAAGAGCAACCGCCGAGTTTCTTGCTGGTTCTTCTCGGCACTAGCAACGTTCCAAACCGGTGAAATCTTCTTTAAATTAACAATTCAATATAACTTTGTTTTAAGCCAACTACATAATGAATATTTGAAATTTTTATATAATTTATTAAACACATTTGACCCTAAAGTTTGTTAACTAGATAAACTGCTAGGTTTTGTTTTGGATGTTGGTGTTCCTAGCGCCTCCGCCTCAGCCAGGGTGTCGGGCAGCTTGGTGCCCAGGGTCTCGGGCTGCGTCAGCACCAGCAGCCCGGAGATGATGCCCAGACCAGCGAACAACAGAGATGGGATGCCGTGCCAGTAGACCATCTGAAATTATGAGAATAGTCCTTAACTAAACAGACCAAAAACAGTCTATTGAGTTTAAAGAATCGCTTTGCAACTTACGAGTAAGTGCAAATGCCGTCGGGTATGAGTAATCACAGTTTACACCCGACAGCGTGATTGCGACTTAACCGGGATAAACGTGGAAGCCAATGAAGCTAAAAGAGACTTACAGTGGACCTAGTGCTTTCCGGACAATATACTTCGAAAATTGTTTAAAGAGATTAGCTATAGTGGGCAGGTCTAGGTTTGTATGAAGACCGACGTTCTACTTGAAGCACGGACAACTAGTAGCAAAAATTCCAGTTTAAACATACTTACTAAAGCCGGTGTAAGCTGCGATGTGATGGATCCAATCCGGCCAATCATAGACGAAAAGCCTAACAGCGAATGTCGAAATTCAGTGGGGTATAGTTCTGTCGTGTACAAATACAGGGATGTGACGACTGTCGAGATACCGAACTTGCCTAGCAAGTATATTACCAGTCGGAGAACAGTGAGTTCTGCAAATAAAAAATTACAAAAAAGTGGAAGTATTCTTACATATATGACGTAAATGATATAAAAGCATACACTTTTACCAAACGAATTGTCTATTCTAGTAAGTAATATGGTGAATTATACATGGTATGCTTAACCATAAAGTTTTTGGTATAGCTACTAGTGGTATATTGATGAGAAGTTAATGAGACTTATTGATGAGAAGTTAAGATGAAGAGATATTCATTTTTCAAACCAAATTATTCTAAAATGCAAATATAATGTATGACATAAATTGGTCAAGAGGTAAAAAATTTAACTACAATACATTTTAATGTGCTTTAGTCTGGACATTTTGTTTTGAAAAATTAATCAAATATAAGATATCGAAAATATACTGAAAAGCATTTCAGAGTCTATAGTCCTTCTGGAAACTTACAAAAAATGTAAACAAAAGATATTTAGTCTACATCAATATCACTCATGCGGCGCCGATAAGAGCAAAAAATTTCCTTTAAGATAATTGCAATTTGAGAGCCATAAACATCTTATCGGTATTTTGTATTACATAAATCGACTTCAATAAGTACTATTACATAAAAGTGTGATATAGAAATACGATTAAAAATATTCAAAATCTTACCAGAAGGAATAAAGACAAAGGCGATGTTGCAAGCGGCGCTGAAAAAGAATCCCACAAACAAAGTGGGCTTTCTGCCAATTCTGTCCAAGAACAATACTGCTGTGTAAAAGCCAGGTATTTCGATGGCGCACGTCAGGATGAAGTTCAAATAGATGGTATCAGAGAGACTGACGGAGTTGATAGATAGCCCATAGTAGACGAAAGTCATAGTTATCCACCAAATAGGCGTCGTGCACACTCGTCTAAGTAAGACTGGTGAATTTAATACATTGCGTACTAAGCCAGCCTTTTTGTTCTGAAATTAAACACAGCTTTGTAAAATATGAAAAAGCATAACCAAAATAATAATTGATGAAAACATTGCATAAATACTGGAATTAAAAATGTCAAGCATATAGGCCAAAGTAGGGACTAAGTCATTACTAGAAAAAAACGTCTTGCAATAAAGGTTAAATCTTTATCAGTGATAATCAAATCGCAAAGTGGTAGACTCTGTCTAACTTTAAATGAAGCTGCACTAGCAACTTCTTTCGCAGTAAATCAAATGTTTATTCTCAATTATGTACTTTGTGGAATGGAATTTTTCCTATATATATTTTTTAATCGTACCAAATTTTATTGATATTGCTCAAGCGAATAAGATAGTGAATATATTAACACATTTAGGATATCGTTTGATAATTTGTCGCAAAAATAGCTAAATAAGTAAATTTTGTAAATTATTAAAGTATATAATATACTAAGGATTATTTTAAACTAAAAGAGTAAAGGTATCTTACACTAGAAGCAGCATCCGATGGTTGTGTCAGATTCATGAGACCACATAAAGACTTTTCGCTTATGTGTGTTTTGTTAACTCTGGCTACAGTTTCTAATGTTTTTCTAGCTTCAGCATACTTTTTTTTGGAAAGCATCCACCTGACACTATCAGTCAGTAGCCAAAAGTATGAAATAACGAAAAAGCCTGGAATATTGACCGCTATTACCAGGTACCGCCAGGGTGATATCAACCAAGCTACGCCGCCAAATATCACTTGGCCCGTCGCAAATATTGCAGACGAAGTAGCACTTGTAAGTACTCGATATTTCGGTCCAACAAGCTCAGTGGCTAAAATAATAGCAAGGTTTTGATAAAAAGATAAAATAAAATGGCCAAATTTATATTTAATAACATCTAGATTAGTTTTGATTCGCGACATGGCATTCATTAGATATTGAGATTAACATATTAAATGCTAAAGTTATATGCAAATGCGACTTCGTTCGCGGGAACTATATGTCGTGTGATAGGTCGATAATAGATGGCGCTTTTCAATATCATCCTATTCCTGTAAAATAACCAGGATTTCTATAGCCTATTTATTATTCCGGTATATAAGGAATAATTGTGCCAAATTTTATAGATATTGGTTCAGCAAGTTGGCCGTGAAAGAGTAACAAACATACATCTATATTCACAAAATTTCACATTTATAATATTAGTAGGATTATATAATAAATTGTATTAGACAGCATTTACAAAGTTTCCAAGCAACTTGACATTTTCCGAAATTCTCAATAATGATCGCCATATTTTAACTTGTATATGCAAAACATTAACAAATTATACACAAAAGCCTTCCTCGTGAATTAGTGTCAATTTATGAAAGTTGATGAAAATCAACAAACAGATACAACAACGGAAGGCTTTATATTATACAAATAATATTATCAATTATACTTACCAAAAATGTACGCTGAGCTATATGCACCTCCACCGACGAAGCTTTGCAGAAATTGAAGGATAACGTACATAGTGTAATTCACAGAGAACGCACGTATCAACCCAACTACACTAGCATTTACTATACTGATCACTAGGATGAACCTTCGTCCGAAGCGGTCTGAGATGTATCCAGCGATTGGCAGCGAGAAAAGTGATCCCAAAGTATAGAAAGTACCTGCCATAACCCGCAACCATTCTTGACAACCGAGGTCAAACTAAAAAAATCTAAGACTTAATATAGGTTCCTCAGTATCCTCCTGCCCTTATCCAATTCTAAGTGAGGTCGGCACATGTCATCAACATGTTCTCACATAATTTGGCTACGTATTTTACGAACGACTGCCTGACGTAAACTTACCTTAGTCGTATTTTACGACACCTCGGTAAGAAAGAGTCTATTCTGCTCAACCGGATACCACACTGCTAGTTGACTTAACTTAGTCGCCTTTTGCAACACCTTGGTAAGTAATGAGGGTGGTCTACCTCTTTTTACGACACAACGGTAAAAAATGAGGGTGGTCTATTATACTCAGCCAGATACCACACGGCGAGTTGACTTACCGCAGTCGCCTTTTATGATACCTGGGTAAGAAATGAGAGTGTTCTATTATACTCAGCCGGATACCACACTGTGGGTCAACATACTTAATTGTCTTTTACGACACCTTTGTAAGAAATAAGGGTGGTCTATACTTAGCTGAATACCACACGGATAACTTAATAAAGGTTCCTATTTTGGTTTAAATTTGGTAGAAAATACTTTACGTTATATAACAAGCAATCAACAATACAGAGCTATTTAAAAAGTAGAAGCATGCCGGTTTTTGTCTGTAAACTAACCATTATTATTAAAATAAATATTATTATCTATCTAATCTTATTCAAATAAGAGTATTTTGTTGATAAATTGCTATACACCAAATTGTCAAGTGAATCTTATTTCATTTTAAGGGGTCTAATAGATCACAGTTATAAGTAATAAACACGCTCTAACAACTAACATCATATACTACTGTATTATCCCTGGCGTAGATGAAACCCTCGCAGTCGGTAGTACTGGACTGGTCAAACAAGGTAGCGGGACAGTATTCAATGGAGCCGTTGCCATGAAGGTCACGAGGAGCATACCTTTGGCAACTGGCAAACCCCGAACTTGACTGTGGGACTGCGGTTAAGATCCATTCTGGGTCAAAGCTATGTAACTTTCCATCTTCACCGCATTCTGGAATTCGACATCTAAAAATATCCACATTTAGTGAGCAACTTCTAAATACAATAAATTTAATCTATACTAATATACAATGCTGAAGAGTTTGTTTGTCTCAGGAACTACTAGTCCGATTTGAAAAATTATCTGAGTGTAAGATATTTCATTTATCGAGGAAGGCTATAGACTATATGACATCTCGCTAAGATGAATAGGAGAGGAACAGCAATTAAAAATATTGCAAAAGCGGCAAAATTTAAAGTATGCACCTTGCGTGCACTATTCAAGTTATTCAACCTTGCGTGCTCTATTCAAGTTATTCAAGAATCTATTAGAATTAACTCTCGATAACTACGTTTAAGTTCAAAATTTGAGTTCGGGAAAAAATTTTGACACACTGATTTTCATGTGGGCGAAGCTGCTGGCATAGCTAGTCATAAATATTTTTACCTGTGAGGTATTGCAGCTGCTGAAAATATATACTCTGCCATTAAACCACAGATTATAATAGGTCCAGCTATCAAAATTATATTCCGTAATTGATACCATCCAAATTCACCCAGCTCATTTATCAACACATCGTCAAGATCTATAGGTTTCTCAGCTATTTTTACATCTGTTTCTCCATTTTCACTTATTTTTGTGCCTGCTGTTGTTCCCGCTTCGCCACATTTTTGATCTTCACACATTTTTTTAAGACAAAAAAGTCCGTTTATACCATAAATGATTTCACAAAATGCGCTCTGACGAAAACAGGTATTCGACTTTGAGATACATCTCTTTCTAACTGTAGCTAGAGTTATCAATATTTATCAAGATTTTGTTTGATAATAAGTTGATCCTTTGTCCTAAGAATTTATCTTTGTAGGTATAAAAATATAAGCTAACAATATAAAAAGCATGCACTACTAGGATAACAGAGCAAAAGGAAAAATGTTTGCCTTTTATATTACCTTCTTGTAATATATTCAAAAAGATTCTAGATTTTTCCGATTTCCTTGTTGAGTAGCGTTATATCATAACAAGTTTACTTGTATTTTTATTGTGTATATACAAGAATTGAATTGGGCACACACAACATATATTTCCAGAAATCTTGGATAATATATCGCGTAAACATTCGACATGCAATATTACTCTCATTGAACATCTGTCAACAATACTATTACTCTAACAATAGACGGTACAAATAGTTCACCTCAAACATATTGGAAAATCAAAATAAAACTTCATTACGTCCAACTTACAAACATTTCTTTACAAACAAACGATTTCTAGTTCTTTTTTTAACTGATTGATTTGACTGGCCTTTCAAGGAATTCCCATTCGATCTTGAGCCTTTTGAAGGTCCAAATAATGTTTAAGATCGTTTGTTCTCCGTGTAGAAACGCCACTTAAAAGGAAAATTGTTGCTTAAATCAATTCTGACAATAGGTACTAAGAGTATTTTATTGCCAAAGAACTTATTTTCTAAGATTCTATAATCCAAAACTAATGATAATATTATTTTGCTATAATCCGCAATAAAATATTTATCGCGGATTATAGTAAAAATTTATTCTCATTGGTTTTGTATTATGGACCTTTGCAAAGTAAATATCGCCTAATTAAGATTCTATAACTTAAAAAATCCCAACGCTGTGTGGGTTAATCAAATTAATATCCTAAATCAAAGATGTTTCTTTATAGGAAAATATCCTATCGACGCGCATGTTTATAACTTAATGCTGTACTATTAGGATACATTCATTCGTTCGTTTATTCATGGAGTCGTTACAAAAGTCAAACTACGGTATCCTTAAGGTCACAGAAATAGCATAAATAATTACCAAGAATTACCAATTGCCATAAAGAATTTAGTCAGAAGAGCCTTACCAAAAAAAGTTCCCTCACAATTGGGAGGGAACTTTTTTGAAAAACCTAGATTTGTTTATTATTTAAAAACTGCAACCGTAAGCCTACTCAGAGATACAAAAAATGATTGGCTGACAAAATACATAATTTTGCATTCTCATAATATGGAATCGAAGTAATTATAGGATTAATTTTTATCATTCCAAGTTTATTTTCATCACAGACATCAGTTCTCCTTCTACTAAACCAGAGAAAATAAATCTCTCATCTGTTTCTGCAATGTTAACTGCTTTAATTATTCAATTATACTCAGTCACTAAATTGTGACTAAATCACGTCCTTGTTCTAGAATACGCATTGCTTTTTGGTATTAGTGCTACAGTCTAATAAGGACCTCGCGGACAAAGTCTGAGGCCCAGCAGCTATTATATATATCTTCCATAATTGGCCTAGGTATAATTTAAACATACAATAACAAAAACTGGCATGTGGTGGACCAATCATCTATTCATTGTCATTAGACAAAATGATCGCGTGATGAGATACATTAGAATTTGTATATAGTTTGAATTTACAGTACCATAAATTAACTTAATACCCATTCCTTGAATGTCCTTAATTTTTTGTTTTTGTCTACACATGTTCACTTCGCCGCAATGGAGGATAGTTTTTAAACACTCAATCAATCAATTAATGATACAGAAGATAGAAATTAATGAAAGAAGTTAAAAATTCTTATAAAGCTTAACGATATTGCTAGTTATGTTAGTGTGTACGAAAAATCATACATCCATCATTTGGGTCTTGATTATAATAAATATTAACAATCGTTTGAGAGTTTTATTAATGAAATATTTGTGATATTTTTAAATAAATTGTAGTTTATAATAAGACAAATAGTTAAAAACAAATGACAAAATGTTGACTAATTTATACAGAACAAGACGTTATTTTGCGGAGTTCCATAGTACCAAACTAATAATAGGGCTTGCTATATATCTTATTATCATTACATTTGTAAAAACTTGGCTATTTTAAATATTTATTTCGTTAACTGAAATGTATGAATCATAAAAAGGATTTTTATAATTAATGCATAATGAAAGTCTGCTATATAATAAAAAAAAACAGAAAACGTTAATATGAGAATATAAATGAAAGACATCCCAAATGTCGGGAAAAAACAATAAAAAATAGTTCTTTGCATAAACAGTTATATAGCTCACACATTATTTTAGATATTAATGAAAATGTTTATCTTATTTAATTGACACATGGCAACAATGTTACGTAATATAATCATGACAAAAACAACTAGATTATTCTAAGTATGAAAAAAGCAATGACTATCATAATACCAAAATTTACTTTTTAGCACTTAAAGGTAGATTACATAGTCGACAGGATTCCGATGTACAGTAAGAATTATAAAATAATCTTATAAATTCATAAGAAGTTTTATTACAGTTTCACCTATTTTATGTCCCTTCATGATATTCACTAAAGAATCACGTAGTATATTTAGTAGTTTTGGTTAAAACAAAAGCTTACAGGCGCTATCATTTGAAGGCCTGTAATGGACAAAAACTATTAATAGATTGGGCATATGGTATGAATTTTATAATACCAATCTAACAGATCTCTGTTATTGATATATATTTATTTTTATAATAAAAATTTAAACAAGGAAAATTTAGTGACAAATACTGAACACAACATACAAATGAAGTTAGTTGTTATAATTTGTATAAAATATTTTTTCTTACAGTAGCATTAAGTCAAATGATTTAGCAAATATTTGTAATCTTACTCAATTATTATTACTTATTATGGCTACCTTGTGCGATTTTGCTACTTTGTTTGTATGTCAGTTATCAAATTCGGCCATCTAGGCACTCGGTATTAATCAATGTGCTATCGATACTTCAACAATATTTGGTTATTTTGACAGCGTTATCGTTTTAAAATCATCATCATTACTTTATTTTAATTTATCATGATTAAATTTCATTTTATTAATCATATATAATAATCTTATCTTAGCGTTAAGACTAATAGAGATCAATATTACAGACTAGATCAAGTAATAGAGTTTAATTTGGACTCTGGTCTTCCGAGCGCTTCCGCCTCCGCAAGAGTGTCAGGCATCTTGGTGCCCAAGGTCTCAGGCTGGGTCAGCACCAACAGCCCGGAGAGGACGCCCATACAGCCGAACATTAGCGACGGGGTGCCGTGCCAATAGTCCGCCTGGAAAACATGTTCGTAATATGAGCTTAGTCCACGACTTTACTGCTGAAGAAGGGAATATTAATAATTATCTAAAAATCGTATTGTACTAAAAAAATATTCGTAAGTCACGTCAGCGTTTTAAACCCAAACAATTTAATGTAAGGAATTTAGTATAGTAAATCATAAATGAGGACAGCAGCTATAGAATAAGCTAAAGAATAAGCTATTTTTACCTTCATACACTTAAATTATGAAAATTAATTTATTAGGAATTAAAGTTAACGAATACGAAGTTTACATTAAAATATTAAAATTGAATAAGAAAAAAAAATTGAACAAACGCATATACTTACAAGCACTGGTGTAAGGGGCGCTGTGATTGATCCGATGCGGCCAATCATAGAGGAAAAGGCAAGCAGAGTGTGCCGGAACTCAGTGGGATACAGCTCCGATGTGAACAAATATACCGACGTCATCACCACCGAGATACCAAACTTTCCAATTAAAAAGATTACCAGTCTAGCGACAGTCATGTCTGGAACAAATAATAATGTTAGGCTTCTTATTCTTTAAATTTGCGCGATCGAAAATTCACTTGTTTTGTATTATAGAACTATAACTTATTTATAAAGTTATAGTTCTATAATACATGAGTAAGATTGTATTATTTTTATTTGAGAATTTTCTTAAATGTCTTTCTTAGGAAATTCAGTATATAATATTAGAAATGTACTGGAAACTTAAAATAATATAGACTTAATAACTTGACATTTAACTTTTATAAGATAAAAAATGAACCTTTGTAAGAAAAAGCTTTAAACTATCTTTGATCCAAGTTTTAAAGTACGGTAATTCATGATGACTATTATCTTGATAAAGATATTATTAAATTAGAACTTGAGAACGCATTTTTGATAAATTCTTACTTAAATATTGATAACAAATAAAACAAAATTTAGAATTTTACCAAATGTACTTACCATTAGGGATAAATATGAATACGATATTACAAGCAGCACTAAGGAAATAACCCGAAGACAGGGTAGCTTTTCTGCCAATTCTGTCCAACACAAGAACTGCAGTGAAGTAACCGGGAATTTCAATGGCGCATATCAATATGAAATTCAAATGCATGGTATCTGAGAGACTGATTGAGTTTATGGACAGTCCGTAGTAGACGAACGTTGTAGTTATCCACCAAATCGGGGTCGTGCATACTCTTCTGAGCAAAACCGGTGAACCTATAATAGTGCGCACCAAACCAGGCTTGTCAGGCTAAAACAAAAATTAGTCAAAATTGCATTTGAATTCTCAAAGGAATAATCTTGCCTAGAAATAATTTCAACTCTTGCTTACTTTCGGAGTGAGACTGTCACAATGAGTGGGTCTAAAACGCTAAACTACATTTTAATATGAAAATAAGTAAAATGGCAAGGGAATGTAGATCATCGCATAAAGAGCCCTGTAAATACAATCACTTAACAAAAGATAAAACAATAAATGTATTATAATCGATAGATATTGATCCAAGTAAAATCCAATATATTTTCCTCTTTCCTTAATAATTTGCTCAGGTATTTTCAATATGAAAAAGTATAAACGAAATAGATATATACGTGAATATATTCACTATATCACAAGGTCACATACTTGAACAAATTATCTTGTACAAGATAATCATTGTTTTACACGTGACATTATACTCGTAAATATGCGCTATAAATTATTTCTCCTTATCTTATTGCGGTATATCAAAACCGATTCGATGGATATTATTTTATTACATCACGGCTAAACTTTTTGTGTATCTGTGTGTAAATTAGAAGAAAGTGGCAAGAATACATATCAACTAAAAAGGAGTAAAAGTTTAAGTTAACTATGTTCTACATTTACGTTCATGGACCTTTTTGTTTCCAAATTATAATCAAAGCTTTTGTCCAGTAATATTGTTTCTGGATCAGTTAGTATTTACACTTACATACATTGCCAGATATATTGTTCATATTCATAATACTCACATTAGATACGGTAACAACAGGCTCTGGAGGGTTCATGAGTGCCTCAAGGGACTTTTCACTGATATGCGTCTTGTTCACTCTCGCAACTGTCTCCAATACTGTTTTCGCTTCTTGATACCGTTTTTTCGATAAAAGCCATCGTACACTCTCAGACAGTATCCAATAATATCCGATAATTAAGAAGCAAGGAATATGAATTGCCATGATCATGTAACGCCAAGCTGGGATCAACCAAGCTACTCCACCAAGAATTACCTGTCCCACAGCAAACATAGAAGATGCGATAGCACTTGTAACAACACGATACTTAGGACCGACAAGTTCGGCAGCTGAAAATATAGTTATATTACATAAGTTTGGGGCAAGTAACGTAGATTTTAAAATTTAAGTAAATTTCTGAATTAGTGGCAGCTTCGTGAAGTTTTATTGATTCTTGAAGATTCAAAATACAATTTCATTGAAATAAAAGTCAACAAAAGGACAAAATATTACCAAAAATATACGATGAACTGAACGTGCCAGCACCAAATGTTGTCTGTAGAAGCTGTAGTATCATGTACATGATATAATTAACTGAGAATGCTCTGATGAGGCCAAAAAGACCCACGTTAAATACGCTGATTATAAGAGCTAGTCTTCGACCGAAGCGATCAGAAACATAACCAGTGATAGGCAGCACTAACAACGTCCCAATGCTGCTCAAAGTACCAGCAAATGCTCGGAGCCATTCTTGACACCCGAGATCGAACTGAAATAAAGTCAAATATTGATAAATCTGTTTCATCTATAGTAGAATTAAGAAATAACACATTCACATATGTAAATAAAGTACACACTTACATCGTATACCACAGTATTGTCTCTAGCGTACACAAATCCATCGCAATCACTTGTAGAGGACTGGTCAAACAATGTGGCGGGGCAGTAGTCCAAGGTGCCATTAACTCCAAGACCTCGAGATGTAAATCTTTCACAGCTCGAAAATCCTGAAGAAGTCGCCGGAACGGCATTCAGTATCCATTCTGGATCATAAACGTGTGATTTGCCATCTTCGCCGCATTCTTGAATGCGACACCTAAATACATTTTGTTATTAAACATTTATAAACTTAAAGTACATCGCTAACATTAAGTCTTTTTGTTATTTAGACGTTAAGATAGATTTATACTATAATTGGGGAGCTCTAAGCGATAATTAACAACAATAAACTCTTCACTAACTCCAAATACGTTAGCGACTATTTATATAGCAACAGTAGTCTCTTGAGAATCTTATAAAAAAAAATTTAACAGACCAATTCAGCTGAAGTTGTGACTATGATACTAATATAAAAAGTGAAGTATTTATAGATAATTCCGTATTACTAATAATCGGAGTGTCTACAATGATTTTTCATTTCTTTAAAAGGACCTGTATGCCAACGTAAAAAATAGAATGAAATATGGACACACGTAAACCAAAATGTGTGGCAGAAAAGTTTTGATACGAAGTAGGTCATTGAGAATAAGTTTACCTTTACCTGATAGGTTCCTGAATGAATTTTCTACTACAATAGAAAGTAAGGTATGAGTTCAAAACTTAAATGGGTTCAGAATTTTTGTGATTCATATATCAAATTACCCTTAATTGTATATAATTTACAATCACTAAACCATGTGGTAAGAAAGCTATGTCTCGTGTAAATCCATCGCAATGACCTATCTTCCAGTGGATTATTATCAATTGATATTACGGGATTTAAAGTCCATTGGTGGCTAAAATTTGGCCCAGTCGCATTTCTTTAAAAACAACTTATCAAAATAATACGACGTAATTATAATAGTGTTATCAATAATCATGATAAATTTGCTTTTTGTCAACATATCATTGTCCTTTTGTACCCTGTTTTGAATGGAATATTTTTATGAAATATTGACCTAGGTCAAGATCTGATCGAAATCAGCAAGGGTCTTTTGAGTGTTAATACATACAATGCCATGCTATATACTTTTGGCTTTGGTAATGTTTGCGGTTTGCTGCTAATAGTGAAGATTTATTTAGTATTTCCGTACCCTTAAACTATGAAAAACCAAAAGATTTTAGCTACCAAAAGTCAGATATAACCGAACTTTGACATCTACAGGTGAGCTTTTGATGTAGAAAATGTGAGGCAAATGTTGAATGGTTTCCAATTGCTTCGATGGAACACTCGGGGTTATTTTATGTCATGCACTAACTCCATGTTACCAACTAACATAAGCAATCTGAATTTACTCATAGGAGTTCCAGGTTATGCAAGAAGTAACTGCGTCGAGGTTGTGGCCAGTTCATCTTGATCAGTTTTGTTCCTCATGAAGAGGTAGCATTTATGGGAGGTAGATGTTAAGTGCACACAGATTTTAGCGGAAGCAATTTGGTAATTGATATCCGGCTGACCAGACCACCCTTATTTCTTACCGAGGTGTCGTAAAAGACGACCAAGGTAAGTTGATCCACCATGGAGTATCCGGTTAAGTAGAATAGACGACCCTCATTATTGACGAGGTGTCGGAAAATACGGCTAAGGTAAGTTAACGTCAGCCAGCCAGCCGGTCGTAAAATACGTAGTAAAATCACGTAACATCATGTTAATAACATGTTGTGCCGAACCCATTTAGAGTGGCATAAAAGCAGGATGATAAGTTAAGTTTGATCATGAACAAAAATCTATTGGTCTCTCGAAAGGATTCCTACAATGCACGGTCTTTTCCTCTTTGAATTCAACAATTTTATTTGTTAACGAACGTTACCTGTGAGGTATAGCCGCTGCTGAAAATATATATTCGCTCATGAATGCTGACATCATAATTGGTATCGCAACCAGCAGGATATTCCTCATCTGGAACCAGCCGAACTGGCCCAGCTCGTTCGTCAACACATCGTCGAGGTCCAACGGCTTTTGGGGAACACTTGCTTTAGTCTCATCTTTGATTTCTTGCGGTTCCCCTGTACTAGCTTTCCGATTTTCAAACATCGGGTCCGAGTATTCCAAACTATTTCTAGAAGAACCCGTCTAAACAACGTGCTCAGATCGAATGAATTCGTACTCAAAACAATTCAATTGATCTTGATTACCTCGTTAAAGCGGAAAATCTAAATTTGATAACTTTATCAAACGACTAATCGCCGATAGCTTATTAAATTCGGATAACCTAATCGGTATGCTTTCAATTGCGGTAATAAATTTAAATCTTTTGTATGCTTAAGATTAATTTAGTTTAACGTAACGAACATTGTTACCATGATTGACGTCAATTGTATTTAGATTGATCACCATTGTCAAGATAAAAGTAACGGCCCATTACTATCCCACTGCTGGGCATAGGCCTTCTCAGTTTTAGAAGGAAAGGGTTAGGAGAAAAGAAAAGGTTTACCAATGCGGATTGTTAGGTTACACATATCTTTAGAATTAATTTTTTCCAGAATCTATTTATGGATATGAAGTTTTTTTTGTGCTTGGCTAATTATTGCTTATAATAAATGGTTACCTACTTTAACAACGACGACAATAATCTTAGAATTTCCTTTACTGGTGTAATTTTCACATTCCCACATTCTTTTGCTTTCATTCCGTTTACCAATACTTGTAAGAGATTGCTTATAGCAATTGTATCGTCTTCGTAAAGTGTAAATTTAGCTTTAACCAGTTCTTTACATGTTATCTTGTCTTAGTAAAATCGATTTGAACCAACCGAATATGTAACCTAAAACGTTGAAGATAGATCTGGTATAAACACTTAATTTCACAGTGATATTACATTTATAACTATTATATAGGGAAGGCAGGCATGAAATATACAAAACAAATATAGTCAGTCAGTTCGTGACCACGGTGGATGCAACTCTGCCGAAACCTCGAACCTTATACAAAGATAACTCGAGGTTATCGCGATGTGACCTGTTTGTTTATATAATAATTAAAATAAATTTAATTTGGGCCACTTTTTTGCAGTTATATTAGGCACATGTATGCAATTTAAAAAATCCTATTGTTTAATAGTATTGACTAATAAGGACAATGGCAATAATGGGAGAAGTAAGTAACGGCCTGTTACTATCCCACTGCTGGGCATAGGCCTCTTCTCTCCTTTTTTTTTTTTTTTTGGAGAGAAGGATTGGAGCTGAGACCTACCACGCTGCTCCAATGCGGATTGGTAGGATACACATATCACCAGAATTCTCTAGAGATATGCAGGTTTCCTCACGATGTTTTCCTTCACCGAAAAGCGTGTGATAAATTGCAATTATCAATTAGACACATAAGTTTTACTAGAAAACTCATTGGTGCCTGCCCGGGGTTTGAACCCTAGACCTCCTCGAAAGAGGCGCACGGTGTTACCGCTGGGCTACCACAGCTTCATAATGGGAGAGTTAACATATATTTTAATCATTTCAAATTTCTCTATGATTAGAAACCTACTATCCAACTGTATTAAAATGCTCTTCTCTATCCTTGCCTAGCACATCACCACGTTTATCATTTAGAATTACGTGACAAAATAACTTGCGATAAGAATAATTAGTTTAACCGCCAAAGATTATATATGATATTGGATTATTTATCAGATATATCTCTGATACATTAAATAGTACCTAGGTGACAGAGACTTGCTCGGAATTTTTATCAAAGATTAAAATGCTATAAAAACACACACACACACACACACACACAAACACACAACAAATTTACAAATGACAGCAAAAAAATCTTTTTATTCTATTTATATTTTAGCAGTTTTTCAATTCAGGTTGAATTCAAATTCAGTTGAATTTTTAAATGCAGGTTCTGAAAACAGGGATTAAACGACATTTTTACCATTGAGCTATCACAATGTACAAATGACAGCTAAAATTTAATTCACTTTCAATTCAATATTTTAGCATTTTTTCAGTATCATAAAACGACGTTTTTTTCCACCTGAATAGAATAGTGCCACCCTCATTTCTTACCGAGGAATCATAAAAGGTGACTAAGGTAAGTAAACCCGCCGTGTGGTATCCGACTGAGTAGAATATACCACCCTCATTTCTTACCAAGGTGTCGCAAATAGTGACTGAGGTAAGTTGACCCACCGTCTGGTATCCGGTTAAGTAAAATAGACCACCCATTTTCTTACCAAGGTGTCGTAAAATACGACTAAGGTAAGTTGACGGCCGGTCCTAAAATACGTAGCCAAATCATGTGGATAAGGATCATGACATTTTTGAAATGAAACCTAGCTAGATTGATTTTTACCCCCAAAAATCACTACATGCTGAATTTCATGAAAATAGTTGGAGCCATTTTCGAAAATTAACGATCGATATAATCGCAGTAATAAGAATTCAATTTATCTGTACATAAATGCTTATTATATTTATATAGGTATAAAATTATTGTAGCAAAAACATGGGTATATTCCTGACATAAGTTTTTAATAAGGTGATTTGAAAAATGACAGTAACGATTTGAATGGGACTAAAATTACATGCCATTATATCATCATGCGAAGCCATTATCTAAAACGTACATACAACCTGTTATCTGTACATGAAACAGTAGATATAGTAAATTATGTTAAAGATGAATATATATATTTTTATTCATATATACATATAGTCTTGCATATTTTACGAAAGCCAACAATAAAATTTACGTTATGAATAAGACAAGAAGTGTAAAAAAATCACTTACAGAAATAACATTATGTAAAAAGAAATTTTCCATATATTAAATTAAATACGCTAAATAGCACAAAAGAAGTAATATTCAGTTTTATAGTAATATCCCATCTTTATGCAATGAATGAAATTTTTAAATTCAAAATTTTAAATATGATTATTGTCTATTAGTTCATATTGTTGTTAATAATAATTATGTATATAAATACATAAATTAGGAATTCAAGAAAAAAAACCTATATCTCCCATGTAAACTAAATCAAATTCCAAAATTTTATATTAAAACTAACTGTGCCTACGGCTTCGCCTGCGTGAAAATCAGTGTATTTTTAATTTTGAACATAAAAGTAGTTATTGTGAGTGAACCATAAGTGATAGAGACATGCTGTCGGTAACTTTTTCGTAGAATTTTTGTTGATCTACAATTCTGTAGTATATAACTTAAAAGTATCTCGGTTGATTTACGGCGCTCGCGACTAAAGTTCCCGCTAATATAATATAAATAAATATAAATATAAATATATGGGACAATTACACACACGGTCGTCCGTCCCCAAAGTAACTTAATACTTGTGTTATGGTAGACAGACAACTGGTGAATATATACTTATATATTTTTAAATACATACTTAAATACAAATATACACCCAGGCTCAAAGACCAACAAATTCATTTATAGAAAATGTTTGCCCTCGGCGGGAATCGAAGCCGCGACCCGTGGAGCTGAAGGCAGGGTCACTACCCACTGCTCCAATGAGCCAGTCAACATATAATATCAACTTAAACCTTCTAGTGTATTGCGCTTCCCTTTAGTAAAAATAGATTACATACAGACAGACAGCTTTTGGGGACTTTGTTTTAAAATAAGTATAGATAGACTTTTACATGCACCCTTAAATCGTCAAATGTTAACAAATTTTAAAAAAATATTAGTCATTGAAAAAAAACACCATCTAAAGATGGTGTTTTTTTAATTTCTCCCTTAAATTATTCTTCTGCTTTAGCAGAATTGGGAGAGTATTTACAATATCCGGAATTATCCTACTAGTATTATAAATGCGAAAGTTTGTGAGTATGTATATATGTTTGTTACTCTTCCATGGCGAATCCGCTGAACCAATATCGATGAAATTTGGCGCAATTATTCCTTATACACCAGGGTGTATAGGCAATAGAAATGTTAATTCTACACGAATAGGATGACATTGAAAAGCGCCATTTATTAACCTATCACGTAACAACTGTCCATGAGAACGAAGTTGCGAGTAAACGGTAGTCATTCAAATTTCTGTTTGCGCCTATTATATTTTATACTGCAATTACTGCAGTAATCTATACTAATATTATAAATGAGAATGCCTTTCTGTCTTTTATATTTTCTTGGCTCACTCACTAGAGCTATGTTGAAATAAATTTGGTTCAAATGAAGCTTATATACGAAGATAGCATATAGGAACCCAGGCAGGGTTTTCGGTTTGTGGAAGGAGATGAGATGATTGCAGTTAGCAGCCTCATTACCCCTCGTAACAGTGGTATAAGATCGCTACTAAATAGCGATGTGAATAGTGAAAAATAATCGATTATTTTTTCAAAATAATCGATTTTTAATTATCGTTTATTTTTGCATCAAAAATCGTTTTTTTTTTAATTATTACTCTTTTTCTTGCTTTTTAAGATTAGATATGCATTGTTGGATGAACTCAATTTAGCGAAACTACAAATTTTAATCCAATTTCACAAACAGCGCATCTGATAATATTTCTTGGTAGTTGTCTACTTTAATTAGCCTTTATTGTAATTAATTTTTAATATTAAAAAAGACAACTTTTGAAAAACGATTATTTCTTATCAAAATCGATTATTTAATAATCGATTTTTTCTACTCCAAGTCACATACCTACTACACAGTGCTTGAAAAATCTCGCTAGAAAAAATTGAAGAAATACATCATTTCGCAACAAACGGGTTTTTTTCTACTCCAAGTCACATACTACAAAGTGCTTGAAAAATCCCGCTAGAAAAAATTTTACTTTTGCACTTTTGAAAAAAATTCGCAACAAACGGGTAACTTGAGGATAATATTACAATGCCAATGTTGTTATAACCTGCCAGCAATGATTTAGCAACACATACAATCTATCAACAATTATTTAAGTAAATGGGACACTTACACACACGTTCGTCCGTCCCCAAAATATCTTAATAATGTGTTATGGGTGACAGACAACCGATAAATATACATATACAATTTGAGATACATACTAAAATACAAATACACACAGTCTCGAAGAACCAACAAATTGAAATTGACAATTATTTTGACAAATTATTTATGGAAAATATTGGCCCTGGGAATCGAACCCGCGACCCGCGGAGCTGCCCACTGCGCCAACGGGCAAATTATTTAGATATACACGACTGTTTTAGTATTCGTTCATTTTATAATTTTTATATTTTGTCTCATTAGATTAAATTGCTCTTAATATATAACAGGCTCAATCAGTTGTACAAAAAAATATTATGACGGTCATCATTCTCCTGCCCTTATCCCACTCTAAGTGGGGTCAACACGTTATAAAAATGTTGTCACATGATTTGGCTTCGTATTTTACAACCGGCCGCCTGCCTGGCGTCAACTTACCTTAGTCGTCTTTTGCGACACATCGATAAGAAATGAGGAATGTCTATTCTACTCAGCAGGATACCACACGGCAAAAATGTATTAGAATCTTTACCTAATATTTAAATGAGTTAATCTTGTATGTATATATATATTTTCGGAATCTCGGAAACGGCTCCAACGATTTTCCTGAAATTCAGCATGTAGGGGGTTTTGGGGACAAAAAAATCGATTTAGATAAGTTTAATTTAAAAAAAATGTCATTTAACCCCTGTTTTCGGGCTCAATTTTTTTGAAATTTTCTTTGAATACAATCACAATCTTTCGCTGTCAAACGTAAAGTCATGGTGGTTCATTTGGGGAACGGGCGGTCTAGAGAGGTGAAAATACCTAGGATCGAGCCCCAACTGCCGTATTATTTTTTAATTTTTCTTTTCAATTTTTTTATTGATTTTTTTACATCATTTTAAAAATTACCAAGCAAGGCTCTGCCATCTTGGTACTTGTAATTAAATATTCTAAGCACTAAGTAATCAAATCATTGTTAACAAATGATTGTGTCGTTAATAAAATAAGTTATAATAAAGTAATAGCATTTTAATGTGTCTGTATGTGGATGAATGCAATATTAATTACAAAATAACATTAAACGACAATGTATTGTAATCGAACTCAAGTACACAGTATTGCCGAGATACTAAATGTTGGCAGTAATCTAAAGAGCAATTTCCGGTGGTTTGGTTGTATTGATCTTTTATTTTTAATATTCAAAAATATCAACTATAACTATATACATATACTCGTAAGTTAACAACAGTTAAGCGGCAGTGATCCGTTGAAATTGAAAATTTATATTGAGTGTTTTACTTTATGACGTTTAATTAATGATTATTGGAAATTTGCGGTTTAAAGTGATATAGTGAGTTAAGTGCTGGTGTGTTGTGGTTATCTTGATGATTAAGGTATGTACTTTTAAATAATCCATACTAGACCAGTCTAAAGAAAGGTTTAAATTAATTATAAGAGATGCTAATACGTAAAGCATAGTACACAATTGAAGATTATTTGAATGATAAAAATTAATGGATTTGAAAATCCTTTCAGCTTCATGTTTAATAATGTAAAATTAATTTTTGAAAGATTGACTGTCGATTTTTTTTCTGGTTCTTCTCGGTAAGAAAAACATTCCGAACCAGTTGTAGCTTCATTAATCATATTGATCCTTGACGATCAAGTGCTTGAAAGAGCTTATTTGAATGAAGATTATTTTTTTGTTTTGATTTGATTCTGCATTGACAAAGAAAACAGAGTAGACAGTGTGTAGAGTGCTCTTAATTAAGCACGACAAATGTCTGTTTTATACCTGATGATGGGAAAATAAATGTTTCTTCACTACATAGTATAAAACAAAGTCGCTTTCCCTGTCTGTCCCTATGTCCCTATATCCCTATGTATGCCTAAATGTTTAAAACTGCAACAGATTTTGATGCGGTTTTTTTTATAGATGGAGTGATTAAAGAGGAAGGTTTATATGTATAATAACATTCAATATGGAATAGAGAAATACTGTAATTTTTAAGTTAAAGTATTCGTACACCTTGAAAAGGTCTACAGAAAACTCCGCGATGGTTTATGTCTATCTCTTATGGTTAACCCATAATACATTTTTTGTCATTTACTTTTCACGAAAAATAATTCCTTATTTTCGAAGCAAATTTTAAGCAACTCAGTATTCAATTAAGTACCTTAAATACATTGTTAATTAAATATAGATTAATATGGCCGTTTACAGAATGTAATTTTAATCAAAATTTTCGAAGATATTACAGATTTAAAATGCAGGGCATAGCGGTTTTGCTTTACTCCAAATTTACCGCTTGCGGGCCATGGGCAGTAATTAATAAATCAAAACAACGGCATCGATTTAAATCATTTTTTTCACTGTGTGACATAGGCGTTATATTTTATACCCGTGCAAAGCCGGAGCGCGCCGCTAGCTTTTTTTTAAAAAGAATTCTTACTTATAAACCCCTTAACATATCCCGCCAATTTTGTAATATTCCCCTTTGTCTGTTATACACGTCCCGTTATGTTAAAACGAATCAAAGAATATAATTTTTTTTTTATAAAATACGGTTTTTATAATTAATTTTATAATTTCTTTTTTAAATTATGCCGTGAGTTATCCGGCTAAATAGAATGGACTCTCACTCACTCTCGTTCTCACCGAGATGTAGTAAAATACGACTGTGGTAAGTTGACGTAACGTAGGCGGTCGGTCGTAAAATACGTAGACAAAAACATATAACACTAGCGGCCTGCCCCTGCTTCGCACGGGTATAAAATATATAGCCCATGTCACTCAGTGAAAAAAAATTATTAAAATCGATCCAGTAGTTTTGATTTATTCATTACTGCCCGTGGCCCGCAAGAGTTAAATTTGGAGAAAAACAATTTCCCTCTCCCTATTCCAAGAAAATTTCCTGCTATCTTTGAATATCTAAATTCATATAGTACATGTTTGCGTATTTATTTTAACATTTTTCCCTATATATTTTATTTTTACAATTAATTACAGAATGTCTTTAAACAAACTCTTGAAAGAGCGACATCGCTGCTAAAGTCGAAGTGTTATAGGGCGAAGCGCGGCGTCCTCACGGCATTTTAAATCTGTAATATCTCCGAAAATGTTCACTTAAATTACATACTGTAAACGGCCATATTGATCTATATTAAATCAACTATTTATTTAAGGTACTTAATTGGATAAGGATTAATGCTGTATTGTATAAAAATTGCTTCAAAAATAAGGCATTATTTTTCGTAAAAAGTAAATGACAAAAAATGCTATAGTGGGTTATCCATAAGAGATAGACATATACCATCGCGGACTTTTCTGTAGACCTTTTCAAGGTGTACAAATACTTAGTACATTATTTTGATAAATCTTGTAGGGTTTAGCCTGCGTTTGCAATGTAAGCGGAAAAAAATGTAATTATTTACAGAAACCTCAAAAATTACAGTATTTCTTTACTCCGTATTAAATGTTATTATACGTACAAACCTTCCTCTGGAATCACTCTATCTATTTAAAAAAACCGCATCAAAATCTGTTGCGTAGTTGTAAAGTTTTATGCGTACATAGGGAAATATGGACTTTGTTTTATAATATGTAGTGATAAATTAAACTACGGCCAGAAAAATGACACGCTGAAAAGCACGTTTTGTCTTAAAAAGGAATTCACTAATTTTTAAACTACTATCATACAATTATTTATCGTAACGTACTTATAAGTACGGATACGTTGTCGCGCTGAAAAGCACGTTTTTATAAAGTATTGTTATTTTCCTCGCTAGAGAGCTCCGATCATAAATTCGTCCGATCGCTGCTAAATTCAAATGGTTAAAGGGCAAACCGCGATTTTTTTTTTTTCGAATATGACTAATGCTGTTAGCCCTAATGGCTTTGACAGCGTCACCGATAAAACGGGCGAGCGCAGAAGCATCGCCGAGAAGAAAAGAATCGAACCGCGACCTCCGACGCGCTATTTATAGGCACGCGGCGGCTCCTGCATTTTAAATCTGTAATATCTTCGAAACTGTTTATTTAAATTACATGCTGTAAAGGGTCATATTGATCAATATTAAATAAACAATATATTTAAGGTTCTTAATTGGATAAGGATTAATGCTGTATTGTATAAAAATTGCTTTGAACATAAGGCATCATTTTTCGTAAAAAGTAAATGACAAAAACTGTTATTGTGGGTTATCCATAAGAGATAGACATATACCATCGCGGACTTTTCTGCAGACCTTTTCATGGTGTACAAATACTTAGTACATCATTTTGATAAATCTCGTAGGGTTTAGCCTGCGTTTGCAATGTAAGCGGAAAAAAAAGTAAATATTTACGACATCACATTAGAAACCTCAAAAATTACAGTATTTCTCTACTCCATATTGAATGTTATTAGACATGTAAACCTTCCTCTAAAATCACTCTATCTATAAAAAAAAACCGCATCAAAATCTGTTGCATAGTTTTAAAGATTGAAGTATACATAGGGATATACGGACATAGGGACAGACAGAGAATGCGACTTTGTTTTATACTATGTAGTGATATTATTTATTTTTACAATTGATTAGACCATGTCTTTACATACAACATTCATAGCTTTCTTATCATTAGACAATATAAACTTGAAAGGACATTTAGTTGCGCCTCCGGTCGCTGCTAAATTCGAAGTGCTTATAGGTCGAAGCGCGGCCTCCTCGCGGGATTTTAAATCTGTAATATCTCCGAAAATGTTCACTTAAATTACCTGCTGTAAACGGCAATATTGATCTATATTAAATCAACAATTTATTTAAGGTACTCAATTGGATAAGGATTAATGCTGTATTGTATAAAAATTGCTTTGAACATAAGGCATCATTTTTCGTAAAAAGTAAATGAAAAAAACTGCTATGTGGGTTATCCATAAGATAGATATATACCATCGCGGACTTTTCTGTAGACCTTTTTAAGGTGTACAAATACTTAGTACATCATTTTGATAAATCTCGTAGGGTTTAGCCTGCGTTTGCAATGTAAGCGGAAAAAAATGTAATTATTTACAGAAACCTCAAAAATTACAGTATTTCTCTACTTCGTATTGAATGTTATTATACGTACAAACCTTCCTCTGGAATCACTCTATCTATTAAAAAAAACCGCATCAAAATCGGTTTCGTAGTTTTAAAGTTTTATGCGTACATACGGAAATATGGACTTTGTTTTATAATATGTAGTGATGTTGTGCCGACCCCACTTAGAGTGCGATAAGTGCAGGAGGATGAAGAAACTTTTTTTTCATTTTGCCGAAATATATATAAATAATGTATAAAACAACATTTTTGTTTAGTAAAATTGTATCGTTAGTTATCAATAAGCTATTAAAATAACAACCTTTATGATTTTGATGCTTCAGTTATATCAGTTCAGTCATCAAAATAATTGATAAATATTATTTCATATTTGTTACAATTAGAAATATTTATAAAAACAGGATATAATATATTAATTACAAATACTTTGAGTCATTCACTTGTATTTGTTGTTTGCTGTTATTAATTAATAATAGTCTTCATCGTATTTACAGATATATTATAAAAACTCCGATTAACTTACCAAAATAATTATTAAACTAAACCAATATATTAATTAACTTATCTTAGTCTTAAAACTAAAGAAAAGACTTTCGACTAGATCAAGTAATAGAGTTTAATTTGGACTCTGGTTTTCCAAGCGCTTCCGCCTCCGCTAGAGTGTCTGGCATCTTGGTGCCGAAGGTTTCGGGCTGGGTCAGCACCAACAGCCCAGAGAGGACGCCCATACAGCCGAACATCAGCGACGGAGTGCCGTGCCAATAGTCCGCCTGGAAAACAATATACAAGTTGTATCCACGATAACCTCCGCATCAACTTAAGTTTCTAAATATCCTATATTTAGTCCAATGTATTGGAAATAAGTGTTGTTGTGGAACTAAGTATAAATAAGTGTTGGAATGGTAACCTCGCACCGGAAAGCACGGTGATTGAAGACCCCCTACTAGATAAACTGAGGACCTCAAAAAGTTTGCGGGAAGCCGCTGGATACAAGCGGCACAAAATCGTGTGTTGTGGAGATCCCATGAAGACACCATATCCAGCAGTGGACGTCCATCGATTGAAGACAAAGAAGTCCAGTGTATAAGCTTTAATTGTAACAAATTTCATTAATATTGGTCCGGCAGACCAGCCGTGAAAGCATAATGACGACCAGATAGAATGACAGACTTTCGAATTTATAATATTAATTCGAACAAGTTTATAAATTTATAAAAGTGACTAAAGGCAGGGCTAGGACAAAAAACGTTGGAAATATTAAAATTACATATAATAGTCGGATGTTAATCATAGTAAATAGCCATGCGACTTTAACTTAAAATAATGAAGATTAAGAAAAAATCCTTATTGTTGAAATAAAACTTACAAGCACTGGTGTAAGGGGCGCTGTGATCGATCCAACACGGCCAATCATGGAGGAAAAGGCAAGCAGAGTGTGCCGGAACTCCGTGGGATACAGCTCCGACGTGTACAAGTATACCGCCGTCATCACCACCGAAATACCAAACTTACCCAACAGAAAAACTAAAAGTCGGGCTATAGTAATTTCTGAAAACATAGTATTCACAAATTTGAAAATATAAGGACATAAATTTGGCTGGATGGCTATGATTTCCTATAAAATAGGTAAATAATTAAATGTTGCTAATAGAAATACTAATTGGTTCTCTCATCCACCATAACGACAATTTAGAGCAGTGTAAATGGGAACCAAGATAATTAATAAACCAGTTGAATTTTGAAAGTTATCCAGAAAGTACTAATCAATCAATATGCCAAATACTGTGAAATTGCCTTGAACGCAATTGAAGTATGAAAAAATGAAGAGTCACTTATACTTATTGTTGCTGAAGACATATTACTTAAATTATCGATTATTAGAATTGATTACGTGGCAAGTTACTTTTGTTTCACATCTGCATGAAAGTATTAATATATTTAGATTAAGATAATCTTATGAATTAAACGTCTATATAAATTCTAAAATACAGATACTATTTTACTAGATTATCTTGAACAAACAAGTCATTTTGGGTAGCTTAAATGCGTATGATAACGTGAAGTTATATACAAGATTCAAAACAGATTTTAAACATAATAATATAAATTTTAAAACTTTAACATTTAAACTTACCATGAGGGATAAATATGAACACAATATTACAAGCCGCGGTCAGGAAAAAGGTCCAAAACAGAGTACTTTTTCTCCCAAGTCTGTCCAACATTGGAACTGCAGCGAAATTGCCAGGAATTTCAATAGCACATGTCAATATGAAATTCAGATGCATGGCATCGGAGAGATTGGTTGAGTTTATGGACAGTCCGTAGTAGACGAACGTTGTAGTTATCCACCAAATTGGGGTCGTGCATACTCTTCTGAGCAAAACCGGTGAACCTATAATAGTGCGCACCAAACCAGGTTTGTCAGGCTAAAAATGTTCAAAAAAACGATTAACATCAGTCACATACATGTCCCTGAGTTTGAATATAGACTCGCCCATTAATTATACGTAATATAAAATGATGATTTTGCTCAAGTTGTAATAAGAAACAAAGATTTCGTCTGTTCAGATTACGGAGTCAAAATGCAAATGCCCACAGGCATGGTGTGCATTAATAGTGAAGAAGCACTACGTTTAGTGCATACTGATTTTCTTATAATCACAAGAATTGATTACATTAAACACTCGTTCCACTCCATTATTATATTATTTTAAAGAAATACCCTATTTAGTACTCATTTTGATGACTATTTTAAGCAAAATAAAGTAGGCAGTAGAAACATTTAAGGTACTAAATAACAAAACAGAAAATGGTACAGATATCTACTAGCATCAAAGAACATAGTTCTTAAAGCCTTGGAGTCCAAAATAGGGCGATATGTATCGTAGGGTGTTACGATAAGACTGAATGAAGGAAGCAAGAACTAACTGTCGTTAAAAAACAAGAAGTCGATATATGTACGAGGTGTGTTCAAAAAGTATCGCGAATTTTGTGTATTTTCAAAAACTATTTATTTATTCGTGAATATTTATTTTGTCCCCTTCAAAGTAGTCCCCCAGGGATATTATACACTTGTGCCAACGTTTTTTCCAATCTTCGAAGCACTTCAAAAAATCATTTTTTTGTATCTTGTTCAGCTCCTCCTTCAATGCCGTCTTTATCTCGTCAGTCGTGGCGTAGCGTCGTCCTTTCATGGGCCTTTTCGATTTCGGGAACAAGAAAAAGTTACAGGGGGCCAGATCTGGGGAATAAGGTGGCTGCGGTATCATTAGTGTGTTGTTTTTGGCCAAGAAGTCGCGTACAAGCAGTGATGTGTGAGCAGGGGCGTTATCGTGGTCCATTTTTTTGAATAAGTAAAAATCGAAGACGAACCAAAACACGTGCAAGCAAAACAGCTGTCAACAATTAACTGAAAATTCAAATAGGCCAAACTTGTCAGCATAAGTGAGGGACAAATGTACCAACATAACGCTACAAAAAAAACAAAATTCGAATATACGTAACCCGAGAAAATTCAAAATTCGCGATACTTTTTGAACACACCTCGTATATTGTAATTGTTTTTATGAGTATAGGACGCTTTATGGAAGGTAAAAGTTACGGAGAGCCTATTACCTTATGCTTAAGGTAATCTTTTGAACATTAACACTTTGATTTTCGAATCGTCCTCAACAGCAACGTGTGAATAGGACATTGTAACTGTTGTTACATAGTCTCGTTGTTTCTGCCGTATAGTATTCGGCTAAGTAGAATAGACCACCTTCATTTCTTAGGGAGGTGTCGGAAAAAGTGACTAAGGTAACCTGACCTGTCGTGTTGTAACCGGATAAGTTGAATAGACCACCCTAATTTATGAAACATGTTGTGCCGACCTACTTAGAGTGGAATAAGGCATCTAAATTTAAACTATAAATTTAAATTTGCACTATTTATTTAAGGGATTTCTGCAGATGTGGTAATGTCATAAGATGGCATGTTATTTATATGGACATTAAGATAAATTATAATAAAAATAAATATATGGGACACTTACACACACGGTCTTCCGTCCCCAAAGTAAGTAACTTAATACTTGTGTCATGGGTAACAGGCAACTGGTGAATATATACTTATATATTTTTTAAATACATACTTAAATACAAATATACACCCAGACTCGAAGACCAACAAATTTATTTATAGAAAATATTGGCCCTCGGCGGGAATCGAACCCGCAACCCGTGGAGCTGAAGGCAGGGTAACTACCCACTACGCCAACGGGTCAGTCATTAAATAGGGTTCGAAAAAAGCGCGCTCTAACGGCTGTTATTTCAATGTCTTTCACTCATTTATTTATTCTTCGAGGACAATAAAAATTAAGTATTATCGCAAAATTACTTGAGTTCTTTTATTATTAAAAAGGTATTTCACAAATGAAACAACGATTATACCATTATACCATACTTATAAAATGCTAATACCTGCGATAGTACAAGTACAATGTAATCATTATGTTGAACATGACTACTAATGTACTTTAATTGACTTAACCCGAATACATTACAAATAATTTATTCAATAGTGGATTTTAAGTGTATCAAAATTTAAATAAAGCGATAGCATATACGAAATTTAAATAACCCTTACATTATCATAAGCGTCATTCTATCTATTTAGCAGCCTGCCTGTCTTTTTGCGTATCTTTCTATCTGTCAGTTTGTCCGTCTGTTATCCTGTCTGTCTGTGTATTAGCCTGTCTGCCTGTGTGATAGCCTGTCTATCTGTCTGTCTGTTAGCTTATCTTTCTATCTGTCAGTTAGTCCGTCTGTTAGCCTGTCTGTCTGTGTGATAGCCTGTCTATGTGTCTGTCTGTTAGGTTATCTTTCTATCTGTCAGTTAATCCGTCTGTTAGCCTGTCTGTCTGTGTGTTAGCCTGTCTATCTATGTGTCTGTTAGCTTATCTTTCTGTCTGACAGTTTGTCCGTCTGTTGGTTTGTCTATATGTATGTCTGTTAGCCTGTCTATCTATATGTTTGATTGTCTTTTTGTTCACGATAAACTAAAAATAGATAAACGGATTATAATTCTAATTTCACTAGTAAATAGACAGATTGAGTCACGTGGATAGTTTTAGTGCATAAATTGTAAGGTTTTGTGTAAACTAATTGAAATTCAAGTCACATTTTGCTTAAGTAAATATACCTATATAAAGTACCTAATACAATGAAGTACCAAGATGTTTACTAGAAGTGTTAAAAACAGCGTGTTTTTCCATGAACTGCTATGCAAATTTTGTTTGAATACTAAAATTCAATGATGTTTACATACATTATAATCAAAGCTGACTGGCCCGTTGGCGCAAGAGTTTGCAACCCTGCCTTCAGCTCTACCGGTTGCGGGTTCGATTTCAACCGAGGACCAACATTTTCTAAAATACAGTTTGTTGGTTCTTCGATTCTGTGTGTATTTATATATCTATGACATCATCACCCTGCTCCTATCCCACTCTAAGTGAGGTCGGCAGAACATGTTATAAACATATTGTCACATGATTGCTACGTATTTTGCGACCGGCCGCCTGCCTGACGTCGACTTACCTTAGTCGCCGTTTACGACACTTTGGTAAGAAATTTATCTACTCTACTCAGCAGGATACCACACGGCTTTATTTATATGTATATATTCATCAGTTGTCTGTCACCAATAACACAAGTATTAAATTACTTTGGGGACAGACGACCGTGAGTGGTAATTGTCCCATATATTCAATAAAGCTATCATCACATAATTAGGTTTTTGCGGCATTTAGCATTTATACATACGATTACATCACCAGATTATTGTAAAGCATACTCACATTAGATACAGTAATAACAGGTTCTGGAGGGTTCATGAGCGCTTCAAGTGACTTTTCACTGATGTGCGTCTTGTTAACTCTTGCAACAGTCTCTAATACTGTTTGTGCTTCGGCATACCGTTTTTTAGATAGCAACCAACGCACGCTTTCAGAGAGTATCCAATAATATATGATAATTGGAAAGCAAGGGATGTGAAGTGCCATGATCATGTAACGCCAAGCCGGGATCAACCAGGCTACTCCACCAAGGACCACTAGTCCTAGCGAAAACATTGAAGATACAGCAGCTCCGGTAATCACACGGTACTTAGGTCCTACGAGCTCTGCAGCTGGAAGTACGAAAAATTTCAAAAGTGTTAAAATATATTTAGCAGATTATTGAATTCCATACTAATAAAAACTCTTGATAGATAAGATGAAACTATTCAAATTCAAAGTATTCTTTATTCAAATAAACTTGTAAACAAGTGCTTTGAATCGTCAACTCTACTGCTGGTTCGGAAAGCTGTTCCTACCTCGGTAGGAACAGCTTCCTATAAGCTATCTAGATCTAGATAAGTTTTATAAAAAAAAAGTCGTTTATCCCTGTTTTGGGGCTCTAAAATTTTTTTGAAATTTACGATGAATACAATCACAATTTTTCGCTGTCAAACGTAAAGTCACGGTGGTTCATTTCGGGAACGGGCGGTCTAGAGTGGTGAAAATACTTAGGATCGAGCCCCACCTGCCCTATTATTTTTTAATTTTTTTTTAATTTCATTTTTTTTACATCATTTTAAAAATTACGGATCAATGCTCGGTACTTATAATAAAATTGCAATTAAAGTGAACAATGAGATAGTAAAAGTATTTACCTAAAATATAAGCCGAACTGAACGTGCCACCGCCCAATGTGGTTTGCAAAAGCTGGAGCACCATGTACATGGGGTAGTTCACAGAGAATGCTCTGATGAGGCCGAAAAGACCCACGTTGAAACAGCTGATTATTAAGGCGAGCTTTCGACCAAAGCGATCAGAAATATAGCCAGTGATGGGCAGCACCAACAACGTCCCGATGCTGCTCATGGTACCAGCCAATGCTCGGAGCCATTCTTGACACCCGAGATCAAACTGAAATGCAATTAAAGACTAAGTACCTGGTAATTTTTTACAAAATAAAAAAAAGAAACTGAAAAAAATTCGTTCAAAAATTCAAAAATTCGTTTTTCTCCTCCAAATCCTCCAACATGTTGAATTGCAGCAAAATCTTATTATATTTATATTCTTTACTATATATATATATTGTAAAGAATATAAATTCTTCATTTCGATATGTGTATAACTCAATTTTAAATTTAGAAAAGGGATCTGATTGATTGACTCCGTCAAAAGAAAAATATTTTTGAGGAGCAAATACTAACAGAATATATATGTAAATACTTAAAGGGAATCGGCAAAATAGAAACTTAATTGTCGTTTCTTTGATTTTTCAGGTATATTAGTTTTTGTATAGTATAAATATAGTGATTAAGACGAATAAAAATATAAAATAAAACTTTGATTTTTTTTAGCAACACATTTTTTATTTGCCGCTCCAAAAAATTACTTTATATATATAAAGTAATTTTTTTTTATATCATTTTTATATATCTTAATGAGGGTGCTATTGTTATTTTTATCTCAACTTGTTCTAAAATGTTAATTCAGAGGTTTTCATCACACGTGTTCAGAATTTTGAAACAATGTTGAATTTTCAAACATATTTGAAAAAATATGAATTTTGTGGTTTATTATTTCTGAAAGCGGCCACATGTTTTTTAAAACCAATTACAAAATTAAGACCAGTATAACATTACGAATCTTGCATGTCCCCTCTACATTTTTCATTATATATGTATATATTTACTGTTTACTTTATTGCGAATTTCAGCAAAATAATTTTATTATTACTTTTGTATTGTACCTTCCTAAATGAAACTATAAACAAATGGACAGACACTTACATCGTAAACCACAGTATTGTCTCTGGCGTACACGAATCCATCACAAGTAGTTGTAAAGGACTGGTCAAACAAAGTGGCGGGGCAGTAGTCCAAAGTACCATTACCTCCGGGACCTTGAGATATGTATCTTTCACAGCTTGCAAATCCTGAAGAAGTGCCCGGTACTGCATTTAAAATCCACTCAGGATCGAACTGGTGTAATTTGCCATCTTCACCGCATTCTTGGATGCGACACCTGAATATGATTCCATTTTAAATATTGGGAAACCTGATCTTATTTATAGCTTAACGTTATATCTGAATTTAAAAATAATAGCAAAAATATTTTGAAAGAGGATGCTATAAATAACAAACAATCCACAATCTTCATGGATATGTATAAGATTTTAAGTAATTACCGAACGCTTACATTTCTTTTGTTTCAACATGAATATTAGATATGTAGATAAGACTGCAAAATTCTTCTTTTGTTTTAAGTGCAAAAAAGAAACTTTCTGTAATGCTATGACAAAATATTACTAATTTATATACCTTCCTAATTAAAACCTTCCTAATTGGTAGGCCGCAGAAAATGAAAATTTAAGGATTATAAAAAGAAATTATCCATTCAGACCACTGAGTTTTTACATATTGATGATCCTTAAAACAAACTCTTTAAAAGCATTACACGATATTGCAGACCTTTGTTTATTTGATAAATTTTCCTGTAGAATACAACTATCTACTTTATTGCCTGAAATGTGAATAACACATTTGTTTCTCGTGTATCTGCTAATTATAACAAATATTGCAAAGTTGATGATTAGATGATTTCCAAGGACTTGTAACGCAAGGTCCAGCAACTTCCTAAAAATAATTTGAAACGACGTGTTTATTTCTAATTATAATATAAGGAATATCATTTATGATGTTACCTGTGTGGTATAGTCGCCGCTGAGAAGATAAACTCGCTGGTAAACGCTGACATTAAAATCGGTATTGACACTAGTATGACATTCCGCAACTGGAAACAACCAAACTGACCCAATTCGGTGCTCAGCACATCATCGAGATCCAAAGTCTTTCGAGGGTTATTTGCTCTTATATCATCCTCGGCTTCCTCGGCCTCTCTATTCGTGTTCAGATTTTCAAGCATCAGGACCAGATATTAATCACTTTTACAGAAAAAGCAGCGAACTACTCAACAAGCTTAAGTGGAATGAATTCAAATACAAATAATCCGATGGCGATTGATTTGTTAACGCGGAAATCTTAATTAGATAACTTTTATCAAAAAAATAATCAACGACGGCTATGTTAAATTGGTCTGATGCAACCATATTGGCAGTTTTCATTTGTTTCCATTAATCAATTTAAATTTTAAGCTTTAGATAATTCACTTATCTTATTTAAGTTTTGGTGATGTCCGCTAAATCGGCTAAGCCGCTTTGTTTTCAACATCAAAGTTCACCTAGGTTTGTGAAGCTATAATCATACTTATCCTATAAAGGCAGATGAATAAGATATACTTAGAAGAAAAAGAAACTTTCAGCGAAGTAATTCAAATCCTTTACGTAATACAATGCATTATTATAGTTTATCTTGGCTCATAACGGTATCAGACAGTAGGTTAAATAAATAATGATTCGCTAATCAATTTGAATTTATTTGGTATTTGAATAACGATTACGAGTGATAAGCACAAATGTGTTAACCATCTAAGAACACATATTGAATGAGATTATTTATCAGATATACTATGATATACAATGGATCACTATAATTTAGTAGCAATGAGTTGTATTGCTTAAGTGACGATGGGTGCGGCGAAACGTCAGAAAAAAATACTGCTCCTTTTCTGTTGATTTGTAGCATTTATCCATTTTATGATTTATTCATTTTATGAAAATATAAAGTATTTAATTAAATTCGTTGCTATGATGTGATTAATGCAACATCTATTTAGTTAAATAATCCAAGGCATTTTACGGGATTTTAAGATTTTAACCTGTAAATTAAAAAAATATCGCCCTATCCGCAGAATAAAGTAACATTTCCTTTGCTTATACATGGGACATGTGACTTTATCTTTCGCATAGGATGATGTTTTTACATATACTCGCACGTATTCAATTAGGCGTTCCTGATAGTTCTTAACCGATGCCACAGTAAGGAATATGAACAAAGTTTTAAGCTCTTATCTTAGGAGCCTCAATGAGAAAGATTAGAAACTTCACGACAAAAATACTTGTATCTTTTTTTCGTTCATTAAAATCACATCCCGGTGGACTTGTTGTATCACGATTGCTACACGTGTTAGGATCACCATGACACTGTCTATTAGCCAAATTGCTTTCAATTTCTGAAAACAATTTTGGAAGAACTTCTTCAATTTCTTCTTGATACATTAAGGAAGAAGATTAACTCCTTTCTGGATTTAAATTATTCTAATTTATAATATTTCAATTTAACATATCACCTGTAATGTTTGCAAAAATGCGATGATGAACAAAAGCGCTTTGTTTTTAATTTGCCTAATCGACATTTAAAATATGCACTATCAACTGCTAATACAATAATACCATATGTCTATCACTAATTTTGAGTTATTATTGGACTTAATGACGACAGCAAAAATTATCTTTATCAAATATCAATATCAAAACATACCGATAACAGGTATTTTAATAGACGAGTGATAAACAAGGGCCCATACAAATATCCAACTTCTGATCTTACCCAAATTTGAACATCGGTTAACATTTCCTGGATAAGATATATCCAGACACACAACAGTTTGTTAGATCAGATCATTCTATTTTAAGCACATATCTATAAATCTAACGAGGTCGAGCAAAAGTGTGTACTTGACATATGCGGGAAATTCCCCGAGTAATACAACCTTTCGTTCTAGACTACGTGCGATCGAATTGCTACTAAATATCAAGAAATACACATCGTTGAGTTTACCCGTGTGGTAACCGGCTTAGAATAGACCACCCTTATTTCTTACCGAGATGTCGAAGCGGCTAAGGTAAGTTGACCACGATACGTAGTCAAATCATGTGACAGCATTTTTATAACATGTTGCCCCGATCCCACTGAGAGTGGAATAAGGACAGGAGAATAATGATGACACATCTTAAGGTGGTATGGTATTTACTAGAAAACTCTACACTGCAATCATAACACAACTTGTTTCTTTGCTGGCGTTCGGTCGTAAAATAATGACCGAAATTGCATTTTGATTTATAAATTGATTTATTATCACTTATCGACATAACAGTAGCACGAAAGACAAAAACGGAAAATAACAAAAATCCCAAATTATTATTTTCACATAATAAAGATACATAAACTATTGCGGTATATTCAAAAGCAGGAGGAAAAATAGTTTAAGCATTTTTCTCCAAAAACAGATTATCAAACAAAAAAAAACAAATTATCGAACATGTCTATATGATTGTATCTTTTAACAAATAAGGTTGATGCAGCAAATTGATTTTGATATGACTATAAATCGTATCGGTAACGGAAATTCTTATTTGAATTAAATTTGTTATATGTTTTTTTAGTTAGTTATCTGTATAAATGTTTCAAGGTACTTGAGAGAACTAGTGTTCATAACTATATGTATATTAAAAAGTAGACAGGATGAATCTAGGGTAAAGATAACTATATTTACCCATACTGATAAGGATCATTGAACGATAACCATATTTCGAAGAAAATACCCTGAGTAGTGTAGGGCAACAAATTTGTAGTCGGATAAAAATGGAATATTCCAGAATTGACACAAGATTGACATATAACATAACTACATAGCAGTGGAAATGCTTACACGAAGTTTTCGCTGCATACCTAATCGGAATAATAAATAAATCGAAATTTTATTTTCCAAGAATAAATGTTTCACATTCCTTACTTTTGATGTGCATTATTAATAATTAGTCAATATTATGTCAACTTTCTTAAAATAAAACTTAACGGCGTATTAATGGGTACATAATGTTTTGAAATACAAATTTGTGTCTAATAAAAAAAGGAAAAAGAGAAAAAATAGTTATTAATTTGCCATTCAGTCTTGAAAACTCAATTTAATCCTATAAAATTTAACACAGATAAGATAGTTGTCTTTGTGACGAGTATAAAAAATATTAAACGATATAAAAGAATTTGAACTGAACAAGTTATTTAAAATTACAAATTTTTGATTCAATTAAAAAATTAAATTACCCAAAATCAAAAAGAAACATATAACGTTTTTTTGTCAATAAGAATAAACTTGTATCTCAAAATCTATGTTATCGATTTATAAACTTTTCTCTAAAATAATAATCCGACTGCGAATAAGATGATATAAGAACCTTCGACTACTAATATCGGTTTAACGACGGCTATCAACTACATTTAAAGCACGCAATTACGTTAATTTTACATTTTAGCTAATATAACTCTGAACGTTAATGTGTGAAAAACTGTGGTGGTATAAGGTGTACATGGTTAAACATCAAAAAATTAATAATTTTAAAATAAAAGTGGGTAATTACTGGAATAAATTGAGAGTTTCTGCATGGGATTAGGTGCGTACTATATTTTCTCCGTTGCTTAATAGATGATTTAGTGCCCCATTCAAAGAAATTTGCCTTGTTATTTATTTTGTTAATGTCTTATGAATTAAAATTCAAAATATTTTTTTTCTTTCAATTAGACTTAGGAGTACTTTTGAATTGTCAACTCCACTTCTAGATATCCTACTGAAAAGAGCCAACACGAACGTGTTCGTCATTTTCAAAATATAATCATCAATGCTATCATTAGCAAAGTCGAAATTTAATTTGGTAATCGCATCATCATTTTGATAAACTTCAACAATATAATTTTTTTTTTAATATTAGATTTAAATTTTATCTTCCCTAATTTTATCATCTTTTATTGTAGGTCTTGTTTAATTTTAGAATAGAATTAAATGTAGGAACCGCAGCATTATAACGATTTCTGATTTGTCTTTTTACAAATTAACAATTGACGCAATCTGATATTAATATGTGATGATATATAATAATCTGATATATTAATCTAATCTATAAATCTGATATATACTAATCTGATATTAAAGAATATTCTGTAAAAATAATGTTTTGCACCTACATGTTAATCCTTAAGCATCTCTTACAGGGAATCCCGCGGTCTTAAATTATAAATGTCATGTTTTACTCTCTTTTGGCGAGGCGAAAAATTCCTGTATCTCATTTACCCTTTTTTGTGATTTATACTGGACTGCTTTATTGGAGGACGTTTGTTAGGCTCCACCGAGATAGATTTTATATGTAGTTATCAAGTCTCAAATACTTTAACAAAATGTTCGGTGATCAGTAATGTCTGTCTTGCAAATAAAATGAACATGAGCAAGAAAATAATTTTATAACTCAGATCCGTTTCACTCTGTACTAGTTAAGAGCTCGGCATTCGCAAATGAAAACAAGTATTATCTGGGACATACAAAGATATCCAGGTAGGTCCAATTTAAGAAAGTTAAGACGCGGTCTTGGAAAGTTACGCGTGACCTCTTCATGTAAAGGCTCTCAGTTTGAAAACCAACTCTTTTAACAGTGCCTGTTAGTTATAAACTATGGAGCCAAAACGTGGTCACTAATTCTATTTACCAAAGTAAATAGAATGGGCTGCGGCTCCTATGCTGGGCTACTTTAAGCCTGCTTAAAGTAGCCCAGCATACGATTATCAATTATCGAACAGGATCTTATTTAGAATGTCCGACTAGATCAGTACAAGAACCAAAGTCACCAAAATACCTCAATGAAACTAAATTAACATTAGGTGAAACCCATATTTCGTGGAAAGCGATTAAATAATGTGTTGATATGGCGAATCCGTAAACCCGTGAACCCGTAACTCAGAAAGACGTTGTTAATCAAAATTGCTGAATTCTTTTATGAAACCCAATATTGAGTAGCGTGAAATATCTTGAAAAGACCTATGTCCGTGCTTGTGCATCTATGATATTTTTTTCCCAAATCCATTAAAATATAATTATATTTTACATCATTTTACTTTTGAAGCTCTTCTTGCTTAATTAATTTCCTTGTTCCATATTAATTTAAGATTTTTATAAAGTTCATTTAACATTTGCGAAAAGGTTCAGTTAACTACAAATTTTTAGTGAATAATTTTATATGTAAATGATACCTGGTAACGATATTACATTAACGGAAAGGCGAGGGACACAATCAATTTGAAATGAGAAACCGCGTCTGCCCAAAATAAATGAATTTAACAAAAACAAACCATAACCGCTTCTTTTGTAGATAGCGGTGAAATAATTAACGATATGCAAAGCTCAGATAATATATTATTCGCTGGCACGAACTGGTTATAAAGTGGGACATCTTCATAACAATAATTATGATCAAACATAACAACTGTGTCCGCTACCCCTACGCGATTGCCACTTGCCGGCCTTATCACCACTTATTATCTCGTTGGTATTACAATTAAGGTACAAAATGCGTGATAAACGGAGAATTCTGTTAAACCTACTCTCGCATCATCCATCCTAATATAAATACAAGGACCTGTCCGTTCGTACGCTTTCACAGCTAATCCGCTGGAACAATACTAATGAAATTTGCTATAATTGAAGCTTAATTACCAGCTCAATAGATAAAATAAAAAAATTGGGAACAGGAAAATGTATAATACATAATATGACACAGAATTTACAGAATGAATGTATAATACAGAATGTACAGATGTTTAATACAGAAGGTATACCTAATAGCTATTGCGCTGGAAACCAGTTTTAAATATTTTACACGTCTTCTCGGGTTCTTAGTATGTTGCTTAACTTTTAAGAACTAGGTTTGGAACTAGGTTATAACTTTTGGAAAATTTTCAAAAATTATCATTATTGTTAAGCAAGTTGGGAAAGCGTTGTTTTGCATTAATATAAATGCGGAGGAGATTTAGTATCCCGAATTTATCTTAAATGAATCTAATGGAACCAAATAAAACTTTTAAGAACGTTGGTGCTTGGGCCCAATGGGTTCAGTCTCTAGGTTATTTGAAGGAATCAAGGAAAATATTCTTAAAATTATAAGTTCCGATAGTAAAGTTATTAAATTTGAAACGAATGTGCCCAAAATCATGAAAATTCCGAACCGGGGAAAGAATGAAAACAAAAGGAAGAAGTTTTGCAGTGATTTGTAATAAGCAAGGAGAAAATAAGAGAAATATGACTTTGGTTAGGAATTTTGAATCATCTGCTACATAAAAAATAGTTGACGTCCATTAAGTTGAATATAACGCTAATAGATTTTTTCAAAGCCTAACTGAAAATAAACTACAAAATATTTAGAAGTAAATATTTGTTGTGCCTACAATAAACATAATAGAAATGGATCTATCGTGATCAAAGCCAATGTGACCTCTGTGTGGTATCCAGCTGAATAGAATAGACCACCCTCTTTCTTACTGAGGTGTCGTAAAAGGCGACTACGGTAGGTTGACGTCAGACAGGCGGCCGGTCGTAAAATACATAGCTGAATCATGTGACAAGATGTTTATGACATATTGTGTCGTCTACACGTAGAGCGGGATAAAGGCAGAAGAGTGATGACAATCTCATGACAGAATACCTGTCAATACCAAAGAGCATAGAGGAAAATATCAAAGGCCAATAACAATTAATCACATAGCCACAGTTGTCATCGGAAACAGGTTCTCATTCAGAATTAAGTAGTATTAGCTAACGTCCCTTGGTTTTTTTGTTACCGCCGAGCAGACCGGAGAACTACCTCAATTATCTGCCGCCTTCGCCTTGGCCATGCTTGTACTCCCTTGCATCTGGCAAAACTAAAGGTTAAAGATAATTGTCTTTGTGAATGTGGTTTGAATTAAGATGCCACTGATCATATTGTTTTCAACTGTCCTAAGCTCAAATATTTTTTGAAATTTGAAATTCTCCAATTTGAAATTCATCTTCCTACTAACATAAAGTGCCTGTTGATGTTAGTTACCAAACTATTAGTTAAAAAGTTGTGTAAATTTAGTATAGATAATAAGTTTAAGTTGTAACTATTTTGATTATATCGATAATTTAATTTCATTCCACATATTATTATTTATACTATTTTAGGAAGTTAGTTCATTTGGTGCATTCTCTTCGAGGCAAATTCTAAATTCCATTACTCGTGTGTTTGCCATTTTACGTGACACTGGTAGAGTGATTTGCGCCCAATTTGCGCTGTACATGCCATAAAGCAAGATAATATTAATAAATAGTATTAGTAACTCATGAAACGACAAAGCCCTCGGTCCTTGTAGTGTTGGTTTGTGTTTGTTTAACCAATTCTGCGTTTACTGGTGTGGGGTTGGTATTCCACCAAATAGAGAGCTTTAAGTTTATCAGTTGGACTGTTTGCTCCGTCCATAAGCACTGCAGCTTCGTTGAGCTTTACCAGCTCGCGTTTCGCCAATTCTAAATTCTGTAATTGGTACTTTTACTTAATTATCTAATGAAATTGAATATTCAAATCTAGTAAAGTACTAAGTAAAGTAATGGCCTGTTACAATTTTATAATAGCCGTTTTTGGAGAGAAGGATGGCAGCTAAAACCTACACGCTACTCTAATGCGGATTATTAGGTTACACATATCCCTAGAAATCTTTAGAGATATGCAGGTTTTCTCGCGATGTTTTTTTCACCGAAAAGCGTGCGATAAATTGCACTTATCAATTAGACACATAAATTTTAACAGAAAATGCCATTGGTGCCTGCCCAAGGTTGAACCCGTGACCTCTCGAAATAGTGACATGGTTTCACCGCTGGGCTATCACAGTTCTTTAAATCTAATAGAACAGTTATTATGATGTATGTGTCAATGGTTTTGTTTACATCGCCTTGCCGTAGGAGACGTGCGCACAATGTGACATGTCATAACATGCTACTACATATTAGATGAGCACAACATTGTAGCATAACAAGGTTCTTTTATTCTATGAATGAATTATTTACTCAGTAACGTATTATTTATAACATTCTACGTACTGCTTTCAATTGCCGTGATATTTGTCTCTTATTTATCAATACTTATATTATAAATTATATATAAACAATATTATAAATGAGAAAATCTGTTTGTCTGTCTATTAATCTTTCACGATTAATCTAATGTACCAATATTAATAGCATATGGCACAGATAAAGTTCGAGGCCAAAATACGGGTTAAAATGGCGATTTTATTTCGCTAACAGGCAAAAACACATAACGCTTAATTGAAGGTACTTTGACGCTTAAGATGACGCGAAGTTGCAGGTAAAATTAGTAAGTAAATACATAAGTATGTCTGTCTATCTGTTACCCTTCCAACACTAACCCGGTAACACAATATTGATGGATTTTGGTACAATTGAAGCTTATTAATTGATATATGAGATTAAAAAACTCCGGTTTTTCCTTCAGAAACAGGAAAATGTCAACGTAGTAGATGATTGTGGGTATTTTATTAACTTACTGTTATGAGTAGAGATATTTATTATTTTACAACACATTAGTACATTATTTTTCATATTGTGTTAATTTTTTTTAACGACTCTGAAATAAAAGTGATTTTATAAGAAGACACGTTTATTTCAATATTCATTCAACAATAGAATTTAAATAATAAAGTAAACATTTAATTATATTTGTGTGATAGATAACTTAATTTAAGGTCATAATAAATTTTTAAAATATAAATATATTATAATATTTACTAATATTATAAATGCGAAAGTCTGTCTGTTACGTTAACATGACCAATTCTCTGAATCAAAATAGATGAAATTAAGCACAATTAATGCTTATAAAGCGGAATAACATATACGTCATAGAAGTGCTTTTAATTCAACTGGAATAGGATGACATTTTAAAACGTCATTTATTATCAACCTATTAAAGGTTTTTTTTTTATTCACGAGTGTCAAATTAAGTCAAATCTATAAATTAAAGAAATTGGTGCTATATTACGTCGAAAAGTTATTTTTAAAAAGTTTTTATATATTCCGGTTTTGGTTTAACTGAGCTATTTTAATGAATATTCCATGTAAGTTATACGGGTTATTTACTAAAATAATTAAAGTATGCTCTGGAGAAAACGATAAATCTCGCTCAGTCTTCCCGGATCAATCTGATTTTTGTGATGGAGATATTTGCATAGTTGGTGTGTAACAGAAGCTACTGTTAATTTCAAGACTGCGTGTAAAAGCCAGTATTACATACTTTCTTTCTGTTAAAATTTATTTCTGATAAAATATTAGCTTTTCGTTTTTTTTTTAAATCAACTATTAATAAATAGATACTGACGCAATTTCTAAAACTAATTAAAATTGAACTGATACATGTTAATTTATTTTTAAAATATTTACAAGAAACGATAATCTATCATTAATTTAATGTGATTTTAATTATTAATACATATTCACTTATATAAACTAGAACAGTTAAATGACTTTTAATAACTAGACAGTTTATGACAAAATAATATCTCTATATATATAAATCCTGTGTAACAAACAAACATACAATACATCTATACTCAAACTTTCGTATTTATAATATAAGTAGGATTTTGTGTGTTTATTATGTAAGTAAGTAAGTAGCGGCCTGTTATTATCCCACTGCTGAGAATAGGCCTCTTCTCTCCGTTTTTGGAGAGAAGGATTGGAGCTAAGACCTACCACGCTGCTCCAATGCGGATTGGTAGGTTACACATATCTCCAGAATTCTCTAGAGATATGCAGGTTTCCTCACGATGTTTTCCTTTACCGAAAAGCGTGTGATAAATTGCAATTATCGATTAGACACATAAGTTTTAACAGAAAAACTTATTGGTGTCTGCCCGGGTTTGAACCCGCGACCTCCTCGAAAGAGTCGCACGGTATTACCGCTGGGCTACCACAGCTATTATGTATATTTATATTTATTATGTATATTTATATAATTTAAATAAATAAAACGTCAAAATTTAAAACTCATCTTCCTGCACTTATCCCACTCTAAGTGGGGTCGGCACAACATGTAATAAATATGTTGTCACATGATTTGGCCACGTATTTTACGACCGGCCGTCCGCTTGACATCAACTTACCTTAGTCGTAGTTTACGACATCTCGGTAAGAAATGAGGGTGGTCTATTCTACTCAGGATACCACACGGCGGACGTCAAAATCTATTGCTATTTTATTTATTAGTTAATAAATATATATCAGATTTTCCTTTTATTTCTCACACTTGATGTACGACACACCTAGTTCGCAGTAACGATCTTCCTTGTATGAGGTTTTTCCCAAAAAAAAAACGGTTTTCCTTCTCTTACGGCCAATATTTTTAAGCCATTACATATTACAGTCCGTCTGTGTGTATATAAAATTTAATGTTTATTTATTTACGGAGGTAAATTTAATGGTTATATATTACTGTTGGGAATTCTAGAGGAAGGCGGCAACACCGGGGGGCCGCGTTACCACGGCAACGAGAATAATAAGAAAAGAGAGTAACAACATCACGTCGGGGTCACCAAATATGATGGGGATAATTCCAAGAATAGGATCTGTGTGTTTTATCCAATTATATATTTGTTATCCAAGATTATCTAAGTTCACAAATTGACACCCTTGTTACTCTCTTTTTCTTATTATTCTCGTTGCCGTGGTAACGCGGCCCCCCGGTGTTGCCGCCTTCCTCTAGAATTCCCAACAATTATTGACAATACATAGTCAAAGTTATAACCTTCTCCCGAGTCTTTTTAAAAAAAGAAACTAAAATTTCTTAATATTTATTTATTGAACACTTTTACATAAAAAATATACACTATCTTACTGCACTATATACTCCTAACTATTCTATCTACCATTAGGTCATCCCTGGTAGGAGCCGAGTTATGGCCTGACTCTTTGCGATGGCTCCAGCGACCATCGTGTAAGCAATGCAGGTGGACGCTCATTCTTGAAAACTGAATTAGCATTTCTCACGCTTTACCACCGTTAACTGGAATCGAGCTTTATCCTTACTACGTCGGGTATTAACACCCTTAATAAAAATCTCATCGTCATCACTAACGTTAAATGATGTTTCGCCTCTTCGTTTTTCTCTAATTTTTACTCTTTTAACATTTTATCTGTCAAATGTCGATAAAGGAAAGACGTTCTTTTTACATGATCCCTGACTAATTTCCGAGTGTATTGTTTATTAAAATCCACGTTGAACGAGTTAGATGAAGAAGTATGCCCAAAAACTACTTCAAAAGGTGTAAGACCTGTGGTCGAATGTATAGATTGATTATAAGACATTACAGCATAAGTCATGATAGAGGATGCGTCCGTCAGTTTATGTTCATATTTTGCTAGGCGATAAATTTCTAAGATAGTTGAATGAAATCTTTCCTATTAGTCCGTCGTAACGTTTATCCACATTATATACATAAAATTTATGTTAATCACCTCGCTATGCTGACTGCGAGCGTGGGTGCTTATTACTTCAAACGGTTCTGAATATTGAAAGTTATGAAAGTATATTTTTGCCTTTTCAGGGCTTCGTGTACTACCCGTATCAATCATAAACTTAGCCTAAATTTCAGGAAGGTTAATGTGTGGTAGTTTTAGTGTACTGTCGCAGTTAAGATATATTATTTCGTTTTGTTCGTTCAGGCTTTTTGTAGAAAAATTTTCCTCGGGTATTAATTCAATTTCCACTAGTTCTTGCGGTTTGGTGCTAAAGTTATTTGCACAATTGGGATCTACGATTTTACGACTGCAAATTTGCGTATAATTCGTCATAGCTACAGGTCGGGTAAGTGTTATAGTCATTCTGCGTTAAATAGTCAGTGTTATTGAATATGTTTTCGGGAACTTCCGTCATATTGTGTCTTATTTGTGGTGCCGTGCGCATAGAAACGTCCGTAGGGTGGTAATGGTTTTGCGGCCTGGGTATGCCGAATTTAAATTTATTCTGATTTTCTTAAAATCCCGGTTTTGTTATTTGTCTGTTAAAGTTATTATTATTAAACGCCGGATCTCTAATTTGATTTTGCTGCAATATGCCAAATTTAAAATTTTGTTGATGGCTAGGAATTCCAAATCTAAAGTTATTATTTTGTGACGGAATACCGAATTGAAAGTTATTATTTTTGAAATTATTTGGAGGTCTGTATCCCTGACCAAGTTGATTTGTTGGCCTTATTTGGAAGGGGTTCATTTGGTTAGGCTGTTGATTAAATTGACGTTGAAAATTATTTGGAGCTGCTCTATGCATAAACTGAGGAATACCGAATTTAAAATTATTGTTAAAAGATGGCTGTAATGATGGTCGCCCAATGTACCTCTAAGTTAGCTAGGTAGGTCAGGTGTATTTAAAATTATGGTGTACGATAAAGTATATTTTCTCTTCTATTCTAAACATACAACAAACAGATAAATAAATATTGCCAGCTTTATTACATACTAGCTGTACCAGATGGTTTGCCCGACGTTGAAATCGCTGCGTCATAAAATGTTTCCTGAATTGAGATTTTGAACAAAGTAGTTATTGTAACTTAACCTAAAGAGATAGAGACATGCTCTCTCAGACTTGCTTATAGTATTTTTGTAGATCTAGACTCCTCTAGTAAATTACTTTAGTGTAACTCTGCTGGTTTACGCGACGCACACGACTAAAGTTTCCAGTAGGCGATTTATAGAACCAGGCGTTACTTTGCAGAACTCCGTAGTACAGAAGTTCCAATAAAATTATTTTACAGGAAAATAATTTTATTGTAACTTCTGTTCCCAGTAGAAAATTTTACGTACATCCGCTCTATCTATTAAAAATTTACATAAAACAGTAATGTGCTAGACCCTAAATCTTCCGAAAATAAAATATAACGGCGCGACTTCTTTAGCACAATTTACATAAAAATGTAATGTACTAACAACCTAAATCTTACGGAAGAATTGCACTATTTTTTTTAATAAAAACCATACAAAAATTAGCTTAATTAGCTAAGCTAAGTTACCCGTAAAATCGCTCACATACAGACAGACAGTTTTTGTGGGACTTTGTTTTATAATAAGTATAGATTTCTTTTACTTATACGTCTTTGATCACTTAAATCTACAAAAAATTGTATAGAAAAATCCCCAATAAAACCGCTACCAGGTGTTAAGTAACCTCCGCTTTATTTACCGATCAGTTGACACGAACAAAGCCACAGGTATCTCTAGTTAAGGATAAAAAGACTATTGCATAACTTTAACCGTCACACACGCTGTTTGAGTTATTTTCCTGCTGGCCAGTGTGATCGGTTCTACCTTTGCAATCGGGTTTATTCGTACAGATTCGCCTGATCTTTATATTGCGGAACAATATTTTTTCTCAGTGTATATATGATTGTAAGTACTCTATAATATATTATATGTCAAGAGATATATACATTAATTTTTATATTATATATATTTGGAAAGTTAGTTTCATTAAATGTTAAAAAGGATACCTTCTTTTTTTTTTTTTTTTTTTTTTTTTTTTTTTTTTTTTTTTTTTTTTTTTTTTTTTTTTCGAATTGACAATATGCTGTTAGCCCTAACGGCTTTTACAGCGTCACCGGGCGGGACGGGCGAGCGCAGAAGCATCGCCGAGGTTGCGAAATGCGTAGAGTAGAGCGCAGAAGCTCTACTAGCGTCGGGGAACGTCGTCCTAAGGGTGCCTCCTGTGAGGCCGGACCACGGCTTAGGGCGACGTGTAGTGGAGGGCTGATGGTATGACTTTGATTAGTCAATACGACGACGGAAGGGTGGCAAGTAGCCACGACCAACCGATGTCAGAAATCCGGGACCTCGTCTTCGCCGGCGAAGACGCTGTGTGTGTGTATTACGTGTTTCTGTGTTTGCGATCGTTATTTGATCGTCAGGATCATATAGGACGCTTTTTGGACGCCTATATTTTCGGTGGTCAGACCTAACTGGGATGTAAGTGGCAGCAACTGAAATGAGTGGGTTTGGGTGTACCTCGGATTTCTCGAAGTAAGACTTCGAAAAACGTTTAAAGAGGTGAGTAATGGTAGGGAGGTCGAGGTCTCTATGGAGGTCAACGTTCCGCATGAACCACGGACAACCAGTGGCTGTCCGCATAAATCGGTTTTGCATTCTTTGAAGCGTGAGCAATCTGACCTTTGAAACGTGCGCGAACGCAACGCTCGCATAGGACATTATTGGTCTTATGCAAGTTTTGTAGAGTGTCACTTTGTTGCGGAGTGACATTTTACTTTTCTTGCATAACATCGGATAAAGTCGTCCCATGACATACGCAGCCTTATTGCAGACTATCCGTATGTGCTCGTGGAAGGTCATGGAAGGTTGGAAGGTGACACCTAGGTACTTGACTTTCTGTTGCCAGTGAATTGGTGTATCGTAAAGGGAAATTTCCGTAGGTGTGTCTATGTGAGATCGGAAACGATTACCGATAAAGTGCATAGCTGCACTTTTATCAGGGTTTATTTCGATTCTCCATCGGCGGAACCAGCGTCCGAGGCTGTCTACCGCTTTCTGGAGACGTCTAGTGATAACTTGAGGTTGGCGAGATGTGGTAAATACAGCGGTATCATCCGCGAAAAGGGCAAGATGAGTGCGCTCTTTAATAGGCGCCCGTGGAATGTCACTCGTGTAGAGCGAGTACAATAAGGGTGCCAGCACAGATCCTTGAGGGACACCGGCACGGATAGGGCGGCGAGATGATAGAGTGCCGTCTACGCGGTACCGAAAGGTACGATTGGTGAGGTAGTTTCGTATGATAAGTACGAGTCTGTCAGGTATATTTAATAGGAGCAACTTGTGGATTAAGCCTGCATGCCAGACCTTATCGAAGGCTTTGGCGACATCGAAGAATATGACACCTGTAAACTGCTTGGTTTGTAAACCTTGCAATATGTGCTCCGTGAGTCGGTGCACTTGTTGAACACAGGTGTGTTTTGGACGAAATCCGAACTGTTCGTTGGGAAGGAGATTATAAGTATCGACTACGGATTTTAATCGGGCAAGGATAATTCGCTCGTATATTTTTCCTAAGCTATTTACAAACTAATGGGACGATAGCTAATCGGGAGATTTCGAGGCTTTCCCGGTTTGGGGATACCTATCACTGTAGCTTCTTTCCACTCGTCAGGAAAGGAGCATCCGGCAAGGAGGGCATTAAAAATCAGTACCAGTAGGTGGATGATTTGGTCGGGAAGGCACTTCAGTGCCCTGTTGGAGATGGAATCAGGACCGGGAGCTTTTTTGGAGCGGAGGTTTTTAATTATGGTTCGGACTTCTTCTCTGGTAGTGGGAAGTAACGGCTCGCTTTCGGGAGTCGTTGCGGAAAGATTGTCTGCCACCTTTTCCACTCTGGAGTGGAATTCGGTGAATTCGGGTACACTGGGGTTGGGAGAGCATTGGTTTTCCAGACTGTCTGCCAAGCATTCGGCCTTTTCAGCGTCGTCAAACGCAGGTGGGAGATTCGGGCGAAGTAATGGTGGGGTGGCTGCGTACCCATCGGCTTTTAGAGATTTCGCCAAGCACCAGTAGGCCTGATGTCCTGGCTTGATCTCCGAGAGCTTTCTATTCCAGGAATCGTTGTGGAAACAGGTTAATTTTTCTTTAACCTCTTTCTGTAATCTATTGAGCGCACTCCGGTTTTCTCGGGTCGGATATCTGTCGCGTGCCCTAGTGGCAGCACGTTTTTTAGCAATTAATTCTCGCAGATCAGCTGGTAGTTCTCGACAACGAAAATTATCGGGAATTTCCCTAGAACAATCCTTAAGAGTATCAGATAAGTGAGCTGTGAGATGAGTGGTCGCTGTTTTTGCAGTTTCCACTGAATCTATACGGTCAGGAATCTTTTTGAGGTGGTCTGAATCAAGAGATTGGAGACGCTCGCTAAGTTTTTTCCATTCGATAATGGTTTTGTTTCGAGAAACCGCGGTTGGAGGGGGTCCTAGCTGAATTAAGACTGGGCGGTGGTCCGAGTCTAGGTCATGAATAACTTGTATGCTATGTAGCTGAAGGGTAATATTTTGGATTAGTGCCATGTCGATGGTACTGGCAGTCGGAATGGGATGGGTAGGCCGAGAGTATCGCGTGGGCTCGTCTGGAGCCAGAATATCAAAGTTCAGGAACGGAGAGTTGCTGAGCCTATGTAAAAGATTGCCATTGGCATTTGGAGACGATCGATTCCATTGACTATGTTTTGAATTGAAGTCCCCGCCTAGTAAGACGGCGTCTCCAAGTCCTAACAGAGTCCTAATGTCGCTTTCTAGGAGAGTTTTAGACGGACTGAGATAGATTGATGCTAATATAACCGGCTGATGGCCGGTCATCCCTAACTGACATACTGAGGCCTCGATATTAGTAAGTCGAGGGGGATCTAGAGGAGTGCAGTGAAGAGACTTCCTGTAGTATATTGCTGTGCCTCCAAGAGGGCCTGCGAGTCGGTCATTTCTGATTAAGACAAAGTTTGCTATCTTAGGATCGCGATGGAAAGGCTTCAGGAATGTCTCTTGCACTAAGAGGATGTCGATCGGGTAGGATACCTTCTGGATTTCGAATCATCCACGTAAATTGTAACACAATAATTTGAGTTCACTTTAATACTTATTAAAATTGTATTAAGAAACCATTTATTTAGTGATTAGATGTTAATAGTAAAGTCAATATTATTTATATTGGAAGTTTTTCTATAACAATAACCAAACACAATTTTCGTTACTTAAATTTGTTAAGTCAAAAGTTATTATTTAATCGGTTAATTAAACCAAGATTTATAATTATGACATATAATTCATAAAGTTTTATTTTATTTGAAAATATTAATAAAATCTGTGTTTACATTAAATATATGAGGTAAATTAATGTTTTTGTAGATAAAAATTGCCCTTTACCTACCACAATCTAATGTTTTGATTTAATAATTAATGAGGAAACGCACTGACTAAATATAAAGGAGGAAAACTTAGATGGATCCATTTACTTACTTACAGCACTTAGACTTGGAAGTGTCATGTAACAAATTTTACATGTGAATTATATTAAGTTAAATGTGAATTTTTTTGAATTTTTTCAGTTGTATAAGTGCCAAATTGTGTAGTGTGTGACGTTATATATAAGTGTATAAAAGTATTAAAAATGGAGATGAAAAAAACGAAAAGCGTAGTGAAGATGTCAATTGAAGAGGACCTCACTGAACTAGTGAGCGGTTTTGGCCGGTACCAGATGTGGCAGTGCTTTCTAGCTGTATTACCTATTATTTTCACAGCTGTGAGCAATACAAACTTTGTATTTGCCGCCGCAACTGTTGATTACAGGTAAGAGCAACATTAACTTTTTTTTTTTAACTTAGTTTTTTAACACTCGGGAGCAAAAAAATTGATCCAGACCTCAGACCTCAGAGACTTGAATTCAGATATCGCTAGCTCAAGTTATATTAACCCTAGGTTCCAAATTCGTTTTAAAATACAGGCACATACAGGCTTTAACCATTACGTGTGCCTAAATTCTTTAAACTTAACACTTATTTAATATAACAAAATCATAATATGAAGTTTATGGGAACAAACAATTGCAAATTACAGAATTAATTTTAATTAAAAGTCGAAATTACACAAGCGATATTGCAATTAAAAAAAAAAATTGTCACTACTTAGTATTAGCCTCCACCTAGCATTAGTTACTGCCTCTAATCGGTTTTTTATGGACCATATTCTATGGCATCGCATTCCTCCTATAAAAGTGTGGTTCCGCCTGTGTAGCTGGTGAGGGATTTCTACCTCGATTCCTTCTTTTTAGTTTGTCCCATAAATGCTCTATCGGATTCTATGTTTTACTTTTTACCAGGAGTATAATCAAAACTGTGATAGCCAACGGTGAGACGTGCGACTCTTTCGAAGGGTCAAGAGTTCAAACTCTGAGCAGACACCAACGAGTTTTTCTGTTAAAACTTACGCGTTTAATTGATATTTGCAATTTATCGCACGCTCTTTGGTAAAGGAAAATATCGTGAGAAAACCTGCATATCTCCAGTAAATATGGATATGTCTAACCTACCAATCCACGTTGGAGCATGGTAGATTTTAGCTCCAACCCTTCTCTACTAAAACGGATAGAAGCCTATGCCTGGCAGTGGGATATGAAAAGGCTGTTACAATAATTTTTTTACTTGTATATAAAGTATAAAGTACAAAATATAATGCTAATACTATTTTGTCTGCTATATCGATTAGGATGAATGCTGAATATGGGTTACTTGAAAAGATATCCAGGATTTTAGATTGGGACCCTGTGATATATTTGAGGTTGTCTGTCAATTTAATGGAGAGTCTTTTAACGTTTTCTGGTGCTGAGTCAACTCCTCCCATACCTATAGACCCCCCGGGCCATGGCCCATTCAAACTATTTGCAACACCTATCATTAGTTCAGCGTCTTAATTCATTCTAAGCAATCCTTGTTACTTATTGTAATGAGAATTTAAAATGTAGGGACACGCCGATGGCTTTTTCCATCGCCCGCTCATATCAGTTTTGTTTTACGGCTCTAATTGTTTTGTTTTGTGTTAGAACTATTAAACTGTTCAAAAAGCCGGCAGATAAGTAAAACTTATTACACAGCCTAAACCATGTTAACTAGTGCTATTTAATTAGCTATAGGTAAACTGAAAAGTGAGATTAGATAGTATTAGAATTAGAAATTACACCACTTAACATTTAAAGTGTTTATTAAAGGTGAAATTTCTAATTCTTGATCAATAGTAGCCAATATCGGAACATTTTTTTTTCTTTAAACTAAGTCTCTCATGTGACTATGTTACTCTGGTTGTACTTAAAACTAAACTTTTAAAAACCTAATTACATAATATTGAAGATGATCGGCTAAATTACGTTAAAAGTTACTTTGGCTATAACATTGGCATTAACTTTTACTTTATTCCATTACAATTTGCTATTAGAATTTCTTTGTGAGTTGTTTTGATACATCGTTTAAATAACGTAAATTGTTTTTGAAAACGCCTTATAAAAAGCTCACGTAAATGAGCCCAAGGTGGGTTTAAAACTAGTCTGGCTAACCCGATAAAATTAGACGCGAGTATAGCCGGTTTTTTATAGATTTTTATACATTAACTGTAAGTCGTTTAGTTTCTTATTGATAGTTAACTGTGGCGTGCAAACTGAGCAGTGGTATTTTACAGCGTTTACGAATGGTAGCGGTAGTGGGTAGCGCAGAAGCATAGTCGATGATGCGAAATGTAGAGAATATAACACTAAAGCTCTACTAGCGTCAGATAACGTTAGAGACAGTCTTCAAACGTCCGGGCACCGCTTATGGCAACATGTCATATTGTGGTGTGGCTAGTGTAGTAGTAGTATAAATACCCGGTTGATTTTTTTTTAAATAACAAAAAGAAACTTCAAAAAAATATTGGGTAGGTGGTATTAGGGAATCCATCCTAGGTATTTTTATTTCTCAAGACCGCCCATTCTCCGAATAAGCTACACTGACTCGTAAATTTACGGCATAAATAGTGTTTTATATTCAATTTAAATATTAATAATTTTTATGCCCAAAAACGGATAAAACGATTTTTTTAAATAAAACCTAGCTAGATCGATTTTTCTCCCCCAAAACCCTAAAAAAATCCTTGGAGCCGTTTGTGATTCCGAAAATATATATATACATATACATACAAGATTAACTCATTTAAATATTAAAGATATTAAAGATTAGTCATCACATCTACGGATGAGTCATAATAAAGCCATAGCTAATAGTTAAAAAGAAAACTGGGTACTCGGATTCGTAAATGTAACCTTTTTGTATTTTTTTTATATAACTGTGTTGGATCGTCAGTGTAATTTTTTGTAACTGAGATGTAGGTGAAAGCCACTGCAATAAATTTGTTCGGTGCGCTTCAACTTTCTCGAAACTTGACTTTGAAAAAGCACTGGTAGCAAACGTTTGTTTATCTTCATTTTTATTTTAATTAATTATACTTAATCGGCTGAGTAGAATACACCACGCTCATTTCTTACCGAGTCGTAAAAGGCGACTAAGGTAAGTTAACTTACCGTGTGCTATCCGGTTAAGTAGAATAGACAACCCTCTTCTTATCGAGGTTTCGTAAAATATAACTAAGATAAGTTTACGTTAGGCAGGCGGCCGGTCGTAAAATACTTAGCCAAATCATATGACAACATGTTTATAACGTGTTGACCCCACTTAGAGTGAGATGAGACTTAGAGTCAAATCATATGACAACATGTTTAAACATGTTGTGCCGAAGACAATATAAAGGAGGAATATCGTTTGTTATATATATTTGTACAATAACCAGCTTACAAACAAACGTTTTTTAGTGATCGCTAAATCATAATGCTATGAATGACGAAGCTGTTATGTTAGTCGTGATACCATAACGGTCCAAACACGTCATATTTATCTCACAAGATCGAACGGCGGCCAATCACCTTTAAGTTTTCCTTAACAACAGTTATCCTCAATTGATATTTAAAATTGCGGCGAAGGAAAACATTGATCATAAGTAAACTTGATTGCGCCTAAAGAATGTGCGTATGGTAATTTCTTGGAAGGAATAACCTGCCGAGCCGGTTGCGCCGGTCAAGTCTGCACGTGCTATCGACATCTGACGTCCCATCTTGCTGAGTTATTTTAAGCACTTCGATAATTCCTCACTTGAATAATGAAATACAAAATCATCATCTTCCTGCCCTTATCCCACTCTAAGTGGGGTCGGTACATGTTAAAAACATGCTGTCACATGATTTGGCCGCGTTTTTACGACCGGCCGCCTGTCTTACCTCAGTCGTATTTTCCGACACCTCGGTAAGAAAGAGGGTGGTCTATTCTACTAAACCGGATACCACACGGTGGGTCAACTTACCTTAGTCGCCTTTTACGACACCTCGGTATGAAATGAGGTTGGTCTATTCTACTCAGCCGGACGCCACACGGCGGGTCGACTTACCTCAGTCGTATTTTCCGACACCTCGGTAAGAAATGTGGGTGGTACTATTCTATTCCGCCGGATACCACACGGCGTGACTAATAAAATACAAAAGTAATAATAAAATTAGTCTATAATCCGCGGTAAAGTAAAATAGAAAATATATATAATGCTAAATGTAGAGTGCAGAATCCGTTTTCGTACCTGAGACATGCAGGATTCGTAAAAACACATGCACAAACCTCCACCACCGCCACCACAATACAGAAGCACTACATACGTTCAATATCACAAACTCAACAATCGTTTTACCCCGCAACCGAAGCATCATCAGGAGATAGACTCCACGACAAAATCGCAAAGCTTTAACGATAATAAAATATTTTTATCTCAACTAATATACTAGCTTTTACCCGCAACTTCGTTTGCGTGGACTGTTAAGTGATAAGTTGATAGATGGCGCTTTTCAATGACATCGTATTCCTATAGAATTAACAGGATTTCTATAGCCTATGTGTTACCCCGGTATATGAGGAATAATTGTGCCTAATTTCATTGATATTGGTCCAGTGATATCGCCGTGAAAGAGTAACAAACATACATCCATACTCACAAACTTTCGCATTTTATTTATTATTTATTTATTTATTTATTTATTTATTATTTAATTAGAACGGACATGGTCCACTTACACTAATTAAACACAATACATCACAAAAAAAAAGAATACATAATTTTAACTGTAACACAAAAAAAAGAAAATTAAATTGAATAAAATAAAACAATTAAAGAATAAAATAAAATAATTAAGTAAAATATGTAAAAAAGTAAAATATCTATCCTTCCATCCATCATATCTCTGCCGTCACAGTTGCTCGCTGAACTGCATGCATTGCTTTGCAATAATAGCCCATTTATCCGCAAATATGTCGCACTGTGGGTACTCCGTTAACATTTTATTAAGCGCAGACAACGAACGCGGTATAGGAGAGTTGGCGCGAGATACGGTGCGACATGCGGGGACAGCGAACAATCTGTGACGACGTAGACGACAGTAGTTATCTGGTGTAAATATATTGCATAATTTGTTATGCAGCACAGGACAGTCTATCCTACCGTTTAAAACCTTGCAAACAGTCAAAAGTTGGTCACAAGATCTTCGTGTTTCAAGAGAGTGAAAGCCCAACTGACCCAATAGAAATTTGGTGGGGTACAGGAAAGGATAGCATTTAAAATATTAGTAGGATATCTTCTATAATCTCTAACATTCTGGCCCGGTTTCAGATGTACAGCACCACAATGCGAAATTCTAAACTCCAACACGTCTACACCAAGCTGGTGGCCGAGCAATGTGACCGATGTCAAATGCTCTCGTCCTGTCTTCGTAGTGAACGGCACTTGTAGCTCTTCTGATGATTTTGACCACGTTGAGGAATGTGACTCGTGGATCTACGCGTCGAGAGACTCTATTGTTACAGAGGTAATACATCAACACTTATATTCTATTTCCTGAGATAGCCCAGCGGTGAGACCGTGCGACTCACGAGTTTAAACCCCGGACAAGCACCAATGACTTTTTCTATTAAAACTTACGTGTCTTATTGATAATTGCAATTTTTCACACGCTTTTCGGCGAAGATAAACATCGTGACGAAACCTGCATATCTCTGAAGAATTCTGGGGATATATGTAACCTAGCAATCCACACTGGAGCAGCGTGGTAGGTCTAAGATCCAATCCTTCTCTCCAAAAACGGATTGAAGAGGTCTTTTCCCAGCAGTGGGATTGTAACAGGCCGCTACTTTAGTTTTTTTTTTAAACAAGATGAGTAAAACGAGAAATATTTGCTCTTCATATCTCCTCGTAATTTGATCACGAATCTGTAAAGATAACTGACTTTATAGCCCATTGGTTAATTATTATACAAGCAACTATTAACCTTCGAACCATATTTAAAGAGAAGGCTTGGAGTTTTCCCAACAATGCTGCGGCGTCGGTACTATCTGCGTGGTAGGTCTTAGCTCCAATCCTGGGCATATGCCACCCAACAAGGTTGCCTGTGCTCAGCAATGGGATTTATAACAGGCCTATATTTTATAACTATATTTATGTACTTAGTTAGTAATATTTCATTTCTATTTAGTCTCAGGGATGCCTGTCGGCACAGGATAGGCAGCTTCTTTCTTTCTTCTATTCCACCCATTTCCCAATGTTAGGGCATAGGTTTCTGCTGTCCCGGCAGTGTCACCTACCTTAACCTAGCAGTCGCTTTGACATACTTGATAATATTCTTGAAGGGCATATTTGTAAGGTTCTTAACTTTAATTTCATCCTTTATAATATCTTCCATCTTACTAGCGAGCTCATAGGGCCACTCAGCCATAATAATGTATTGTGTTTGTTTCAATTTCAGTTTAATCTGGCTTGTCAAGAATGGAAGCGCACTTTAGTCGGGACGGTTCATAACTTAGGGGTTTTGATTTCCATGCCTCTGATGGGATATATTTCAGACAGGTATATAATAATCTTTACTCAAATCAGCTGTTGCAAACAGTTTTGAATCGTCAAGGATCAATAAGATTTAATGAAACTACCCAGTGGTAGTGGTAGAATGCTGCACTGAGGAGAACCAGCAAGAAACTCAGCAGTCAATCTTCTAAACATTTTCAATTTATTGTCCCGTCGTGTGGTATCCGGCAGAGTAGAATTAATCAACCTCATTTCTTACTGAGTCACATTCTTGTCATATTCATATTTAATACTAATGATTTTCATCCCTCCTCACTATTAGACCTTCACCTTATAATGTCCATATTATCTCAATCTTGCACATCTTGTATTTTCTGTAATGGACGCAACTTTCAGACTTTCCCTTATATTCTCATTTCGTATTTTATGCAGTCTTTGCACCTCTACCTTAACATTCTAATCTCATTAGCATCTTATATTATAGTGCATTATCTATGGCATGCACCCTTTTTTCATCTGTCTTCATTGTCCAATATTCTGATCCATACAATACGACAGATTTTATGACATTTTGAAAAGTGCCAAATTTCTGAATCATTGGTAGCTCTAGCCTTATATTATAGTGTATTATCTATGGCTCTAACAGTCTCTCTAACCTATATAGTGTATTATGTACACTGTCTGCTTTAGAAAGAAAGTTTGCAATTTTAACATGAACTCGATTGTTTAAGGTGGGGCCGTCGCAACGCCATCATTTTGAGTGGTCTTTGTCTAAGTGTTAGCGCGCTCAAAACTTTGGTGGGCAACGGTCCTCAAGGCTACATCATCTACATATTCATTGAATTTGTGGAAGCCGTGCTCGTTACAGGGACGTATACCACATGTTTTGTTCTGAGTAAGTACATGCTTTACCCGCAATTATTTTCGCAATTTGAACATTTGAATACCCTTATCTCATATGTTCTTGTTCCCGAGTGAAAGATGAAAATGGTTTTATCCTATATTATTTAATATCTTTATTAATAAAATTAATAAGGATATTTAATAATATATAATTTATAAAACATATAAATAAACCTAAATGAACTGTATGTAACTTAATATATTTATTGAAAAAAACTGGTATAATTCTACGATTTTAATTTGTTTATAGTTACTGTTTAAAAATTCGGGGTATTTCAAGTAGTGTTATAAATTTCAGTGGTGGAGCTTATTGGAACCGACAAGAGAACCCTGGCAGCAGCTGGAGTGGGTATAGCAGTGGCTCTTGGCGAGCTACTCCTCGACTTTATCGTATGGTACATGCCCTATTGGCGATATTTCCTACGCGTCGTGTCAACTCCTGCTCCACTTTTCATTGTATACGGATTAGTTCTAGAAGAAAGTATTCGCTGGCTTCTCACGAATGGAAAGAATGATGAAGCTCTTAAATTGCTACATAAAATAGCAAATACAAATCATTTTGCTGTATCCGATAAAGCTATCGATGAAATCAATAAGGAATCAAAGAAAACTACGAATGAGACGAATGTGAAGGAAAAATTTAACCTGAAGCTTCTTTTTTCATCTCCAACTCTACTGAAAAGGTAATTTTTTTTTAACTATATCTCAATATTTAGAATTATTATAGACTAAGATCTTATTAATGGAATTAAGAAGTATAACAAACAATGAAAATTAAAAGTTAGGTTAATGTAATACGATACACTTGAAAATTCATAAAATTTAAAAATTTACGTAGTGCATCGCCAGCTAATGCCGGTAAATGCCGGTGACAAAAGCAATTTGTAATTTGTTATTCAGTCGATAATAAATACGCTAATGTGTCACACGTTTCATAATAAATTTATCTAATTCTGCATTTCTTTAATTTCGCTCCACAATAGTGAAGGCCATAAGCAAACAACCTCAGCACAATTTAATACTAAGGTTTATGTGTTTTAAGGACAATTAAGGGATATATAAAGCCATGATGGCTAAACTGTAAAAATGGTTGAGCCTTACTAGGTAGGTGGTTGACGGCAGACGACGTTACAGTCTTCTCTTATAAACTTACTTGAGTTTTATCCTTTATCCATGTAATTTTCGATGAAGAAACATCTTATGTTAACCTGAATATCTCTAAAAAATTCCCGGGATATTTGTAATCTGTCACTTGGCATCTATCTATCTAATTCCGGGGACTCCTGTCGGTGCAGGGCGGTTGGTCAGCTCCTATTCTGGACTATTTCAGTCATTATCCCATGTTGGGACAAGGGTTTCACTGCTGACCAGACAGTGTCACCTGCTGAAACCTACTCGTTGCTTTTACAAACCTGATAATATTCCTGAAGGGGACATTTGTTTGGTCCTAGTCTAACTTCACTTTCATCCTTACCTAGTATCTCCCATCTTATCAGCGAGTACATGGGGTACTGAGTCATAAGGTAAAGACTTGTTTCTTCCTCTCCACACTCTGGGCATGCTGCGTCTTCTTTTATCCTCATTATTGACAGGTGTCTGTTTATCAGGCAGTGTCCAAGTAGTAATGCCTCTTCTCCCTGCTGTGAACCATTAGCTGGCATACTGAGGAAGTTTGATACTAATAGACTCCTATTTTACAATCCTTTATTTCTTTAATCAAATATTACCAATCTTTATTTTAATCTCTCCAGAGTCATCATCTGCTGTTGGTGGTGGTTCAGTGCAGCATTCGTCTATTACGGGTTGTTGATCAACGCCGTCGCACTGCCGGGAAATAAGTACATCAATTTTGCACTCACAGCTCTCATCACCATACCAGGTGATATAATGGCCGTGATATCATTAGACAGAGCCGGCAGGAAGAAAACTTTACTGGGTGGATTTGTATTTTGTGGAATTTGTTGTGTTTGCAATGGATTCATTCCGCAAGGTACGTACCTGTCATTTAATATAAAGCTTATAATGATAATAATAAGCTTCTGTACTTTAATTTATCCTATTTCTTGAACTGTTTCTCCTTTATGTATTTTTTATTATTTAACAAGCTTATTTGATCGTTGAAATTCGATCGTAACGAGTAGCAAATTCCATCTCAGTGCTTAATTGTCTAAGCGCATTACTTACGAAACGTGTGTAAATTGTATATTTCTAACATCATTAAAATTTGTCTTGTTTACTTATTTTTAAACATATTTAAGTCTTAAACTCAATTATTAAGATGAGAAAAAGAGTTCCGGTAACAATTCGTCTCACGTCTTTGTTTATTTCAGTAATAAATGTATAATAATTTTTATGAAATAAAAAATAATATTTTGACCCAGCCGTCTGGAATGCTAAAAGATAATCAACAAAGATAACCTAAATAATTTACAGACACTAATCTTTCACAAACGAATTATATCTAATAATAGTTTTACTTTGTAGCATATCTAAATCATAATCATTTAAATTACTTACATCATGAATATTTCTAACAGATATGTTTGTTTATATTTCAGATTACAAGATTGCAACGATAACAGTATTCTTAATAGGCAAGATGTCTATATCGGCGTGTTTCAATTCGGTATACGTGTACACGTCGGAATTGGTCCCCACATCAGCGAGAGGTTCATTGATGGGCGTATGTTCTATGGTAGCACGAGTGGGTACCGTTTTGGCACCCCTTACCCCTCTTCTGGTAAGTCCTATCTGCCATTTAATAATGCTCATTTGTAATAAACTATTCAAATTCATTCTATCCTTTATAACACGACAACAATTGTCGTAGATGGCATGGCAACAGTATAATCTGTGCAGCATTTTCCACCTCCACCTTGTAGAACAGTTGCTATAACTATAATTGAGTAAAATACCTTTGCTATTTCATTATATTAATATTCTCGTTATACAAAATTTTGGATTTTTAGAAAAGTTGATAGGTGTATGTGACTTTTGAAATTAAACAGACAGACCTCGCTACTGGACAAAAGAGAATAGACAAGTGATCAATTCAGCCATACCAGTCGTACTTGCAACGAATGGTATTAAGGTGTACCTATGTGTTGAAGGTACAAAATTTCCAAACTAGCAGTAATGTTCTGTTTGCTGTTTCAGCAACTTCAAAACAGCCAAATAATCTCCTGCCATCTTGAGCTTCGAAATAGGAAACATTCTGCGGGTCCATAACGTTACATTACCCGTTTCTATCTCTTGTCTTTGATTGTAATTAAGCAATATTAGAAATTGTGCAATTTAGATCAAAGACAGGTGAATACTGAGGTTTAGGTGTACTTCTTAAAGTTAAACGTCGGTATGACTGCGCGCTTACGTTGCAGTCCATATCAGCTTATCAAGTAGCGTAATATCTATATCTAATGTTTTATGGATTTAACGCGTTTATTTACAAATTTATGACAAAAGAAATTACAACATTATAATCCACGATAAAGGAAAAATTTATGTTGTGCTGAATAAAAAACACTACGCATAATTTATTGGATCTATGACTTGATTGAAAACCAGTTCGGTTTTGCGGTTTTCCTGGTGGTGATTGCGGTTATAATGTGTCCCGTGTAATTTATGTACTCATCCAGCATGTAGAATAATGCAAATGTACGAGTTTGTTACTCACTTCAAGTCTTTTAACACGGCTACCATCACCATTAATATAAAGTTTTATCTTCATCTCCTCTCTTTCTTTTATATAAACGAGGTCAGGTCATTCTTCTTATACTGACAACTTTCTACAATATCTGAAATTCCTAGATTAATATTAATTTTATCTTAGACTATCAAATATATTAAGCTACCCGTGTTTCAGTTGTTTTTTTTTACCAATAGATTTTCTCTCTCCGGTCGTTTATTAATTACTGAAGATCGTGGTCCTGGCTAGACTCTATCCTCGACTTGACTAATTGTTTCCATTAGCTTCTATTAGTGGTCACCATTGCTACCTCATAAAAGTGTTTCGTTGTACTAATAAATAACTAGAATCTTTAATATCTAATCTTTGACTAGTCATTCATGCAGATCTAAATGATCTAAATGGCTGATGATACCACAGACACAACACACACAAATACCATCAGACAATAAATAACTAAATTTGTGGAGGTGGGTGTTTACATCTACACAGTTTTTACTTTTGCAGTATCTCCCTTGTCATGCACACATGTGTAATTGCTATTTAAAAAGAACAATTTTCATTTAGTAAGTAAGTAAGTAAGTAAGTAACGGCCTGTTACTATCCCACTGCTGGGCATAGGCCTCCTCTCTCCATTTTTGGAGAGAAGGGTTGGAGCTATGACCTACCACGCTGCTCCAATGCGGATTGGTAGGTTACACATATCCCTAGGATTCTCTAGAGATATGCAGGTTTCCTCACGATGTTTTCCTTCACCGAAAAGCGTGTGATAAATTGCAATTATCAATTAGACACATAAGTTTTAATAGAAAAACTCATTGGTGTCTGCCCGGGTTTGAACCCATGATCGTCTCTAGAGATTCACACGGTCGCACCGCAAGGCCATAAATTTTCATTTGATAGAAAGATAATGATAGATAGTTATCATACTTTAAAAACACTTTAACTTCCAGTTTAAAAAAAAATATTTGAATATGTATCTACCTGTACTTTATGATCACTGAGTCTGTCATTTGCAGAGCGCGTGGTGGCATTCATTGCCTACCGCACTGTTTGGCTGCGCTTCGCTGTCAGCAGCTGTACTTGCTTTGGCGACTCCGGAAACTCTACGGAAACCTCTCCCAGACACTGTCGCTGAAGCATCAGCTATATCTTAAACTCCACGATCATTTATGAGGCTTTTAATATCAAATTAGTCATCTTAATTAATCTTTAAGCGAAACTTGAATCGTCGTGTTGCCATTTATAATCGTACAGGATAAAATCTTTGTTTGTATTCGTATTCTGCTTGCCGATATGTGATACATATGTCGATAGTAGTTAATAGAAGCGCTAGTATATTGTACTATTCATAGTTTAGATATAAATAGTATTTAGATCAATAATATCAAACCTTTTCCAATGTTCTCTCATTGTTTACGACAATTTATTAGTTTTAATGATTAATATCTTAAAGACTATAGGATAAGTTTAGTTCTAAATAAAGTTTATAGTAGTTTGTATAAAGTGTTAGTAAAAGACAGTTAAATTTATCGTTTATTTGTTATTCATCTTAAATCTAAAGGTAAGTAATAGACACTGGATTTTAAACTTTATTTAGAACTAATCTTATACTATAGTCTTTAACATATTATTAATTAAAACTAATAAACCGTTATCAACATTCATTACAATGTATGCGCTTGCGTTGAGCCTTTATAGGAGGCTTCGTTTGGTTAATTAAAACACTGGACAATACTGTGAACTATTATAATTGATTGTAAGTTAAAAGGAGTACATTGATTGCGTTACAAAATTTGAATGTATAATGACAATAGACAATTGGTTTGAATATATAACGTCGTATGTGACGTATGCGTGCAGCACAGACATGTCACCCACACGTCCATGATTGGCCCATATCATTCTTATGGCCACAGATGATTATAGGCCGCAACATGCCCCCGGACTTGGAAACTTCGGCTTCCAAGAGTTTAAGCTTCCCTGGATTCCATGTTATCTGGGATAACCAAAGGGCAGATTTTTTGGTATGCGCGCTTCACGACACCAGATGCAGTTCGGATTTCAGCCACCCTTGCGATCCCGTCCTTTCCTGGAATATTCCTAATAATGCGTCCAAGATGCCATTTTAATGGAGGGGAGTTTTCTTCCTTAATAACAACCATTGTATTCGGTGCGAGTTCGGGTGTATTTTTCCTCCATTTCATTCGCGTCTGTAGCTCGGAGACGTACTCTTTTGCCCATCGAGTCCAAAAGTGTTGTCGGATTTGTTCAACACGCTGGTAACGGTTTAATCGATGTGCTGGAATGTCGATCAAGTCGTCGGTTGCAGGCGCTGTAAGTGTACGGCCAACTAGGAAATGAGCGGGACTTAGCGGAAGGTAATCATTTGGATCAGGGGACATAGGCGTTAGTGGACGGGAGTTCAGGACGGCTTCAACTTGTGTCAATACCGTGGTGAACTCTTCGAACGTAAGATGCGCGTTACCCACCACGCGCCGTAGGTGGTATTTACAGGACCGAACTCCTGATTCCCACAATCCGCCCATATGCGCGGCGTAGGGAACAATAAATTTGAATATTATTTGTTCGCTTTTAGCGTATTCTATGATATCAGAACTACAACGAGATAGAAATTTAGCAAAATCGTTCATTAGACCCACGAAATTCTTACCATTGTCTGAATAAATCTCAGCAGGTTTACCGCGACGTGAAATAAAGCGCTTAAGAGCGAGTAAGTATGCATCTGTAGACAGATCACCTACCAACTCTAAGTGCACGGCACGCGTGACAAAACAAATAAATAAGCAGATGTACGATTTAACAGTTCTACCACCCCTACCTTTTCTGTCCAAAATGAGCACTGGTCCGGCATAGTCCACACCGCAACGCATAAACGGAAAAGTAGGCGTGATCCTCTCTTTGGGAAGGTTCCCCATAAGAGGAGTAAGAGTGCGACCTTTTAAACGTGTACATACAACACAACTGTGTACAGTTTTCCTCGCGAGATTCCTGCCGGCAACTGGCCACCAGGCCTCGCGTAAGCTAAATAACAACGCTTGTGGGGCAGCGTGCAGCAATCGTTTATGCTCATGTCGGAATAAAAGTACAGTGAAATGATGTTTGCTCGAAATTAATATGGGGTGCCTTTTATCGTAATCGAATTCCGAACAATAATTTAGTCTACCTCCGACACGTAAAAGTTTGTCATTGTCAATAAACAAATTTAATTTACTTACATTTTGTTTATTGCTTAGCGCACGACTGTTACTTAATGACTTGTACTCAGCTGGAAAAGATTCCAGTTGAGACAGTCTTGCCAAAAGTTTGTCCGCTTGTCCCAATTCATCGATACTGATGACACCCGACCGCTTGTTATTATTATTGCGCGTATTATGTATAAATCGTAAAACATATGCAGTAGAGCGTCTCAGCCGATTGAACTGAGAGAAACGTGTGAAATTAATAATAGACTTGAATTCGGAATTCGAGTCATCCCCGGCTATGAGAGCTGTAATGTTGGATTTAGTTTCCGGCAAATCTGACTGAACATCGTGTTCGTAACACGAAGTTACATTTGCGCAGTCAAAATTGCCATCATGTAGAAAATTAGGCCCTTCCCACCATAAGTTGCATGAACTTAGTTCACGTAGGTCCGAAATACCGCGCGAAACAAGGTCGGCTGGATTCTCCTTTCCGCTTACGTGACGCCAAGGAAGATCTTTAGTGAGTTCATGAATTTCAACCGTCCTATTTTGTACAAATGTTTTTAATAGACTAGGCGGCATGCGCAACCAGCCTAGTACAATCGTGGAGTCTGTCCAAAAAAATATATGATCGAAATCACATCGAAGTGATTTTCGAACCTTGTCGTATAACCGTGCACCGAGCAAAGCGCCACATAGCTCTAAACGCGGTATACTTACGGTCCTTAATGGCGCGACCTTACTTTTAGAACAAAGTAAGCGAACAGTTACGACGCGAGTATGAGTATTAATTGATCGAATATAAACACAGGCGCCGTATGCAGTTTGCGAGGCATCGGTAAAAATATGCATCTCTTTATGTATATAGTCAGCATCCATAATACAGCGAGGCACACGAATAGATTGCAAGATTGACAGAGACGAAAGAAACCGGTTCCATAAGCGCGCGACGTCACTCGGCACCGTGTCGTCCCAATCTAACTTCACTAACCATAGCTGTTGTAATAAAATCTTTGCTGTAATTATGAACGGACTTAGAATACCTAAAGGGTCGAAAATTTGCGATGCGTATGATAAAATTACGCGTTTAGTAATTGGCTTATTACTGTCAGGTTTTATTTGCGTGTTAAAATAAAATTCGTCGCTGTCATTAAGCCAACCTAGACCTAGCGTTTTGTGACTACTATTCTCGCGTAAAGAAATCTGTTTGCCAGCGCAGGATGAGTCATTCAGAGGGGACTCGCATGTGAAGTTAAATATCCACTTCCGAAGTTGAAAACAACCCGAATGCAAAGTATTTGCGGTTTCTTCACATAATTTGATTAAGTGTTGTTTATTATTTGAACCCGTGATCATATCGTCGACGTAAAAATCTTCATTTATAGTTCTGCGGACATCAGGATTTTCACAATCGGTTGCGAGTTGTTTTAAACATCGTACACTAAGAAAGGGTGCGGACGCGGTTCCGTAAGTGACGGTGTTTAAACGGTAAACACTAAGCGGTTGCGATGGATCGTCACGCCAAAGAATGAGCTGTAAGTCACGCTGCTGTTCGATTACTGTGCATTGCCGATACATCTTTTCGATGTCCGCACATGCTACGTAAGCATGCTCTCTGAAGCGCAAAAGAATAGAAATTAAATCGCCTTGTATAGGCGGGCCGACCAGCTGTAGGTCATTGAATGAGACCCCCGAGCTGGAAGCAGCACTAGCGTCAAACACTACACGTAACTTAGTGGTAGTGCTGTGCTCCCGAAATACGCCGTGATGCGGCATAAAGTAATGCGGTGTACCGTACGACGAAACACGAGTCATATGACCCAAACTTTCATACTCGTGTATGAAATCGACGTATAATTTTTTATATGAAGGCGATCGCTGTAATCGCTTTTCTAGCGCTAAAAATCGTTTTTCAGCTTGAGAGTACGATTCGCCTAAGAGCTCGGGTGATGATTTTAACGGAATACTAACGATGAACCTTCCCTCACTATTGCGCGTAGTAGTATGAGAAAAAAGGTCTTCGCAAGCACGTTCCTCATCTGTGCGCGTATCCCGATCCCTAGGTAGCTCTTCGAGCTCCCAAAACTGTCGTAATTGCGTATCTATAGAGTGTGTAAAATTACACTGGATACGGCTATCTTTTCGCGTAATAAAATCGATAGAACCTGATATTATCCAGCCTAAATGCGTGTTCTGCAAATAAGGCCCGTTAGGTAACCTTATATTGCCATCGTTTAATAATTCCCAAAACTTATCTGCGCCTATTAAAATATCGATATTTCGGGAATCGAGAAATTGCGTATCTGCGAGCTGTACATACTCCGGAATATTAAACTTAGCGCGTTCGTACTGTACAGCGGGCAACGTAGTTAAAATTTGCGGTAATAAAAAACATTGAAGTTTAGTAGTGTAAGTGGTAATGCGCGATCTAATTTCGATAACACAAGTTTGTGTGCATTGCGTTACTGAGTCACCTACACCCCTAATTTCGTGAGTGGACTGTATTAAATCGACTCCTAATAACTTACAGAAGGATTCTGTTATAAAACATCGCTGACTACCGTTATCTAGGAGTGCGCGCGCAAGGTGATAGATATTATATTTATCCCGTACTTCTATTAACGCGGTTGACAATAACACCGGCTGTAAACTCGTATTATTTATTCGGTGTGAATGCAATTGCGCTTTGTTCACACCAATCGCGGCGATCTGGTCAACGGTGTCCGCGGGGCGAGGGAGTGCAGCGGGGGCCGATGCAGGGCCTGCGCGGGCGCTGTTCATTAGTTGATTGTTTACGTATGACGAGTGCATAGTAAGGTAATTGCTAGGTGTAGTAGTAATATTATTAGAATCATCCCTATGAATTAGCGAGTTATGTTTTTGATTACATAGCCTACAAGAACCGAACTTACATGCGTGAATAGTATGACCTGCGCGTAAACAGTTTTCGCATAGCTTATTATCGCGAATAAATTGTAATTTCGATTCCAAGTCAGTGTTAATAAACTTTGAGCAAGCGTATAGTTTATGATCGGCGTTACACATAGTGCATAACTTCCTAAATCGAGTGAGCGAGTGACGTTCGGGTGGACAAGTGGTGGAAACATTGCACTTGTGATTATAACTCGTGGATGGTTTCGCGATGTTAACCTTTGTGGCGTTATTGTTGTTTGTGACTTGTAATGTTTCCAACATGTCGGCTCGATTTTTTAAGAAGTTAAGCAGATCATCGACCTTTAAATTTAATTTTGAATTATTATTATTCGTTAATAAGGTTCCCTTATGCTGCTCCCACTCGCGTTCTGACGTGTTATCCAACTTTGACACAATAATAAAAATAATTAGAGTATCCCAGGAGTCCGTTGGCTCACCGAGAATTTTTAAAGCGCGTAGATTTTTTAGTACAGTGTCAATAAGTTTTCGAATTAACGATGGAGACTCTTTACTCAACGCTTGTAAACTAAATAACGATTTGACGTGATTATGAATTAATAATCTGCTATTATTATAGCGATTGAGTAAAAGTTCCCAAGCAATTGCGTAATTGTCGGATGTAAATTCTAGTGCATCAATTACTAGCTGTGCACTGCCCTTTAGCGATGATTTTAGATAGTGAAATTTTTGGATATTAGTAATTTCGACTGAATTATGGATTAATGATAGAAATGTATCTCGGAACTCCAGCCAGTGCTCATATGATCCATCAAAGGTAGGCAATGAAATCGTAGGTAATCTAACGGATTGTAATTGATTATTAAAACCTGTAGGACATGATGTGATCTCACTATTAGTGCTACTATTACTAGTTAATAAAAATTCAGCCTGAGAAAGTGTGCTGTAATAGGTATCCTCAAACTGTTCTCGTTGTAATAATTGATCTTCGAGATCATCATCACTTACACTTTCTTCGATTTTAGTTTGTATACTATTAAATTCGTTAAACAGGCTCGTTGCACCCTGAATGCGTAATTTCAAATCTAAACGGCTTTGGGCGGTTATAGCAGCTTTAGTATTGAAACTATTAAGGAAATTAATGAATTTCGTTAATCTAGCTTTAAGAATAGCACGTTTTTTAGTCAATTCGCGTATTAATAATAATTGAGTATCAACATTGAGTAAAAGGGGAGACTTATCGCGAGATGTCATTTTAGATGAATTATAAATATTTAAATTACTTACGTAACTGATAAACAAACCTCAATACCTTGCGAAGGTTTTACAGTATAGTAAATGTAACGGAAATCTGAAATTGATTGACACAGTATTGCACAGGGAAATTAGGGCAGGATAGGTTCGTGGATGATTGGTTGACCGTATCGAAAATGCGCGTATTAATCGATTTATAGTGTCTTCCAGTTCCAGAACAATGTCTTGACCCTTGTTGGCGGTTGCGTTTTTCAAACTCCAAGGCGTGGAATTTTAGCGTATATATCCAATTTGGCTTTGAAGGTCCAGAATATGTATGCGCTTGCGTTGAGCCTTTATAGGAGGCTTCGTTTGGTTAATTAAAACACTGGACAATACTGTGAACTATTATAATTGATTGTAAGTTAAAAGGAGTACATTGATTGCGTTACAAAATTTGAATGTATAATGACAATAGACAATTGGTTTGAATATATAACGTCGTATGTGACGTATGCGTGCAGCACAGACATGTCACCCACACGTCCATGATTGGCCCATATCATTCTTATGGCCACAGATGATTATAGGCCGCAACAACAATCATAACTAACTTTGGGAATGACAATCGATTATTATCGATATATTATATGACTCGATTATACATTTTTTGTTACTCATGATAGCATGGTAAATGAAAGATTCTTTTGTAACAAATACAACATAACATAATTATATTGATAGCATCGATTGTTTTTGTAATAGATGGTTACTATCAAAAGTATTTTCAATATTGAAATTGGACTTTATTGATTCGATAGATTTACATATCTGTATTAAAAGCTACGCTTATTGGTTAAGTCTTATTCTAATTCTAATATCGATAAATTATCGATATTAGACTATCGATAGGCAGCACTATTATTGTATATCTGATATTTATTGCGTGTATAATGTTAATAAGTTCTGATGCGTTATTTATCTATATATTTATATTATTTATACTATTATATTTGTTCGGTTTATTTCTTTTTCATATTAATGTAAAATTTGTTTATAATTTGGTACGTTTAAAAATTATAGTCTTAATTTAAACTATTATCAACGTTTGGGTGTATTTGATCTCACGATGTGATCCCATGTTGATTTGTTTGTAATATTTAGAAATAGTAATATTGTTTTTTTTTTCATTTTAGGATCAGAATTCCAAACTTTACTTTATCCGTAAATAATAATAGATTCATTAAAACTAAACTTGTAAACGTAACGAAAAGGATGTTAAAGTGAAATAAAATAATATAAGTTTCAGATGTAAGCAAGCTAATAAAATAATATAATAAAATAATAAATCAATTGCATCCTAAAATATAATTAAACCTTGTACTGCCCGTTTCCCAGGGCTTAATTCATAGATATATGAATTACAGTTATAAAAGAATTACTCCGCCACCAAAAGTTTATAGGAATATCTGCTAGGTCAATCTAAGGATACGTGAAAATTTCAATAAAATCGGTCCAGCCGTTTCGGATTCTATAAGGGACATACAGACGAAAATTCATTTTTATATATAAGACAAACATATCTTCTACACGCATCGTTACAAAAATTCACAATGATTCGCTCCGTCAGCGCGTAAAAAGTAAAAATATTATTAGATGTTTTAAACTTCACTTACAGTGCCGTTTAAAATTCCTAATTGTTATTAGAATTATCTAAAAAGAAAAACATGGATACAATATTACGAATAATCTTGCCATATTATTTTTAAGTTCATAATGATGTAATATTTATGAAAAAGTATACTAATGTATCAAAAAATTGGCAATGTATAGACTAAATAGTCTTGACGTATAGTCTAGTATAGACTATTTAATCTATTATTATACACACAAGAGACTCAAATTTGAGTCTCTTGCGTTGCGTCATACAAATGTAAATAAATTAAAAGTACAAACAAAGCACGTTTGTACGTTATAGCGATTCTATAATAAAATTCCACTGTCAATTCCGTACCGCAGCTTAAAATAAATATTAAAAGGCTGATATTGAAAGATATTATATAAATGAATAGTTGTGCTTGCGGCTTCTCCCACGTGGCAATCAGCCTTCTTCTTCTTCTTCAACCGATGGTCGTCCACTCCTGAATATAGGTAGGTCTCTTTATGAGTTCTTCCAGAACACACGATTTTGTGCCGCTTGTATCCAGCGGCTCCCTGCGACCTTTTTGAGTCGTCAGTCGTTCGTCAGTCCAACTCATAGGGGGTCTTCCGACACTACGCTTTCCGTGGCGGGGTCACCATTCCAATACCTTGAGACCCCAACGCCCATCGGTTCTCCGCACTATGCGCTGCCCATCGCCACTTCAGCTTCACGACCCGCTGAGCCAGTAACTCTGGTTCTTCACGGATCTCCTCATTTCTGATTTGTTCACTTAGAGATACTCCGAGCATACGACCAAGTTTTGGATCCGTATGACATCACTGGCAACACTCTCTGTTAGAAGACCCTGGTCTTCAGGCACTGATGTATCTTGGACGAAAAGATCTCGCGTTGCCCATCTGAGTTGGATTCGGCAACTGACCTCTTCCTCGAAATTGGACCTACCAAATCTAACCGTATCCAGGTATATATAGGTATAGGTATATATACTCGTCAGCAATTTCGAGTGCAGAGTTCTCAAAAAATCAGTAGGTATATTTAATTGAAAATTTAAACATAAAAGTAGTTATTGTGAGTTGACCACAAGAGAGATGGTATTGTAGAGTGTTTTGTTGTATTTTTCTTGATCTACAACTTTCTAGTGTATTACTTTAGTGTATCTGTCTAATTGCGCGGTGACTAAAGCTCCCAGTAAGGGAGGTTTTTTGCAACTACGCGTTTTTTTAACACAATTTACGATAAAACTTAATGTATTATTAATATAAACCTTTCGGAAGAATTACGCTACCTGTTAGTAAAAACCGTACCAAAATCCGTTCAGTAGATTTTGAGAAAATAGATCATATACAGACAGACAGCTATCAGGGACTTTGTTTTATAATATTATTTTATAGTAGATGCGTGGATTTAAAAGTTCTGCGATGCACTAGATAGCCACAGAAAAACGTAATTATTTATAAGAATTACATTTTAAAAAGTACCTTCATTTGCAGTAGAGTTGACGAAAAGTACTTGTTTATAAGTGTATATTAATTAGTATTTTGAATATGAATCTGTTAAATAAAACCGTGTTTAAATTTTAAATAATCCGAGGCTGTAGGCGATAATGTTTAAAATAATATATATAATGTGTAAAATTAATAATATAATGTGTAAAAACTCAGAACACATTTATAATGTGTTTAAGTCTGAAAATCAACACTGCTTCTATTTTAACTGACCATTATTTAATTAGGAAATATATAGTTAATTTTGTAATATTATATCAATAACCATAATCTTCGTTAAGTACTTAAAGAAAATGAGTGAATGAATAACCTATATATGAATAAGTCAATAAAAAAATGGAACGAGTGTAAGAATTTTATAGAGTGCAAAAATGTATGCGTAGTAATTAATTAGTTAATTGTAATAATTCATTGTTATAAATGTATTGAATAAAAAATTAACATTCCATGTTTTTGTTTATATTGCCAATATTAAACACTACGTACTACAATATTGAACGTAACTATCCCACTAAGAAACCCATATACAAAACGTTTTGTCAAAAGTTAATTTATTATTTTTGTATTTTATAATTAACGACTATATTTCTCCTTTATTCTTATTCAATAAATAAAAAGCAATTTTCCCAGAGTCAACCCATTTACTCTTTCGCTACAACTCAACGAATGACACATAAAAATATGACAGCCACAATGCTTTTTCATATTAATCGCCAACTCTATGAAGGAGGTTGTATTAAAAACATGTTGTAACAATTTATTAACTCCACCCACACAACGACAACAACTAAGTCAAAAAACGCTTATACTTTCCTCTCCTCTCCACTACTCTCCTCACCTCACTTACCCATCTTCACGTCTCTATACTGCAACTTCCACTCTCCTCCTTTTTTATTCATTACATAATATAAAACTACACTTATCCTATCAGCTTTCTATTGATGACTTGAAATAAAATAACAAATAACGTGCATTTTGGTTTATTAAAAACTATATTCTTCAAAGCCTTATATAAACCCTGTAATTATTTTGCATATTTAGTACAAAAAATTCACATCGGATGTAACAGACAATAACACCTACAGTTTACATCGTAACTGTTACTCAAATAGTTACTTTAAAAATATTTCATTATTCATTTCCGAACCATGAATGCGGTGACTTTTTTTATATATTATCCTTTAATAAAATAAATTATCCATTAAATGTATAAATAACAATATACTCTATATATTACAACTTAACCTAATAAGTATAAATTATACCTAGTTCAAATGACTTTACTTCTCTCACGATATTCGTTGGAATAGGCCGACGGCACACTGCGAAAGACCTTCTAAGCCAACTTTAAATGAAGTGTAATTTTATAAGATGTTTAAAGTTTCCAAAACATTTACTCGAAACTGAATTATATCTACAAGTGACATTATAACTTTCAAATTTTACGATTATTTTTTGAACATTTATACAGTACTAATATTAATTAATTATGATTTCTCTTATTACAGAATATTGTCAGAACAGCATATTAGATTCAAGGTTGAAAAAATATGGTTGCTAATAAAATAGGAAGATATTTCTCACGATTAGCCCTGAAATAACACCAGACGGATAGAGTTTGACATTTATAATATTAGTATTGATTACACATTCAAGTAGATCATAGACTTGGATGTCCTAATTATATTTCTAATAAAATACCCTCTTAGCCAGTGTGCCAACAGTTTTGTCCCACTCTAGTCTACGATAATGTCCGTGGTGTGTCGGGTTCGAGGAGCAACAGCGATGCTCTCAGCTTGCTTCACGGTGTCCGGCAGCCGGATGTGCAGAGTCTCTGGTGTGAGCAGCATCAGTAGACCGGAAATAGCAGCCATGATGCCGAACAGGAGGTAAGGGAGAGCTTCCATATACGCCATCTGTGAAAACGAAAAACTATATGCAGATTCTAAAAAAATGGATACAAATGGGTCCAGTAGCTCCTGAGATTAGCGCGTTCAAACAAGCAAGCAAACTTTTCAACTTTATATATTAGTATAGTTGTAATCTTCAAAGGTTTAATCTTCTAATATATAAGCTTTCAGCCATTTCCTAATAGTTATATTAAACTGCTATAATGTATATATGTAATTGAGAGTACAATAAATTAACACGAACAAAGTTGCGGAAGTTCAACTAATCAACTATCAACTAACAAAAATAACCATGATAACAATATTGTTAAATCCAATAAATAGGTGATTGCAAAATTCAAGCTATACAAAATTTCAATCATTCACAATAGTAAAAAAGCTTTGTCAATTGAAACTAAAATAATTTAATTTATGATGGACATACTATTCAAAATATTAGTCGAAACAACTTCAAAGCAACTTCTATTTCATTATAGAGGTATTAGATTACATGGATAAAGCAGGATGAGGAATAATGTAATAATACATATATCTCTATACGTCACTAAGTGTCGTAGCCAACACTCTATTTACACTGTACACTCTACACACTATATCCCTGTTGTATCAGGACGAACCAAGAGTGGGGTCATGGGTGCCACAGTGGAGCCTATCCGACCAATCGTCGAGCACACCCCCATGGTGGAGTGGCGCGCCTGCGTGGGGAACAGTTCGATGGTGTAGATGTAGATCGACGCGAACACCATGCTTATGAACAGCTTGCCCAACATCGTGAGCGCTTTGGTCAGCGTCGCTGTTGGTACAACCAAATAAACACTGTCAAACAGGTTATAACCGAATGACTTTCATAACCAAGCTGAATTACGTCTTCAGATTCCATATGGCATGATGAAGAACAGCGATATTTCTGCTCTCAGATAAACCATAAAAAATGAGGAGATTCGTAGAAGTACGAAATTCACACATACCTCATACCACAACAAAACTCAAAACTCGAATGGCTAACGACAAACCAAATCAAATCAAAAACCTTTTATTGACAACTGTCACACTTACCCTACATGAACATGAAAGCTTATAGAATAGACAATATTAAGTTAAATATTCTACCTATGCGGAGAAATGTGACGTTGCAAAAAGGAACACCAGTCGCTCACCCACAATCCATATAGTTAAACGACTTGAACCATATGCCCTGATATATAGGCACAGCACAAGAAAAACTACTGGAACAATCTAAATTCATCATTCTGCCTTACTTATTCCAGTGTGAGTGTGGCCGGCACAATATATTCACTCCTATTATTCGATAAATCTAGCTTTACTCCTTTCATATCCGTGCCTTACAGACACAGGCCATTCATCTCTTTTGGGGTCTATTTACAATTAAAACTATTCTGCTACAGTGGTATTCATCCCTCTTCTATACAACACTTAAAAACTTCGTTTAAAACATTATGTAACAGCAATAGACAAAAAATATATTGAAATTATATACACAAAACACATAGAAACACGTGATAACCTGAAAATATAATTATTTCACCTGGTAGATATGGAATAACTAACCAAAAGTGGTGTTTGTGGCGCTATTACTTGTCCGATCCTCCCGCTCATGGAGCACACGGCGAGCAAGCTATGTCTGAGGTTTGTAGGGTACAGCTCGGAGGTGTAAATGTAGATGCTACTGAATGCCATGCTGATGCAGAGCTTACCCAGCAAATTTAAGCACGTTTGAAGCCATTGCAAATCTGAAAAATTAGTTACAAACTACTTTCTATTCTACTCAATGTTTTAATGATACATATAGAAAATAAAATGTGGTGATTTTCAAAATTCGTGATTTTTTGAAGCTTTTATAAATATCGTTATTTTTTGAAGCTTTTATAAGTATCATTAATATAAATAGAAGATATCTAAGACGTTCCAATTAATTATGTGTCTAAGTTTAAATGTACGGTATTTTATATTAGTGACGGTTGTTTAATTATACTTAAACGGTCATAACATACTCTATTCGAAATATCAATAAAACTAAATAAGAAAATGGATACTGACATAAAAATACATATATGATTTTTGTTAATTTTTACATTAAGTTAAAGACTAAGGGAATATAAGAAGCTACAGGAAAAAAATATCACACTTACATTCTGGGATGAAGGGTAAACAAACTAAAGAGATTCCACAGATGAAGAAGGCAGTCATGATCGAGCTCTTCCTGCCAAAACGATCCAGAGTCAGGACACTGATGCAGTAGCCCGGGATCTCGACGAGCGCCGTCAATATAAAATTCACGTAACTGTTCCCAGCGAGAGACACCGAGTTTATCGACAGTCCGTAGTAGATAAAAGTGACAGTGATCCACCAAAACGAACATATTAACAGCCTTGACATTATCACCTTTGATTTAAGTACTTGCAAGCCGATTGATTCGCGTTTCTCGCCAGGATCGATTTGCGGTTTGGTGGTATCCGTTGCCAACGGAGTTTCGTCTGTCAACTGTTTGATTGTCTCTGGAGTTAGTTTCTTCTTATTAACCGCAGCGGCCTTAAAAATGATCGCAGCTGCCTCCTTCTTCCTACCCTTGCTGAGCAGCCACCGCACACTCTCTTCTATGAGGAAGTAATAGAATATAAAGAGAAAGGACGGTACGTAAAGGATTCTTGTGAGCGTCCTCCATTCGGGAACAGCCCAAGCGACCAACGCCACTACCGCTTGACCGAGTGCGAATGTACAAGAGATGATGTTGCCGCCGAGAACGCGCCTGTTCAGCCCCATCATTTCAAGAGCTGAAATAGAAAAATATATATTTAACTATAATCTAAACTGAAGAAAATTTTAAAGATCAAATACTTTACATAAAAAACAGCTACATATATCTTGTACATGAATAAATTTGGTTTTAGGTCGCGGAAAAGTGATTCCTACGACAAATCGAAATAAGGGAGATCGTTGCTCTTGATATCCAGAGTATCAAATCGGTGCTGGAGAAAAATATTAGGAGTCTCATTGATGGAATTTCACACTAACTTGGTATTCACATGAACTTAGTATCAAACAACGGCTCTCGACTCTATACAGTTTTTCGGACACATCTTCTGCCTAAAATGATGGCTCTATGTCATATCGCTAGCAGGGTAAGGGAAAGTCGCCTATAGGCTGAACTAACCAATCAAAGACTACTGTCGGTAAGCGCTCGCAAAAGTGTATTCTGGTGAACCAAATGACATCCGCACCAAGTGACATTGTATCACAAAGACCATATCTGCTTTGTAAAAAGGTTCACGACGAAATCGTATAAAAAGGTTACCGAGAATGAACCCGGAGCTGTAGACGCCGGCGCCCACCACGGCCTCGATGAACTCTAGGGACACGTAGGTCACGTAGTCCTGGCTGAAGGAGCGGCCCAGCCCCACGGCGGCCGGCGCCACTGCCGTCACGATGAACGCCACGCGGCGGCCGAAACTGAAATTGTGCCACATTTCCACTCTTTAAATCATTTAAAGTTTAACCATTTCAGTATTGCCAACTCCTAACAAGGCTTTTGATAGAATCATTATGAAGCAACTGCACAGGAATTTAATTTCAAATAAATTAGTTCACCCCATGTTGAAATTGAGTTGTAGTTTAGTGATGTTTAGTTGAAGTTGCATTTGCTAAGTTGAAGTAACGCTTTAGGATGTTGAAGCATGTCTTCATCAAATCATGGCAATCACGGATTGTAAGTTATTATATTTTGAAAGACGAGCAATTTTACAAAAGATTTTCTTGAGAGAATTTCAATATGAAATTATAAAAAAAAAATATATGATAACCGTGATTTCATTTGCGTCAAATTCAGTTTTTGAATATTTTTTGAAAACAATTATGTAAGCCTTTTCCCGATTCTGAAGCATTAAGGTGAATTTTAGCATACTATATTCTACTGTACCGAATTGATTCAGCAGATTAGCTCTGAAAGTTTAACAGACAAACCTGTCTGGATTGCGCATTTATAATATTTTTTTAAATTAAATATATGATAGGTAATTTATATATAACAATTATTTTTGTCAAAGATTTTTATTAGTTCCCTTTAATTAGAACAAAGCTCTTTAATTAAATTGATTTTTTAAGCTTGGAATATAAACTAGAGAAGTTTCAACGCTAAGTGGATAAAAATGATTTAGCTGCGAAAAACAGCCTTTGTCATGCTATGCCGAGCCCTTTGTGCTTAGCTCTTAAAACTTACTTGTCAGAGATATAAGCTGTAAGAGGAAGAGCAAAGAATATCCCAGCGCTGTGCAACGTGCCCACCAAGGTCCGCTTCCATTCCTGACAAGCCAGGTCGAACTGGAAATCAAATAAAATAACTTAAATTTACAAGGTAATTCAACAAAAGCTTTCAGAAAGTTTCATGTCAATGACAAGTTTCACGTTGTTAGATGATTTGGATAGTTATTTTACGACCGGCCACCTGCTTGATTTCAACTTACGTTAGTCGCTTTTTAAGACACCTCGGTAAGAAATAAGGGTGGTCTATTCTACTAAGCCGGATACCACACGGCTAAATCCCTAAACTAAATAAATTAACAGAGAACCTACCGAGGATACAATGCTGTTGTGGTGCTCGTATACCCAGCTGGAGCAGCTCTTGGTCTCCGTGGGGTGGAAGGAGTCTGCAGCACACGTTGTGCCCACGGGCAGGAAGCGCTCGCAGCGGCCGCCCCCGTCTGGCAGCGCCCAGCCGCCCCAGCCGTTGGTCTCAAACCTGGGCGGGGTGGCCTCGCATTCAGGTACTTGACATCTGAAAGTATTAAATAATCAAATCAAGACAAAATCTTTAATATTTAAATGAGTTAATCTTCATTTAAATCCAGTGCTTCATAAATGGGTTATCCAATTTTTCATAAAGTGTTCAGAATACCATTGGAGCTACCACGTAAACTGTTTATCATTGATGCTACTCTTTAATGCTGTTGGAGATCCGAATAAATAAGTAAATAAGGAAGTTCTTGTTCTAGCTCTATGTTCGTTTGGTTTAAACCTAATGAGATTAGCACGACAATGTAGAGGTCAGATGGCGCTTCGTTATACAAAAAGAAGTATCATTACCACTCAAGGCGACGAGCGGGAAAATTAAATAGGAAGCGGCTAATGGATACACAATAAAGCAAGAGTGGCGACAACAGCTATGAGCGGATCCAACGGATTGTATTCCTTGTAATATGTCGTTACGTTTGTACCAAGAAATATTAACTGTTTACTCATTTGCTACTTCTTACATGTTTTTATCAGTTTCACTTCTATGTACTATTCTATTCTATTCTAGCACCTACTCCTTTAACTCAATTGTGACCCGCTTTAAGAGAACAAATTTTATTCTACTATGAAGTACACTTATCAGGAACCGGTGACAATAAATAAAATAAATAACTTGAACAATATAAACAATCAATCGCACTAAAAAGTGGAAAATAAATAACACCTATAACACATTCCCTACCACAATCTCAACAATCGTTTCGTCCCGTAACCGAAGCATTGTCAGGATAGACTCCACCACAAAATCGCAAAGAATTCGCGTTTTCGTCTGCTTTGCGAAGCAATCGCAAATAATTGTTGAAATAATAATTGTTGTTATTAAGTTCTTTAAGTAGACAATTCAATTTTTAATATTAATATTTATGTATGTCACTTAGGGAGGCAAAATAATTTTTAATATAGGGCATGAACCAAAAAAGGTAGGGAAACACTGGTCTAAACCTGCTGGAAGGATTGAATTTTGGCAAATGAACACAGATATAAAAGGCATATAAATGTGTTGTGGCTGCGTTCACAACAGACAGCTTTTAGGGACTTTGTTTTATAATAAGTATAGATATAATCTTCAGATGTATCTATACTAATATATGAAGCTGAAGAGTTTGTTGGTTTGTTTGATTGTTTTTGACACGCCAATCTCAGGAACTACTGGACCAATTCGAAAAATTCTTTGAGTGTAAGATAGTTCATTTATCGAGGAAGGCTATAGACTATAAAACATCACGATAAGATGATAGGAGAGGATCAACAATAAATATATTGCGAAAACGGAAAAATTTAAAGCTTTCTTTGCTTGCGCTAAGTAAACGATGAAAGTTATTAAAAAATCTCATATAATTAACTCACGATAACTACTTTTATGTTCAAAATTTCAATTCGGGAAAAAATTGTGACACTGATTTCCATGCGGGCGAAGTTTAGTAATTAAATTATATACACTTAATTTAAGCCTCGATGTAGGGGAGAGCCTAATGTTTTGCTCATTATATATATCGTTATTATAGAAACGAATACCCAGGCCTATTGCCATTTGTTACATGTACCGAGTCACAAAGAAATCACAAGTTTAATTTAACTGACGCTGTCGAAAATTAATGAATGGCCAGTAAATTACTCTATTCGCGTAAAGCCTGCACAAGTCATAAGTGATTGATAATGAACAACGTTTCAAGGGTTTTGTTGTTCCTAAAAAACGAATTAGCCGCTATCTCGTTATATAACTAATCCCATATAACGATAGCGGGATTATTCTGACCGGCCAAAATATAATTTCGCGACATATATCACCTCATATGGCGAGACAACGTGAGAGTTGTCATGTGCCAAATATCCGCAGAAGATAATAATGGTCGAGTGCGCAATAAACTATGATGAATTTACATATTAACTTGGTATTAATAATAAATCGATAGATTAGCTCTTTAACGAATATTACGAGTATAAACAGGTAAGTCAGTCTATCTGCTACTTACCTCAGCCCTACTTGATACCACACGGCGGGTCAACTTACCTTAGTCGCCTTTTACGCCACCTTGGTAAGAAAGAACGTGGTCTACTCTATTCAGCCGGATACCACACGGCGTCAAAATATATACGAAGTTAGGCAAAAAGGTCTTCTTCTTTCCTGCCCTTATTCCACTCTAAGTGGGGTCGGCAGAACATGCTATAAACATGTTGTCATATAATTTGGATACGTATTTTACGATCGGCCGCCTACCTGACATTTACTTATCTTAGTCGTATTTTACGACAGCTTGGTAAGAAAGAGGGTGGTCTATTCTACTTAACCGTATACCACATAGTGGTTAAACTCACCTTAAACGCCTTTTAAGACACTTCGGTAAGAAAGAGCGTGATCTATTCTATTCAGCCGGATACCATACGGCCTCAAAATATAAACGAAGGCAAAAAAGGTATTATGGCGTAATACAGCAAATACTAATTTTAACTGATACATTTTAATGAGCATTAAAAGACTATTATAAAGGTAAATAGTTACATTTAGATAAATTTATGTAATAGATATGTAATGTAGGAATATAGGATAATCGACTATGAAGATAGTGTACTTAAAAAGACGAAATTCTTTGAAAAGTTTTTATTATAATAGTACTCATCTATCTACATATATAAAAGAAAGTGGTGTTAGTTACACTATTTATAACTCAAAAACGGGTGAACCAATTTGGCTGAAAATTGGTGGAGAGGTTGCTTAGAACCAGGAGACGAACATTTATCTCATTCGAAAGCATTTCCGTCAAGTCATTATAAAACTTTGTATAACAAAAACGACTATGACATGGAATAATGCGCTTCGTCCTATTATAGGACTTAGAATTTAGCTGCGATCGGACGGGATTGTTTTTCACATGGCCAACTATATGTCGCTCTTTGAAGAGTAACCTCTAAAGAAAACATGTTTGTATTGTGTAATGATAAAAAAGCTGTGTTGTATATAAAGACATTCTGTAATTAAATGTAAAAATAAAATAAATAGGGAAAAATGTAAAAAGTAAATAAATAAAAATGAAGTATATAAATTTAGATATTCCAAAGTAGGAAATCTTCATGGTATAGAGAAAGGGGAATGGTTTGACTCCAAATTTAAAAAGTGCGGGCCACGGGCATAAAATGTGAATAAAATAACACTATTGGATAGATATTAATCATTTCTTTTACTGAGTGACATAGGCTTTATATTTTATACCCGTGCGAAGCCGGAGCAGGCCGCTAGTAATTAATTATTTTTTGTATTATGAAACTCCGCAAAGTAACCTAATTAACCTATTATATACATTCATAGTCTTTTATACATCCTTCTACACTACTACTAATATTATAAATGCGAAAGTAAGTCAGTCTTTTACGTTTTTACAGTAACTCCGCTGAACCAATGTCGATGGATAATTGGGCACAATTTTTCCTTTACGCCGGAGTAACATATAAGGCTAAAAAAATCTTGTTAATTCAATAGGTATAGGATGAAATTGAAAAACACCATCTATTATCAACCTGTCAACATTTTTATTATTCACGATCTCTCAAAGTCAAGTAAAATCTGTAATTTACAGAAGATTATATGTCTCGTTGTTTAGCTTACTTCAAAGAGATATTACACTAATTAAGTACGCGATGTAACGAAGCCTTTCAAAGCCGTGTGATATCGGGCTAAGTAGAATAGACTACCCTCATTTCATACCTAATTTGTACAAGATTCAGTCGTTTATGCACGTTGTTGAAAGAAAGACACGCTAATAGATGCATCGGGAGCACCAGATGCATCGACCGCCTCGGTACGATAGTGAGTCTTAAGTTGAGTAAAGTCTCAGTGAAGTTATCGACGCTAGCTCGCGGCGCAGTGTTCAATTCCTGCGTATTAAGTTGAGTAGAGTCTCAGTGAAGTTATCGACGCTAGCTCGTGGTGCAGTGTTCATTTCCTGCGTATCAAGTTGAGTAAAGTCTCAGTGAAGTTATCGACGCTAGCTCGCGGCGCAGTGTTTAATTCCTGCGTATCAAGTTGAGGAGTCTCAGTGAAGTTATTGACGCTAGCTCGTGGTGCAGTGTTCGTTTCCTGCGTATCAATTTGAGGAAAGTCTCAGTGAAGTTATTGACGCTAGCTCGTGGTGCAGTGTTCATTTCCTGCGTATCAAGTTGAGTACAGTCTCAGTGAAGTTATCGACGCTAGCTCGCGGCGCAGTGTTTGATTCCTGCGTATCAAGTTGAGTAAAGTCTCAGTGAAGTTATTGACGCTAGCTCGTGGCGCAGTGTTCATTTCCTGCGTATCACGGTCCCAGTAAGTGGCCATAAAGTGTTAAGTTCTTACCAAATCGTGCACGTGACATATTAAATCCTATCGTACGATAGTTATCGGACCGTGAACACTTGGTGTAATCAATTTATTGGTAAATTAAATTATCTAAACAATTTCTGAAATCGGTGTTAAGCGATCACGCGTTATATTTCGGTTTATATTCAAATATCGGCATTTTTTCAGAGTATATACTAGTTGTACTTATAATTTTCCTGCTCTTATCCTACCCTAAGTGGGGTTGGCACAACATGTTGTCACATGATTTGGATACGAATTTTACGACCGGCCGTCTGCCTGACATCAATTTACCTTAGTTGTCTTTTGCGACACCTCGGTAAGAAATGAGGGTAGTCTATTTTACTAAATCTAATATCACACTGCGGGTAGACTTACCTTAGTCGCCTTTTACGACACCTCGGTAAGAAATGAACGCGGTCTATTCTATTCAGCCGGATACCACACAGCTTAATATACTAGTTGTACTTTTTTAAACTAGACCTTACATTTGTAAAGTTAATTAGTTAAACTACCCTCAATTGTGTACCATACGTCTCTGCAGTTCTCGAAGGAAAAATAGGAATTTATCTTTTGTCGGTCCGGTATATAAGCCCACCAAGTTTCATCATGAATACTCCAATACTGTGCTTGGAGCGACATTTCTTTTAACCTAGTCGATCTCGTTAGTGCAACGCTAATTTTTATGGCGCTGGAATAGCGGTCACTAGAGGGCGCTCCTAAACTCGCAAAGGTCAGTACTGACCGAGAAATTTAGAATAGAACAGAAACTTTCATATTTATAATATCATAAAGCCGTTGTAAAATATATTTTCAACTTGTAATTCTTATAAATAGTTACATTATCTACAATAGTATAATAGTCTTTTCGTATCAGCCTCCTTTAAATAGTTATTTAAAGGTGCTGCTATAATAGCAAAACTAAAATTTATCATCGGAGAGATTATGCCAATATAGGCTCGCAAATCTACAATTTATCATTGTCACAATATCAGAATAATTACGTTAGATAAAAATTCGTAACACCACTATTAATATGCTCCTATTAATAATATGTAGACGACTGTTTGCACGATTTTATCGCGTTTACTGTTTAATGGATTTATCTGAAATTTAAAATCGTATAAGCATTTAATCTTGGAATAACATAAAAGCTAGACGATCCTTACGTCCAAATATCGCAACGGATTTCTAACCACTAGTTTGGGCTCGCTAGGATTCTGTCGCGTATCGCAGAGAGCGTGAGGCGAGTCTATTGCGTGTCGCAGAAGGTGCGCTTCGAGTCAGTCGCTTGTCGCAGAAGGCGCGCTTCGGGTCCGTCGCGAAAATCGCGCTTCGAGTCCGTCGCGTGTCGCAGAAGGCGCTTTTCAAGGCCATCGCGTGTCGCAGAAGGCGCGCTTCAAGTACGTCATGTGTCGCAGAAGGCGCGCTTCAAGTTCGTCGCGTGTCGCAGCAGGCGATCTTCGAGTCCGTCACGTGTCGCAGAAGGCGCGCTTCGAGTCCGTTGCGTGTCGCAGAAGGCGCTCTACGAGTCCGCAACTTGTCGCAGAAGGCGCTCTACGAGTCCGTAACTTGTCGCACTGGACGCGTCGCGTGTCGTTGCTTTTTGTTTCACTTTGACACTCGTCATATCGCTGCGATACTATCACGATGTCGAGACACTTTCATAGTATGTATATATAAATACACAGCACGAAAATAATATCGTTGCTGGTTAAATGAAAGACTCGTTGGTGGACACCATAACAGAGGCTTATATGTTGGGAAATTCATTTCTAAGAAGGCAAAGTCATTGCCATTTGCTAGGCTGATATAAAACTTATGTTTTCCTTATTGTGTATTGCAATTCGCTGAATGTAAATTTAAAGTTACATAAAAAAGCTGATGCGCATTTATTATTCTAAACAGTTTTTTTTTACTCAGAGCGAATACCAACTGACCTCTGGAACTTGTTTGGACAAAAACGGTCCACAAAAATAATGAATAAAAGGACACAAAAAATGTAGAGTGGGTAAGCCACAACCAATTACTATGGCACTAAAGTTTAGATATGTAACACGTTATTGCCGATACGAAAGTATCGTATTTAAACAAGACTAATGTCGACCAGTGCTCCAAGATCAACGAATTTTTAACCACTGAAACAGCGCCACATTCAAGGGGTATCGGGGTCAAACCCCAGACAGGCACCAATGAGTTTTTTTTAAACTTTTGTTTCATTTCAACATTGATAATTGCAATTTATTACACGCTTTTTCGGTGAAACAAAACATCATGAGAAAACCTGCACATAGAGACTTTTGGGGATACTGGTGAGAATGATAACTTCATTCTCTCCATAAACAGAGATCTTAGCCCAGCAGTGGGATAGTAACAGGCCGCTATTCAACTTTATAAAGGTGAATTTTCCATTCTAAGTAACATTGGCGCAGTAATATATATTATGTGTACTCCGGGAAACCGTAAATCCAAGAATTTAAATGATACAGGACATCTTATACTACGCAGGAATCTGCGTGTCGATTTTTAAATGTATTTTGCTCCTTCTTAATGAAGTACCTTCTTAATCTCCTTCTTAATCTTTAACCCTTTTTTCTAATTTTAACAGACACACTTCTGTCTATTTCCACCTTCACTTTCGTCGTTCGCGTCAGTTTCAATTTCGTGGCACAATAAAACGCCCACAAATTTGTGGCACAATAAAGTGCCTACAAATTCGTGGCACGATACAGCGCCTAAAACTTCGTGACTATTAAAGTGACCAATAACTTAGAAAAGTAAGAAAACACTAGCTTTTTTAATAGTTTGTAGCGTGATGTCATAGATGGCATTGACATAAGGCTTACACAATTGTATGTAACTCAATTAGGCATTTTTTTTCTTCATATTATTTTGTATTCGATCTGTTTAATACTAATCATGCGATATGTTCTTGTCTTAAAATAAGTGCAAGTTCCCTTACAAGATCCTTGATAAAAAAAATATTCATAACATAGGTCCTTATCACCATAAAATGTATTGTTATATTCCGAAGGGATTAAACAATTTTTAGCAGTTTTATCCGATAGAAGTCTGCGATAACCACTTTTTCCCAGCTCTCTTTATATTGCTATAAGTTCCATCACTTAAAAAATTCAATAAAATGATCTCATTTTTATCAAATCTAGTGGAATTTATAACGCAGTTAATAAACGGTAGTCGCATATCAAATCTAGTAGACAGTAGTATTTATAAATTATAATCCTGCGAATCATAGATATGAAAAATTTGTAAATGTTTGTATTTTGTCGACGGTCGACCTGTTCAACGGATTAGAACGAAATTTTCTAAAAGCTCGATCTAAACCTGGCATAAGAGCTGCTTTTTTATCCTGTACAATAATTTTTTTACTTGATTTTAGTCCTAAAATAATAATAAAATCAATCATCATAATAAAATCATAATCTAATATAATAATATATGACTTTTGTATTAGCGATCTTCGCAAAGTAACGCCTAATTCTATTAAAAATTTGATTTTAGTCAGTTACTAGGTATAGGTACTTAGTTGTAATAAATATGAATTCAAATTCAAAATATTCGTTCATCTAACAAACTTCGTTTACAAGTGCTTTACAACTCCACTGCTGGTTCGCAAAGCTGTTTCTACTGAGAAGAGCCAGTATGAAACTCAGCAATTGCTTTATTCAAAATATCTTTTTATAACTAATTTCATTTTGTTATTGCTCTCTCGTGGAGTCCGGAGTACAATAAACTTTACGTATTTTTACCGTAAGTTTACGTTTTACATATTTTTATTATTTTCTTTTAAAATACGCGGAAATTTTCTGCATAATCTTCACTTTAATATATATTTTAAACTAGTGTCAGTGCTAGCAATGAATGTGGATTTTTAACAATAGAATTTAGAATTAGAATAGAACCCTCATTTCTTACTGAGGTGTCGTAAAAGGCGATTATGGTAAGTTGACCCGTCATGTGGTTTTGGGCTGAGTAGAATATACCTCCATCAATTCTTACTTAGGTGTCGTGAAAGGCGACTAAGTTAAGTTGACGTCAGGCCAATCGAAAAATAACTACCCTAATCAACTAACAACATGTTTAAACCATCTTAGAGTGAGATAAGTGCAGGAAAATGATGACAGTTCCAAGGCAAAAGTTATGATAACATACTTTCGCTATAATATTAGTATGCATGTAGGACGCTGACAGTCAGCAGCTAGTAACTAAATTATTTATTGAAACATATTTTCCAATAGATTACAGTGAAGTATGCTACAATGTTGCATTATGCGATACGTGTGACACGCGGTGATAGTAACTGTGATGGACAACCTTGAGAGTAGAGAGTGCGTTTAATAGTGTCGTACCTGGGTAACCGAGCCTTGCTCAGTTATTTTTAAAATAATGTAAAAAAAAATTGAAAAGAAAAATGAAAAAATAATAGGGCAGGTGAGGCTTGATTCTAGGTATTTTTACCTCTCTGGACCGCCCGTTCCCCAAATGAACTACCATGACTTTACGTTTGACAGCGAAAAATTGTGATTGTATTCAACGTAAATTTAAAAAAAATTTAGATCCCGTAATCAGGGATAAAACGATATTTTTTTAAATAAAACTTATCTAGATAGATTTTTCTCCCCCAAAACCCTCAAGATGCTGAATTTCAGTAATATCGTTGGAGCCGTTTCCGAGATTCCGAAAATATATATAGTTTTTAGACATCAGTTGGTCGTGGCTTATAACAATACTCGCGAAAGTGTTTGACTAGTCCGTTCATACCACCAGCCTTCTCAGCCACTACACGTCGCCCTAATCCGTGGTCCGGCCTCACAGCAGGCACACTTAGGACGACGTTCCCCGACGCTAGTAGAGCTTCATATAACGGCGTGTTGACCAGTCACAGTCATACCAACAGCCCTACACTACACGTCGCCTTAAGCCGTGGTCCGGTCTCACAGGAGGCACACTTAGGACGACGTTCCCCGACGCTAGTAGGGCTTCAAACAAGGGAGTGATAACCAGTCACAGTCATACCACCATTCCTTCATTACACGTCGCCCTAAGCCGTGATTCTGCTCACAATGATGATTGAGTAAATAATAAAAAAAAATCGTAGATTTATACTCAGATCTCGCCCAAGAAGACAATGATCAACCTCGCGATATTATAAGAGTAACCGCTGAGGTCCTTGCTGCTTGTTCTAAGTAGAAGCAATTTCCCGAACCAGTAATAGAGTTGACAAAATACAATCTATAATAATACACTCTATTCTAATTTCGAGATTGATTTTTAAATTAAAATACGTTTAAGTTTTTAGATTTAAGTTTTAAGATGATATATATTTTTACACATATTATATCAATTCACAAAGATATTTTAATAGTATTTACGTGGTCATACATATAATAAACATTAAATACCGTATATATTTCTATGTGCAAAATATCAGCAAAAAAATACTGAACATGGGTTTGCAAACTTTTCGTAGTAGGCGTTACTTTGAGGAATTCATAGTATAAAAGTAACAACATAATTACTTTGTTATAATCCACGTTCCCAAAATAACTCTACCATAACTTTTATAATCTATATAAGTATAAGTAATATAAGTAAACCTGTCTCGTCTCTAATTTTTATGTAACCTTGACCTTATTTTGCCTTAAAGAAAATAGGTAAAGGCCAGCTTAGACTCTCCAATGTCGTTTTAAAGTAGTTTCCTTATTTATATATAGAGACACGTGTTAATATAGAAGTACTTTCTCTTAATCGACTTCTTCTCAGTACCCAATAAAACTCTGTTTTATTCCGACCCATATATTTAAGTTGATAGCATCGCCTAGAGGGATCGACTATAATAGACTAATATTTAGACCCGTTAAAGACAAACCAGGAGGTCATACAAAAATTTTGAGTTTGTTTATGTAATTTGCAAAATAATTGCTATCTATGATTTTATGTGCGCGAAATTTAACGTGAATTGAGATGTCTTCAATTTACATCTATACGCTAAAATAATGGAGAGATTTTAAAATTTTATCAACATTTGCTGACTTTGGTACTGAAAATTTGTATTGTCTCTACGTATTTTTTCTTTATACGTCGATAATTTAGACGAGTTACCATAGTAACCATATCTCTAAGAATTCCCACACATTATCGCAGTTTAACTCTACGTCGCTTAGTGTGGATTTCAAGTACTATTACTCAACCTATCAACTATTACTATCAACTGTACCATTAATGGCACGTGACACAATATTTTGGCACGTCAACAAATAATCAAAATACGAGTACTCATATTTTGATTATTTTTTGAATATTAATATTTGTAATTTATAGAATTAGGCGTTACTTTGCGGAGGCCTATAATACAAAAGTAATGAGAATATTATTTTGCTATAATCCGCGATAAAAGGAAATATATGTAATGCTAAATGTAGAGTGTACTATTCGTTCTCATACCTGATACATGCAAAATTTGTAAGAACTCATACACTACGCGACACCGACGGCACAACAATACACAAGCACTGCACACATTCACCACCACAATCTCAACAATTGTTTCATTAATTTTCAATTCTCACTACTTTTATATTAATATTTGTTGTAAATGTACCTTTTCGTATTATATAAAAGCGTTTTGAGTTTATTGATATTATTCATTGTTTTCAAAAAGTACAAAATTGTTAATGGCATTCATTAAACATTCACGCCCTAATCGAAGAATCAAGTCACATTTCCTTGCTTTTATATGGGAGATGTCATTTTGTTCTTCGGATTGGGCGATTTGTTTATAAAAGACACGATGATGCATAAAGGTTTATTTATTTATTTATTGTACATATATACTAAAAAAGAGAAAGACAAAGCAAAATAGCACACGTACAAAAATGGAATTATCCCTAAAAGGGATCTCTTCCAGTCAACCTTTTAATAACAGAAGAAAAAGTATTATACAAGAAAACGGGAAAAAATAATAAGAAAAATAACAAAAAATTATATACATTGATTAATATTTACACACTTTACTCAAAAAAAGATGCAAAAGTTTACTTACACTTTCCTAGAATAATATGACAAAACAACTTTCGTTTTTCGAAAGTACTGAGAATATTTTTGTTGCAAATTTGGCATTCTTACCTGTAAGGCACAGCAGAGGCCATGAAAATGAACTGGCTGTTGTAAATCGCGCTGAACACGATCGCAACCAATATTAGGCAGTAGGTCCTCAGCTGGAAGCGTCCAAGTTGACCCAGCTCTACCAGAATCTCGTCCAAGTTAATATCCTTTACCTTGCTCATCGTGAACTATTGTCTCATGCACTAACAAAAACTCAGTTCAATGGAGCGCGCACCATTTTTTAGATCACCCGTTAACGTATTAAGTTTGTATAATATATACCGCGTTCGTTCACTACAGATGACAACTTGTGTCTGTTCGTTTCGCGGGTCGTCCGCACCGAGGACCACAAGTCGCGATGTAATCTGCTGGCTCTGCCGCGGTTTAGCGTAATTCACAGATAAAAGGACTAAGATTATCGCTTTGGTAGATAATTGTTATATCTAGTATCGAACGGAATATACATTTTTGTTATAACACTTTAGACGTTTACATACATTAGGAATGTTTATTTAATTTTGTTTCACAAATCTGACTGAAACTCAATAACACTTTAAAGAGAATTTTGAAAGTCAAATGAAATTTTAAAGGTAAATCTATTTTTTATAAGTAAACATTTTTTCATTGCTATTCTACGAGTATTATAAATGCGAAAGTTTGTGAGTAGGGATGTATGTTTGTTACAGTTTCACGGCGAATCCGCTGAACCAATGTCGATGAAATTTGGCACAATTATTCCTTATACACCGGAATAACAGGCTATTCAAATTCAAAATATTCTTTATTCAAATAAACATGTAAACAAGTGCTTTTGAATCGTCAACTCTACTGCTGGTTCGGAAAGCTGTTCCTACCGAGAAGAGCCAGCAAGAAACTCGGCGGTTGCTATAGAAATCCTATAGAAATCCTGTTAATTTTACAGGAATAGACATAGGATGACATTGAAAAGCGCTAATATCAACCTATCCCCTATAAGGTCGTAGAGTAGCTATATCCACGCATTCTTATCATCAATGTAATCAACAGTATAATAGGCTTTCTGTATCAGCCTACTTTTTATAGTTATTTTAAACTGCTGTAATAACAAAGCTCTCCAGATATAGCTCTTTTCACCACCCGCTGATCTTTGAGCTTACTTATTCAAATTCAAAATATTCTTTATTCAATTGGATTGTTTTCAGTACTTTTTAATCGTCAAATGTTTTTAAACAAGCTACCACTGATTCGGTTTGCTCCTACCAAGAAGTAGCAGCAAGAAACTCGACGGATAATCTTTTCAACAGATGACTTTTGAACAATGAGCATCCAAGATTCAGGGCCATATGTAATCACTGTCAAGACGCACTGTTAGAACTGTCTCATACTCCTTGCCCTTATCCCACTCTAAGTAGGGTAGGTACATGTTATAAACATGTTGTCACATAATTTGGCTACGTATTTTACGACCGGCCGCCTGTCTGACGAACTGTCTATAAGTAATATGCTTAAATAATTACCTTGCGCGAGCTCCCGCTGCCGAAAATATGTACTGACTTTTGTAGATCGCTGCGAACATCACTACGACTAGAATCAGGCAGAAGTTTTTCATCTGGTACCGTCCGTACTCCTTCAATTCCACTAGGATCTTGTCCAAGTTTATAGTTTCCTCCTTGACTTTTGTCATCTCTTCCAAATAGGACAAAGTTATTATACTAGAGATAGGGGAGTAATACTAAAATCATTCTCCTGCCCTTATCCCACTCTAAGTGGGTCGGCACAACATCTTATAAACATGATGTAGCATAATTTGGCTAGATATTTTATGACCGGCAGCCTGCCTGACATCAACTTACGTTAGTCGCTTTACCGTAGCCGAACTCATTTGGACTCTAGTGGTCTATTCTACTCAGCTGGGTTCCACGCGGCAGGTTAAAACTTAGTCGCCTTTTAAGACACCTCGGTAAGAAATGAGGGTGGTCTATTCTACTCGGACGAATACCACCCAACGGGTCAACCTTAGTTACCTTTTACGACACTTCGGTAAGAAATAAAGGTGGTCCATTCTACTTAGCCGGATACCACACGGCATTAAATACTAAAATGTGTCCATCGACAAAAAGAGAGAAAGTAAGGCTCTGTATCTCTCATTTTTATGTGTGATTAGTCAAAGATGTGTGTGATCTTCCATCTCTGAATTATTGGACACACACACACACACGTGCATGACAATAGCTCCCCTACTATATAAATAATAACCCCACAATGGAAGGTAACGTAGATATTTGGCAATTATAAATCTATTCGCGCATCAAATCAAATCAAAATAATCTTTATTCAAATAAGCTCTTTCAAGCACTTTTGAATCGTCAAGGATCAATATGATTAATGAAGCTACAACTTGTTCGGAATGTTGCTCTTACCGAGAAGAACCAGAAAGAAACTCAGCAGAAGAACATCATTCTATACACTTTCAGAGTTAGTTAAACAACTTTTATAATGTTCTTTAAGTAAATATAAACTGAATATAGTACACAATTGCATTTATAGCACGTTTCATGACGAGTTTGCGCCGCGATAACGCCACAATATAAGGGCATAAATAAGGACATAAAATAATACACATAAATAAGTGCTTGAAACTAATCGGGCTCACCCGATAAATAAGACGTGAGTATAGTGGGTTTCTATACATCAACTATGAACACCACTCACAATAGTTTCAAAATAAAGCTGTTTACATTTATTCTAGCTTAAATAAATAATCTATCAAACTTTACAACTCCAGTCACTTTGACGTGTTTCAGATTTTTCGTATATAAATGCCATCAAAATAGTTTCTTTACATGAAATTGAATGATATTTATTTCGTATTTTCTATTCTGTTCTGTTATATGTTCATACTTATAATATTAATGCAAAAATTTATTACGCTATCTTTCTGTTAGAGTCAATTGTGATACAGGAATAGAATGACATTGAAAATTAACATTTTTATAGTCATAGGGATATGTTTGGACATGATACTCTATATATATATATATATATATATATATATATATATATATATATATATGTCGGATCAGGGGGCCGATTAAGATTAAAATCTTCTAGGTCAGACATATCGTGTGGGCAAAATAAGGCGTGTGGTAATAAACGGGCAGTATAGTATCACAATAAACGATTTAATAATTAAACTTGACACAATCAGAGCAACGAGTCGTAAAACAATTCCCGGACGTGTTACTCGCTCGGCGGCTGGCAGCGAAGTGAACTGTGTTGCCACCGGTCTGCTCGAACATGTCCAGACTTTGTCGAAACGTTATATTGCACAGATAACGCTTGCGGCTCGTTGTTACAATAATGCATTATCTGTACATTCCATAGACAAATGCATTATCTATTACTGGCTACCGACACGGCCATCCTACGAGACACACGTCTCTGTGTGTTAATCTGAAACAAAATACAACACACAGATCATTTGGCTCAGTTACATTGTCCGAACCGCCTAACTTTATTTTAACATTTCAATGACACAATCATTGTTAGTGATATTCAGAGCAAAACTGACTACTAATTGTGTCTCTACACAATTAAACCAATTACATCAACATTCAAGACACTTAAGTTCTACATGTGATCAATGGCTACGCATAGCCCAGTAACCTCCAGTTACTCATCACTGCGAACCCCCACGGGAACGCCTATATGGTTTCCTCTGAAACCCCGACCTCCGCCAGAGTTGCCTGCCTACCGCGTACTCACGGACTACTAAAAGTAGACACCGATTTCTAACGAGCTACGGCTACACGACAACCTCTGGTACGGTCCGATCATCATGTCAACAACTTAAGTACTCTCTTCATCGCCACAACCACTTGGCTCTACAACAACTTCGTCATTTATGCTCTGAATATCCGGCATTTTTCGCAACCTATCATGTGCGTATTTGTAAGTACGCCTGTTGTCACACGAGTTTTCGGCATACTAGTAATAAAATAGTCCGAATAACGAATTAACACACGAATAATTTTCGATTTATAATCTAATGACACGTCGGTATCAATTACGGTAAAATCATTCACGTGGGGTAGTTCTTTAATACAATTAGACGGAATAATATTCTCTGAATCAACTGAGGGTAGTTGAAAATCACAATTATTTACTTCATGTACTTTAGAAATTTTAAATTGAGTCGCGGTCATGTTAACACTAAATCCTTGCAGCAATATTTCGCGACCTAGCATAATATCACTACGCAAATAGACGTCAGGCAAAACATGCAATAAAATTTCGATAAAATTATTATCAATTTCTACAACACACAAAATCTGCACAGTGCTGAGTACACTCGCTTGACTAATGCCTTTTAAAGTAACTATGTTTTGTTCACGTTTTCCACAAAATTTACAAGAGACACTCTCTTTGACAAGTGAACACTCAGCACCCGAATCATAATGAAATGAAAAAATCTGACCTTTATGTTTTAAAGTTCCTGTAGGTGGGTTGACGACACACATGTCGACACGCCTCTCGCTACGGGATGCCTCCTCACGTTCTCCATTAGTACAGCGGGTAGAAATATGACCTTGTTTCCCGCATTTGTAGCAAATAATTGAGCTGGTGCTAGCCTGCTACTGAAGGGTCGACCTTGGGGCTTGAGACACGGTCTGCGACTTCATGGGCTTCTGTTTTATCTCCCTGGGCCTATTAAAACAATCCGCTCGCCTATGTCCAATTTTTCCACAGTGAAAACATTTGATCGAAGGGGTTGGAAAATTCTTCATTCGTTTGTTTTCAAATGTTTGGGGCTCAGGTCCCGCCGTCGACTTACGTTTGAGGTAGGTAAAAGCTTGTAGCTCTTGTTGTAGTCTTTGCCGAGTATTGATTTCCGAAGTAAAAGCCAATCTTTGTAATCTCGAGTCGAACTGTGAAATATGTGCAACCGTTGTTGCCACTACAATCTGCTCTACGGTTAGATTCCTCCAGCGATTAAATAATAGTGACATAACACGGCTCCCGTACGCCGCCAAAGGTTCGCCTTCTTTTGGTTTACTGGTACTTAAATTTATGAGGGCACCCGCAGTAGTTTCTGTAGTCACGAATCTTGCCGTAAATAACTCTTTAAAATCTGTCCACGTCATGCCCGCGTAAGATACTTGGGACAACCAAGCCGACGCTGTTCCTTTGAATGCCTTGCTAATGGTGACGATTAATTGACTACCTTCCATAGGGTTATCAGCAAAACACAGGTCGGAGGTCGCACACCAAGAACGTGCATCTGCGTCGGTTTTATCGGGATCAAATTCGGGTAGATTCACTATGTGGGTAGACGGCTGTGGTTTATTCAGAGCCTCGATTAATGCCTTCATATTCGAATTTTGCATTTCAAATAATAATCGCCATTTATCTTCGCTTCCGCCATTTTCTTCGTCACGGGGTGTGCTCTCGACGTGATGTTCCTCTGCCCGTTCGATCCCCGCTTCTGATGTCGGATCAGGGGGCCGATTAAGATTAAAATCTTCTAGGTCAGACATATCGTGTGGGCAAAATAAGGCGTGTGGTAATAAACGGGCAGTATAGTATCACAATAAACGATTTAATAATTAAACTTGACACAATCAGAGCAACGAGTCGTAAAACAATTCCCGGACGTGTTACTCGCTCGGCGGCTGGCAGCGAAGTGAACTGTGTTGCCACCGGTCTGCTCGAACATGTCCAGACTTTGTCGAAACGTTATATTGCACAGATAACGCTTGCGGCTCGTTGTTACAATAATGCATTATCTGTACATTCCATAGACAAATGCATTATCTATTACTGGCTACCGACATATATATATATATATATATATATATATATATATATATATATATATATATATATATATATATATATATATATATATATATATATATATTATATATATATATATATTATATATATATATATATATATATATATATATATTATATAATATATATATATATATATATATATATATTATATATATATTATATATATATATATATACACATATATATATATATTGTTTGGTTTATTCTTTGCTATGTTGTTACTGACGTTGGGACGATTGGGGATTAGGATTAGTTTTAGTTGGCTGCTACTGAAAATCAGCGTTGGGCTTTCCAGCTCAACAATCGCTGAGTAGCTACCATTTTATAGCATTGCACTGCTTTTATCTGTATGTGTCAACTGTTTGTTTGTTGTATACTTCACTGTGTGTACACTGTTAGAATAGTAGTGCAATTATATAAATAAAGATGTTCTTATTCTTATAAAACTGACAATCTATGGCGACAACAGTCCACGCGAACGAAGTCGCGGGTAAAAGCTAGTAGTTTATATGTTACCCGGCGTATAATGAATAATATATATGGAATAATTTGTTTGTTTATTTTTTCGGTCGTAGGCTGAAGGCAGGGTCACTGCCAACTACGACATTTTTATTGCTTTTGCGTAAAAATTGAACATTTTTAATTAATTCAAATTCAAAATGTTCTTTATTCAAGTAAACTTCATGCAAACAAGTGTTTTTGAATCGTCAACTCTACGGCTTGTTCAGAACACTGTTGCTACCAAGAGTCAGCAAGAAACTCGGCGGTTGCTCTTTTAAAAATATAATTCTTATTACTGGTTACATTTAGTTATTACTTTCTTGTACAGGGTCGGACAGTAGCTACTCGTATATTCACGCATTCTTATCATCTAAGTAATCCTCAACAGTATAGTAGGCTTTCTGTATTAGCCTTTTATTAATAGTGTTTTTAAACTGCTGTAATGGCAAAGCAAAAATTGAGTACAGTATTTTATTATAGAATCTTCTAACCAAACCTTTATGGGTTTGGGTATAAGAATCTAAAATTAAATACCGACTTACATACTACGACATGCAAATAAAATACGACTTACATACTTTGAAAATTACGTAATTTTAAAAGAAAATTGTATTTCGGAAAAGAGTCATAAATACTTAGAAGTTTTATTTACCACTAACCTCGCCCTGACATCAGCAGCAGCAAATATGTACTGACTGTTGTTGATGGCGCTGTACACGATCACCACCAGGATCAGACAGTAGTTTTGAATCTGGTATCTGCCGTACTCGTCTATTTCCACGAGGATCTTGTCCAAGTTAACACTACACTCCCTATCTTTCATCATTCATGTGGTAATCATTGATGTTCCTCGCAATCATTAAGCTATTGCATGATTTATCACTCGAATTTGATAAGCATGGTGTTCTCTATAGGCAATGTTTGGTTAGTTATTTACACACAATAAACTATACAATCGTATATAAAGTTAACATTTTTATATTCCAGGCAAATACAACTTTACAGCTCCCGTCAATTCGACAACTGTCAACCTTTCAGAACATAAAAAGCATGGACGTAGTATATATTGTGTATTCTTTATCCAAGATAAAAAGATTAACATTATTTTATATTCATAAAATTATAGCTAGTATCATAGATAATACACTATATAGGATATACTGGTTAGTATACTGGACCAGGTTGGGCCAAAAGCAGCTCTGTAAGTGAGAATATTACATTAAATAATAGGAAGGAAGAGCAAAATCGTATACTTCTTTTTGTCTAAACAGAATAAAAAAAGAGAGACAAATAGATCACTCTCACTTTATGGTAATATGGCATTATTCAGGCTAGCTAAAATGTGCTATAATTATTCAACTAGAATAGGAATTCTAGTAGAATAATGCAATTTGAACCATTCTTAAATGCCGCTATAATATTCTTTCCTTTTGTTTCTCTTACTGCAATAACACATTACAAATACTATAACAGCGACCGTTCTTTCATCTTTTTAAAGTTTTATTTTTGGTGTGCAGAGACATTCAGAAGACAAATTTTTATATTTTTTTAAATGTTTATGTATCCTTGGTACATTCTTGAAATTAAGTTTGAATTTGTCTTTTCATTTTTCAATATGAATTAATTATCCTTTTTTGTGTTACCTTCATTTCAGCACACTTCCTTTCGGCTGATTTTTCGATCTGATTACCCTATTTTGTGTTACCTTCATTTCAACACACTACCTTCGGCTGATTTTTCGATGTGAATACCCTTTTTTGTGTTACCTTAATTTCAGCACACTACCTTCGGCTGATTTTTCGATGTAAATTACCCTTTTTTGTGTTACCTTCATTTCAGCACACTACTTTTAGCTGTCGGCGAATAGTTACGGGTACTTATGAAATAATCGTTTTGCTCGATACAAGTACAAGAAATGAATATAGGCCCAAATGATTACTGGGTTATCTTGAAGGTCATTGTCTTTTATCTGAACATCACTACTTACTGTCAAGTGAAATCTGTAGTCAAGCAGTTATCATCGATAAAAAAGGCGTTGTATCAATATTTACCTTCATATCAGAAATTCTAAACCTCATATTCAGGATAATATATCCTGAATATGAGGTTTTGAATTTCTGCATTTCATGCAGGAGATAGGAAAGGAGGAATAAGGAGTAATATATACTAATAATTCAACCCCCAACATTGGTTTTGCCTCTAAACACGTGTAGTAAACTGGTGTTCAAAATGTTTACTTGTTCGTTAATAAGGAGCCTATTGTTATATTTTATTATCTCTTGCTGTTATAAAATAACATGCTATAATAATGGAAATGGTAAAGTAAGCATTGACCCTGCCTTCAGCTCCATGGGTTGCGGATTCGATTCCCGCCGAGGGCCAATAGTTTCTATAAAAAAAGTTGTTGGTTCTTCGAGCCTGGGTAATAAAATAATCTTCCTGCCCTTATCCACTCTAAGTGGGATCTCTTCGAGCCTGTAATGTAATTGTATTTAAAAATTATATATGTATATATTCACCAGTTGTCTGTCAACTATAACACAAGTATTAAGTTACTCACGTTGGGGACGGGCGATCGTGTTTGTAAGTGTACATATATTTATTTGATTATGTCGTGTGGTATCCGGCTGAGTAAAATAGACCACGCTCATTTCTTACAGAGGTGCCGTTAAAGGCGACTAAAGTCAGTCGACCCATCGTGTGATATTCGGTTGAGTAGAATAGATCACCCTCATTTTTTACAGAGATGTCGTTAAAGGCGACTAAGGTAAGTTGACCTGCCGTGTGGTATCCGGTTGAGTAGACTCATACCACCCTCTTTCTTACCGAGGTTTCATATACTACGACTACTGTAAGTTGACGTCAGGCAGGCGGCCGGTCGTAAAATACGTAGTCAAATCATATGACATCATGTTTATAACATGTTGTGAAGATCCCACTTAGAGTGGGATAAGGGCAGGAGGATGTTTTTATATCTTTCTTCCTTGTTTTTATTACTCTTAGAAATATAGGTATTAATAAAAACACATATATGTAACATTATTATTACTTCTTTATATGTTCAAATATTATATACAACCAACATCGAATGCGAAAAGTCTACAGTGTACACAGGGAACAACAAGTTTAAACATTTAACATTACATTATATACAGCGTTGGAACAGTACATCTCTATACAAGGAGTAGGTAGTAGGTAGTACCTGGTAGGATCCAGGGTACCAAAAATCTTTATTAACATACCGACAGCCGTCGTGTACACTATCGATATTGGATATGGCTATATTTTATAGACAGTGTACACTGAAGCCATCGGCAATTTTTTCACAAGTTTTTAGGTAATTTATAGTTATTTCACTATAATCCGCGATAAAGTAAATAGAAAATTATGAACAACAATATTTTTTCCTTTGCTTGCTAAATAACTTAAATACTTACTTAATAAATGAGAAGCAATTTTCTCAAAAGTCAACCCATTTTTCGGCGGATTATGGCTAAGTAATTTTACTATTACTTTAGGAATTAAGAGAAAAAAATTGCGAGAAGCTGTATCTGTAAATCAAGTAACCGGAACCTATATTTTTATCTAATTATATAATACGCTTAGTATTAAAGTGAGACTTGGTAGAGCAAGAAAACACTAGTTATTTTTAATAGTACGTATTGTGATATCATAGATTGCATTGAAATAAGGAATTTTTAATTCGGTCTCTTTAATACCAAGCAGGTAATACATACGTTTTACTATTTATTAGGTATCTTCTAGGTTCTTTAGCTCATATTGTATATCTGAATCGCAATTTTGGTCTCGATCCTTTGAAAAAAATTCTATTTTTTTTTTATTGTTTTAGTTATTTGCTCAAAAGTTTCACCTGGTAATTACCAAAAACCCTGAATGGACTATAATAAAACTATTTGTTTTGAAATATGTACATAATTGACACTTACGTCAAATGAATGAATTAACAAGAGACCTTTAATATATTGGTCGATTCGATAAGATTCCATTTACATTGTTTGTAACACGCCTTTAATATAATTTATGACAGGTCATTATAATATATCGGTGAAACGAATCCAGACAAATTTATACTAACTCATTACGAGTATATTTTTGCAATCTCCTACTTAAGTAATTAATATTTATATAAATACGTCATTTCTAAACGTCTATCATAGTTTTAAAAACAAAAATATGTATATTATTTCGTCATAGTTACGATATAACTAATTTAAAATAATAAAATTGATTCAAAAACACCCGTAGTTGTATAAACAAAAATATTGGTACACCCTCACCATTTAGGAGTCAGTAAGTCTACGTCTTGCAAAATGTAAAACCGAAACTCAAGGCGGTTACAAGATAACTTATAACATCACCGCTTCCATATTGATCTACTTTATTAGTATAACAAATGATTCAAAAAATATCGTCATCATTTTCCTGCCCTTATCCCACTCTAAGTGGGGTCGGCACAATATGTTATAAACATGTTGTCACATGATTTGGCTGCGTTTTTACGACCGGCCGCCTGCCTGACGTCAACTTAACTTAGTCGTATTTTACGACGCCTCGATAAGAAATAAGGTGGTCTAATCTACTTAACCGGATACCACACGGTGAGTCAATTTACGTTAGTCGCCTTTTACCATATCTCGGAAAAAATGAGGTTGGTCAATTCTAGTCAGCCGGATACCACACGACGGGTCGACTTACCTTAGTCGCCTTTTACGCACCTCAGTAAGAAATGAGGGTGGTATTATTCTATTCAGCCGGATGCCACACGGCGTACTTTATTAGTATAACAAATGATTCTAAAAATATCTTTAATTCAAATTCAAAAGTTTGAGTAAAGTCTACTTTTACATTTAATTCTATAATTAAATTAAAAAAATAAAACAACTGTTTATAAATGGCAGTTGACACATAAATGTACATGGTCCTTTACAAAATGGTCACAAATTTAACGATAAGTTAAGTTAATAATTTTAGAATAAGTTACGTTAATTTCAGTTTAAAAACACTTTTAAGCATATATACATGGAAATTATTGAGATCAATCTTTTCGTCCGTAAAAAAGAAAAAAAAAGATAGTTATATTGGAAAAAAATATTTTTATAACATGTTACAACATATAACTGTTTATCAGACAAGTAATTAGGTTTAAAGATTAATGGTAACCATGTTTTATCACCATTCTATGAGAACAGTAAATCGCATGGTGGTAGAGCTTTAGCAGAGTCAAGGCATGATAGCAAAGAACTGTTATTGTTCTGTGTCTGTAGTTAAATTGAAACTCGTGTTCACGTTGCTCTTGTTATGATTTTCTTCATAAAAGAAATCGTAAACAAGAAATATGCAGAAAAAACAACGCTGGTCTAATCTAGACTGACGCGTCAATTATAGGGTCACTTGAGTCCGCTTGATTGCGCTCAAGTTCGTTAGAATGTGTATCAATCCGCAATGAACATATTCGCACACATTTTGCGTGACCTGTTTTTCTAGACAGAAATTTATGACTCAAATCTAGATCTGAAAACCTAGAAATACCCGTCAATATGTCATGCATTTTATTCCACGTTTCTACTATAAAATTGCACTCGCGCAAGCTAACAACGATGGTATGCAACGGTAGAATCCTATGCACTGTGGTCAGGATTAGATATAATCCATAAGGTGATACATATTATAAAACAAAGCAGCCATTACAGCAGTTTAAAAACACTGTTAAAAAGAGGCTGATACAGAAAGGCTACTATACTCTTGAAGATTATTTAGAAGATAAGAATGTGTGGATATAGCTCTCTTTGAACCTGTACAAGACAGTAACGACATAATGTAAATAGTATTAAGAATTATATTTTTAAAAGAGCAACCGCCGAGTTTCTTGCTGGCTCTTCTCGGTAGGAACAGCTTTCCGAACCAGCAGTAGAGTTGACGATTCAAAAGCACTTGTTTACAAGTTTATTTGAATAAAGAATATTTTGAATTTGAATTTGAAAGTCCCTAAAAGCTGTCTGTCTGTATGTAATCGATTTTATCGAAATCTACTAAACGGATTTTTGTAAGGTTTTTACTATATTTTATATAGTGGAAATCTTGAAGAAGGTTTAGGTGAATAGTTAATTCTTTGATACGGCAAAACCAATTTTGATGACACTCTTACTGGAAGATAGAGGAGGTTGTAGCAAAATATATAGACTACTTTTTATTATACAATTCCCATGGGATCAGGATTTACGCGGGAAAAACTTTGTGTCTCACTACATTCCATGCAGGCGAAGCAGAGGACTAGTTTAGTCGATAATATCGTTGTCAAAAACTAAATTAGGCTATGGAAAAAAAATGAATTAATATAATGATTAGGTATGGTTTAACAAATGATAAAATATTTCTGTAGTATAAGCCTATATTTTATTATTTTTAAAATACCAAATTTTCGATACAGTGAGATTTGAGGCGCTTATCGGCATTTGTGGTATTTTCCAATATTGTGTAATTTTGGAGTATCTTTATCAGGAGCATTAACATTTTTATAATATTAAATACAATATCTCTACTGATATAATAAAAATATTTTCGTTTAGTTAGAGATGCTTTTACAAGGCGATAATTGTTAATGTGAAAAAAAAATGTGAAAATTAATAATTTTTCTTGTCAAGAAATAAAATATTTATATTTTACTTAAAATATTTAATTATCGTTTCGCCCCGCAACCGAAACATCGTCAGGAGATAGATTTCACGACAAAATCGCAAAGCTTTTCTATGTGTTATTACGAATCCTGTATGTATCAGATATGAAAACGGATTGTCCACTCTACATTTATCATTATATATATTTTCATTGTACTTCATCGCGGATTATAGCAAAATAATTATATAATTACTTTTGTATTACGGATCTCCGCAAAGTAACGGCTACTTCTATAAATTATTTAAAGTCGACGTTATATAAAATCCACGTGTACACAGAATAAGGAAAATTCTATTAATACATTAAAATATATAATAAACTTTGAAGGTCACAACATGATCATTGCTCGGTTATCGTGTTCGTGATGGGAAATTTATAGTGCGAGAGCCCACGGTATCTATGAGACACGTGAATGGTTTAAAAAATTCTTATTACATACACAATTATAAAAAAAAATAGTTTGCTATAAACTACGATGAAACAATATCTATGTTACGTAGAATGCACTGTCCAAAACCTTACACTTATAAATTAATTACCCGCAATCGCTTAAAACCACCATTACCATCACCACGTTGCACTATCATAGCGCACATGTAGACACCACGTCATAACCGAAGCACTATAAGTGGGCTCAGGCCTCAGTGCGAGTTTTCATAGCACTCATCATACAAATTCGCGTTAGCGTAACGCCAATTTGTATGACGCTTGAACAGCGGTCAGTAGATGTCGCTGTTGACGTCATATAACTTAGTTACACTACTGCGAACGGCTTGATTAAGAAAAAACGCACTAAGCACACTGGAGACAGTAAAGTAACACGTAATTCTATACACTTTTCCGAATTTTTATTATTATGTAATTTATGCTTCTCATGACATACAACATTTTACAGTAATGAAGTACATTAAACTGATTAAGTAATTGATCGTAAAATTAAATTAATAACACATTATCCCTCTAAGATTGTCATTTTATTAAAACCTTATATCATAGATGTTGGAATAAGAATGTATGAATTTGTTTGCTTTTATTTATACCTGCAACTTCATTCGCTTATGCATTGTTTTATTCATATCCCGAATTTTTTATCCTGTATTTCCGTCTGTATACCCGGTATATTATTTTAATTTGACCAAAATTTATCAATATTGATTAAGCTGATTAAGCGTGATAGCGTAACAGATAGATGGACAGACTTTAGCATTAAAAATATTAGTATGTTCCTATATACGGATGAATAAATAAACTACAATTCAAATTTTCGAGTTTATTTTTCTCGGAATTTTCAGGCTGTAATTTTACACAAGTGTCTTTATCATGTAAATCTTTGCATTCTTCGTGATTTACACGTTTTAATTAAATTTAAAATCTATCACAGAGGTAAAATATTTAACTTAAACTTCCCAACTCTAAAAGTACGATATGAGGATGTAAAATACCGTGAGCTCTTCGACTATCTATTCCGAAATTGCCTATCAGTATATCAGTAATAACGAATCTTTACAAAAACATAATGTACTTATACAAGTTTGCTCACAACTGGTGCAGTTCGCCCTTATGAAGGGTCAATTCCAAGGCATTAACTATCTAAGTATCAGTAACAGTTAAGTTTCTATGTACATACAAATTATACCGTATACACCAACCTGAATAATCCTATATTCAAATATAATATCTCGAAATAAACAAATTTTACTTAGGTCAGAGTAAAAGACAATAAAATACAGCCAAAATTAATACAACAAACAAATGGCATATTTTTTTATTCACAATTGTTTTGTTATTAAATGAATATCATTAAAATTAGCTTTACTTATGCAAAGATATGACCTAAGTCAGTTTTGTTTGAATATTAGAACACTTTACTTGAAGAACAATATAGTGTTTTAATTTATAGTGAAGCTTATACGTAGACTTTTGTTTTTATCAGCGAAATTAACGTTTACCAGTTATATTAATAATTAAATTGGACGTTATACAAGTTAACGTATAATAACTATTATTTCTACTTAACTTATACGGTAATCAGCAAACTTACACCATACTTAATAAACTTTTAAAAGAGGTAATTTTCAAACCTTGCTTAAAAATAAAGTTATATAATGACGAAAATACACACACTAGCAAATCTATATGTACTTAATTTGCATGCGTTTAACTTTAAAATATAAAAGAAAAAAAGTAGCATATATATATTCACAAGAAAATTTGTACATGAAATTTTTACACTTACTAGTTACGTTTTTATTCGATTCAAACGAGGTTTATTAAATGACAAGAATTTTATACGATTCTTTTAATAAATTACAAATTTCAAAAGTTAAAGTGCTATAAATAACAAGTACATATCAAAACTTGACCATTTTACCTAAACATAGTATACAAAGTGTATGCTATTTCTAATCGTTTGTGAAACGACAGCTTTCTCAAAATCTGAGCTACATATTTTCAGTAACTGACATTTAAAAATATAGTATATTTGATTTTTACTTGAAATGTCGCCTAATGCTAAAAGTCCTCATCTGCATAGAAAAGGCTGTACCATATTTGTATTTTCAGACAAAATTTAAGTAACATGACAATTTCTTGTTACGACGACGTTGTCACAAATTTTGTTCTGAGTTATAGCCCATAAGTCATTTGTTGGGACAAAGTTAGGAGAGGCCATTTCAGACCCCATGGCATCGTTAGTGCATATTTAATGTGCATGTAATAAAATTTATTCAATAGCAAATAAACATTAAAAATATATGAAGTGATGTTTTTATGTGTCGAACAATATGAACTAACATCATCGTCGAAGGCAATAGATTTTACGATACAAAGGAAAATTTAAGAGGAAAATAGCTGAATAATTATTTGAACTCAAGCAATTGCCTCACAGAAAATTATAGTATATAAATATTAAGAAGTACATAAAATATAATGCTTAAAATAGAGCTATAGTGTAAAATGTTATTCTTATCTAAACACTTGAATATTATATACTATTTATTAGAAAGGAAAATAAAAATATATAATCTATAAAAAACGTAGAAATTGAAGGAGATATTAGTTTCATTGATGATATCAGTCAGGTGTTAAGAGCTAACGTTTTCCACGTTATATACAGTACAGATTAACAAGTGTTTATCAGAAGAAGAAGAGAAGAAGTTATAGATAAGTTGTTATAGATAGAGAGAGATATGAAAAATTAAAAACATCGATCGACTAAGGACTCATGACGCCGATTTGCAACTAAATATTATAGGGAACATAACAAGCCAAATCCACAAACAGAATGCGACGAAGTTAACCTGTAGAACCACATACCGAAACGAGCAACAACGATTGAGGAAAACAAGCGACGAAATAAGGCGAAAACTTGCCTTTCCATGCAAATCCTATTAATATAACTTTATGAACCAGCTGAAGATATTCCCTTTTGATTCCAACTACCGTCCATAATTTTACTACGACGTATGGAACCTATAGAACTCTATGCTTCAAAATAAGTTTTGCTTTGACTTATTTTTGCATGAGCTCCCATGCACCCATTGCTTCATCGCATCTGGTTTATCAGTTCATTTTTCCGTCCCATTTAGCTATATCTACGAGATATATTGAGAGTTTTGCCCTTCGATTCTTAACTGTAAGAATATGCGTTACCCTATAAATAGATATACCAAATCAAGACTTTCCTTCCCATGGATTTTGGGTCACATATCTATATTTCTAAATACTAACCAAAGTTCCTTTCACCTTAAACGAGAATAAGACAATGTGTGATCCTATAGAACAATATACAACACTAAGCGTTGCCTTCTTATGCGTTTTGGACAAAATCTTACACACATATTTCATTTTCGCATCCAACATCAAGGGGTTGAGTGTGGAGAAAATATGAAAGATTTAAACAAAGGAATGGGAAAAGCACGTATTTTGACAAACTTACTTGACTTTTTTGACGTACTTTACCAAAGCTAATAAATTGCAAACATTTATAAAGATCATTATTGTGAAGACGAACTTATCGACAAGTGCAGGGTTTATTACTTTAAGCGACATTCATGGAATTTGATTGAGGAATCCCCGTTGAATTACTTATTTTATTGATTTTTAATTTAATTGCATTCAATAATATTTCCAACGAGCATAAATTAGTTCTTTTTTGTACCAGTGTTGCATCTTACGTAGAGTTTAGAGATTTTTTGTCATCACACCAGAAATAAGTTTAATATTTATAAGTTTTTATATATAAGTGAGTTGTTTTAGTTTTAGACAAAATTTATTTGTGAAAACTTGTAATTGGCTTATTGTATTTCTATTGTTTTGTGTATATTTAATATCGCTGTTTCCTGTAAAATAAAATAAAATTAAATTAGATAATCGATGATTTGATACAACAAAATACAGTTTTTTTTATTAACGAAAACTGAATGAAATGAAAGAAACATGTTTGCTTACAAAAACATTTTTGCTTGAATGCAAAAATAACACTACAACAATAAAAGTAAACACAGTACTTTAACTATAGATATAATTTTAACTCTAGCAGTGTACATAATTCTTACTCTATAATTACAGATGGAATGGCTTGTAGTAGACAACGTGACACGTTTCGTATATTAATTATTTCCATAACTTATCCTTTTGCGTATATCCGATTTAACGTGCAAATTTCGGTTTTTTGGCTCTGAATGCCTGGTGTGAAAGTATTTTGAAGATGCCTATATTCCAAAATTTAGTTATTTTTGGAAATTGAATTTCGGCTCAAATTGCGCCGATTTTACTACTACATTTGCTGCAATTCGGTTTCTAGTATGAAATATGTCGTTGAAATAGTTATACCCAACGAAAACTTATTAGAGACATCCGCAACGGTAACCAAATAAAATTGCGGGGCGGTAATAAAGGAAAAAACGGTAATAAAGGTCATACGGTAATAAGGTTAATAAAGGTCAATTTATAAGCCAAAGACTCCAGTGGATTTCCGATTCATTCCATATTTGATTATCATTCCTCTATCCCAAAATTTACGAAACTTATGCAAACGATCATAATTTTCAAACCTGATTTAAAAATTTCGGACTACCTTACCAAGACTAGCTGAAGATATTATTAAAACAGGTTTAATCATTTGATAGTTTAATGTACAGATTATTAATAGGTAAAGTTTTTTATCGTTTGTCAACAGAACACAGGCAACATATGATAAGAGTTTTGTGGTATATTTTTACACTTGAGATTGCTCAAAATATCATTCAAAATTTCCGTCAAATATCACACGCCAAGGGAAGACGTAATAAAACCATAGAGTTATCATACTAGAATAGGTAAGATATACTAGAATGGGACATAATACAATTAAGAAAAATCAAATTAGGATGATCTGTCTCTTTTTATTATGTGTGATTAGACAGAGATGAAGTATACGACTGTCTCCATCTCATTATTTATTGTCATCACTTATAGACCTGCCTACGGCTCCCCTATTCTAGTATTAATAACTCTATGTATAAAACACATACATTCATTACAATTTCCATTTTAGCTGTCGCAAACGCAATTCAAATGTATAATAACCAAGGGAATTTAAGTCTATTGTATATATGAACATACTCTGATCTATGTGATACTGCAGTATAAAAGAGTATATTATCTGTACCAGGGCTTCTTAAACTTTTTTATATAGCGACCCCCTTTAAGCTTAGGAAATTTTAAACGACCCCCTCCTCCATATAATGAAATATAAATTAATCGTAGATGTAGATGTAATATCGCACTATTTTACAATGTAAATAACAGTTTTGCATTGCCACTTTTTTCAAAAAATAGTTATAATAAAACTACAATAGTATTTTGTATGATTTTTTTTTTGTATTTATATTTGTACGTAGTGTGTATACTAATTTTAAAATTTTTTTATAATTGTTGTAAACTAACCGATCATAAATTTAATTAAATTTAATGAAAAGGGGTAATGAAGGAACTTAGGAGGAGAAATATCAATAAATCTTTGTGAGAAAAGTTCTTTAAAGGACAGCTGCAGCCATGTAGTTGTATCAATAATAATTGAAAAGTATCAGATCTTTGAGAGGCCCCTTTCAGTAGTCTCGCGACCCCCCTGGGGGTCGCGACCCACAGTTCAAGAAGCCCTGATCTATACCAATATATAAAGCTGAAAAGTTTGTTTGTTTGATTGATTGTTTGAACGCGCTAATCGCAGGAACTACTGAACCAATTAAAAAAAATTCCAGTGTTATATAGTTCATTTATCGAGGAAGGCTATAGGCTATTATACCATCACGCTAAGATGAATAGGAGAGGAGCAGCAATAAAAAATAATACGAAAACGGCAAAATTTAAAGCTTTCCTTGCGTAATGCGTTAACGGTAATAGTTATTCAAAAATCATGTATTACAAAATTGTTCCCCTCTAAAATTCCTAAATAAACGTCCGCGACAGCATATGTCTAGCTTTTAAGGTTAACCCACTGTAACCATTTTCATGGTTACCAAAATACTATATTACGGTTTTAATCTTTATACGCGGGCGGAGCCGCTGGCGATTGCTAGTGATTATAAATTTAAATTTTCCCAATTTAAATTGCGTCAATGACCGTTATACAATTTTCATAAACAGCAGCAGGGTCGTCTCGCTTACTCCTTGGGAGTAGGCGGGGTACGGGCCTCGAGGCGTACCTCCTTGCCCGGGCAGTTCCTTGCGGGCACTTAAGCCCGGTCTGTGTTTCGGCCGTAGGCCGAGGTCACCTAGGTGACCTAAGGGATGTCTGGTTCGGTGGGGAGGTCTGGGAATGGTAGCTCCCAGACCTCAGAGTCTTCTTCAGGTGGTCCTAACTCGGGTGGTGTCATGTCCGGTGGTGTCAAATCCGGTGTTTTCGCCCTCTCGCCCATCGCGTCGTCCTTTTTTCATAAATAAGTCTGTTTCATAAGTTTTTGCAAACGAGTAATAGAGGGCGCTGTACTTAAATAAATCTAGTAATTACCGCCTTAGTGACCGCCTAAGTTAGTTAAGAGTTTATGTTCTCATGTAAGTAGCCATTGGCTTTTTTTGAGAATAAATGATTTAAACCTAAACCTAAATCACGATACTGTATGTGGAATAATTTGTCGCTTATGTTATACTTATTACTGATGATGGAATTACCTGTTACCGGGAAAACTTTACAAAAAACACTATTCTATAGAAACAACGTTTTGTTGAAAATTTCAGGTCAGTCCATACATACAGTGTCCGAACTTTGCGGACACAAACATACATAAAAATATAGACAGTTTCATATTAAATCTTGGCATTCATTGTGATTAGACTCTACAAAAGAACCCAGTCATATTTGAATTACGTTTGTCAATTACACGGTTAGAGTTAGTTAATATTAACGTATTCCTTATATATACAAATTTCGTGTATCTGTCTGTCTCTCCATTCAACGACTGCAGCACTTGATTCACTCAGGTCATTCACCACCACGTGGAACCCTGAAGCAAACGAATTACTAAATTTTGTCTTTATTTATGACCTACCCACTTAAATATATGCGATCCGGCTTCAAGGACCAACTTGGTAGTAATATGGTCCTTCGAGCCACCTGTGTAGTCTAATATAATTAATATTTACTCTCTGGTAGATCGAGTTTTAATTATTTTTTCCAAAATATTAACCCAGGTTGGTTTCTCGGAGGTTTGTTAAAACGTTAGCTATGTTTTAGTTAGTATATTTCGTACAAATACCATTTTAAACAAAATCGAGAAAATCATAGCATTACTGGTCAAGAGCTAACGGTCATTATAACGTTTATTATAATAATAAGTGAATAGGACTAAAACAAAGCATTCTTTTAGATTTTGTCTACGATGTTTTTAGAACTTTAATTAAGGACACTAATCATAGCAATTTTAGGAACAAAACTAACCATAGAAACTTCAAAAAAATCTAGATAAAAATAAGTTTTACATTAAGCCTTTATTGGTCTGTCGAGCCGGATCGCAGGTTTATCAACTTTGTAGGCTTTTTAAAAACGGGTTCGGTTTCAATTCAGCTATTTTAGTCATTTCATTTAATCGTTTCTGTCTTGTATAAGGTAGAACAATATCTATATCCACGCATTCTTATCGTCTAAATCAGGGCTTCTTAAACTGTGGGTCGCGAGACTACTGAAAGCAATAGGCGTCGCAAAGATCTGATACCTTTCAGTCATTATTGATAGAACTACATGGCTGCAGCTGTCCTTTAAAGAACTTTTCTAACAAAGATTTATTGATATTTCTCATCCTAAGTTCCTTCATTACCTCTTTTCATTAAATTTAATTAAATAGATTTTATTAAATTGATGATTGGTTAGTTTATAACAATTATAAATAAAATTTTAAAATTAGCATATACATGTCGGCGCGTGACCAGGCTGCATGCCTGCATCCATTGCCTCTCCGTGAAGAAGCCAATAAAAACAAGAGGAAACTCACAAAAATACTAAAAACTCGTAGAGAAAACACTTTTATTCAATTTTACAACTTGAACTGTCTTTAACCATACATGAATCATTGAATGCCGCCTTAATGCTACCCGCCCTTTTCTTAAGAATGGCGCCATTCTAGTTACAATCGATTTAGTTACCATTTTCTCGGTACCTATATTTATTTTGAATAGTTGTAAATTACAAATATAGTCACTCTTCCAATTTAAACACCCTTTCTTTTATAACATAATTTTATCACATAGTTAATGATATTTAAATATTTTATTTAATATAAAACTTATCAATGACAGGAAATGTGTAGTCAATTGTTAAATTATTTATTCCAGAATTCAAGAAAATGTAAAGTACAGTCTTAAATAGTTTTAATATATAGAGATATTATTTTTAAATGAATTTATGTAATACAATCAATAATTTTAATTAATGAAAGATAGTTATTAATATTTAACACATCAAAACAATCATAAATCAAAACAATGTTCATTTTAAATAAAATTAGTATTTACAAATCAAATAACTGATAATTTATTTAATTATTATTTATAGTATTTGCCTATATATAAGAATTATTGAAAACAATCTAATTTTATATATAAGAACTATTATGACCAAAATTAAAATACAAATAAGGACCTGATTAATTAAAAGAAGCATATATAAAGATTATAATTACTTAATTAATCCTAAAATAATTAAACAATTGGAATTTAATAATTCTATACATTACAATTAGTCTTAAATATTTAAAAACTAATAAAGATCTCTAAATTCATCGGATTAGTACCTTCGATATTCAATAGATGTCGCAGCTGAATTTTACAATTTGATGCTTAGAGTCGCTGCTAGATGGCGCTATTTGATAGCGCCCACACGGCCATACTGACTCAAGCGCGCTCTCTGCGCTTACCTTAGCTGTTAATTCTTTTTTTTTTTAATTTAATAACGTATCACCAATAAATACAGAAATACAATTTACCTTTGTTAAATATTATCCTTATATATTAATTTTTACAATAAATATCAGGAAACTTACCTAACCAAAACTTAACAAAACTACAATCATTTGAACTTTTTCATTACAACCAAATCATTATACATCAACATCAAAATCGCTTAAAACGTCGTATTTGATTATTTTATTAACAACATCAGTTATCATCATCATTTAGCGACATCGAAAACGTTTTACATCAAAACATTTAACATTTAACTCAACATGCTAATAAAAATCATTTAACATCAGAATTATTTAACAACATAAAAACCAAAAATAATTTTATTACCCCACAAATACGAATGGCATCACCCTGGGATGAGCGCACAAGGCATCACCCCTACGGGATCTAGCCAAACCACAAGGCATCACCCATACGGGATCTAGCCCTCACACAAGGCGCACCCTTACTGGGATCTAGCCTTCACATGGCGCACCCACACTGGGATCTAACCATCACACGGCGCACCCATACTGGGATCTAGCCATCATACAAGGCGCACCCTTAACTGGGATCTAGCCTTCACATGGCGCACCCACACTGGGATCTAACCATCACACGGCGCACCCATACTGGGATCTAGCCATCACACAAGGCGCACCCATACTGGGATCTAGCCTCCAAGACCGGGAAAAGGAAACGCGCGTTGGCCAGACGGCGTTATAAGGAAGGATAGTTGGATAAGGTAAGGTGAGATAAATAAATAAAACGCAAATCCATATTTTTTTATTAATTAGAAGCGTTTAAAACAGGCAAACCAGAAGGTAGGTCATAGTTATTACTATGCCCACACGGCCGATCCATCACTCAAATTATTGTCAAAACGGTCTACGTGACGGCGCGAGAGTAACACGAAATCACCAAATTTTTTTAAGCAAAAAATATGCAAAAGTAAAAAAAACCTTTATTTTTAAGAAATCGCTCGTCCATCCTTTTTTTTTTATATCTATAATTCAAACAAAAGACTAGAGATCATTAAATAATTCATCACTGTTGATTTTTAAATCGGTATTAAACATTTTTTTTTTTTTATAAAATTTCCTTTTGCCTCTTTGTAAATATCAGAACGTTAAGGTTTGTGATATTTAAATATTTAACTGGGAGTCAAAAATAGTTCGAACTGAAGAAAATTTATAATTTAATAATAAATTTAATGTTAATAATAAATATTAAACTGCAGGTTTTTTTTTTAAACGAATCACTTGAAGAAACGTGATTACCGGTAAAAAGTTGGTCTGAATTAGTAATATCGATATCGATTAAATTTCGTATCGTTAATTACAGTGAAATTACTTCACTAGTAAATAAAACAAATCTCATTTATTTTTTATTAATGCTATCGCCAAGACCTTTCAAAACGTCGAAACCAACTAGTAAGTTAAATCGTATTTATGAATCTAACATATTAAAATTATATTCAATGGGAGTATAGTTGTTGTTACTAAATTGGTTATATTCAGATTCAAAATGATAGGTTACCCCTATAATTCCTAAAAAGATAAAAACCACCTTTGTTAATGAGCAATCCGCCCCAGTGTTAAATTTATACTAATATATAAAGCAGAAGAGGTTGTTCGTTTGTCTGTTTGTTTGAACGCGCTAATCTCATGGACCAATTTAAAAAATTCTTACAGTGTCAGACAGTCCATTTATCGAGGAAGGCTATAGGCTATATAACATCACGCTAAGATGAATAGGAGAGGAACAGCAATTACAAAATATAACGAAAACAAAACTTAAAGCTTTCCTTGCGTGCGTTGAGCAAACGGTAAAAGTTATTCAAAAATCATGTATCACAAATTTGTTCCCCTCTAAAAGTTTTAAATACAAGTCCGCGACATCATATGTCTAGCTTTTAAGGTTATCCCACTTAACCATTTTTATGGTTATCAAAATACTATATGACGGTTTCAATGTTTCCACACGAGCGGAGCTGCTGGCAATTGCTAGTAGATAATAAAATTACCTACTTTTTCCCCTTTATCATATTGCGATATGAATTAGAGGGCTGATAATTGACGTTTTTATTTTGAGTCATCAAACGTTCATTATTTTGACGCCGGAAGCAATCTTTTTCAAGATGACCCTTCAGGTGACAATAATCACATTTTATTACTCCCTCACTATTTGAATTTTTTGTATTTGGTTCATGAATATATGAAACTAAAGTACTAGAATTCAACTCATATTTACAATCACGAGAACGATGTCCAGGCTTATTACAAGTAAAACAAGTAATTGCCTCCCTCCTAGAAGGACCGGGTTCGAGGAAGCAATTTTTTTTATTATTATCTAATCTTTCCATTTTAGGGGCTGCTATTTTTCGTTTGCGAAAAGTTTTTAAAACTGATATTAATTTGGGGAAAGAATCAGGCGTATTTCGTAATAACTCAGATCGTACAAACTCAGGACAAATACCTGTGATTAAAGCGTCTACCATTTCTGCATCCGAAGCCTCTGGCCTGACCCTTTTGAACAGAGTCCACGCTGTAGTGGCGTACTCAGCATAAGTAGTCTCTTGTTCTGAAGTATATGCCCTCCATTTTTGGACATCATCGGCATATCGGAATTCCCTGGCAAAAGTTTGTATTAGTTCGCTTTTAATTTGATCCCACGTGGTAGAACTAAGAGACCACGTATCGGCCCATTTTCTTGCTCTTCCCTTTAACTGTAATATCGCCTTCGTACGGGCTTCATGCAATGGAATATTGTATTTCGAAATAATCTCATCGACATGAGAACACCAACACCTTATATCATGAGATCGTTCATCTGGATCAAAGGGGGGCAAATAAAAGTCGTGACGATATCGAGATGGTAATTCCACAGAAGAAAAAGCGGCAGTGACAGCACTAACCGCTGCTTGTTTAGTAATATTATTAACGAGGCTCATAACCTGTTCCATGGTGAACGTAGGATCTGGAGGGTGTGGTACCGGATCACCGGTTGGTCCCACCGCTGCTGTCGGCGCGTGACCAGGCTGCATGCCTGCATCCATTGCCTCTCCGTGAAGAAGCCAATAAAAACAAGAGGAAACTCACAAAAATACTAAAAACTCGTAGAGAAAACACTTTTATTCAATTTTACAACTTGAACTGTCTTTAACCATACATGAATCATTGAATGCCGCCTTAATGCTACCCGCCCTTTTCTTAAGAATGGCGCCATTCTAGTTACAATCGATTTAGTTACCATTTTCTCGGTACCTATATTTATTTTGAATAGTTGTAAATTACAAATATAGTCACTCTTCCAATTTAAACACCCTTTCTTTTATAACATAATTTTATCACATAGTTAATGATATTTAAATATTTTATTTAATATAAAACTTATCAATGACAGGAAATGTGTAGTCAATTGTTAAATTATTTATTCCAGAATTCAAGAAAATGTAAAGTACAGTCTTAAATAGTTTTAATATATAGAGATATTATTTTTAAATGAATTTATGTAATACAATCAATAATTTTAATTAATGAAAGATAGTTATTAATATTTAACACATCAAAACAATCATAAATCAAAACAATGTTCATTTTAAATAAAATTAGTATTTACAAATCAAATAACTGATAATTTATTTAATTATTATTTATAGTATTTGCCTATATATAAGAATTATTGAAAACAATCTAATTTTATATATAAGAACTATTATGACCAAAATTAAAATACAAATAAGGACCTGATTAATTAAAAGAAGCATATATAAAGATTATAATTACTTAATTAATCCTAAAATAATTAAACAATTGGAATTTAATAATTCTATACATTACAATTAGTCTTAAATATTTAAAAACTAATAAAGATCTCTAAATTCATCGGATTAGTACCTTCGATATTCAATAGATGTCGCAGCTGAATTTTACAATTTGATGCTTAGAGTCGCTGCTAGATGGCGCTATTTGATAGCGCCCACATACACTACATACAAATATAATTCATTTAATTAATATATATTTAATATATATTATGGAGGAGGGGGTCGTTTAAAATTTCCTAAGCTTGAAGGGGGTCGCTATATAAAAAAGTTTAAGAAGCCCTGGTCTAAATAATCCTCAACAGTATAGTAGGCTTTCTGCATCAGTCTCTCTTTAACAGTGTTATAAAAGTGTAGAAACCGGTCCTTCGAGCCGGATGCAAGTGACCACTGACCGTGATCAGAGCGGCAGTCGGTCGGCGGAGAGCGCGGCCAGCGGGTGCAGCGCCAGCGCCGCGGCCGCCGCGTCCGCCGCCGCCGCCGGCTCGCCCAGCGCGCCCAGCACCAGCGCCAGGCGCCGCCACGTGTCCGCGCGCGCCGGCTGCAGCGCGCCCGCCTCGCGCAGCGTGCGCTCCGCCAGCCGCAGCCAGCCCAGGCAGTAGTACGTGGCGCCTGCACCGATATGACTATGTCACGTATACAGCAGGAACCGACAAGCTTGCGGCTCCTGCTTTGCGCCGCGCAAGAGTGCCTAACTCGCTTGTGGGTTTGGTATAAGATTCTATAATAAAATTACACAATCAATTTCAGCACTGCCATTACAGCAGTTTAGGCTAATACCAAAAGCCTCTTTGAACCTGTACGAGAGAATAACGACTTAATGTAAATAGTATTAAGAATTATATTTTTAAAAGACCAGCCTCCGAGTTTCTTGCTGGCTCTTCTCGGTAGGAACAGCTTTCCGAACCAGCAGTAGAGTTGACGATTCAAAAGCACTTGTTTACAAGTTTATTTCAATTTGAATATTTATCACTAACTATGCCAGCAGCTTCGCCCGCGAGAAAATCAGTTTCACAATTTTTCCCCGAATTCAAATTTTGAATATAAAAGTGGTCATCGTGAGTTAATTATAAAGAATTTTAAATAACTTTTTCCGTTACTAAGCGCACGCAAGAAAAACTTTAAATTTTCGTTTTCGCAACATTTTTTATTGCTGCTCCTCACCTATTCATCTCAGCGTGATGTTATACAGTCTATACCTTTGTTCGGTGCATATTAACACCTTACACATAACAGCATAAATACGGACGCGTGGCGCCACCGCATTCAGTTTGCATTTGTCTCCAAGCACCGCGAACAGCGCGCGCCCCCCGGCATTTATAGTCTTAGTAGCATTAGTTTATAGTAGCATAGTTTAAGTAATCAATTATCATTAGTTTTATTATATATTTGGGTAGAAAACAATTCTTCTCCTTACATTTTGGTCCTTCGAGTCGGATTCTTCCTTACAGTATGTATCATAGTTTATTTTTTATGGAATATGATGGAAACGAGCATGCAGTTAATTGCGTTTTTGAGTGTACGGTACCCAATGAAACCGAAAGTGTTCAATGATATAACGTGATGAATAACCAATGTATATTTAATTGACTACATGATAATAACAGGTTAGAGTAAGTGAGAGTACAAGTATAGAAGTAAAGAAGTAATAAAGTTATAACAAAGACAAATACCTTAGCTTATATAGTACGGGTTTCTATGGGGGGAGCGAAATACAGGAAATATATTGTCACGTACGTTATATTTCTTATATGCCTATTTCGCATATTTTTACTTACCCATAGCTCACGTACTAGTTATTTAAAACTATACAACATGTAAGGTATGTTTTTGTGAATTATTTGTGGCTGTACGCCACACAGTTCATCTCAAAAAACCACCACCGGCCACTACCTCTCGCAGAGCGAGTCAATTAAAAAGTTGAAAAACACGTTTCTTGAAGATGCTTATGTTGTACCGATCCGGAAACGCTGCCAAAGGAAGATTAACGTGTTTATCGCCGATATAGTTTTTCTTTTGTATAACAACATAGGCTGTAGCCAGCCATTATTTACTGTTTTTTGATATAGTAAAGGGATCTTTCCTCTAACTTTTATTTCACTAACGTAACAAATGTCATATCACTATTTTGTAAATGTCTGGAAGAGATTCCGATTCAAGAATAAGCCAGCGGTTGTGAACTTTTTTGTGTACAATAAGAAAAATGCGCTGAGGCACTTCGCTTGCGATAAATAATTGAGAAATTATGAGTAATATCAAAAATTCTGTAAAGAATTCCCTAAAATCATTATCAAAAATTTATCACCAAGCTTTTACTTTTTCTTCCCTAAGAATCGCCGTTCTTCGTCGTCGGACGTCATTATTTCCGTGATCTTCTTTAATTATATCATAATTTGTACCGAGTGCTACGTACCTAGCTGCACTATACTATCCAGATGGGTGGGATGTATTGCGAGCGCGTTTTGGAAGCACTGCCTCGCCTCGTCCCACTCGGAGCTGGCCGCGTGTACCAGCCCTCTCTGGGAATACACGTTAAATCCTATGATAAATTCGTGCAGCCAATTGTAACATCTTAATCTTATTTAATATAATAATTTCTATTCATTGATTTAAAGAAAAAAACATTCACATAATTTTTTGTTAAACGTAAAAAAATCAGTAAGGAAAGTGCACTAGTAATTGACCATGTACTAATAGTTGACTGTTTTGTATGAAATTTTGAAATTTCGAGCCGTTTTTGATTAAAATGATGGCAACACAGTGCTGTTGTTGTTTCCGGTCGAGTCTTCCTATTGATAAAACGTTTCAGTGACATTCAGTCTTGAACGTCTTTCAAGAGAATAGCATCACGGAACGGGAATTGTGGTATTTCTATTATATCGTGTTATTGAATAGTGTGTGCGTTAACATTACCTATCGCCGACTATTAACAACTGCCCAAAAGCTCAAAACCCATTGTTTATTATTTAAAATTTAACATTATTAAGTAATATTTTTTATTAGCTACAACAAACAAAACGCTTATTATTTAAAATTTCATACAACATGGTCAATTACTAGTGCCCTTAACTTAAATAAAAAGAATAGAAAAGGACCAAGAAGTCCACCTTGAGGGAACCCACAAAGATGTCACGAACACTCACCGTGTACAGTACGAGGTGGCTGAAGGGTGTTAGCGTGGCCGCTTCTGACACGCAGCCGGCCGCCGCGCCCACTCGGTCCAATCTAATAAAGTTTTACTAACTGATATAGAGTATCGTAAGCTATACTAAAGTCATAATCACAAATAATGCCGAAAATGTTCAAATAGAAAGTAGTAAATTAGAGATAGCATTTAACCAAGCCCATATTTAGGACAATTCTACTTATTATTTGCATTTACATTCTTTTTAAAAAAAATTCTTCTTTATCAACTGATACGACATCCACTGTTACGACATCCACTGATACGACATCCACATAGGTCTCTTCATGAGAGCTTCACTTCACACGATCTTGTGCCGTTTGTATCCAGCGGCTCCCAACTACCTCTTAGAGGTTCCTTTTAAACTTTAAGTAGCTTTATATTTACAATTAAAATATTTAATTTACTAATGTAACACAACGTACTAGGAACACGTGATTCCGCACTCAAAACTAGATGGCGCCACTGATCGTTTGCTCCGCGCTATCGAAGTGCTTTCGTAGTAATATAAGAAGTCCCCATACATTAGGTTATTAGATCGACATCGCTATCAGATCCTAGGGCTCTAATGTGCATCCTACTGGAACACTACGCCTTAGCGCGTCTGAGACGGTGCATCCTCCGTCCGGCACATCCACACCTGGAATGCCGTGAGGAACCCGTCGTCTGTCCGCGATGCTTTCCGTATTCGTGAATAGCACGCATTCCCGCCTCCGACAGTACGTGCGTCTGGGTCAGCGCCTTACAATTTGGCGCCCAACTAGAGGCCCGAAAAGCGACCTTGAGTACAGTCTGACGATAAACTCGCAGCTGAAAAGCGCCCCTGAGTACAGTCTGACGGCAAACTCGCAGCCGAAAAGCGATTCTGAGTACAATCTTACGACAAACTCGCAGCTGAAGAGAGGCCCTGACTACATCATACAATCTGACGCACAACTCGACGTCGAAGAGTGACCCTGAATGCAGTTCTTGTCCAGGGGGAGGGAGAAGAGAAACATCCGCTGGAGTTAGATATCGATCCCAAGTATATAGTGATTTGCACTTCGTCGTATTACCAACTACCGACCAACGCGCATTCGAAGAGTGGCTCAAAGAAAATTTTGTGAAGAACTGGAGAAATACCGAGTATTGCTAAGAAACCCAAATTAATATTGAACATTAGCGAACATATCAGCATCAGATACGATATACTGTTACGAAAGACAATACGCATACATCTGTTCCACTGCATCGCTTAACGAAATGGTTGACAGGCATCATTTAACCTTGTGTCTGACCATGGAGGCTTCTGTAGTTTTGTCCAGAAGAAGGGACGGAATGAATATCCAACGGAGTTCACTACCAGACCAAGCCAGAAGGAAACTACACAATACCATCGATATGAAGCGGTCTAGGCATCCGAGGAAACAATTTTTATCCTGTCCTACTCGTCGGGACGCCTTCGTGGACAGAGGGGGAGTTTGTAACACAACGTACTAGGAACACGTGATTCCGCACTCAAAACTAGATGGCGCCACTGATCGTTTGCTCCGCGCTATCGAAGTGCTTTCGTAGTAATATAAGAAGTCCCCATACATTAGGTTATTAGATCAACATCGCCTATCAGTTCCTAAGCTTACACAGTGCATCCTACTGGAACACTACGCCTAGCGCAACTGTAAACGGTGCATCTTCCGGTACATCCAATTAAGGAATGCTGTGAAGGACCCCGTCCGCGATACTCTATGTAAAAGTGACGATTAAATTCTTGTACCTATCACCTGCACGTATTCTTTCTCCCATCCGTCGGGTCGACGTGTTACACTAATTGTTATATTTATATTATAAGTACACTAGCAATTGTAACATTATTTTGCTAAAATGTCCAATATGTGTAACTAACTTAACCTACCCATTGTTTATTACTCCTGTCTACCTAATCTCTTTTTAGGCCTACTCTTCTTTTAGACAGAAGACCACGCTATGTCTTCTGTCTACAAGGAGTAGTAGTAGGAGTAGGAGTAAGCAAAATTTCTCCAAGAGCTATTTGATCATGTTTATGACATGTCCAGAGCAGTCCGAGCAGTACCTCAGACACAGGTCGGCCAGCAGCAGCCAGGCGTGCGCGCGCTGCTCGGCCCGCGGCGGGCGCGCGCGCTGCGCCGACTGCGAGGACGCGCCCTCGGACAGCGCGCGCTCCATGCGGTACGCGCCCGCCGACTCCGCGCGGATGGACGCTGCGGGCACACTATGCCGCTTACCGACCGCACTCCGACATGCATTGCCGACACTCATTACCGACATTCAACTAACATTCATTAGTTTTAGTTGGCTGCTACTGAAAATCAGCGTTGGGCTTTCCAGCTCAACAATCGCTGAGTAGCTACCATTTTATAGCATTGCACTGCTATTATCTGTATGTGTCAACTGTTTGTTTGTTGTATACTTCACTGTGTGTACACTGTTAGAATAGTAGTGCAATTATATAAATAAAGATGTTCTTATTCTTATTTAACTAACATTGTCACGGGTTCAAACCCGGGCTAATTAAATCTTGACATATTGTCCTAGGTGTTATCTTGCGGTCTCAAAGCAAATCATTCATTTTCCAGAGGCTCACATCTCAAACTTAGCTAACATTTGCTGTTACTATAAGTCAAGTAAGCAGGTGTGCAGTCTCACACCTATAGACTAGAATGCGGAGTCAGGCAGGGTGAATTAAGGCCACCAGTGCTTTTTAATCTATATGTCAACGCACTGATCGAACGACTCAGCAGCATGCCCGTAGGGTGTTACATTAGATACATAGATACATTACACATAGTTACATAGATGGCGTATGTGTTAATAATCTCAGCTATGCCGATGATACGGTGCCGCTGGCCCCTTCGATAAGTTCTTTGCGTAAACTACTCGCAGTGTCTGAATCATATGCTGCATGGCACGGCATGACAGTCCTCTGGTGTGGAAACTCATTCAGAGGACTAGGTCATTTTTAGTTATTAAGTACTTACATAGTCATTAAGTAATAGACTTACATTATATATGGACTAAGATGTCTGTTTTAAATTAAAATAAATATAACTTTCATACTGAATACCTCACAGCCTTCTCGTGAACCAAATGTCGTTTAACTCATGCGCAACACAATAAAATTAGAACTATACCGTGACGCAAACTACATAGCGCAAACGCATGCTATCTAAAGATAGGTTATTTCTATATATACCTCTTGTACCACCTCTTGACCACATTGTAATAACTAATTCGTACGGTAATTATAAGGAATCACGAATACTATAAAATGTTGTTGGTAAAATAATAGATAATGTTTTGGATAGCTACATGTTTATAGCTTCAACAGCTATCGTTTTCATAGTTAAGTAAATTGTAATGATTACAATAGTATGGACTTATAATGAGGGGGGATAAAAATCATGTGACCAAAAGTGGTAAATATGAATGTGAAGGGATAGTGTGGAGAATGTTATGCATATAAGAGTAGAAGAGAAGAAGGAGACAATGGAATGGCAGAACATGTTAAGCCGGTACCCCTTAGAGTGGGACAAGGGGAGGAGAATAATGTACCTAAAATTGTGTAAAATGCTGAGCGTATATGCATAATCATTACACTTAATTTAAAGGGTGATTTTAAAGAATTTTGTAAAGCTGTGGTACATACCGGCGTCCCTGTTGCTGTGGACGTCGTCGTGGTCGTCGGACAGCGCGTCCAGGTCGGCGTACCCGTTGTGGTGGTCGGCGTCGTCGGCGTCGGCGTTCAGCAGCTTGAGCAGCTCCTTGCCTGTGGCGAGAGCTGCCTAAAATAACATCCCACGCTTAGATAGGGCTACTGCGTGTGGAGAGCGCACACCCAAACCTACAAATCCTTTTAACTTTTGGAAGTTTTATAAATAATAGACACAACAACAAAACAATTACAAAACGAATAACCCCACTTCATTTATTGAAAGAGTAAGATTAGTCGATTCAAGAATTCAAGTAATTCACGAGCAAGATTAGTTGTACGAGGGTTAAAAAACAGGCGTTTTCTTTATTTTGAATATATATGAATGTAAGTGGTACGAAGTGCCGTCGTGTGGTCTCCGGTTGAGTAGAATAAAACACCTTCATTACTAACCGAGGGTCGTAAAAAGTGACTAAGTCTAGGTTGACGTCCGACAGGCGGCCGGTTGTAAAATACTTAGCCAAATCACGTAACATGTTTTTTTTTTACTTTATCAGGTTTACCAACAGCTTTAACACTTAATTCTAACACATATTCTATCATACTATTACACTAGTCTAAATGTAAAACTACTTAAAGGTAAACACCGCATGCAAATGTAACTCAAAACAATACAATAACAATTATGAAATTGAAATTTAGAATTAAAACTGAGCTAAGTAAATACACTAAGATTTTTTTGGATTTTTTTTCTAAAATGCTGGAGGGATACATGGAATATATCAGGGGAATTGATATGGTTATAAATTTTAGTTATTCTGGGGATCGGTGAGTTAGCGTCCAAAGCTGTAGAACGATGGGGTATGAATGAAAAAACAACATGTTATAAACAAAGTGAGGGCAAGAGAATGATGAATGATGATGATGACGATGTAGGTCCCACCTCTCCGGTCTCCCAGACGAGCTGCAGCGCGGCCAGGCCCACCAGCGGCCAGTCGGCCTGCGGGTAGTGGTGCTGCGCCAGGCGCGCCGCCGCCAGCGCCCGCGCGCCGCGCACGCCCGCGCTGGCCGCCCACAGCGCCGCGCACAGCCGCAGCCCGCCGCCGCACTCCGCGCGCGTGCGCAGGCACGAGCGCGTCGCGTCCTGCGTCACGACGTGCGTGCGTACGATTTACATGGAATATTTTTACTTATTTATTTTATTTGAACAGTTATGTAGGTTACGTTTTGTAAGTACATTTTACACTTAAACTAGAGAACAAAGTACCAGACTAGCTTCATTCGTTGTTGGTGTATAGAAATATGCAGCCCGAATAGACCTAGGCCTGTGCTAGGGCTAGCGATTAATTAATAATAATTATAATTTGTGATAAGTGATCTATCATCACTGACAGGTATACTGCCGCCAATAAACCTGATATAGTTTTGATAGATCGGTCAGCACGTCGGGCAATTATTGTTGATATCACTGTTCCACATGACGATAATCTCATAAAAGCTGAAAAAGAAAAATTAACTAAATATTTGGATCTAGCTCATGAGATTACCGCCGTGTGGAATATTGAGTCAACAATAATTGTTCCAATTGTTGTATCGGTAAACGGTGTACTAGCGAAGAGCCTCGACCAACATCTCAAGAAGCTCTCGCTTAGTTGTTGGATCAAGGGCAGGATACAGAAGGCGGTGTTACTCGAGACAGCACGCATTGTGAGGAGGTTCCTCACTCTGTATTCCTAACCCCCGGGAGCTTGGGTCCTTTCCTTAGATTTTGGGTCCTCCGTGGATATCAATTTTTTATATTTTTAAATGTTTTTTTTCCTGTATATTTTAGAAAATATTCAAAAATATAAATTGATTTGTAAATAAATGCATGAGAGATTTTATTATAATTTTACTTAATTATACTTAATTTTACTTAATGCTAGGTAACGACTAATTTGAACAAATATATAAAAAAGAAAGGAATAGATAATGAAATACATACAGATGAAACTGAGAATATACACAGAGTACATGGAGATGAACCAGAAAATATAGATGGAGTACATGGAGATTAATCAGAAAATATAGATGGAGTACACGGAGATTAATCAGAAAATATAGATGGAGTACATGGAGATTAATCAGAAAATATAGATGGAGTACACGGAGATTAATCAGAAAATATAGATGGAGTACATGGAGATTAATCAGAAAATATAGATGGAGTACATGGAGATTAATCAGAAAATATAGATGGAGTACACGGAGATTAATCAGAAAATATAGATGGAGTACATGGAGATTAATCAGAAAATATAGATGGAGTACACGGAGATTAATCAGAAAATATAGATGGAGTACATGGAGATTAATCAGAAAATATAGATGGAGTACACGGAGATTAATCAGAAAATATAGATGGAGTACATGGAGATTAATCAGAAAATATAGATGGAGTACATGGAGATTAATCAGAAAATATAGATGGAGTACACGGAGATTAATCAGAAAATATAGATGGAGTACATGGAGATTAATCAGAAAATATAGATGGAGTACATGGAGATTAATCAGAAAATATAGATGGAGTACATGGAGATTAATCAGAAAATATAGATCGAGTATGTGCAGATAAACCAGAGTACATAGATAAAGTACATGGGGAGTAATTAGAAAATATAGATTGAGTATTGCATGAAAATAAAATAGAGAATAAAAATTACCATGATAAATAAAGATTACCACTTACCATCGCCTCGTTGAGCATGCCTATATGCATGTACTGTAACGCTAGGTGGTAGAAGGCCACGTGGTCGTTGTCATCCAGCTCTACCGACTTGAGCAGCATCCTCAGGCTAGCGTCGTTCTCAGCCTCCTTATCGACACGGGAGTTGGTTTTCTGATGGGAGGACACTGTTTGATTACCTGTTCAATGTTTTATACAAGACTTATCGATACTAACTATATACTACTGATACTTTAATTGAAATTAGATCATTCTTTGTTAAGTACTACTACCGATAATCTGTGGTAGCCCAGCGGCAACACCGTGCCACTCTTTCGAGGAGATCACGGGTTTAAACCAGGCAGACATTAATGAGTTTTTAAGTGACTTATGTGCCTAATTGATAATTGCAATTTATCACACGCTTTTCAGTGAAGGAAAAGATTGTGAGGAAACTTGCATATCTCTAGAGAATTCTCGAGATATGTGTAACCTACCAAACCGTATTGGAGCAGCGTGGTAGATCTTAGGTCCAATCCTTCTCTCCAAAAACGGAGAGAAGAGGCCTATTCCCAGCAGTGGGATAATAACAGGCTACTTACTTACCGATGCGTCTGAATGCGTCGTTTGTGATGATGGTAAGAGGTCTTGTGGTGGTCTAAACGTGGTTACAGTCAGCAAGCCTCATAAGGCTTAAAGTCGCTCAGCGAGCGTTGGAGCGAACTATGCTCGGAGTATCTCTACGTGATCAAATCGGAAATGAGACTTGTAGAACCAGAGTCACCGATATAACTCAGCGTATCGCGAAGATGAAATGCGGTTAGGTGGGCATATAGTGCGGACAACCGTTTGGATTTGGGGTCTTAAGGTGTTGGAATGGCGACCCCATTGTAGTTTCCCTATGAGATTGACTGACGAACTCAAAAAGGTTAGCCACTGGATACAAGCGGCATAAGATAGTGTGGATTGGAGATCCAATGAAGCGACCTATGACCAGCAGTGGACGTCCATCGGTTGAAGAAGAAGTCTGATTGTGGTCCCACAGTTCTAGTGGTAATTATTTTTTGGTCTGGTTTGGTTGGTTGCATCAAACAGCTTTTGAAGTCTATTATGCCTTCGTCACCAGAAAGTAAGGTAGAACACCTTTTAGAGGGTAAGAATCCGGTATATTTGCATTATCACGTCCCATAGATTGCAGTATCTATTTTGCTACCTCATTTTCAAAAAGTGGCCATCACCGACCTGAGCCTTCATCTGGTGGCCTATCCCGCAGTAGAGGTAGCAGCGCGCCAGCAGCACGCCGTCCGCCTCCTCCTCGATCGCCAGCGCCTCGTCAGCCAGCTCGATGCCCTCCTCTATCTACGCACCAGTCAAATGTCAATAATTTTAATGTGGAATTAAATTCGGCTTGCAATAGCAGTACATTTGCAGAAACCGTCATGTATGAGAGAAGCATTGCTTTTTCTCTCTTATAATTTCATTCACTAATTAATATGTATGAAATATCTAAATTCTGTTTGTTTGTTGCAATCGTCGTGCAATCGAGGTTATAGCGGGCTGACGTATATTTAGGGTATTAAAAGTATAGGTCGGCAGTGCGGTCGGTTGTAAAGTCAAAAGTGCGGTCTACTGTGGGTTTGGCAGTGCGGTCGGTTGTAAAGTCAAAAGTGCGGTCTACTGTGGGTTTGGCAGTGCGGTCGGTTGTAAAGTCAAAAGTGCGGTCTACTGTGGGTTTGGCAGTGCGGTCGGTTGTAAAGTCAAAAGTGCGGTCTACTGTGGGTTTGGCAGTGCGGTCGGTTGTAAAGTCAAAAGTGCGGTCTACTGTGGGTTTGGCAGTGCGGTCGGTTGTTAATTCAAAAGTGCGGTCTACTGTGGGTTTGGCAGTGCGGTCGGTTGTAAAGTCAAAAGTGCGGTCTACTGTGGGTTTGGCAGTGCGGTCGGTTGTTAATTCAAAAGTGCGGTCTACTGTGGGTTTGGCAGTGCGGTCGGTTGTAAAGTCAAAAGTGCGGTCTACTGTGGGTTTGGCAGTGCTGTCAGCAATACGATAGAAAGGGCGTTCAACAGTGCGGTCGTCAGTGCGTGTAACAGTGCTGTCGTCAGTGCGTGTAACGGTGCGGTCAACCGTGCGATTAACCGTGCGGTCGGTGGTGCGGTCGCTCACCCAGCCGGCCCTGTAGCAGGTGTTGGCGGCCAGCAGCCGCAGCGCCGCGTCGTCCCGCAGCAGCGGCGCGCTGCGACGCGACACGCAGATCGCACGCACGCTGGCCGTCCACGCGGCCGTACCTGCCGAGTCGGAGAGCGTTGAGTCACATTGATGTACAATTTGACTATAAAATACTGCTATAATCCGCGAGGAAGTAAAATAGAAAATATATATAATGCTAAATGTAAGTGGACAATCGGTTATCATACCTGATGCAAAGCTTTGCGATTTTGGTCGTGGAGTCTATCTCCTGACGATGCTTCGGTTGCGGGGCGAAACGATTGTTGAGTTTGTGATAGTGAACGTATATAGTGCTTGTGTATTGTGGTGGCGGTGGTGGAGGTTTGTGCATGTGTTTTTACGAATCCTGCATGTATCAGGTATGATAACCGATTGTCCACTTACATTTAGCATTATATATATTTTCTATTTTACTTCCTCGCGGATTATAGCAAAATAATTTTATTATTACTTTTGTATTATGGATCTCCGCAAAGTAACGCCTAATTCTATAAATTATAAAATACTGTTTAATTATTAAATAATTATTGTACGGGCTAGCACGTACATTTGCAACATCGGCATTTACGCCATATTGTTAATATCAAAACAATTATAAATCAGTACGACGTTAGCGGCCGCGCGTGCTCAACGTATCAAATTACTATCATATCACATTATCATTATCATTATAAAAAATAAATCTATCAATTTGAAGCGTCGCAATCTATCAATTATTATCAATCTATGAACCAAAGAGCGTACAGGGTAGTAGCAGCCCGTACAATTATATTTTCATTTTAAGGTCCATGTTAAAAGTTAAATATATTAATTAAAAATTAAGATCTAAAGCTGGCAATCGACTTCAAAGTCCATCTTTGGTATTATGAACTAAAGGAAAATGCTTGAATATGAAATTTTACCAATTTATTTAAGTCGTAATGGGTGCAACGGAATCAACGTCCAGAATTAAGACAGTGTTGTTCCGTGGATAACATTTATTGCAATGACAAATGACAAAGTTCAACGAGCGTAAGATTACTGTTCTTATTTGTATAGTTTAGACTCGTGAAGTGACATTGCCATTTGGATTGAACAGGCGCGTGAACAAAGTTCATGACAATTTTAATAGATTCAATAAAAATTGTAATTGGTGTATCGACTTGATATTACGGTACACCTACCGGGATGGTGGGTGTCGGGCGTGGCGGGCAGCAGCGCGGGGGCGGCCGGGCAGCGCGCCGCGGCGGCCGTGGCCAGCGCGCGCTGCCGCCAGATGTGGCCGCACCCGAACGAGAACTTCATGGCGCGCTCCAGAGACTGGCGGACATTACACCAATGTCACATAGTACTAGATCAGCTTAGGGATGTGGTAGCTGACTATGGGCCTCATAAGAAAGCTAAGAGTCACTCACCGGACGATGGAGCGAGCTATACTTGGAGTAATTCTATGTGGACAAATCAAGAATAAGGAGATTCGTAGAACAACCAAAACTATCGATATACCTCCGCGTGTCGTGAAACTAAATTGACTATGGGTGGGGCACACAGTACGGAGAACTGATTAACGAAAAGGCAAAGTGGGTAGACCACCAAGGTGGACTGACCAAGTCAAAAGAGTCTCAAGAGACGCTGAATCCAAGTGACATAAGATCGTGTGGTATGGAGATCCCGTGAAGAGACTTTTCTAGCAAATGGATATCCATCGATTGACGAAGAAGAATATCTATCTTTCCATAAACCTTTTTTAAAGGGATACTTGAGAAAATACGGAATGTATGTGTATGTTACACAAGTGTCGTGTCAGCACCCACCTCCAGCACCAGCGCCAGCTGCCCCCAGCGCACGCTGGCCAGCGCCAGCAGGTCCGCCACGGCCACGGCGTTCTGCAGCGAGTGCACGCGCGCCGCCTCGAACTCCGCGCTCTGCGACAGCACGGCGTCGCGCACCGCCAGCGCCTCGCCCAGCAGCAGCAGCAGCACCACCTCCTCGTACTCGTTGCGCGGCACGAACTGGACGACGATAGTGAAGTAAAGTAAAGTAACCTTAAGTTTGTGTCAGACATAATGGGAGAGGAAAGGGAGGAACGGCCAAGAAAGAGCACGAAATAGACATGATACAATGAAGCAATGCCGAAAGGTGTCCTGCCATAGAAGGGAGAGGCAATCAAGTCCGTGGGAGTCGGACACTCCCATGTTTAAAAGTCTACAGCTCGCCCACCGGCAGCAGCACCACCTCCTCGTACTCGTTGCGGGGCACGAACTGGACGACAGTGGACTAATGTAACGGCCTTCAGTTTGTACTCGGTGCGAGGCACGAACTGAACGACAACAGTGGACTAAAGTAACGGCCTTAAGTTTTGTACTCGTTGCGGGGCACGAACTGAACACAATAGTGGACTAAAGTAACGGCCTTCAGTTTGTGTCGGACATAATGGGAGAGAAGGAAAGGGAGGAACGACTAAAAAAGGTCAAGAAATGGCTACGGTAAAGCAATGCCGAAATGTGGTGCTGCCGTAGAAGGGGGAGGAAATCAAGTCCGTAGGAGTCGGACACTCCCATGTTTAAAAGTCTACAGCTCGCCCACCAGCAGCAGCACCACCTCCTCGTATTCATTGCGGGGCACGCACTGGACGACGACAGTGGACTAAATTAGCGGCCTTTAGTTTGTGTCAGACATAATGGAAGAAGAAAGGGAGTAACGACAAAGAAAGGCCAAGAAATAGACACCGGATGAAGCAATGCCGAAAGGTGGGGCTGCCGTTGAAGGGGGAGTAAATGACGAGGGGTTTTAGTCTGTGGGAGTCCGACACTCCTCTGTGTAAAAGTCCGCAGGAAGTCCATTAAGGATTTCCCTCCTCTAGGAAAATTAAAGTTAAGTAACAGCCTGCTACTATCCCGCTCCTGGGCATAGCCCTTCTTTTTCCGTTTTTGGAGAGAAGGATTGGAGCTAAGACCTATAGACATAGACGCTGCTTCAATGCGGATTGGTAGGTTACATATATCTCCAGAATTCTCTAGAAATTGCAGGTTTCCTCACAATGTTTTCCTTCACCAAAAAACGTCTGACAAATTATTAATGAGACACATGAGATTTGACAGAAAACCTCACTGGTGCCTGCCAGGATTTGTACCCATGACCCTTCGAAAGATAACAAGATATCACAGCTCACGATACGAATAGGTTTGTACCAAAAAACCTAGCAGTCTCGGACACATAGTGCTGAAGCTCAGACTTTCGACATCCTCTATCCGATAGGGAGTATTTAATATATCTACTGGTGGTACCAGCGACTTCATCCGCGTCGACTTAACTCAAATCGCCAAACTGCCTACATGCTATAATAATATTGAGCTGACCTGGTTGATGCCCGCGTACTTCTTGGGCTTCCAGGGCCCTTCAGACACGTACTCCTCCCTCCTCCTGGTCAGCGTGCCCTGGAGCTGAAGCGGCGGGGACACCTTCTGTGGTGCCTTATATACCTAAAAGTACAAAAGAAATGATAAAATTATTTTGTAACTAGCAACCCCGCCCGCGTAAGATTAATAAAACTGTAATATCATATTTTGATACCCATAGCGTGATGTTATATAGCCCTACCTTCCTCTATAAATGGATTATCTTACACTCAAAGAATTATTCAAATCAGTCCATTAGTTCCTGAATTTAGCGCGTTCAAACAAACAAACTCTTCAGCTTTATATATTAGGATAGATATAGATCCCCAAAATCCCTGATAAAAGAGCAGATTCTTCTTCTTAGTCATGTATTCTTAACAGAGTTCGTGGTCGTGTCCAGTTCAAATCTTTTACCACCGTCGGTCTAGAGATACCTGGCTATACCATCTGCGCTTTGGCGGAGTGAGAGCAATCATTTACATTATAATGTATCCCAGATATGACGTGGTGGGTTTACATATTTTACCCTCAACTATTCCTTACACCAACAGGTCCATGTCTTCATTACGGAAATTATGATAAGATCTTTAGAATGCGTATTTTAGCCCTATAAATATATCAAACGTCTGTAAAACAACAACACCACACCATTTACCAGAAAATTATTTGGTCCCGTAATCCAAGCACCAACAAGAGACTACGACAAAGTCGCAAAACTTGGTATCATTAGTAAATTATCTACAATTTATGATAGATGCTATTAAAACTCGCAGATTATAAAACAATACTTTATGTCATTACTTTTGTACTATGGAATTCTGTAACTAACTCCTGCAAAGTAACTCTTACTTCTTTTTTATAGACGTAGGATAAAAAAATATATTTTAACTAGCTGTGCCTGCGACTTAGCCCGCGTGAAAATCTGTGTCACAAACTTTTCCCACGTAGAACCCGTCCCCACGAGAATTCTAATGCAATGTATTATTAACCTAAACCTTCCTCAAGAATTGCTCTATCTTTTAGTAAAAACTGTACAAAAATCAGTTCAGTACATTTAGAGAAAATAGATCACATACAGACAGATAACTTTTAAGGACTTTGTTTTATAATTTTTAGAGATACTTGATAAACCTGGAATTTGGATCATTTAAAGAATTAGGCGTTACTTTGCGGAGGTCCATAATACAAAAGTAATGAGAATGTTATTTTGCTATAATCCGCGATAAGAAATATGTAACGCTAAATGTAGAGTGTACTATTCGTTCTCATACCTGATACATGCAGAATTTGTAAGAACTCATGCACTACCCGACACCGATGGCACAACAATACACAAGCACTGCACACATTCACCACCACAATCTCAACAATTGTTTCGCCCCGTAACCGAAGCATCGTCAGGAGATAGACTCCACGACAAATAACGAGATAATATTCTCATTACTTTTGGAATTTGGACAAAAGGAATTGGACTGTTTAAATTTTAATAAGCAATCCTGTAGCCATGAGGTAAGGGGCCACCATACCTGTCCCGTGACGCCTCTCATGAGCACCTCGGCCAGCTGCCGCGCCAGGGTCAGCCGCAGCGACTGCGTGGACACCGACTCCACAGCAGTCAGCATTTCGCGGTACCTGGCCCGACATATTGGCTTTATAAGACCTACATTGCGGGTATAGCACAGGTAATTTGCCCCAACACAAGTGACCAAAGATCTGATTTCTGATTCATGACTTCACGGTAAGGGCGTATTTGGCAACGTCTCTGACAAATAGTCAATTATTCAGGGCAACGTAAGACCCTATATGGAGCCCATAAATGCTGGTGTTAAATGATTGTCCACTTTAACGGTCCATCGGACGGAACTCGTGGCAAAAGTGAAATATTTGCCCTTCTATAGTTCGAGGAAAGATGAACTGGATGGAAAAGATTGAATTCGTGGATAGCGATGGTCTGATTGTCTGATGATTCGTGGATAGCAAGGTCCTCGAGGCTTACATGCATCTGGTGCCCTCGATGCGTAGTTGCGTGGATGTAAGAGACTAGGGACTCGAGGGGATGGGGCATAGTGTGGAGAACCGATGGGCGTTGGGGTCTCAAAGTGTTGGAATGGCGACCCCGCACCGGAAAGCGCAGAGTTAGAAGACCCCCTACTAGATGGACTGACGACCTCAAAAAGGTCGCGGGGAGCCGCTGGATACAAGCGGCACAAAATCGTGTATGCTGGAGATCCCATGAAAGGACCTATGTCCAGCATTGGACGGCCATCCGTTGAAGAAAAAGAAGAAGAGACTGGAGAGGACTGGAGGCTCTTTGGAGAAAAAAGCTGGTGTTAGGTAGGGAAATACCCACAAATTAACCCTATACTAGCTATCAGTACCATGGGTTTCTATCTGGGTTTTAATCGATGGTTTCCAAACGGCGATATCCACAAGATTTCCTGAATAAAAAAAGGGTTTTAAATGATCAGCTCCGCTATTGAAGTTTCTAGGGCAGTGGTCACCTGTCAATAGCAGCGTGCAGCCTGCCCGCCCGGATGTGCAGGAGAGGAGCGCGCTGTAATGCCGTCTCCAGAGTGGCCCCAGCACCAGCACCTGCAGCAGTTCCCGCCCGCTGAAGGTACAGCAGGCTCAGCTCTGACGACACCTCGAAGCTGCGGATCTACACAGAGGATCTACACTTGGAAACTGGACGATACGAAAGGAGGACTAAACTGTTTAAAATACGAAACCAGTGCATAAACTCATTTTGTATTTTATACTGTTAAATATTAATGGGGCCTAAAAAGTAGTTGAATTGTGTCAAATATGGCAAGGAGCAGTGACAGTGATATAATATGTTATATCACTGTCACTGTCACTATCATATGTGATAGGCTTTATATATATATATATATGGTCCTCTCATCAGCCGTGGCTGGTGGGCCTACGGGCCTCGAGATTTATAGCCTCTTTACCCGGGCTCGTCCTCTCGGGCGTTTTGATATCGCCCGGGTAATTACTTCGACTTGGAGAGATCAGAGGTCGCGCTTGTTAAGGCGGACGCCTTATGGATGAGTAATGGTCGGGCTTCAATATGCAGCGTCCTTAAACTCTCCTCCCTCTGGGCAGGAAATGAGGAGCTCTCTGGGCAGAGGTCGTCCTTCTAATGGTCTTAGCTTTAATGATAGGCTTTGAGTTTTGTATATGTATGTTTTGTATAGAGTAGGGAACCAGACTGAAATGTGTATATTGAAAAAAAGAACGCAATTGAAGGTACCTGTCTCTCTTTCTTATATTTGATTAGACAAAGATTAGTATGTAGCCGTGTGATATCCGTCTGAGTAGAATACACTGCCCTCATTTCTTACCGAGTCGTAAAATACGACTTTGGTATGTTGACGTCAGGCAGGCGGCCGGTCGTAAATTACGTAGCCACATCATGTGACAACATGTTTATAACAACTTAAGAGTGGGATAAGGTGAGGAGGAAGATGATGAATCGTACAAAAGTGTAAAGATATTACTCTTTTTAACTTATCACTCCTTACCATTTCCGATTCCCGCTCGGCCTGCTTGTACCGGCTGGTAGAGCTCGGGACCGCGGTCTGTTCCAAGCTAAGCCCTTTGATGGCATACGACTCGGCCACGATTCGCAAACTGCGTCTGTGGAACAATTTTTTTATTTACAATATTTCACATAGTTCTCTAATTAATACAGAATTACGATACAAGTAGGCGTTATGTTGCGAAATTCCAAATATAAATAGTAATAAAAACATTACTTTGGAGCCAAAATTTTTATGTCAAGACACAATATTCACAAAAAAAGATGTAAAAACCCAGCGTTAAGACAGTGAGACTCTTCAAAGGAGACAAGTTCAAACATCTAGCAGGCATCAATGACTTTTTCTATTAAAACTTAAGTTTAATTGATATTTGCAACTTATTCCACGGTTTTCAGTGAAGGAAAATATCGTGAGGAAACCTGCACATCTCTAGAGAATTCTGGGGATATGTGTATTCTACCAATCCGCATTGGAGCAGCTATGGTAGGTCTTAGGTTCTACAACCTTTTTAACAAGCTTTTAGTGCAATATTAAAAGGATATTAAACCAGAACTTTGTCATGTAAATTTTTATATATTGACATAAATATCATTCTTACTAATATTACAAATTCGAAAGTCTGTCTTTTTATCTGGTACACTTTTACATCTGTTAGGCCAATCATGATGTAATATGGAATAATTTAAATTTGTATAACCCGTAAAAAATAACGGATATAATTTATATAATATGTAAGCCATATATATTAGCATCAATTTTATCACATTTCTTTAATAGTGCTTCAGCATATTAGTGAAAGATTAACTGATAGAATTACCTTCGAATTTGTAATATTAGTTCAGATGTTGGATATATATAGTAACTCTATTTTCGGTGTGTCGTTCGGACTGTTCGATCATCGATAAGTACTTAAAATAGGTACATTTAACTAACTCTGAATCACAACAAGGCTGATGTCATGCGGCCGGGTTATAATTATAGTGCTTGAGAAATTAAAACGCATGAGTCAGCAGACTAAACAAACGGCTATTTATGTTTTAAACGAGTGTAATATTTAATAGTAACGATTTGTTACTATGCCATAGTTGGGCATAGGCCTCCTCGTTCGGAGATAAGGTGGAGCTTAGACTCATTACGCTGCTCCAATGTGTATTGGTAGGTTACACATATCACAGGAATTCTCCAGAGTGTTACTATCTAGCAAAACCTAAACGACTCGCCGCGCACGCGCTACAATACGCGACGCACTCGACCCGTGCCAGCTACGATACACGATGTACCCACCACGTGCCAGTTACGATACACGACGTATCCACCCCGTGCCCGTTACGATACTCGATGTACCCACCCCGTGCCCGCTACGATACACGACGTATCCACCCCGTGCCCGCTACTATACACGATGTACCCACCAGGTACCCGCTATGATACACGACGGATTTACTAAAGAACAGTATGTGTTCTATATGTAAATAATGTATTGATTAACATAACAATACAATATCAAACATTTACATAATTATCAGCATTGTTATTGTAATCAATAAAATCTAATCACCTTGCCAGTTCATGATTAAAGTGATAAAAGTTAATATAGTATCAAGATAAAGAATAATATATTAGTAATATTTTTAACAGGCAATCTCTAATTCTAGGAAAATGTCTATATTCCTTTATTACAAATTTTATGTATATCATTAATATTTAGTAATATTTATTGTGCACTGTACTCACAAAAAACTTTAATCAATCAGTATATTTGGGTTGGAAAACTGCTATATTTGTAAAACTCAGACAGACTTTATGTCTCACGTCGAGATACATTTCTAACATTATCATATACTTTATGATATTATAAAAACACTACTTTTTCATATACATATATATGTATAGTAAAATACATGCCAAAAACCAAAATGACCCATTAATACCAAGGCATGTAGCCTTGGTATTAATGGGTCATTTTGCCCTAGTGTATACAAAAATATATACCACATACTGCCACAACTTATTATCTTTCCCAATACTCTTAGGGCTGCTGGAAGAGATCGCTTATAGCAATAAGCTTTCCTATGTATACTTTGTTTTAATTTAATTTTTATATATTAACTGTTAGTACATAAATAAATAAAAAATTATTTTGTAGACTTTAGTATGAGTTTTAATAACAATATTCCGCACTCTGTTTTGGAGTTGAGATACAGTGGAATTTCAAGGCATTAAAAGTTACAGCATTAACAAAGATTATTATACTATAAAAATTATGGTGATGAAAATAAAACTTGGACTTAAATTGTTTGATATTAAAAAGAAATTTAGAGAAAAATATATAAATTATACTTCTTGCTGATTTTTTAAGTAAGAGCACTTTGCAGAACCAGCTGTAGCTTGAACATAATTTGATAACAATTCGACAATTTACAAAGCACTTGTGTGTCCTCCTGCCCTTCTACCACTCTAAGTGGAGTTGGTACAACATGTTATAAACATGCTGTAACATGATTTGACTGCGTTTTAACGACCGGCCGCCTGCCTGACGTCAACTTAACTTAATCGTATTTTACGACACTTCGTTAAGAATGAGGGTGGTCTATTCTACTAAACCGGATCCCACATGGTGGGTCGACCTACCTTAGTCGCCTTTTACGACACCTCGGTAAGAAATGAGGATGGTACTGTTCTATTCAGCCGGATAACACACGGCGGGGACTTAAATTGTTTGATATTAAAAAGAAATTTAGAGACAAATATATTAATGATACTTCTTGCTGATTTGTTTAAGTAAGAGCACTTTGCAGTAATAGTTGTAGCATGAACATCATTTGAACACTTGAAGTAAATAGGGCACTAAGTACCCAAAAATTAAAATTCGAACTAAGTATGCAATTAGGTTCTAAAAAGCTTTTAGAACCAAATTGCAGACTTAGTTCGAATTTTAATTTTTTGATACTTAGTGCCTTATTTACTTCAAGTGTTTATTTGATGATTCGACAATTTACAAAGCACTTGTTAAACCAAATTGAATAAAGAATATTTTGAATTAAAATTGTACACTTACACTGGTAACTCCTTCTCAGTCAAAGTGTTTAGCTCAGCCAGCTTATAATGCTTCAGTGCATCATCATAAGCTCCACATGCAAAGTTCAATTTGCCCAACAGCAAATGAGCGTCCAATGCAACACCAGCCTTTTTCCCTGCTTCATCGGTGGCCAGCGTCAGGTACCCTCGAGCCTCGGAGAGCTCTCGCTGGGCTCTCTCAATATTCTCCTTGATAGGAGGCCACTCATCAAGGTATTGTTCCAATTTTCCTTCACCGATAAGGAAATGTGCAAGACTTTCTGAAACATACATAATCGACTCATATTATTATACCAATATCATGCTTTATTTAATTACGCCTATTACGCTAAATCATGTGACAGCATGTTTATAACATGCTGTGCCGACCCTGTGCTGTGCTTGGAGCGGGATAAGGGCAGGAAGATGATGATTATGCTTTATTTAATTACAGTAAAATAAAGGCTACATACATACTACATTATAACATTACATAATAATAAGTTGACCTAATTGGACAAATTAATGTCAAATAATTATACTTTATTTCTTAAGCTGTGCCTGAAAATCTGTGTATTAAATTGAATTTTTTTTAAATAAAAGTCATTATAGTGAGTTAACCATAAGAGGCAGAGTCATGCTGACTCAAACTTTTTTGTAGTAACTTTGTAGATCTACAATTCTCTAGTCAATTACTTGAGCATATCTCTATCAGTTTACACAAGCACGCAACTAAAGTTCCAAGCAGGTTAGTTAGTGAAAGCCAGTCAAAAATTGGTTCAGTTGATTAAACTCGATCACATACAGATATACAGTTTTGGGGACTTTGTTTTAAAATAAATGTAGATAAAATATTTAACTGTTAATTCTTGCATAATAATATAGGAAAAATCTTTATCATAAAATAATGTACTTAAATTTAGAAGTACCTATATATAAAGTAACATTACATTGCTTATCAATACAATATACAAAATTAAACATTTGATTATGAACTATCAATGTTTAATATATGATTGTCTGTTAGTATTGTGATATAATGATAAAGGAAGTGGGAGGTTCATAGTCTATTAACATTCATCATTTGTAATTTAAATTAATACTTCACAATTAGGACAAAAAAAATAACAAAAAACAATATTCTGAATTTAATAAATTAAAGAAATATATAAAATTCATTCTTAAAATTGTAGTAACATTGATTTAATTCGATTATTATTCTGACTTTGTAAGAAGGTATAGTCGTGTTCAATGTCTTAATATTGTACAAGTTGAATTAAAAGTTACCATGTTGTGGTGACCTCGCTTTGAGCTGCAGAGCCAAGTCCACGGCCTTCTTCCAGTTGGACTCCTCCCGACTTTTTTCGATCTCCGTCTCGTAAGTTCGCACCGCATTCTTGCTTCTCGATGTCATTTTAAGACGAAGTCACAGCTCGGTCGTCACAGCATCGATTTCGCGTGTATCACCTCACTCGAGCATTGCAAAATCTCACAAATTGCGAGAATCCCCACAAATTGAAGGCCAAATTTGACATATGTGATATGATGACATTTTCGGGTGTGTAATTGTATTACTACGGTGCATTCCGTTACACTCTCACCCACTCATAAAATATTGAAACGGTTTCTCAATATCGGAATTTTAATAAATTGACGTTTGCAAAATCTAAATAATAATAAGCTATTTTTATTTATAAATATTAAGAAATTAAACTAATATCAGGATTAGTTACAGTATTGTACGACGATTGTTCTATTCAACACAAGATGGCGCTATAAGGTCTTACAGACGATCTCTTACAAGAAACCAAAGATTACAGTGTACATACAGTCAAATTGGGTAACTTTGAATTTACGGGTAACATTGAATAAAACGACTAAAATAATTTTTAATTTTTTTTTCAATATCTGTAACCTGATTTAAAACTGATAACTGAGTGAAATGAAAATACTAATTGTTCTAGTTGTCAAATGTCATTTAAAATTTATAGTTTTGAAACAAATTTTGACACTTTTTCAAAATTTTCTGTTCGCTGTCTTTTAGCAGTGAAAAGTATGTGAGTTACATTTCCGATTTAATTACAGAAAAGGTGTGTAAAACACATGATTTTCGGTTTCTAATGATCAATTGTACGTTGAAATTATACTTTTTCACATAATTTCATGATTTTGCATCGTTTTATATCCATCGACAGGGAAATTTGTGGACCACCCCTATTTTTAGTTAAATATGGGTAACTTTGAACGTCTCAAAGATACCCAATTGCATTATCTTAGTTTATGGGTAACATTGACAAAGAGTTATTGATTTCTAAAAATATTTTCAAGTACATATTTTAGTACATACAGTAATTACAATAGAATTATTTTGCTATAATCCGCGTTTATTAAAAGAATCTATGTATTGCTAAACGTATAAAGCAGGCAACATTCACATACCTTATACCTACATGCAGGACGAGTCACTACACGAATCGTAATAAAATCCAATCCGGTGCTTTAACAAGGTTGAAAGCTTAGCTGTATAGCTGTGATAGCCCAGCGGTAACAACGTCGGACTCTTTCGAAGAGGTCGCAGGTTCAAACCCAGGGCAGGCATCAATGAGTTTCTATTAAAACTTAGGTGTCTAATTGTGAATTACAATTTATCACACGTTTTTCGGTGAAGGAAAACATTGCGAGGAAACCTACGTATCTCTAGAGAATTATGGGGATATGTGTAACCTACTAATCCGCATTGGAGCAGCGTGGTAGGTCTTAGCTCCAATCCTTCTCTCCAAAGACGGAGAGAGGGAGGCCTATGGTCAGAAGTGGGATAGTAACAGGTCGTTACTCGCGGTCATGGTTTCCAAAAAAGGAATTTACTATTATTAAAAAAGAAAACATCGTTTTCATCTTAAAAGAGCATCAAATAACAAAAAATAAAGAAAATGTACATTGAAGATGACATCTCATTCATGGAATGGGGTGAATTATTTTTCAAGTTCTCTTGCCAACCATTAATGTTTTGATCTCATTTGAATGGTAATTGATTATAGAATTTGTTATTTAGGTTTGATTTTTAATAAACATTTACTATTACAAATACATATGTATTCGTTACAAAAAAAAATCTACCCATATGTTGCTAATATTTAGTAAATGGCAATTTTAAGTAAACGGTTGGCTGTTAAGTATGACAAGTTGACTTTATTTGACAGATCTATCTTTCATTCATTCAGAACATAAGTATAATTTTACCCATGATACGAAAATTCTGTAAATTCAAGGATTTTTAGTTTTCGAAATAATTCGGTTCAAAGTTACCCAAAACTCAAGGTAACTTTGAACACGCACAAAAGCATATTTTTTTTCCATTTCCTTTCTAGTTACTTAGTAATACAGTTAGTTATTCTAAAACTCGGTATAAAAGAACACTCATTATTCATCAAAACCTTAAATAAGGTCATCCTATTTTTTTATATTTTGAAAAATCTGAAAAAGTCATTCAAAGTTACCCAATTTGACTGTAATGAAACTTCAGAAACTTCAATGTTCATTAAAAATTTTAGATGTTTATAAAACCATAATTCATCGTTGTGTTTGCTAAAAAACAATAGTATCATACAGCAATATGTCACTAATTATGTAGATATTAAAGGAAAAATTTCCATCAAAAATTCAATCTTTTATGGTCAAATTCTATTACAGCGAATGAAAAAAGTTTGAAGAGGTATTGCCGAACAATCGAGTAAGGGATCTTCAAATATTACCTGCTTTTTATATGTCTGTTGAAGTGGTTTGACATAAAATATTAGTTGCTCCAGCAGTATATTGAATCGCGCTAGTTCTTTTCGTATATGTATATAGTCTCATAGAAATGATTCATCATTCTGCTCTCTTTATCCCACTCTAGACCCTGATTTCTTACCGAAGTGTCGTAAAGAACGATTAAGGTAAGTTGCCGTCAGACAGACGACTGATCGTAAAATACGTAGCATGTGACATATTTATGACACTTATATTGGGATAAGGGCAGGAGAATCAATGAAGGGTGAGAGTTTGGGCGCCTTTACATGAGATCAGCTAGAGTTCTCTTCCATGTGTAATCTGATAATGGTAAAGTATTACTTAATCATGAGGTAGGTAACTAATGACGTGCTGGTGACTAATGACGTCATCTAGACCTAGGTGGTCTTAATGTACCGTCGTAGAAAGGTCAAAGCGACCTTGCAGTGACAGGCGGCGAGGGCTCCGCTCGGCGCCGGCACCGCGTGTCACCACTTACCACCACGCTACCGTTACAAGGAAGTTGCTGTTTGTTTATTGCCTTACAGCTATTAATAGGTACCACCGATCAAAATAGATTAGAATACAAGTCAAGTTAAAAAAAGCTCGATAAGAAAGAGGGTAGTCTATTCTATTTAACCAGATAGTTCACGATGGATCAACTTATCTTAGTCGCCTTTTACGACATCTTGGTAAGAAATGAGTGTGGTCTATTCTACTCAGCCGGATACCACACGGTGGGTCGACTTACCTTAGTCGCCTTTTACGACACCTCGGTAAGAAAAGAGGGTGGTACTATTCTATTCAGCCGGATACCACACGGCGTACCTTAACAAATTATACAGGTACCTAAATCTTCTTTGCGAATATTCTTTTTATTGCTGGAAACCATATTAAAATTCATACAGTAGTTTTCAATATTTTTTTTTTGTTAGGAAAATCCATTACGGGTCGTCACCGCCCGACTGGGACGAGCGGCGTTTATGTCGGACTCTCACTGACTTAAAACCTGACAGTGCTCCACCACGCTGCTGGTGTACGGGGACAGGGTACCGCTGGACACATTGCCCCCATCCCCGCCAGCAGCAACTCTGAACCCCTGAGTGCGCCACCTCTGGGTCGGAGCCGCTCTAATAGTGGCCCCTCCCTCCGCTGAATGATGCATCGGGAGCACCAAATGCATCGACCGCATCGGGGACTTTTTCAGATGGGCGTTAGATAAACCCCGTTCGAGACGTCCAGAAGGTCCCCGTTAGGGCACGCGATGGTCGTAGGCGAGTCGCCTGCGCCCAGCTCGCCTGCAGCGGTTCGGATTCGAGGACTCTACTTCCCCGATCCGCCCCGCCGCCTCCTCTTGCGAGATAACGTGCTTGCAAAAGGAGGCTATCGGTGCCCACGACCTCTCAATTTATCCTCAATTTACATTAGTTAACTTTACATTATCCTTACTTCTTATATTTTTTGTGTAAAATAGTTCATGCCAGTAATGTGTAGAGCTAGAATAAAGTTTGAAAGGCAAACATTCCTCATAAGTACCAGCATACTGGTATGAGTTATGCAAAGTGCACGAACGAGCATATAACTTTTTATAGTAAATGCTAGAATATATATGTAAGCTAAGAGCCAGTGAACATATTTGCAGATACGTGGTACAAAAGTTTCTAAAGAATATACTTAAAATGTCAATTTTTGACATATCCGCCTGAGTAGAATAGACCACCCTTATTTCTTACTGATGTGTAGTAAAAGACGACTGAGGTAAGTAGAAATCAGGCAGGCGGCCGTTCGTTAAATACATAGTTAAATTATGTGACAACATGATTTTAACATGTTGTGTTGGTCCCACAGAGTGGGATAAGGGCTGGAGAAAGATGAAATCTTGTCCGTAGTTATATAATGAGGTATATAAAAAACAATCAACGTGGTCAATTTCTGCTTTAACTATAAATTTAATTATCATAAAATTTAAAAGTTGTAGACACTATAGGCCTTTTAAGTCATATTCAAGATTACATTGCTTGTCATGAGTAAAGTAAAAATACGACTAAGGTAAGTTGACTTCAGACAGGTCAGTCATAAAAACGCAGCAAAATTATGTGGCAGCATGTTTATAACATGTTGTGCCGACCCCACTTAGAGTGGGATAAGGGCAGAAGGATGATGATCATCAATGATCAATCATGCGCTTTACACTACAAATAAAACACTGTAAAAACATGCATATCTCAGATAGGATTGCTGCTATTTTTTTTAAAGGTTTCTAGCAATTTGGGTAACAAATTACTAGTAAACTTGTTAACATCCACCTAAGCTAATTTCTTGTGTTAGGTGTGGATTCACGTAAGTAGTATAATGCCAGGATTCGAACCGACGACCTCTCGATCATAATGCTAGGCAACTTGGTGTTTTTAGCTGTAATCCCTGTATCCAATTTTAGGAGAAGGACAGAAATGGGATAGTGGTAAGTAGCTACAGTAAATCTAATTATTTTTCGAAACCGGTGACGTAGGAGCATATCATGCTGTTTTAATTTTAAAAATCTAATAAAATCCGGTGAGTACTAGGTAGGTTGTGTCAGCAGAATATTAACCTACCGAAATTTTTATGCAAAAACCAAAATATGAAATAATAATTGTAGATAAGTAGAATAAGTAAAGTAAACTTTATAATTTAACTGCTTATTTGGAATTATGAAAGGAAAATACATCATTAATCTCAAGTTTTCGTAATAAGTCCATTTTATCACATATCTATATCATCACCAACTCTTGGTCTAAGTTGTATTTACGTGCAAAAACTTCAACCGCACAACTCGCGTGACTAAAGAGTTTCAATAAAAATTTCCTTTGTGTGACTTTCTATGGAAAACCCACCTCAGCATATTATTAACTGCGTATTTTCCAGTTTCATTGTTCATTTAAAATGTGATGAGAATATAAAACCACTCTTAAATCAAGTAAAAATATATACATAATTTATTACAACAACGAAATAGAAGCTCACACTAGTTAACGTACTTAATGCCTGTATAACTCAGTAACAAACAAAAGGCTTAAGGCGTGATATAATATTCATGTGGGCCTGAGTTTATCCTCACAATATGGCGCGCATTTGGTATTCAAACCACTATGAAACTCTGCCCATTGTCCCTTTTCACCGTCCAAATAAACATATCATGGATAACTATGACATTAGGGAGCCTGCTTTTGTTCGTAGTTATTAGTATTGCTACAAAATCGGAGAAAAACAGTTTAATCTGGTGCCATTATTTAGTAAGACGTTATGCAGCAAGGACTGGTATAAACTGAGGTAGCGATTGTGCAACACAGACTTTGCGACACAGCCGTCGCGACACGGACTACGCGACACGGACAACGTGCCACAGGCAATGCGACACAGAAAACGTGCCACAGGCAATGCGACACAGAAAACGCGACACGGACAACGTGCCACAGGCAATGCGACACAGAAAACGCGACACGGACAACGCGACACAGAAAACGTACCACAGGCAATGCGACACAGAAAACGCGACACGGACAACGTGCCACGGGCGATGCGACACGGGCAACGCGACACAGAAAACGCGACACGGACAACGTACCTACCACAGGCAATGCGACACAGAAAACGCGACACAGAAAACGCGATACGGACAACGTGCCACGGGCGGTTCGACACGGACAACGCGACATGGACTGAGTGCAACTTACTATGTATTACTGACTGTACGACACGAACTGCGTGACACTAACACTTAAACTTTATTTATTTTGTCTTTTCTCCTTCTTCCTTCTTCTTGCTCTGATAAATCTCTTTGCAATAACAAAACTGTGTTGGTGACAGTTTCACTAAGGTGTATTTCATACCCAATGCTGTAGTACATCAACGTGTAAGACCGTGAATGACAACGTGAACAGTAAAAACAAAAATTACATATTCGATAAGTCCCTATAATATGAAACCCGCGATTTATACGAGCATATGTTTTTTAAGGATTTTTCGTAAGTGAGTCATGTATTAATTTAATTCAGTGTCTCCCACTTTTTTGCAATACCCCACCTCAGCCTTATCTTACAAATCTTATGTGATATACATAACATTTAATAAAAAAATAATTTTTCACTTAAAATATCTACCATTTAAATAAGTTTTTAAGTGTCATTTAAGTGAAAAATTCTTTGTAAATTGAAATTACGTTTAATTATTTTCCGTAATTATTTAAGAAATTGCTTTTTTCGTCAAATGTGACAGCGAAATCTATCATTGCCTAGAGTAAAAATTATGTCGAGATTAATTTTTAATTGCCACACTGTGAGGCGTGGGACCAACGCTAGGTAACCCTAGCTTAATTGATTGAGATCTCCCTAACTGAAAATTAAACAGCAAGCGTTATCTCTACTCGATCAATGAAGCAGGTGCATGAATCGGCGCATATGCGCCATGCGTGCGGCGACTGGCGGGGATGAATGACGCACTCGGTCAATGTCAGGTCAGCCCCTCCCCGGCCCCCACCGACAGCCTCCCCTCGGATTGGGCCGAGCTTTCCAATCTGTTACCTGCAAATTAACACCATGAGATTTGACGCGGAAATTGTTTAATCAAATCAAATTCAATCATTTGCTACCCGTATCTTTTGGACAGTATTTCTCCGTAGGCGTTGCCTGGCTAAGATTAATATTTAAATGACTTAATCTTGTGTGTTTATATATATGAAATTAAATGAAATAAAAACTGTTTATTTCTTCCCGATGTGAAACGAAGACATGCACTTTAATGTAGCTTATTCTAAATTTCACTTGTCAAAGAACATATATATATTTAATATTTAAATGAGTTAATCTTGTATGTATATATATATATATACCTATGTATAAATTTTTTTCGAAATCTCGGAAACAGTTCTAACGATTTTCCTGAAATTCAGCATGTAGGGGTTTTTGGGGGAGAAAAATCAATCTAGCTAGGTTTTTTTTTATATTATTTTATCCCTGTTTTTGGGCATAAAAAATTATAAAGTGTATATTGAATTAATTTTTTGCCATAAACTGTCAAGTCAGCGTAGCTTATTAGGGGAACGGGCAGTGTCAAGAAATGTAAATATCGATCGATCCCAAGTACATAATTATTTTTTTTATTTTGTAAAAAATTACCGAGCAAGGCTCGGTCAACCAGGGACATTTCTTCTTCTTCTTCAATCGATGGACGTCCACTGCTGGACATAGGCCTCTTCATGGGATCTCCACAACACACGATCTTGTGCCGCTTGAGCCCAGCGACTGTCCACGACCCTTTTGAGGTCGGCAGTCCATCTACCGACGCTGCGCCTTCCGGTGCGAAGTTGACATTACAGCACCTTTATTACCTTTGCCATTACAGCAGTTTAAAAACATTAAGGAGAGGCTGATACAGAAAGCCTACTATACTGTTGAGGATTATTTAGACGATAAAAATGCGTGGATATAAATATTGTTCGACCCTGTACAAGATAGAAACAATTAAATGTAACTAGCATTAAGAATTGTATATTTTAAAAAGAGCAACCGCCGAGTTTCTTGCTGGCTCTTCTCGGTAGGAACAGCTTTCCGAACCAGCAGTAGAGTTGACGATTCAAAAGCACTTGTTTACAAGTTTATTTGAATAAAGAATATTTTGAATTTGAATTTGAATATTCTACTTTACTATTAAGTAAATGCCCTTAGTGTCATATTTTAACTTTACCGCCATTAATACTTTTAATTGTTAGGCGACCTAATTAATTTGACCCAAATAAAACAATTTTGTTGAATCGAAAATTTCGTATAGCTCGGTGTGTAATAATTTATAGTGGTCGTATATTTGTCATCTATACTTATTATAAAACAAAGTCAATAATGCTGTCTGTCTATATGTGATCGATTTTCTCAAAATCTACTTAACGGATTTTAGTACGGTTTTTACTAAAATATAGTGTTTTTCTTCTGGAATGATAAGGTTAATAGTACATTATCGTTTTATATAAAATTTGTTGAAGATGAAGAATTCGTATCCGGCTGAATAGAATAGTACCACCCTCATTTCTTATCGAGGTGTCGTAATGGGCGACTAAGGTGAGTTGACGTCAGGTAGGCGGACGGTCCTAAAATACGTAGCCAAATAATGTGAAGACATTTTTGTAATATGTTGTGCCGATCCCACTTAGAGTGGGATAAGGGCAGGAGGATGATGTGTTCAAGAATTCACGCGGTTGCAAAAATACTCGCGTTCTGGGAGTTTAACTTGCGTGCGCCGCTTAGACCAGCAGAGATACGCTAAAGTAATGTATTAGAGAATTGTAGATCTACAAAAATTCTACAAAAAAGGCCGCGACAGCATGTCTTTATTTCTTATACTTAACTCACAATAACTAATTTTATGATAAAAATTTCTATTCAGGGAAATTATTGTGACATTTGTTTCCACGCGCTCGAAGCTTCCTTACTAAATATCCTTTATAAATGATAGTAACTGCCAAATATTTTCTAGAAAACATACGTAGAACGTATGTTCGTATAATCCCATTATAGTAGTCTGTTTTAATAAACTGTAAGACCTTCGAGCTCAAGGCCAACTCTTTAAGCCGACTTTTCGTTGTAAGTGTGAAGTAATCCATTAATCCGTTGCCACGTGACAAGAAAATAGGCTTTGTTTGTAAAATATATAACTTCTGCCTGCGACTTTCGCTTCATTCTGAATCTGGTATTCATTAGTATTTGTACTCCATTTACATTTTAAAGCAAATCTAATTAAAAGGTTCGAAGACCATCTAACCAAGATGCTGTCATCTAACATGCAAATGTTAGTTAACTTGGAGATGTGAGCCTTTTGGAAAATTAGTGATTTGCTTTAACACAGCAAGATAACACCTAGGACAATATGTCAAGATTTAATTATTACATAGGTTATGTTGGTAGTGTTTATCTGTGCATTTACATACTAGTACCTAAGTCACCGATCCTTTCTAGGTATTTTTAAAATGATGTAAAAAATAATGTAAAAAAATTTGAATGCTCCTGCATGCAGGAAAATCGTTGGAGCCGCTTCCGAGATTCGGAAAATATATATTATCTATTAGTGTAGTTGTATGAGTTTAGCACAGTTTAATAGTATGTCACTACACGTCCACTCTCACCCACGGCTTCGGCGCTACTGACGTGATGCGCTAGAGACAGTGATTTATGTATGATAGGTATGTATCTGTATATTGAATATAAATATTCAAAGTATTATTACTTTACCAAGCCTTTAAATTTAGAACAATAAAAGGGGATCCTCTAGATTACCCGCAGTATGGTATCCAGCTATGCAGAACAGATAGAATAGACCACCCTCATTTCATACTTAGGTGTCGTAAAACGACTAAGGTAAGTTGTCGTTAGGAAGTTGGCCTGTCGTAAAATAGCCGAATCTAGTAACAACATGTTTATAAGATACTAGCTTTTACCTGCAACTTCGTTTGCATGCACTGTTGTCGTCTGAAGGTTGAAAAAAGATGGCGCAATGTCATCCTATTTCTGTTGAATTAACAGAATTCTTACAGCCTATGTATTATTCCGGAGTATAAGAAATATATGTGCCAAATTTCATCGACATTGGCTCAGCGGATTTGCCGTGAAAGAGTAACAAACATACATCCATATCCACAAACTTTCGCATTTGTAATATTAGTAGGATAGGATAGGATTGTGCCCATTTAGTGGGATAAGGGCAGGAGAATGATAAAAAGGGGATACCAAAACTCATACAACGTCTTTACATACTTTTCCACGAGTTTCACGATATTAAAGACATGTCAAAACAAGCACTGACGTCTGACATAAAAACAGTCGCATGTAAACAAAAAACTTTATAATCCCTACATTCGTATATTCTGAACAAAACTGTTTGTAATGTGTAGACAGAAAAAGTTGAAGCACTCTTAAAGAACAAAGACTTAAGCGCCTATTCGCTTGTCCCGTACTGAGCATACGAGCTAAACTAAAACAGGGCTACCTACTGACACAATTTATTTATATCTTAAAACAAACTATATTACTAGTACTTAGGTGACTTAGTAGTGAGTTATTTTTTAAAATATACAAAAACTGCATAAAAAAAGAGCCGGTGACGTGTGAATTATATATTGGGGGGCGACTGTCGGGTACAAACTGAAACTGACTCCACTTCATCCCGTCTGAATAATAATTTAAAATAATCAAACACCGCTAGAGCGCTCGCACTCCAATGGCGAAATGCATAAAATACGCCCGTAGGCGCTAGCACTTTTAATATATATTGGCACGTGATTCGTCTAAGTGGCTAGGACCCGTACTACGATGTGATGTGTGTGTGACTTAACAGTGTGCGTAGTGCGAGTTTTTTTAACCTACTCGATCGCGTTAGCGTAACGCAATTTGTATGGCAAAATTTGTAATATGTATAGCAATCACTAGATGTCGCTATTGCAGCGTCATACAAATTGGCGTTACGCTAACGCGATCAAGTAGGTTGATGCGCTCCGCGCTCTGCCCGCTCTCTCTATACTGTAGTGCGGCTGTCGCGACATTCGGTCAATTTGACGAAAATTGGACTTTTCTGAATTTGATGTTTTATGAATAGAGCATCAATTATAGATGCGAAAAAACGTTACTGCGTGACAAACAAACATTATTTTTATATTTATAGATTTTGTTGAAATATTGATATTTTAATAATTATTTATTTTTAAAACTCGAATGTAGGGATGAGACTGTTACAAACCTCCGTTTGTTTTAATAACTTTCTTTATTGAGTTACTTCTTTACTACCCGACACCGATAGCACAACAGTACACAAGTAGTGGTAGTGCATGAGTTCTTACAAATTCTGCATGTATCAGGTATGAGAACGAATAGTACACTCTACATTTAGCATTACACATATTTTCTTTTATCGCGGATTATAGCAAAATAATATTCTCATTACTTTTGTATTATGGACCTCCGCAAAGTAACGCCTAATTCTATAAAGAATTTATTATATGTATAGATTTATGCAATTGAATTTAGACCTCATTTCTAACAATAATATACGAATAAAGATAATATACGAAGTGGCATCCCTGTGCCTAGATGCGCAGTGTGCAGGTGGGCGCGGTCGGGCGGGCCGGAGCCGGCGCCGGGCCGTATTGACCGGGCCGGAGCGGCCTTGGCCCGCTGCAGTGCGCCGTGCTCTCAAACAAATTATTTATATTGCTTCCTAGCGACGACTTTAATATTCCATTGTGCAGCTGACGTGTTGTGTGCGAAATGAGAGATGCAGATTGTTAAACTTTCTAGAAATTGACTGCAACAATTAACGTCATTGCTTCCGAACTAAAATTCAACTTTCCATATGCATCGCTGTGTGCTGAAAAGAGTAAAATTCGTTCAGTAGCTATGAAGATAAGAAAGTTTTAAATGGCTAAAAATGTTTTTTTTTTTTTAGTTTTTTTATAGAATGACCGCTATTTTTTAGTAGTTTTTAGTAATATTAAGATTTGAAAGTACTTGTTAAAGGAAAGAATATTTCGAATCTGAATTTGAATATTGAGTTTTGTCCAATACTAAGCAGAAACAAATGCTTCATTTTTGCTTGCATATTCAACCCATGTAGAAAGAGCTGTTTTAGTATATAGAATTTTTCAGTTACGTTCACTTAATTTTTGTTTTTATTGATCTAAGGCTGGTTTTAAGTAATATAAAACGGGAATGTAAAAAGGGAAAAGGCTAAAAACGTTCCTCTAGGTGTTGCTGTGCTAAAAGTCCGCAACACCGTATACGATAACATCGGGAAAGCCTGAAAAATGTTCGCGAAACCTCCCTCTGAGCCACACCTCGCCCCCTCCCCCTGCCCCTCGGATGTCGTAAAGTTGACGTTATTTTATGACTCTCTTTCCTTTACTTAGCTGCAGAAACTATAGTGATGTACATTGCTGACATAGAAATATCGATGTTTTTGTTTAAAAGTTTTTCTATGTTGCAAATAAAAGACTATGTCGCAGTATTAGAGTGACCGTATTTAAAAAAAATTGTTTTATGGTACATTGTAATAAACTTTTTGTAACTACTGCTTCGAATATTTTACTTTGGTATGACACAAGATATTTTTATAGTATATTGATTCTCTTTCAATAGAATATGAACCACAGATTTAAGTAAATATTAAATTTAAATAGGTCGTCGTAAATATAATCTAAACCTTTAACTTGGAAGAATAAAACATTAACTTTTTAATTGTTTGTAGCGTAATATCATAAATAACATCAAATAAGAATTATAATGTATCTGTTGTTATTACTGTTTTAAAAGTAATTTTGAATTCGTTATAATAATACTGAGATTTATAACCATTTTTTGGAAAATTGATAATTCTAAATAACTAAAATAATAATAAATATATGGGGCACTTACACACGCGGTCGTCCGTCCCCAAAGTAACTAAGTACTTGTGTTATGGTAGACAGACAACTGGTAAATATATACTAACATAATTTTTAAATACGTACTTAAAAACCCAGGCTCGAAGAACCAACAAACTTTTGTTAGAAAATGTTGGCCCTCGGTGGGAATGAACCCACGACCCGCTGAGCTGAAGGCAGGGTCACTACCAACTGCGACAACGACCAATAAGAATAAAAATTGCAAAAATAATAACGAACGCAAACGAGTGTTAAATATGAATATGTTAAATATGTGTGGATGGATATATGACTAGTGGGTAGCCTAAAAAAATGATTAGATTGTGTGAAGTATGGCACGCAAATAAAAGGAGTAACGCCAGATTTGATTAATGATAAGAGAGATTGGAAGAGAAAAACATGATGTGCCGACCCCTGAAAGTGGGTTAAGGGTAGAAGAATGATGATTTGTTGTTAAAATCATCGACAAATTCAGTGGTATGTCCATCACTACAGCTTAGAACGTCTGTACTACTAATAGCAGAATTTCATTCTCGACCGCCATTTAATTCCAAGTTGGATCATTTAATAAATAACATTATCTAACTCCGTTTTATTCAGTTTTTACCGCAACTTGGGATCAGCTAATATTATTGTAGCTCGTGTACCAGAATATTAAGAACTTTAGAAATATAATTTACTAGTTCACGTCTTTAATACAGTAAAGTATAATAGTAAAGTGATGGCTTTTTATTATCCCATTGCTGGGCATAGACCTCCTCTCTCCGTTTTCTGAGGGTTAATTGTAGCTGAAACTAACCATTCTGCTTAATGCAGATTGGTAGGTTACACATAACCCCAGAATTTTCTAGACATATGCCGGTTTCACGACGATAACTTTCTTCAGCAAAGAGCGTGTGATAAATTGCTAATATGTAATAAGTCACATAAGTTATTACACAAAAATTCATTGGTGTCTGCTCGAGGTTTGAACCTGTGACGGTTGTTCTTTTAACGGTCTCACCAGCTACCGCATATTTAACACCTATATAAATGGTAAAGTGAAAAAACCGATAAATGAGGGCGATAATGAAAGAAAAAAGTAGCGTCCGTAATTACCGGTTGAACCCGTGAATTTAGTGTTAAAATACCCATAATTGTTTATCTGGTTTTAGCTGTTCCCTGAGGAAAAACGGTATTTTCTATCCCGGTAAATAATCCAAATTTCATCAATAGTACTCTAGCAATTCAGCCGTGAAAGCGTCACAGACAGACAAACTTCTACATTTATAATATTCTTCTTCTTAGTCGATCTATTCATTGCTGAAGTAATGGATTGATGATGGAATTATTATTGCTGCTCACTTCCTTCACTATTCTTTTCCACATTTTTCTATCCTCGGCGGTCTTTAAAGCTTTGATGATTGGCAGGCCTGTACTCGTCTTTACTTAATCGGACTAACGGGTAGGGGAGCGATAGCGTGGTCTTTTCCCGTCGACCTGCCCAACCACAGTCAGCTTCTCCAGGGTTTCAGGGTTTTTGCGAGCAACGAGTCCGAAATATTTAAGAATACGCTGGAAGCAAACATTGGACATAATATTTATGCCGAGCCCCTTAAGGATAGACACATCGCGTGCAATCTATATTATTCATAATATTAGTATGGGTTATTATACGCACTTTTATGTCTTTGATTACATTTAGCAGTGAAAAGCTTACATGTACATTTTCTAACTCGTTTTAATCCTGAAACGAAATAAATAAGTCATCAGTTGAGTGAATAATTTTAAAAGTGTAATTTAAATCTAGTATTTAGTACGGAATAGCGTGCTCACTGCAATTACCTCACTGGCCCCACCTCGATTTGCTCGTTCAGGGAAGTAATAGCCGGGAAATGGTGATGGGAATACTAGCTTATAGTACTACTTTATATATAACCTGTTTGCAACTATAACGTGATAACGTGACACGCCGTGTGGTATCCGGCTGAATAGAATAGTACCACCCTCATTTCTTAAAGAGGTGTCGTAAAAGGCGACTAAGGTAAGTTGACCCACCGTGTGGTATACGGGTTAGTAGAATAGACCACCCTCTCTCTTACCGAGGTGTCGTAAAATACGACAGAGGTAAGTTGACGTCAAGCAGGCGGCCGGTCGTAGAAACGCAGCCAAATCATGTGATAGCATGTTTATAACATGTTGTGCCGACCCCACTTAGAGTGGGATAAGGGCAGGAAGATGATGAACGTGCTAATGTGACATTTGCTGACTCATTTATTCCAATGGATACGAATAGACGTTAAGACCTAATCCACAAGTTAGACGGACAGATATTTATTTATTTATGTAATGTAAAACCAACAATAGATACATTTTATTGCCGAAAGAATTACACCACTTTTTAGTAAAAGCAGTACAAATATGCGCTCAATATAAAATAACATACAGACAGTAAGCTTTTGGAGAATTTGTTTTATAATTATAGATATAGCTTACGTCTGCGACTTCGTTCGTGTGAACTTCATACATAAACATTAATAATTAATAAATAATTAAGGGTATTTTAACTCTTATATTAAAGCAAACAAAATAATAAATATTGTAATTTAGTCAGTAATTAGAATTCCTTTTATATTATAAAAGTGTATTTAAGATAGATATAACTCGTACATTTTTATTGTAAATTTAAAAAAATATAATAACATTAAAAACAAAAATACATTTAAACCTATTTTACCTATTACATGTAATATGTTTTATAACGCCGTGTTAGAATATATAATATAATAGAATAGTACCACCCTCATTTTTTACCGAGGTGTCGTAAAAGGCGACTAAGGTACCCGGTTTAGTAGAATAGACCACCCTGTTTCTTACCGAGGTGTCGTAAAATACGACAGAGGTAAGTTGACGTCAGACAGGCGGACGGTCGTAAAAACGCACCCAAATCATATTCTTCTTCTTCTTCTTCTTTCTCAACCGGTGGACGTCCACTGCTGAACATAGGTCTCCTTAAGGGATCGCCACAATCCACGATTTTGTGCCGCTTGGATCCAGCGGCTCCCCGCGACCTTTTTGAGGTCGTCAGTCCACCTCGTTGGGGGCCTACCAACGCTGCGCTTTCCAGTGCGAGGTCGCCATTCCAGCACCTTAGGACCCCAACGCCCATCGGTTCTACGTACTACGTGCCCCGCCCATTGCCACTTCAGATTCGCGATACGATGAGCTATGTCGGTGACTCTGGTTCGTCTACGGATCTCCTCATTTCTGATTTGATCACGTAGAGATACTCCGAGCATAGCCCGTTCCATCGCCCGCTGAGTGACTCTGAGCTTTCTTATGAGGCCCATAGTCAGCGACCACGTTTCCGATCCGTAAGTCATCACTGGCAACACGCACTGTTCGAAGACCTTGGTCTTCAAGCACTGAGGTATTTTGGACGAAAAGATCTCGCGTAGCTTCCCAAACGCTGCCCATCCGAGTTGGATTCGGCGACTGACCTCTTTCTCGAAATTGGACCTACCTAGCTGGACCGTATGTCCCAGGTATATATATTCGTCTACAATTTCGAGTGCAGAGTTTTCAACGATGACCGGGTGGAGCGGAACATGGGAGTTTGACATAATCTTCGTCTTACTCATGTTCATTTTAAGGCCCACCTGTTGAGATACTCTGCTGAGGTCATCGAGCATTGTGTTAAGGTCCTCCAGAGACTCTGCCATAACGACTATGTCGTCGGCAAATCTAAGGTGAGTGATGTACTCGCCGTTAATGTTGATGCCGTATCCGTGCCAATCCAGAAGCTTAAAGACATCCTCCAATGCAGCGGTAAACAGCTTCGGGGAGATAACATCTCCCTGTCGCACACCTCGCCGCGTTTGGATTGGTCTCGTAGTTCTGTCTTGGACACGGATAGACATTGTGGCGTTTTCATACAAACACTTCAGCGCTTGGACATACCGATAGTCGATGCGGCATCTCTGGAGCGACTTTAGCACAGCCCATGTTTCCACCGAATCGAAGGCCTTCTCATAGTCCACAAACGCCAAGCAAAGTGGCTGGTTATACTCCTCGGTCTTCTGTATAACCTGCCGCAACGTGAATATGTGGTCTATGGTACTGTAGCCTTTTCGGAAACCGGCTTGTTCGGGAGGCTGGAAGTCGTCGAACCTACGCGCGAGACGATTCGTTATGACTCTCGAGAACAACTTATAAACATGATTCAGTAGCGCGATGGGTCTGTAATTCTTCAATAAGGTATTATCACCTTTCTTGAAGAACAGAATCACCACGCTCCTGTGCCATGCTTCCGGCGTAGTTCCTTCGTGAATGACGGAATTGAACAATCGCTGAAGGACTATAAGTACGGGTTTTCCACCCGCCTTCAGGAGTTCTGTAGTGATTCCGTCATCACCTGGTGCCTTGTTGTTCTTAAGTTGTTTGAGAGCCATACTAATCTCGTATAGGCTGACGTCCGGGATGTCCTCAGTATAGTGTCGGGTTAGCTTGGCTCTAGGATCTTTTGCCAAGGTGACAACAGGCTGTTGTGTTGAGGTGTATAACTGCCCATAGAACCTCTCAACCTCTCTCAAAATCTCAGGTCGAGATGAAATGATACTACCAGTATCGGTCTTCAATCGCGTCAACTGCCTCTGCCCAATAGACAAATCTCTTGCGAACACTTTTGAGCCCCTGTTACGCTCAATAGTATCTCGAATACATTCGGTGTTAAAGCGTCGTAGGTCGCATTTCTGCGCCTTCGAAATTTGTCTATTGATCAGACGGTAGCGCGTCGCGTCTACTGAAGACTGTAGTCTCATTTCATTCCTCTCATCCATGAGCTTGAGAGTTTGGGTCGAGAATTTATTAGTCCTTTTACGGTGTGTCTTATAAAATTTGGACCCCACCGTGTGGACAGTTTCCACCAGCCTGTTGTTTAAGTCGTCCACAGATGCGCAGTCAGCTAGACAATCAAAGTGGTTCAGCAGCTCGAGTTGAAAGTTTTCGGGGTTTTGGATATGAGCTCGAGTTGGTCGGAGCGTGGACTTCACCAGTCTGGATCTTTCCAGCTGTACGCATATATTCAATGTGCCTCTTACCATACGGTGATCACTCCCCGTCTTTACGGTGTTGATCACAGAGACATCATTGAATATATGACGCCTGCTGGACATGATGAAGTCGATCTCGTTTCTCGTGGAACCGTCGGGACTTACCCAGGTCCATTTTCGATGTGGCGGTTTCTTGAAGAAAGAATTCATCATGTAGAGGTCCTCTCTCTCCAAGAAATCAGCCAACATCTGGCCCCTGTGGTTCCGTTGCCCATATCCAAATTGCCCTACTCTTACTTCTGTGCCACTTCGCTTGCCCAGCTTTGCGTTGAAATCCCCCATCACAACAGTGTAGAAGGTTTTAGAGGCATGTATGGCTCTAGACAAATCCTCATACAAGGCCTCTACCTCCTCGTCCGGATGTGCCGATGTCGGTGCGTAAACCTGTATGACCTTCAGCGAATACCGTTTGGTAATTCTGAGTATAAGGAACGCGACCCTGCTCGACACACTCTCGACTTGAACAATGTTGTTGACAAGGGACTTGTGGACGAGAAACCCGACACCACCCTGGGACTGTTGTTCACCCTCCCGGTAGTATAGCAAGTTGCCGGAGTTCAGAATCATCGTGTCCTCCCCCTCTCTTCGGACTTCAGATAATCCTATCACATCCCAGCGCAACTTGCTTACTGTTTCTTCCAGCTCGAGAATCTTTTCGTCTTCCCTCAAAGTGCGTGCGTTGTACGTTGCCAGGTCTAGTCGTCGGGGTTGGCAGCGGAATCTCTGCCGGAGATTCTTAACACCCCCTGCCCCGCCGTTACCCAAACCGCTGCCAGAGCCAGGAATAGCGGGGCTGCCGGGAACTAGGGGCTGTGGCTTTGTGTGTCTATCCATTAAGGGTTTTGCCAATAATCACCACGCTTGGCATGCGGGTTGGTGATCGCAGTGCTGACCCTTTCGCACCGACAACGCTGCTGCCCGCTGTCGGTCTGTTAGATTTAAGTCAGCTTGAGAATGGTTATACCGCCATTGGTCGGTCGCCAGAGCCTCGTCGGTTTATTTGCAGGGTGTACCACGTGCAGGTGAGGTTGACATTTGAGGAAACTGACTGGGACGAGTTTCCCCCTTACACCCCAAATCATATTGTGACAGCATATTTATAGCAAGTTGTGCATACCCCACTTAGAGTGGGATAATGGCAGGAGGATATATGTATATATAAAATTACATGTAAACCCATTACCTATTACATGTAATATGTTATATAATCAGTATGGATACATATGTATTCCAACCCGTGTAAATCCATACGAGTTGGTTAGTATTATATAGTTTCTGATTTTCACGTGTGACCCAAATTGCGAGGCAGACGTGGTCCACAGCGCACCTGTTCCAGCATTTATTATTCAACAAAAACTCTCACCAAGCTATATTAGAGTCCCCGAGGTCTCCCCGTAATGTGATAACTCTTAAAAAGCTCAATTATCGAGTTACAAAAGTATATAAATATTAATAACTTCAATCTATTGAAGTTTGCTCTTAAATAATTTGTAGAATCAGGCGTTACTTTGCAGAAGTACAGAAGTTGTGATAGAATTATTTTGCTTTAATCCACGTTAAGCAGGCAATGTGTGAACATTGCCTGCTTAACGTTAACCAGATTGAATGTTTTTATTGTTTACTAGTATGTTTAGATTGCTTCACAGAGCGTTATATATACTAATATATAAAGCTGATTTGAAAAATTCTTTCAGTGTTACACAGTCCATTTATCAAGGAAGGCTATAGGCTATATAACAACATAGCTAAGTTGAATAAGAGAGGAGCAGCAATAAAAAATATTACGAAAACGGCAAAATTTAAAACTTTCCTTGCGTGCGCTGAGTAAACGGTAATAGTTATTCAAACATCATGTATCACAAAAATGTATCACATTCATTACGACAATCTCTACGATCGTTTCGCCCCGTAATCAAATCATCATCATATTGTCCTGATTTTGTCTTGGAGCCTATCGTCCTGATGATGCTATTTGGCTCTTAAATAAATAACTATAATAACATATAATTACAATTACAAATAACAAAATATTTTAAGTTTTGATTCGTAACCGAAGCATCATCAGCAACTTTCTGATAGTTTAATGTGACTATATATACTTTCATAATAAGGATTATTTCAAAAACACACCGCCTCGCTCCGTTTTCCTCAAAATTGTCTCTGGAGTCATTGTCAAAGTTTGTTCCTCACAATTTGAATGATAAATACATTTTGGAAACCCAAAATCATCAGGAGATTTATCGTGAAGTCTATCTTTTTCTAATGATGCTTCTGTTGCGAGGCGAAACGATTGTTGAGTTGGTGATAGTAAACGTGTGTAGTGTTTGTGTATTGTGCTGGCGGTGGTGGAGATTTGGAGTGCATGTGTTTTTGTAATGTTGCATGTATCGGCTATGAAAACGGATAGTCCACTCTCCATTTAGCATTATATATATTTCTATTTACTTTATTGTGGATTATAGTATAACATTATTATCACCTACTTTAAAGCGCCGTGTGTATCCGGTTGAATAGAATAGTACCACCCTCATTTCTTAGCGAGGTGTCGTAAAAGGCGACTAAGGTAAGTTGACCCGCCGCGTGGTATCCGGCTGAGTAGAATAGACCTACCTCATTTCTTACCGAGGTGTAAAAGGCGACCAAGGTAAGTCGACCCGCCATGTGGTATCCGGCTGAATAGAATAGTACCAACCTCATTTCTTACCGACGTGTCGTAAAAGGCAACTAAGGTAAGTTGACCCACGTGTGGTATCGGGTTTAGTAAAATAGACCACCCTCTTTCTTACCGAGGTATCATAAAATACGACAGGTAAGTTGACATCAGGCAGGCAGCCGGTCGTAGAAACGCAGCTTAATCATGTGACAGCATGTTTATAACATGTTGTGCCGACTCCACTTAGAGTGGGATAAGGGCAGGAAGATGATGATATCTAGGCGAGAAGCATTTTAACATTAAAAAAGAAGCTCGTTTCAATACCGTTGTTAAACTCCCAGCTCCGAATATTAAATTGAAACGGGCTTTCTGTCAAAACTACGAGTCGGATCGTAGCCGAGCGCCGATAAATAGGACAATAGCTGTTACTTAAATTTGCAAGTCAAATGCTCGGAGCCGGAGCGCGAGCCAATTTGTGTCGAAAGGGACGTCGGAATTTTATGAATTTATTGCTCTTGGGAGCCCCATCGACCCAACTGCTTGTTTCCACGACGACCCCGACGGTTTTATTTTATTGTGTATATCGTGTTTGGAGATACACTCGTGAAATACTTTGGGGCAACTGGATATAATTCAACACACAATGGCACATAATTGAACCAAAGAGATTAAATTTTTTATCAATATATGGAAGAAAAGCATTTAAGCTTTATGCATATCAAATTTTGTGAATTATGCTGCAGCGGGTCAGTTTTAGTTCAAATTCAATATATTCTTTACTTGAAATAAATAACATACAGGCACATAATTTATAGAATTAGGCGTTACTTTGCGGAGATCCATAATACAAAAGTAATAATAAAATTATTTTGCTGTAATCCGCGATGAAGTAAAATAGAAAATATATATAATGCTAAATGTAGAGTGGACAATCGGTTATCATACCTGATACATGCAGGAGTCGTAAAAAACACATGCACAAACCTACACCACCGCCACCACAATACACAAGCACTACATACGTTCACAATCACAAATTCAACAGTCGTTTCGCCCCGCAACCGAAGCATCATCAGGATATAGACTCCACGACCAAATAAGCTTAGTTATAATGTAGAGTTTAGCCTGTACGGTCAAGCTCACCGTCTTTAAATAATTTATAGAATTAGGCGTTACTTTACGGAGATCTATAATACAAAAGTAATTATAAAATTAATTTGCTATAATCAGCGATGAAGTAATTTTTTTTTTATACAGGCACATAATTTCTCCGACCGAAAAGAGAAAGCAAGAAACTCTGCGATTGCTATTTTCAAAATATAATTCTTATTACTAGTTCACAATCCTCCTGCCCTTATCCTACTATAAGTGAGGTCGGCACAACATGTTATAAACATGTAACATATTTTGGCCATGTATTTAACGACCAGCCACCTGTCTGACGTTAAACTTACCTTTGTCGTTTAGCGAAACCTTAGTGAGATATTAGGTTGTACTATTCTACTCAGCCGGATACCACACGGCGGGTCAATTTACCTTAGTCGCCTTTTACGACAGCTCGTTACTTAAATTTCGTATTTTAGACAAAGTCCAGCAGTAGTTAAATACACGCATTTTTTTCATTTATGTAATTTTTATTATTCCGTAGGATTTCTGTATCACCTTTAGCCGTTCTATAACTTCTGTATGTATGCAATTCTTCAAAACAAAACTTATTACATTTACTACTTAAGTAATTACAATCTATCACTTGAGAATCACCTTATACTCAAGGACACAAGATGATTACTGCATCTGACAAGTGTCTTATACCATCCTTGCATCCTTTAAAGTAATTTAACTTACTTTTAGTGACACCACTCACTCCGTTGAATCTAGAGCATCATTATAAAGATTAATTATAAAGTTTCCGTTGCCCTGTAACTTGTAGCTAAAAGTTAGAAGTAGGTTATTCGTGCGGACGATGAAATTAATAAAAGTTTGCTCAGCGAACTTAATGAAACAGTCTAGAGCTATTAGAAGTTCTATTCCGAGTAATTTGATATATACTTTTCCTCACATAAATACCTATTATTTATGTGATTTTAAAAGTATATATTTATTATATTATCGGTATATATAACATCCATATAAATAGATATATAGCAGTCCGGTAGAGCTAGAATGTTCCATCTCTCAGTTAACCTGTAATCGTGACTAGAATAATAGATAGATTAAAAACGTTTATATACAAATACATAAAATTATGTAAGTAAATTCAGTTGATTCATATAGATTGAAATAGATTTCGCCTAATCTGCCATATCAGTTTCAAGGCGGCTTTCCACTGTGAATCACGTTATCTTATAGATAGATAATAGAGTTTTGATAATTCCGAATAGTTATATTGTTGAGAACCTCTGGAATCTGTTCTCCTAGCAATTCCTTTACAGAATCCATAACTAACTCATCTTTCTCCTCCCCTTATCACACTTTAAGCGGGGTCGACACAACATGTTTTTGTCTTCCATTCTCTTCTCGTTCGGCAACTCTGGCTCTACGCCTTTTATACAAGTATCCAACAACAAGTGTTATACAGTATCAAATAATTTTTTGAAAGGAAATTGTGATTATATATGATAGTATTAAATTGATAATGTATGTATGTATATTTTTTTCCTCTTTGTAAATTAATACATAAATAAAATTTTTACTTTTCTCTATTCTGACATTACAGACTGGCCCGTTGGAGCAGTGGATAGTGACCATTCCTTCAGCACCGCGGGTCGCGGGTTTGATTACCGCCAAGGGCCAACTTTTTCTATAAATGAATTTGTTGGTCTTTGAGCCTGGGTGTATATATGTATTTAAGTATGTATTTAAAAAATATATAAGTATATATTCACCAGTTGTCTGTCACCCATAACACAAGCATTAAGTTACTTACTTTGGGGACGGACGACCGTGTGTGTAAGTGTCCCATATATTTATTTATTTATTTATTTATTTATTAATTTTTGTATGCCCTAATCGGTTAAATATACTGATACAAAAATTTGCTTTAACAGCTTTCATGTACGTATATTTATACAATAAAGAATTATTATTATTTAGCCGTGTGGTATCCGGCTAAGTAAAATAGTACCACCCTCATTTCTTACCGAGGTGAGGTAAGTTGACCCGCCGGTGGTATCCGGCTGAGTAGAATAGACCACCCTCATTTCTTACCGAGATGTCGTAGAAGGCGACTAAGGTAAGTTGACCCATCGTGTGTATTCCGGTTTAGTAGAATAGACTACCCTCCTAAAATACGATTAAGTTAAGTTGACGTCAGGCAGGCGGCCGGTCGTAAAAACGCAGCCAAATCATGTTACAACATATTTATAACATGAGGATATATATATATATATATATATATATATATATATATATATATATATATATATATATATATATATATATATATATACCTATATATATACACAATCCAAGCACGTCTTTGGCTTCCAACTATTTAAACAAATGGCCACCTTTGCACTGAGATATAGAAATATATTTTACCTAATTAATATTTTAATTATCTTTATTACTAAGCTGAATATGTAATTCATTAATTCAGCTATCCCTAATAAAGTTTGAAGGTATAACGAGGACGTGTTAACGTGGGATGTGGTAATTTAAACCACCCGAGACCCGTTTCACAGTAGGCATTGCGAGTTGTGGTCGTACTTTAGAATTAATGAGGTATTCTAATTCTAAAATGAGGGAAATTTAAAAGGGAGGGTTAAATTGAAGTGTATTTGATGCTAACGAACAAAAAAAAATTGAACTGAAGGTTAAATTAATGTAGCAGTTTCGCAATGATAAGTTATATCAGTAATTTTGATTGTCATGATTATTTGAAGATACAAGGCGCATGCTCCAGGGCACGCTGCGTGACAGAGAACTTTCTTATCAAGTCAGATCAGTTAGATCAAGTTTCGGACATGTCATCACTGGCAACACGTACAGATCGAAGACTGTGTACTTCGAGTGCTGAGGAATAATTGTTTAAAAGAACACGTGATCCTTAGTAGTAAGTAACAGCCTGTTATTATCGCACTGCTGGGCATAGGCCTCTTCTCTCCGTTTTTGGAGAGAAGGATTGGAGCTAAGACCTACCACGCTGCTCCAATGCGGATTGGTAGGTTACACATATCCCCAGAATTCTCTAGAGATATGCAGGTTTCCTCACGATGTTTTCCTTCACCGAAAAGCGTGTAATAAATTGCAATTATCAAAAATCAAATTAGACACATAAGTTTTACTAGAAAACTCATTGGTGCCTGCCCGGGGTTTGAACCCTAGACCTTCTCGAAAGAGGCGCACGGTGATACCGCTGGGCTACCACAGCTACACACAGATCCTTAGTGCTTGACCGTAAAGATGAAAAACACATTTACAATAAGACAATCTCAATGATCGTTTCGCACTGTATAAAACCGCAAAACCGACGCACCACTCTGGCAAATATTATATAGTATTAGTTCGATCACCACCGTTTATTTTGCTTCCAAACATATGTGGCAAACCCCGCAAAACAACGACTAATCCTACTAATATTATAAATGTGAAAGTTTGTGAGTATGTTTGTTACTCTTTCACGGTGAATCTGCATAACTAATATCGATGAAATTTGGCACAATTATTCCTTATACACCGGAATAACAGATAGGCTATAGAAATCCTATTAATTCTACAAGAACAGGAAGACATTGAAAAGCGCCGACTATTATCAATACAACAGTCCACGCAAACGAAGTTAAGGGTAAAAGTTAGTTCTATATAAATTGATTAAAAGCCATGTGGTATCCAGTTGAGTAGAATAGATCATCCTCTTTCTTACCGAAGCGTCGTAAAATACGACTAAGATAAGTTTACATTAGGCAGGCGGCCGGTCGTAAAATACCTAGCCAACCACGTGACAACATATTTATAACATGTTGTGCCAACCCCATTTTGAATGGGATAAGGGCAGGAATGATCTATAAATTTATTACAAATTTTGAATTTGGTTTTTGTTACGGAATATACTCCGTTATAGAGGTCAAGTTCTAAATCAAGTTTTAAAGTTAGTTTAAAGCAAGCATCACTTTCACCCGTTTCCGGTCCCGAGTCTCCGATCGAAGGGCCTAGTGGAGGGCCCTCCGAGAGGTCAACTGCCGATTGCGGCCCCCACTTGGAGTGGCTTCGCTTGACAAGTGTCTGTGGAAATACAGATGTGGGGCGCATCGGATACCACTTATGTCGGTTAAGTGATTGGAAATCTATATTTAACTTGACGTTGGATTTCATTAATCCATGTTAATATTATATAAACGAAAGTATGCTTGTTTGTCTTATAGGAGGCTGATACAGAAAGCCTAATATACTCTTGAGGATTATTTAGAAGATAAGAATGTGTGGATATAGCTCTCTTTGAACCTGTACAAGACAGTAACGACATAATGTAAATAGTATTAAGAATTATATTTTTAAAAAAGCAACCGCCGAGTTTCTTGCTGGCTCTTCTCGGTAGGAACAGCTTTCCGAACCAGCAGTAGAGTTGACGATTCAAAAGCAATTGTTTACAAGTTTATTTGAATAAAGAATATTTTGAATTTGAATTTGAATTTGAATTTAAATATATAGCCAACCCGCTTGACTCGCAAACTTAAAAAACTACACATACACAGAAAAAAACCCAGTTTCTAAAGGGCTAAGAAAACATTTTTTTAAGATATAGTATCGGCTTATATTTCGCCGTGTGGTATCCGGCTGAATAGAATAGTACCACTCTCATTTCTTACCGAGGTGTCGTAAAAGGCTACTAAGGTAATACGACCCGCCGTGTGGTATCCGGTTTAGTAGAATAGACCACCCTCCTTCTTACCGAGGTGTCGTAAAAGGCGACTAAGGTAAGTCGACTCACCGTGTGGTATCCGGTTAAATAGAATAGACCACCCTCTTTCTTACCGAGGTGTCGTAAAATACGACTGAGGTAAGTTTACGTCAAGCAGGCGGCCGGTCGTAAAAACGCAGCCAAATCATATGACAGCATTTTATAACATGTTGTGCCGACCCCACTTAGAGTGGGATAAGGAAAGGAAGATGATGAGTATCGGCTTAGATTATAAAGGTTTCTGATACAAATGAATGAATTTATGAAATCAAATTCTAGCATTCTAAGATTTAAAAAAAATTTGATACGGAACTGAATACCGCAACCTTTCATCGAATTAGTTGCAGGTTGCCGATCCCTGCGCTTAAGAGATATTGATCAAATTTGGCTGAATTACAGCTCATACACCATTATAAATGTAGTCAATGATTCAATCAGGAAGGTCAGTTTGACAGAGTTATATAAAAATACCATATTACGTGATTCAACGAGATAAAAATTGTGATTTGATAAGATCTGTCAGTACTATCGACTGTAAAGATATAATTTAGTTTAGCAAATCTTATGGCATATCGGAATGTTTTTTCATCACTCAGCATTTGTGTTAAACAAATCAGTGCGAGGAAAACTGTCATATAGCAGAAATCGTAAGTAAAGAGAACTTATTTAACAAATCCTTGTAATTTGTTTATGAATTATAAAGCGTCCATTGTACGAAATTTCATCAATATTCCTCAAGCATATTATTAGCTTTCACAGACAGCACACACACAGAAAAACAGACTTTTACATTTATAATATTGCTATGAAAGTAGATATTATACTCCAAATTAAAATCATTAGAAAGTATATTTTTATGCAAATTCATGTGGCATTTGAATTTATAATATTATTATTAAGTTTTGATTTGTTTGTTTAAAATGTTATTTTAAATTTCATATGTGCTAAAATGGGACTAGCATATACATCTCTTAAATATTGAAATGAGTTAATTTTGTATGTGTTCGGTTAATTTTGCCAGGGGCAAAGTAATACAAAATTTTCGGGCTCAAAATTTTTTTGAAATTTACGTTGAATGCAATCACTATTTTTCGCTGTCCAACGTTAAGTCATAGTGGTTCATTTGGGGAACTATTATTTTTGCCTGCCCTATTATTTTTTAATTTATTTTTTTTTACATCATTTTAAAAATTACCGAGCAAGGCTCGGTCACCCAGGTACTAGTGTATTAAAGTCTCTAAATTAAATAAAGAGAAAAAAAAAGATTGAAAGCATTGAATAAACCATGAAAGTACATGAAATAATAAAAAATATTTACGACTCATAAAATACATACAACTAAGAAAGTTTTGAATGATCGTTTAAGATAATGCAATTGCTGAACTGGGCGCTGCTTTGGATATACAAGCTTATATCAATACAAGTCAATGTCAATGAAGGTATCTTGGAAGGAGATGTGAAAGTCAACTCATTTGGAAGTCTGTATTTCAGCTTTGAGGGTATACCTTACGCAGAACCCCCTGTTGGAAATCTTAGGTTTAAGGTAACAATGCTTTTTAAGTAACGGTTCGAAACAAAAATTGATTATATTTTACGTTAAATATTATCATCATTCTCCTGCCCTTTTCCCACTCTAAATGGGGTCGGCACAACATATTATAAAAATATCATATGAATCGGCTAGGTATTTTACGACCAACCGGGTGGTCTATTCAGCTAGACACCACACGGCGGGTCAACTTACCTTAGTCGCCTTTTACGACACCTCAGTAAGAAAGAGGATGAATAGATCATCCTATTCAGCCGGATACCACACGGCGGCATCTGTTCCAACTGTTGTCTCCGTCTTAGAAGAAAAAAGGTTGGAGCTAACACGCGGCCCTAATGCGGATTTGTACTATATACATATCTCCAGAATTAACTGGATGTATGCAGGTTTCCTCCCAGTGTTATTCCAGACCGAAAAGCGATAAATTACCACTTCCAATTAGATATGGGATTTGAGCCCTCGAAAGAGTATCACAGTCTCAGGACTACCTCAGCTTGTTATTTAAGTTATTCATACCTAAAGTACTTTTAATTAAGTTAAAATTAATTCAATTTCAGGCTCCTGAACCTAAGACACCATGGGATGGAGTTCGCAATGCTAAAGTACCATCTTCCAAATGTTATCAATACGCACAGCATGCTAATGACTCCGTTTCTCTAGTAGGAAGTGAAGACTGCTTGTATCTTAATGTTTACACACCGAATATAGTTTTATAAAATCTGTATTCAGTCATGGTTTGGATTCATGGAGGAGGATTCATCAGCGGTTGTGGAGATGAGTACGAACCTGGCTACCTAATTGCGAAGAATGTAGTTGTTGTTACTCTAAATTACAGACTTGACGCACTCGGTTTCCTTTCTCTCGATACAGAGGACATTCCGGGAAATGCTGGCATGAAGGACCAAGTGGCAGCTTTGAGGTGGGTCAAAGATAACATAAGTAAGTTCGGCGGAGATCCTGATAGCATTACAATATTTGGGCAAGACAGCGGAGCGTCCAGCGTTTCCTATCATTTAGTATCGCCAATGACTAAAGATCTTTTTAAAAGAGCTATACTACAAAGTGGTGCGCTCAAATTCTATTCAAATTCGATTATCGCACGTGAAAGAGCTCTATCCCTTTCAAAGAAAGTAGGATGTTATTCTAATGATAATAAGGAAATTTACGAGTGTTTCATAGCTCAACCAGTTGAAAATCTTCTTGCTAGGGATATACATATTTCATACGCCGAATGGGCCAAAGCATCGCCTAATATATACTTTGGTATCGTTTCGGAAAAGCAATTTGGAGGAAATGAACGATTCTATTTCGGGCACCCTTTCGAAGTGTTACGTAATGGGATTCATGAAGGCGTACAGATCATTAACGGGTTCACGCAAGATGAGGGAGTGATGTATTTTTCAAAAGGTGTAGATATAAATCAAGTTTTCGATCAAGCTAATGAATTTGAAGAATTCTTCGTCCCGGAACCTTACACTAAGAATGTCATATTACCTACACAAATAGAGATAGGAAGGAGATTTAGACAATTCTATATGCAAGATAAAATCGCATCTACAGATACGTTGGATGACATGTTAAAGTATTTTAATATGGAACTCATTGTGTACGGATCTTTGTCGCTGCAAAAGTTAATTGCCTTGAAGAACGAATCGGATAATTATCTGTATAAATTTACATGTGATTCTGAACTGAACTTTTTAACTAATACGACTGAACTGGGTCAATTAATTGATCATAGAGCTATAATAGCACACGGTGATGACATTGGTTATCTGTTCCCGTTAAAATCTTTCTCGAAAGATGTCAGTCTTGAAGCTAAAACCTTGAAAATGATTGACCAAGTAACAACTTTGTGGACAAACTTCGCTAAATATGGGTGAGTATAAGTAAACTATGAACTTTAATGCTGCAAAAACCATGATTTACCCTGAATTATAAATACTAATGCCCCTTGAAATTATAAAAGGGCGTAATATGGGCGTACTTCTTTCATGTGTACTAACCAGGTACTAACCTGGGTGTGTTTATGTTTGTAATGCCCAAAAACAGGGATAAGACGTTATTTTTTTAATCTATCTAGATCGATTTTTCATCCCCTACATGCTGAATTTCGTTGGAGCCGTATCCGAGATTCAGAAATATATATACACATACAAGATTAACTCATTCAAATATAAAAGATTTAAACTCCAAAAATGTATGCCTGAATAACTTACAAAAATCATTTTTGCATTATTTTATAGGAATTATGTGCCTTCTCCTGATTACCCAAAATATTATGTTAGCATTAACTATTTCATGTGGAGGAATATAAACAAGGTATTTATAATTATATTGGAGGAAGGTGCCTTCTGGCACAGATATTATTAGATATGAAAGAAGATCCCATAAATTCCAAAAACAATGACGATTTAAAAAAAACTATTAATTATTATTGTTATAAAATAATATATATTTCAGTAACCCAACACCTGATGACTCCCTAGGTGTGGAGTGGCTCCCATATACATTAGACAACCAAGAATACTTGAATATCGGTGAATATCTAATACAAGAGACACATCCGAAAAAGGCGGATGTAGAATTTTGGGAGAGTAATTTTAAAGAATTTTTACCTGAACTAGTACCATAAGTTGCTTTTTTGGAAATAAAATTTTATTTATACCTTTTTTTACTGGCAGCATTGTGATAGTGTTATCTGCTCGATTTCTGATTCGATGAAATGTCATTGTTCTTTATTTAAATTTGAAACTTAGTTCGAATCGAATCACTTAAATCGATATTAATGGCGCTGAAAGATGTCCAGTAATTTATAGTGACATCGGTCCACATTAATTCATTCACTCTACAACGGCTTAATGCCCTTATTAGTCTACAACTTGTCCTACTTACCATTAGAATATGTACCTTATAGTTTACGTAATACAGTTTATAATCAGTAATCATTAGTAGATGGCTCTTGGCTTCACCGACCGTTGATCCTTATCGATCCCCCGCTATTACGAGCGCTCTTACTATTTCTCTTTCCAGCCATTGTTAGTCCCTTTTTATATCATTACGTAATGGATGAGTAGCGTAAAGGTTTTACTGATGCTTTCCCTCGTAAAAACAAATAGAAGATATAGTAAGGCGTACTCAAGATAGTAAATTTACGTTAAAAAGTCTTAGTTACTGCCGAATAGCTGAGACTAATAAATATACTTAAATTAAAAGCACATTCGTACATGCACGCCTGTAGCAGTCATGTGAAAAGGCCCGTAGCATACATCTATGTACGTACAGACATACCACTCTAGTACGAAAGTCCGTAGCGCTACGTACGCACCGACATAGTACCCATGTATGCAGCGACGGAGTACCCATGTATGCACCGACATAGCACCCATGTACGAATAGATATAACACCCTAGTACAAACACCCGTAGCATTCATGTGCGCACGCCCGTAGCATACATCTACGTACGCCCGTAGCACCCATGTATTCACTGACATATACAACTGTAGTACGAACACCCAGAGCGCTACGTGCGCACCGACATATCACCCATGTACGCACGGATATAACACCTTAGTACAAACGCCCGTAGCATACATCACCCGTAGCATCCATGTAAGTACAGACATACCACTCTAGTACGAACGTTCGTAGCGCTACGTACACACCGACAAAGTACCCATGTATGCACCGACATAGTACCCATTTATGCACGGATATAATACCCTAGTACAAATGCCCGCATGTGCGCATGCTTGTAGCTTACATCTACGTACGCCCGTAGCACCCATGTATTCACGGACATACCACTGTAGTACGAACGTCCGTATCGCTACGTACGCGCTGACATAGAACCTATGTATGCAAGGATATAGCACCCTAGTACAAACGTCCGTAGCATCCATGTGCCTAAGCACGTCGCACCCATGAGTCTATACCCGTAGCACGCATAGCCGTATGTCCATAGCACATATCATCGTCCTGCCCTTATCCTACTCTAAGTGGGGTCGGCGCAACATTTTATAAACATGTCACATGATTTGGCTACATATTTTACGACCGGGCGTGCCTGATGTCAACTTACCTTAGTCGTATTATACGACACCTCGGTAAGAAAGAGGGTGATCTATTCTACTCTAAGTGGGATCGGCACAACGTGTTGTAACATGATTTGACTAGTTATTTACGACCGGCTACCTGCGTGACATCAACTTACCTTAGTCATATTTTATGACACCTCGGTAAGAATGAGAGAGGTTTATTCTACTCAGCCGGATACCACACGCTGGGTCAACTTACTTAGTCGCCTTTTACGACACCTCTATAAGAAACGAGGGTGAGTCTATACATGGCTCCCCTTCTCCAGTATTAATAACTGATGTATTGCCAATACACAGAGGTTATGTCAATGCTCAAGTGACGAACGAAACAGCGTGTATATTTAGTAATCGATACATCTGAAACCCGCAGTGACGTGTAAATATGACATTTGTTTGGCTTCTTGCAGCTTATGCAGATGTGTGCGTAACAAACTTACATAATACATATAAAATGTATTATATTATATTACACGCAGTATCCGACTTTGTTAGCATAATTTTCATTGTTAGAATACTCACAATTGTGTAAACGTACAAAGATAACTGCCTGGTTTTAGTTCTAGACTTAGTTTTAATTATAATTGAGGTGAGACGTAAAAAGTTCTTAAACGGCTATAAATTTATAAGTTGTGCGAGAAGCTCTAAAAAAATATGTACCTAATAAAAACATTAAATGAATAAAATAGTGTTATTTTTTCAAAAGTATGATTTAATAGTTCTCATTAAAAAAATTTGGTACACCATTGTAACAGATAAAGAAAAGTTAGTTGTTTTTAAAGTAGGATCTTTAGAGCAAATCACATTTATATAAGTCCTTAAAACAGTTATATATCGTCGTCAATAATTTATTCAAGTGAATAATTTTAGTTAACATATCATGTTTTCATTTATAACTTTTAATTGAGTCCATCATCATCGTCATCTCCTGCCCTTATCCCACTCTAAGTGGGGTCGGCACAACATGTTATAAACATGCATGATTTGGCTGCGTTTTTACGACCGGCCGCCTGCCTGACGTCAACTTACCTGTCGTGTTTTACGACACCTCGGTAAGAAAGAGGGTGGTCTATTCTACTTAACCGGATACCACACGGTGAGTCAACTTACCTTAGTCGTATTTTACGACACCTCGGTAAAAAAAGAGGGTGGTCTATTCTACTAAACCGGATACCACACGGCGGGTCGGCTTACCTTAGTCGCCTTTTACGACACCTCGGTAAGAAATGAGGGTGGTACTATTCTATCCAGCCGGATATCACACGGCGTTTATGAAACAAATATATTGTAGGTAATAATTCATTCAAGTGAATAACATTAGTTAACATACCCTATATTCATTCCTAACTTTCATTTGAGTCTATATTTAATGAAAAAACAACATAAGATGTTAAAGTTAATCTATATCTTGCACAAAAGGAACGTAGTTTCTAGCAAAGACCCACATCTCGTAAGTTCGCTAAGGACATCACTCCGCAACCCGCATTGTTATTCATTGCGACCTCTTTCGTGACGTTTCGGACCGGTGCCGCATCTACTATCCTTCACCAACACGCAGCAACTCCATATGCAAGAAAGGGACAGCGTTGTAGATGCGTGGAATTCGTGCCATGCGCTCGTAGTGGAATCCTTTCCCCTTCTCGTTTTTCAGATATGAATTACTATAAGTGGGAAAGAGATGGTGCTATAGCGCAACAGTTGTGCACGACGCTATCGATCGCGAACCCAGCCACGTGCGGCGCCCGATATCCTCTATACTACATATATTTATCAATGCTTTCGATATTCACCATAACCATTACTGATTATTGAATATATTTTTTCAAATACTCCGTATCGACTCTTCAATGGATAACGTTTTAGAAATTTCGTAAAGAAAAACTTCGATGCAATAATTTTTCCTTTCCTTCCGATGTTTCTCGTAAAGTAATATAAAATGAATTGCGAAGTAATCGTTCTGCGACGCAGTTCGAATTAGATAATGGACGTTTAATGGAGCTACATCCTTTTCTTTCAAACTGTATTTATAATTTTTTCTTCTTATTTTTACTCTATCATAATCAAACTTTCAGTTATAATTTTGCAGGCTACCTAACCTTTGTTCTCTTGGCGTAAATCTATACTGAAATTATAATCAAAAAATTGTTTTTATTCTTACTTTTATTTGTTCCCGAATTTTGGAATGGAGATTTGGATATAGACTTATTATACTTAGAGTAAGGTAGCCAGACTAAAATGTGTCATATTACAATAAAAAGAAAGAAAATATGGTTGATCTATCTGTCACGATGTCTAACGTTATTTTCCTTCACTGAAAATCGTATGATATTGCAATTATTAATTAGACACATAAGTTTTAACAGTAAAACTCATTGCCTGCCTCGGTTTGAATCCGTGACACACTCGAAAGAGTCACACCGTCTCACCGTTGAGCTATTACGGCTATATGTTATATATAAAAATTAATGTTTGTCTGTATGTCCTTTATATACTCCAAAAGGGTTAGACCAATTTTAATGATCATCATCCCTTATAAGTGGGGTCGACACAACATGTTAGAAACATGCTGCACATGATTTGGCTGCGTTCTTACGACCGGTCGCCTGCCTGACGTCAACTTACCTTAGTCGTATTTTACGACACCTCAGTAAGAATGAGGGTGGTCTATTGTACTAAACGGGATACCACACGGTGGGTCAACTTACCTTAGTCGCCTTTTACGACACCTCGGTAAGAAATGAGGGTGGTCATTTCTACTCAGCAGGATACCACACGTCGGGTCAACTTACCTTAGTCGCCTTTTACGACACCTCGGTAAGAAATGAGGGCGGTCTATTCTACTCAGCAGGATACCACACGGCGGGTTAGACCAATTTTAATAATATTTTCAGATAATCTTTAGTTTTAGTGGCCATCAGAGCATTAATTTTTAACTATTAATTTCTGTCTAGAGCCAGACTGAGCCTCAGCAGCAAATAGCCGGGCAGCATTATGTAAATAGTGCAAGCCTCATATAAATCTCCAAAATACACAGTTTATTTCAACGATACTGTAATTTCACCTTTCTATACTTTACAAATTAAACAATTTGTACGAAATAAAAGACATAACAGACGCAAATTACGCCAAGGGCGAACCTGTCCCCGAATTACAGCACGGCACGCTATCTACGGAATTATAAAACTTTTGCATTTTCTTTGTTATTATGTGTCGAAAGAAATATTGCTTTATTGTCATAACATTTATAGGGTATGTTGGTAAAACTTTCACGATATCTTTTAAATTGAAAAAAATAATACAAATTGAAATGCAAATCATAATTAAACTGCCCGCATTCTTGGGATCATTCCACGTGGGCATGATTTGTATAGTCCTAGCGTGTAAGTAATTTAAGTTAGATATAACTTGTACATATTTATTGTAAATAAAACATAAGTTCTTCAGTAAACTTTCTTATTTCTTATCATCATCCTCTTGCCCTTATCACACTCTAAGTGGTGTCGGCACCACATGTTACAAACATGTTATAACATGATTTTGCTACGTTATTAACGACCGACCGCCTGCTTAACGTCAACTTAGTCGTTTTTTACAACACCTCGGTAAGAAAGAGGGTGGTATATTCTACTCAACCGGATACCACACGGTGGGTCAACTTACCTTAGTCGTATTTTGAGACACCTCGGTAAGAAATGAGGATGGTACTATTCTATTAAGCCGGATATCACACGGCGTTTTCTCGTTTCTTACCGAGAAGAACCAACAAATGTAGTTAGAAAATGTTATTCCTCGGCGGGAATCGAACCAACGACCCGCGGAGCCGAAGGCAGGGTTACTACCAACTTCGCGTACGGGCCAGATAATACTCGTTGGATATATTTGAATGTACTTTATATTTTGGAGTGGTCCCTTCTGCCCTGCGATGTTTATTGCTCAATTTTTATTAAAATACTGAATATAACCTTTACATTTATTGTCAAAGTTGTTGAAAGTTTTATATCATTTTCTTTTATATCGAAAGTATTTTAATAAATTAAATGTAATAAAGGAAAACTTCGTATATTTCATCATCTAAATACTCAGATTTTCTTTTGTCTATATTTTTGTATTTCTGTTCTCGGGTGTTTAGGTTAAGCGGAACACTTTTATTTTTAATATTTAAATGAGTTAATCTTGTATGTATATATATAAATATTTTTCAGAATCTTGGAAACGGCTCCAACGATTTTCTTCTGAAATTCAGCATGTAGGGGGTTTTGGGGGAAACCCCCTACATGCTGAAGGTGAAAATACCTAGGATCAAGACCGACGGCAAGCCTCAAGGCTCGGTCACCCAGGCAATATATATATATATAAAGTGCGTAACTCGTTTGTGGGTTTTGGTATAAGATTCTATAATAAAATTCCGCAATCAATTTCAGCACTGCCATTACAGCAGTTTAAAAACACTGTTAAAAAGAGGCTGATACAGAAAGCCTACTATACTCTTGAGGATTATTTGGAAGATAAGAATGTGTGGATATAGCTCTCTTTGAACCTGTACAAGACAGTAACGACTTAATGTAAATAATATTAAGAATTATATTTTTTTAAAAGAGCAACCGCCGAGTTTCTTGCTGGCTCTTCTCGGTAGGAACAGCTTTCCGAACCAGCAGTAGAGTTGACGATTCAAAAGCACTTGTTTACAAGTTTATTTGAATAAAGAATATTTTGAATTTGAATTTGAATATATATATCTGAACCTTAGAAACGGCTCTATTTTCTACTATTTTCCTGAAATTCAGCATGTAATGGCTTTCGGGGCAGAAAAAACGATCTTTAATTAATTCAAAAATTCTTAAGGCTAGGTTTTAATTCAAAAAATCTCGTTTTATACCTGTTTTATATAGCGAAAGCGAAATACATAGCATCTCATAATTTGAGCTGTCAAATGCAAAGCTGTGACAGCCTAATGGTAGCGCGCGGACCAAAAAAGGTTCGAAACCTTTTTTTTCTTTTTTTATTGCATTTTTTTCTCGGCGCGGTCACCGAGTTATTAACATTGGTGGGTGTTAGACTATTTGTATATAATGCGGATTATAGCTAAATAATTCTATAATGACTGTCCTTCAAAATTTCTTACTACCCACTAGTATAGTTTGTTTATGGAATTTACGATAACTACTAATAAAATACTAGTTAATATGAAATAGATGTTTAGGGAACTGAAAGGAGACAAAAGGTAGTGATACCAATGACATTTACATCAACGTTATAAATGCGTCAATGTTATAAACATGCTGTAACATGATTTGGCAGCGTTTTTACGACCGGCCGCCTGCCTGACGTCAACTTACCTTAGTCGTATTTTACGACACCTCGGTAAGAAGGAGCGTGGTCTATTCTACTAAACCAGATACCACACGGTTAGATTACTACCAAATAAATAAATATATATACACTTACACACACGGTCGCCCATCCCCAAAGTAAGTAATTTTAATACTTGTGATATGGGTGACAGACAACTGGTGAATATATACATATATATTTTTTAAATACATAGTTAAATACAAATATACACCCAGGCTCGAAGAGCCAACATATTCTTTTTTATAGAAAATGTTGGCTCTCGACGGGAATTGAACCCGCGACCCGTGGCGCTGAAGTCGCCAGTCTACAAATGTCTAGTACAAATAACATGGTAATAAAAAACTGAAATAGATGTTTAGTATAACACGGCACATGCACGGCTGTCGGAAGTGAGCCGGATATGACGTAGCATCATTTCCTAGATGCTACGAACTACGGCGTAGCACGATACGATGACTTGCCGCTTGGAAATTAGAGGAAACGACGTAATCTAACCTAAATAGGCTTTTAAGATATAAAACAAAAACAATGATTAAAATATCTATACTAATATATAAAGGCTGAAGAGTGTTTGTTTGTCCGTAGTTAACCTTCCGCTATTAACACTATCATACAACGTCTTTACATACTTGTCCGCGAGCGTCCCGACATCTATCTATATATATAAAAGAAAGTTGGTCTTAGTTACACTATTTATTACTCAAGAACAGATGAACAAATTCGGCTGAAAATTGGTGAAGAGGTTGCTTAGAACCAGGAGACGGACATAGGATACTTTTTATCCCGTTCGACCGTATTTATTTTATCCCGTCAAGTCACTATAAAACGTGGTATAGCAAAAACGACTATGACATGGAAAAACAAAACGTAAATGACAGCTAAACGTAATTTAGTCTTTGGATAAGTATGGTAAAAATATGACAATTATCAAAATAGTAGTAGCTATAAACGTTACTACATAGTATAAAACAAAGTCACTTTCTCTGTCTGTCCTTATATCTCTATGTTTGCTTAAATCTTTAAAACTACGCAAAAGATTTTGATGCGGTTTTTTTAAGTATATAGAGTGATTGAAGAGGAAGGTTTATATGTATAATAAAATTCAATATGGAGTAGCGAAATACTGTGATTATCACTGAGTGACATAGGCTATATGCTTTATACCCGTGCGAAGCTGGGGCGGGACTCCTAGTACTAATATATAAGGCTGAAGAGTTTGTTTGTTTGAACGCTCTAATCTAAGGAACTATTGAACCGATTTGAAAAATTCTTTCAGTGTAAGATAGTCCATAGTCCATTTACCGAGGAAAGCTATAGACTATGACATCACGCTATGAATAAAAGGGGAGCAAACATAAAAAATATCGCGATAACGGCAAAATTTAAAGTTTTCCTTGCGTGCGCTAAGTAAACGCTGAAAGTAATTCAAAAATCATCGTATTTTTAAATCGATTTTTTCTGACTATTTTAAAAGTTTGTATTAATTATTATTTACAATAAAGGCTAATTAAATTGGACAACTATCAAAAAAATAATATCGGATGCGCTGTTTGTGAAATTAGATTAAAATGTGTAGTTTGGCTAAATTGGTTTCATCCAACAATGCATATGTAATCTTAAAAAATAAGAAAAAACAAGAAAAAAAAGGGGAAACCTAAAATAATCGATTTTTATAAAATCGATATTAATCGTGAAAAAATAATCGATTATTTTTTCACATCGCTATTGCCCGGGTAGGGATTTAAAGTCTGGTCTTTTATAAATGTATTTCATAATTTAAACAAAAAAAAAATCTTATGTTTATGACTTGTTGCTAGTAACTGCGTGAGATAACGGTCTATCGAAGATCTGTCGCTGATTACACAAACCTAGTTAGTGAACGCGGGGTGGCTTATTTCATTAGTAGGCCTGGCCGCCCTATGCGCCATAATTCTTTTTTCTCATTTTCTTTATTAAATTCACTGTCTGAACGTTTATTTTATGTACTTTATGAAAAGGTGAGTTATCTATTACTAGCGACCTGCCCCTGCTTCGCACGGGCTATATAAAATATATAGTTTGTCACTCAGTGAAAAAAATGATTAAAATCGATCTACTGGATCGATCTTTTGATTTATTTATTACTGCCCGTGGCCCGCACGCGTTAAATTTGGAGAAAAACAATTCCCCTCTCCCTATACCAAGAAGATTTCCTGCTATATCTAATATCTAAATTCATATACTACATATTTATTTTTACATTTTTCCCTATGTATTTTATTTTTAAAATTAATTACAGAATGTCTTTATATACAACATTCATAGCTTTCTTATCATTATAAGACAATACAAACATGTTTTCTTTAGAGGTTACTCTTGAAAGAGCGACAGTTACGCGTCCGATCGCTGCTAAATTCGAAGTGCTCTAGGGCGAAGCGCGGCCCCCTCGCGGAATTTTAAATCTGTGATATCTCCGAAAATATTCATTTAAATTGCATGATGTAATGTAGGCCATATTGATCTATATTAAATCCACAATTTATTTAAGGTATTTAATTGGATAAGGATTAATGCTGTATTGTATAAAAATTGCTTTCAACATAAGGCATTATTTTTCGTAAAAAGTAAATGACAAAAAATGCTATTGTGGGTTATCCATAAGAGATAGACATATACCATCCCGGACTTTTCTGTAGACCTTTTCAAGGTGTACAAATACTTAGTAAATCTTTTTCATAAATCTCGTAGGATTTAGCCTGCGTTTGCAATATAAGCGGAAAAAAATGTAATTATTTACGAGATCACATTAGAAACCTCCAAAGCACTTGTTTACAAGTTTAAGAAATTATAGTATTTCTCTACTTCGTATTGATAGTTATTATACGTACAAACCTTCCTTTGGAATCACTCTATCTATTAAAAAAACCGCATCAATCTGTTGCGTAGTTTTATGCATACATAGGGATATGTGGACAAACAAAGAATGCGACTTTGTTTTATAATATGTAGTGATTTTTATCTTCTATATATACAGAAACCGCGGGATATTACTAGTATTTAAAGACTTCAAAAGCATTACGAGTTCGCAAAGAATATCGTCCGCGATTCACCACTTGTGTCCCACTTTACCCGGCGCTGATTCTGTATTTATTCAATTTGCATATTTCAAACTTTGTTAAAGTACTTCTTTTATTAAAACCCCCTATTGCGCGATCTCTTTAACTAAATATGACATAGTAACTAAAATATCGATCTATGTTATTACATAATTAACTTTTATTATTCTTAAAACTATTTTTAAACTATTTTTAAATACTACGTACATTTTTAGGTACTTCTGCAAGGCGCAAAGCAGGAGCCGCAAGCTTATGTCGGTTCCTACTTTGTTTATTATATACATCACCTTATCTTTAATATTTAAATGAGTTAATCTTGTATGTATATATTTTCAAAATCTCAGAAACGGCTTCACCGATTTTCCTGAACTTCAGCATGTAGGGGGTTTTGAGGGAGAAAAATAGATCTAGCTAGGTTTTATTTAAAAAAAAAATCGTTTTATCACTGTGTTTGGGCATAAAAAAAACAAAAGTTTACTTTTAATTTATTGCATATATATATCACAATTTTCCCCGTGAAAAGTGTAGCTTATTCGGGAAACGGGTGGTCGCGCGAAATGAAAATACCTAGGATCAAGCCCCACCTACCCTATTATTTTTTTGAAGTACCTTTTTTTTATTTTGTAAAAAATTACCGAGCAAGGATAGATCAACTAGGTACTAAATAAATAATGTGAGTTTGTCGCCGACGAACAAAAGACGCGATGATATAAGCTGACAATAAAAATGCGACAAAATATGCGAGTCATATTGTCCATATTTGGCACAGACGGTTATCGCCGGAGCAGAGTTCGCCGCCATTGGCAATTGCAAGTCGCGCCCCGACTCCGGCTCCCGGCGGCGACTTATTTAATATTCCTCCGGGAACCTATGGAAGTAACTCCACTGGATCGTCGCAAGTGATGAGCTAACGCGGAATTTTATCTAATTGGAGTAGATTACATGCTTACGATTCCACGTAAAACAAATATAAACCTTTTCTAGTAATTTTGAAACGTCAAATAATATTCTCCTATTAAGAACAAAGAAACAATCATTTTTCAAAAAAATGATTCAATAAAAAGTAAAGCAGCCTGTTTCTATCCCACTGCTGGGATTAAAGAGGTAAAAGTTGAAGCCAAGGCCCACGATGCTGCCCCAATACGAAACGCTAGGTCACACTTATCCCAAGAATTTTCCAGAGATATCCAGGTTTCCTTGGGGTGGTTTCCTGCGTGTGATAAACTTCAAAATTCAAATATCAATCAGGTATTTGTTTCATTCTCCTACCCCTATCCCACTGTAAGTGGGTTGGTACAACATGTTATAAACATGTTGTTATTTGATTTGTTTGTTATTTAATGACCGGCCGCCTGACGTCAACTTACCTTACTCGTCTGTGACGAAACCTTCGTAAGAAATGAGGGTGGTCTATTCTACTTAGCCGGTTACTACACGGCAAATCAATTAGGTACATGTCTTTAATAGAACCCGTGATCCCTGAAAAGTGTCACGTAGTCTAATCGTTTCGAGATCACAGCTCAAATGACCTCTAAGCTTGTGATAAGTCAACTTTACATATTCTTAAGGAATTTCAGTTCATCCTAAAGAAATAATAACTCCCCCCTCAGTTTATACTTTGCACTAAAAGTCCACAAAATCAAAAGCTTTCCCGACTAACTCCAAGGCAAAAGTGGTTCGGTTAATTTGGCCGACTCTTAAAAGTTTTCGCCTTTCGTCCATCTCGGTAATGCTATGGAAATAAGCTCGTGGCCTGATGAATATGGAAGCGCTGTTTAAGTTACTTTAAAAATGTCATGGAAAGTTGTAAAGTATCGGGAATGTTATCCTTTATGTCCAAAATTATGGTTGTATGGAATAAGTTATGGTTGATAGCCAATTACTGAGCAATGGATAAAGTCAGACATGCTTTGTTTTTATCATGCAAGTGGGGTCAAAGGGAAAGTTTGGCAGTCAATGACCCCACTGCTGCCAAATTGTTTTTCTTCTTATTAAAGCGATCGTTCACTGCTAGAATATATACTGACTGGCCCGTTGGTGCAGTGGGTAGTAACCCTGCCTTCTGCTCCGCTGGTCGCGGGTTCGATTCCCGCAGAGGGCCAACATGTTCTATAAAATGAATTTGTTGGTCTTTGAGCCTGGGTGTATATTTGTATTTAAGTATGTATTTAAAATTATGTAAGTATATATTCACCAGTTGTCTGTCTACCATAACACAAGTATTAAGTTACTTATTTTGGGGACGGACGACCGTGTGTGTAAGTGTCCCATATATTTATTTATTATTATTTATATCTTCAAGATCTCTACACCACCTTGATCCGTTTGAATCATGAGCTCTCTGCAAACATCTTGATTTGTTCCGTGCGCTTATTTTGTTTTATTGTTTGTTTAAGCGATTGAATCAAAAATAATTCTACGTTCATACTTGACTTTAAAGCTGTGATATCCTAGCAATAGCACGTGCAACTCTTTCGAGGGGTTCATGGGTTCAAACCCCGGACAGGCATCAATGAGTTTTTCTGTTTAAACTTGTCTGATTTAAAATTGCAATTTATCACACGCTATTCGGTGAAGGAAAACATCGTGAGGAAATCTGCATCTCTAGAGAATTCTAGGGATATGTGTAACCTATCAATCCGCATTGGAGCAGCGTGGTAGGTCTTACCTCTCCAAAAATCAAGAGAGGAGGCCTATGCCCAGCAGTGGGATAGTAACAGGCCGCTACTTTACTGACCCAGAATTGCTCGATTACTTTACGTGACTTTAAATCAATGAACATATTTTCTAAATTCTTACCAATATTATACACGCGTAATTCTGTCGGTCTGTCTGACTTTCTACTAGTTACAAGAATTATTGAAAAGAGCAAACGCCGAGTTTTCTTGCTGGCTCTTCTCAGTAGGAACAGCTTTCCGAATCAACAGTGGAGTTGATGATTCGAAAGCACTTGTTAACAAACTTACTTGAATAAAAAATAATTTGAATTTGAATTTGAATTTCCTTCTATGTGTAAGGCTTTCAATCTGCTGGAGAAATATTACATAATTTGGTATAACTGGAGTTTATGTACTGAGATAAGAAAAAGGATATAAAAAATCCCACTTTTCCTTCAAGAAACGGAAAAAACTGTAAAGTGCATTGTTGAGGGTATTTTAACTAAGCTGCGGCAAACGAAGTCGCAGGTACTATCAGTTAAAATATAATAGTCATATTTGGCGAGCGCAGCGCACCGCATAGTCACTGCAGCGACATAAAAACCTTTGTTCCGATCTATACAGTTATGGCGTACAACAATAAAAGGTATAGTTTTAAACGCTGCGGTAGAATTTAACGGTAAGCGTAAAACAATGGTTAACGTGAATATAAAAAACCTAGACGCTGGTTCGCCTTATCTTGAAAACGACGTTTTCAAGTCAACGCTCGCAAGTTCTTTGAATTCTAAATGTCACTTACAATTTTAAAAGCTACCAGCCGTTCGAAGAAGATATTTTAAGAAAGTTTTTTATATATTTCGGTTTTTGTTCAGTAGATAAATTTAACTAAGCTATTTTAATGTATATTTCATGTAAGTCATACAGTTTAAATAAATACATAAATATATGGGACACTTACACACACGGTCGTCCGTCCCCAAAGTAAGTAACTTAATACTTGTGTTATGGTAGACAGACAACTGGTGAATATATACTTATATATTTTTTAAATACATACTTAAATACAAATATACACCAAGGCTCAAAGACCGACAAATTCATTTTAAAGAAAATGTTGGTCCTCGGCGGGAATCGAACCCGCGACCCGTGGAGCCGAAGGCAGGGCCACTATCCACTGCTCCAACGAGCCAGTCAATTATTTAGCCGGTTATTTAATACAATACTCTTAAGAACTCTTACTCAAGAAACTATACTCTTAAGAAGCGATGTATCACGAAAATATATTGATGAAAATTGCCATTTGAAATTTGGCATAATTGATACTTAAACACCGGTAAAACATAGGCTATAGAAATCCTGTTAACACTACAGGAATAGGATGACATTAAAAAACGCCATGTATTATCAACCTATAAAGGTTTTTTAAATATTTTTTTTATTCACGGTGTGTTTTCACGGTTAGGTTAGACGGTTTAAACCCCGTTAAGTTTTTCTATTAAAACTTATGTGTCTAATTGACAATTGCAATTTATCACACGCTTTTCGGTGAAGGAAAACATCGCGAAGAAACCTGCATATCTCTAGAGAATTCTGGGGATATGTGTAACCTACCAATCCACACTGGAGCAGCATGGTAGGTCTTAGCTCCAATCCTTCTCTCAAAAAACGGAGAGGAGAGGCCTATTCTCAGCAGTGGGATAGTAACAGGCCGCTACTTACTTATGGTCGCCTTTGTTAGTGATAGACTGAGCTCTTTTTTGCAAATTCCATCCCGTTTCATTTGATTTCATAGAATAGTGCCACCCTCATTACTTACCGAGGTGTCGTAAAAGGCGACTAAGGTAAGTCGACCCGCCGTGTGGTATCTGGCTGAGTAGAATAGACCAATCTCATTACTTACCGAGGTGTCATAAAATACGACTATGGTAAGTTGACATCAGGCAGGCGGCCGGTCGTCAAAACGCAGCCAAATCATGTGACAGCATGTTTATAACATGTTGTGCCGACCCCACTTAGAGTGGGATAAGGGCAGGAGGATGATTTTTTATGTTTCATTTGATTTCAATATAAGAAGAGCGAACAAACAAAACACAATAACTGTTATGTAATACAGATTATAGCAATATAATTTAATAATTACATTTTTTATAAAACAGTCTTTATCTAATCCAATTAAGTGAACAGGGCGCTGGGTGTAGGGAGGTCAACTAACTGACACTTTGCCGGCCTTTTAACTAATTAATGTAGCTAATTATAACTAACTTGAATATACTGCGACATTCAGACAATGTTGATGCTCTCTCGAGTATAAAAATCAAAAAAGTAAAGTAACGGTCTGTTTCTGTCCCACTGCTTTACATAGACATCCTATTCGTTTTTGGAGAGAAGGATTGGAGCTAAGACCTACCACGCTGCTCCAATGCGGATTGGTAGGTTACACATATCCCAGAATTCTAGAAATCTGCAGGTTTCTTCGCGATGTTTTCCTTCACCGGAAAGCGTGTTAAATTCAATAGTCAATTAAACACATAAGTTTTAATAGAAAAACTAAGCGGGGTTTTAACCCATGACCTCGTTAAAAGAGTCGTCACCGCAGGCTATAGCAGCTTATAAAAAACATAGAGTTATTATATTAGAGTATGAGAGCTAGTCTAAAATACGCCGTGTGGTATTCGGCTGAATAGAATAGTACCACCCTCTTTTCTTACCGAGGTGTCGTAAAAGGCGACTAAGGTAAGTCGACCCGCCGTGTGGTATCCGGCTGAGTAGAATAGACCAACCTCATTTCTTACCGAGGTGTCGTAAAAGGCGACTAAGGTAAGTTAACCCACCGTGTGGTATCCGGTTTAGTAGAATAGGCCACCCTCTTTCTTACCGAGGTGTCGTTAAATACGACTGAGGTAAGTTGACGTCAGGCAGGCGGCCGGTCGTAAAAACGCAGCCAAATCATGTAACAGCATGTTTATAACTTGTTGTGCCGACCCCACTTAGAGTGGGATAAGGGCAGGAAGATGATGAGAGCTAGTCTAAAATATGTCTATCGAAACAAAGGGGAAAGCAAATAAGAAATCGATCTAACTAGGTTTTATTATAAAAAATTTTGGGTATTAAAGAATAAAAAATTTACATTGTATATATAAAACACTATTTTTGCCGAAAACTGTCAAGTAGCTGTTAAGTAGTCAGCGTAGCTTATATATTATTATTATATATATAGCGAAGAACGGGTGATCTCTAGAAATGAAAATACCTAGGATCAAGCCCCACCTACCCAATTATTTGTCTTTTTTTTGAAGTTTCTTTTGTAAATAATTACTGAGCAACGCTTGGTCAACAAGGTACTGAATATTTAAGTTCAAAAGCTTCAATTACTTAATAGAGTTTTCCATTTACATAAGCTTGACTTTTACAGAAATTAGTCAGCAATTGGAGCAGACTAATTACTTAACGTTTGGGAGTGTCCGTGTGAGTCATTTTGTAATTCCCATGTTGTTAGACGACAGGCGCAATTAAGGTACAACTATTGTTTATTATAAGGGAGGTATCGACCCTTATATAATATACAATATATAATAGACAAAGTAGGAACCGACATAAGCTTGCGGCTCCTGCTTTGCGCCTTGAAAAAGTCCGTAAGTCGTTTGTGGGTTTGGGTATAAGATTCTATAATCAATTTTAACTTTGCCATTACAGCAGTTTAAAAACACTACTAAGGAGAGGCTGATACAGAAAGCCTACTATACTGTTGAGGATTATTTAGACGATAAAAATGCGTGGATATAAATATTGTTCGACCCTGTACAAGATAGAAACATTAAATGTAACTAGCATTAAGAATTGTATTTTTTAAAAAGAGCAACCGCCGAGTTTCTTGCTGGCTCTTCACGGTAGCAACAGCTTTCCGAACCAGCAGTAGAGTTGACGATTCAAAAGCACTTGTTTACAAGTTTATTTGAATAAAGAATATTTTGAATTGAATTGAATTGAACAAGCGTTACTATCTGACATTGTCTGCTAGAAGTTTCCTGTCTCCAATAAACTAAAACATTGATGACAAAATGGAAGACAATAAAAACAATGAATATCATTAATGTTTATATTTTACTATTGTGGCAAGATTTTATATTTCATCATCATCATCATCTTCCTTCCCCTATCCCACTCTAAGTGGGGTCGGCACAACATGTTATTAACATGATGTAACATGATTTGGCTGCGTTTTTATGCATCTAATGCTGTCTTCTTGAAAATAAAAATTAAATAATATAAACAATATGAAATATAAAATGTACGCCGTGTGGTATCCGGCTGAATAGAATAGTACCACCCTCATTTCTTACCGAGGTGTCGTAATAGACAATTAAGGAAAGTCAACCCGCCGTGTATAAAGCTAAGTAGAATAGACCATCCTCATTTCTTACCAAGGTGTTGTAAAAGGAGATTAAGGTAAGTTGATCCGTCGTGAGGTATCCGACGGAGTAGAGTTGACCACCCTCTTTTTTAACGAGGTGTCGTAGAATACGACTAAGATAAGTTAACGTCAGGCAAGCGGCTGATCTCAAAATACGTAGCCCAATCATGTAACATGTTGTGCCGACCCCACTTAAAGTGGGATAAGGGCAGGAGAATGATGATAATTTTTGAAAAGGAGACCGCTTGGTTAATGGCTCATTCGTCTCGTTAAAAGGAACATTCCGAAAAAACTTTATTATATTATAACTATTCGACGATAAGTGTTTTATAAGCCAAATTGAGTAATATACATAAAAAGAAATATATATACTGTTAGGATCCAAAGTAGGATCAATAAAAAGAGAACAAAATTAATACATTTGTAACCAAACAAACAAAATGGCTGACGTGAACAGATTAACTAACAGAGCTTTCGCGCGCGAGTACTGATCGTAAAAGAGACCTCTGTTCTTGACCTGACCATTTTTATACTCTAGATGAGAGGTAATTATGAAGTGTTGCTAGCAATAATAAATTAAAACGCTGATTAAAAATGTTGCTGTCTACAATACAAACCCCAGAAGTCTTTTACAAATCGTCTTATTTACACGTAAAAATTTCAAATTGAAATGAATATGCTTAATATTTATATGTTTATTTTTATAATTTACAATATGTACATATTTTTTGCCTATTAATATTTATTCATTATTATAGAATATATTAAAAATTGTCTATATATAGTGTTTAACCGTGACGCTATCCATCCTGGTTACAGCTGAAAAAGTGTTGTGTGACAAAATTTTGTCACTCAATTCATACTGAGCTGTTTGCCATTTTCCTCTTTCTGTGCTATTTAATATCTGTATTTATGTTAAAATATTATGTTATTACTATTAGGTTTCATAAAGTTTTAAGGTATTAATGTTTGTATTAGGTTATTATATAAGTGTGCTGAGTATCACAGGAAATCGAAATAAATGTTTTTTCTTTCTTTCTTCAAAATTCTATTTACTAATAAGCTTTAAGCTTATTTGACCCTGATGAAATAATTTAATATAGTCGAAAGTTTCCAACAAAGAGCATTTCATCCGGCCTCGCCAACATCTCACTAAGTTCGCCGAATAATCACGTTTTATGCTGATGGAGCCGAGATAATGTACACTGAGATGAGTCGACCTTGACACGGTTGTACATGTACCTACCCCTACATTAAAAAGAAACTTTTTAATGTAGGGGTACGTCTTGACGTCAAGACTTTTGTCAAAATATAGTGTTAGCGATGTTAGGAATTGCATTTATGATTTTAGCGATCTCAAGTAGAAAAGGCTACCAAATTATACAACAACAGGCCAAATAAGTATTGACAGGTTATGTTAATACTAAGTTAACACCTCGGTTGATTGCCTCTTCAGGTGACAAGAGCGCTGGCTCCTTTTTCGCACAAAGAATCAGCGATTCAGCGCGGAAACGCTGCCAGCATTCTTGGTACCATTCCACGTGGGCATGATTTGTATAGTCCTAGCGTGTAAGTAATTTAAGATAGATATAACTTGTACATTTTTGCTGTAAATAAAAAAAAAAGTTAATGATAATTTGGAATTTTTATGCCAGGACGATTCTACCACCAGTTCGGAGTGCTGTCATCCACTGGGAAGAACTGGCAAGAAACTTGATTGTAGCTCTTATCACGAATATTAACTATTTGAGGAACACCACAAACAAAATCAAAACAAAACAAAATCGCAAAGCTATTTGCAATTTTAACGTGGAGTCGTCTTCCTGATGATGCTTCGGTTGCGGGGTGAAACGATGTGATATTGTGATTGTGAACGTATGTAGTGCTTGTGTATTGTGGTGGCGGTGGTGGAGGTTTGTGCATGTGTTTCGAATCCTGCTTGAAAACGGATTGTCCACTCTACATTTGGCATTATATATATTTTCTATTTTACTTCATCGCGGATTATAACAAAATAATGTTATTATTACTTTTATATTAGTACAGATTTATTGTCACTGGTTCTTAATAAGTATATCATGTTTTAACTGAACCTGTTCACTCAAAGTGGTTCAAAATTGAGTTTAAAGCAGTGAGTTACATACAAACACAACTTACATAGAAACAACAAATAAAAAGGGCGTAAAAAGTTTACAGAGATGAGAAATATGGATTAAATAAGCCTCGTTTCTCAGTCGGCAAGTTGATCCAGAGATTTGCCGACCTGCTCAGCATCCCTGCTGGGATTACGGCCGTCGGGCGTGTCGTAAGCCGCTCATCTCAGCAGATCCCGATGGATATCTCGTTACGGAGCCGTTGGGACGATGTGATTTACCGCTCGCGTAAAATGATCGTGGCTTCGGGTTCTTGGAGGGATTTTAAATCATTCCCTATTAAATATTATCTGAATAGAATAGTACCACCCTCATTTCTTACCGAGGTGTCGTAAAAGGCGACTAAGCTAAGTTGACCCACCATGTGGTATCCGGTTGAGTAAAATAGACCACCCTCTGTTAATTATGGTAACATAGAAAGATATAGGTATTGGTATAATTTGCTTTAATGCTGACTTTTTGTACAATAGTTTATAATATATGGATTGCGTGGAGTTGTTGTGCGTGGTCAGCGGGGAAGTGGCAGAGGTTGGTCGCGGCGCCACGTACGATGGTCACGTACGCCTTGACCATCCCCGCGCACCCCTCTCCCCGGTCGCCGGCCAATGAATTGGATCCGCGTAAGTGCAGCGGTAACGTTGGCGCGAACATACTCCCGGCCCTTGAAAGCTTATGGTTTCAAGCCTCCTTTCGCTCTTCAAAATCAGAGTTCGGCAGCAGGCATATCTTATTAATGGCGCGTCGCACGACACCTCTGCTAGTACGGACATCTGCAACACGTGTAATTCCGTCAGGTCCTGGGAACAATTTCGTCACGCGTCCCAGACGCCAATAAAGCGGTTGACTGTTCTCCTCTTTGAGTACAACCAACTGTCCAACTTGTAAATTTTGGCATTTAGCCCGCCACTTTGTTCGGGTCTGCAGCTCTGAAATATACTCGTTGCTCCAGCGCTGCCAAAAATGCTGCTTTATCTGCTCAATGCGTTGGTACCTCTCAAGACGATTGGCATTAGTGCATTGAGACAGATATGGCAGTGACCTTAAGGGTCTACCAATTAAGAAGTGGCCCGGGGTTAAGGGGTATAGGTCTTGGGGCGACGAACTAAGTGGGGAGATAGGACGGCTGTTTAAGATCGACTCTATTTGAGCGAACAAGGAAGTTAGCTCCTCAAATGTCAAATGCGTATTCCCTAATATCCTAATTAAATGAAATTTAGCGGATTTAACGCCAGCTTCCATTAAACCATTAAAGTGAGGAGCGTATGCAGGCGAGAAGCGAAATTCGACACCCTCGGTGGCGGCAAAATCAATTATATTTCTAGAATTAATATTAATAAATTCTTTAATTTCTCTAGAAGCAGCGACAAAGTTTCCACCATTGTCGCAATAAATTAGCTTTGGCAGTCCTCTACGAGCTATAAATCGTCTAAGAGCTAATATAAAGGCGTCTTTAGAAAGCTCGCTCACTGCTTCCAAATGAATGCATTTATACCTGAAGCAAATGAACAAACACAAATAGCATTTTTTAATTTTGCAACCCCGACCCTTGCGATCCGTGATCATAAACGGTCCAGCAAAATCAGTGCCGACAGTTATAAAAGGAAAGTCTGGTGTAAGCCTGTCGGCAGGTAAATTACCCATGATGTTTTTAAGTGATCGTCCCTGGAAACGCCTGCAAACAATACAATTCCTAACGGTCTGACGCGCTAAGTTTCTACCACTAATAGGCCAGAACCGAGTTCTTATGGATGCTAAAAGAGCTTGGGGACCTGCATGTAACAGTTTGAAGTGTTCATGTTCGAATATAAGTTTTGCTAAATGATGATCGGATTTCAACAAAAAGGGATGTTTCATATCAAAACTATATTCTGAGGCTTGTATGCGTCCTCCCACTCTTATTAATCTTTCGTGTAAGAAAGGATTGAGCGCAGCGATATTAGACTTAGGGTTAAGTGATTTTCCCTTTATTAACATATCGTATTCTTTGTGAAACGACTCTAACTGAGAAATATAAATTAAAGATTTAAATGCCTTATCGACTTCTACAAAAGTTAAAGAGCCATTAATTTTATTTGTGGGGTTTTTGCAATTGTGTAAAAATCTTAATACATAGCCAAAAATGTGTTGTAAAGTTTTTAATTTAGAATAGTTTTTAATTGGAAATAAACTAGTATTTATTTTAGTAGTTAAAACAGTTACAGTTTCTTTAACTTCCGGTAAATTTCTAGTCTCGATTATAGGTTGGTCTTTCATGGATGGCCACTCCGATTCTGGTGATCTTAGATATTGCGGTCCAAACCACCACAGATCACAGTTAGCGACTTCTCGGGGATTTAATCCTCGAGACAATAGATCCGCTGGATTTTGTTTCGTGGGAATGTGGTACCATGAAGCCGTCGCAGTTAACTCCCTAATCGTAGATACTCTATTTGCAACGAACGTTTTTAAATTAGTCGAACCGACTCGCAACCAAGCTAGTACGATACTAGAGTCAGTCCAATAGTATACTCGTGTTACATCGCAACATAAAGCATTTAATACCGTGGAGCTCATTTCCGCAGCAAGTAGTGCCCCTAATAATTCGAGACGAGGTATAGTGGAAGGTTTTGATGCTGGCGCAACGCGTGATTTGGCACAAAGAAGGTTCACCTGTACCTGATCTTTACTGTCTACAGACCGAAGGTAAATACAGGCGCCGTAAGCGCGTTGCGAAGCATCGCAAAAGCAATGCATTTCAATCAATATTGGGTTTTCAATAAGTACTAACCTAGGTATAGTTAAAGATGTTATTGACTTAAGACCTTCAGTAAATGAATTCCAGGTCTTAACGATCTCCTTCGGGGCTGGATCGTCCCAGTTTAGCTTTAGGAACCATAAGGTTTGAATTAAAATTTTGGGAACGATAGTGCACAAAGATAGGAGCCCCAGAGGGTCGAAAACTTTGAAAGTTGCAGATAGTATTACCCTCTTAGTCACTAAATCTGAACTATCTGAAAAAATAGGAAACTGTAGACAATCTTTAGAGGGATTCCAGCTCAAGCCTAAAGTATTGGTAGTCGCACTAATTAGCAAATTACTGCTAGCCTGTGTCGTATCTAATGATAGTAACGATGCCAAATTAGAACGATATTTGCGTAAATGGAAACCTCTTTTAGTAAGATTTTCGGATACTGACTGTTGAATGTAACGAAGCTGGTGCTCATCGTCATGACCTGTCAATAAATCGTCAACGTAAAAATCTGATTGTATTATTTTTTGGATGACAGGATCATCACACTCTTCTCCGACTTGCCAGAGACAACGCGTGGCAAGAAAACTTGCGCTCGAAAATCCGTATGTGACCGTATTAAGCCTGAGAGTTTGTAGAGGTTTGTCTTCCGCGTCACGCCATAAGATCAGCTGTAAATTTCGTTCAGACTCATCTACCAAAACTTGACGATACATTTTTTCAATATCCGCCGATAATACGTAACGATATTTACGGAAACGAATGAGGATATTGAAAAGAGAGTCTTGAATAACTGGGCCTATCATTTGTATGTCGTTTATAGACATACCTGATGTTGTCCGCGCTGATGCGTCAAAAACTACCCTAAGACGCGTAGACTCACTACCTTCGCGGATGACAGGATGATGGGGTATAAAATGACCATTCTCAGGTCGGTCTACTTTACAGACTGATAGGTGCCCCAGGAGAGAATATTCATTTATGAATTCTACATAAGTAACGGCCTGTTACTATCCCACTGCTGGGCATAGGCCTCCTCTTTCCATTTTTGGAGAGAAGGGTTGGAGCTAAGACCTACCACGCTGCTCCAATGCGGATTGGTAGGTTACACATATCCCTAGGATTCTCTAGAGATATGCAGGTTTCCTCACGATGTTTTCCTTCACCGAAAAGCGTGTGATAAATTGCAATTATCAATTAGAATTCTACATACGCAGATTTAATTGCAGGCTGTTTACGAAATCTACGTTCTAGGTTTAGAAACCTTTTTCTAGCCATAAAAAATGATTCTCCCAAGCAGTCTGGCAAATCGATAAGTGGAAGCTTGACACAAAAACGCCCTTCCTCTGTGCATTTAGTATTTTCTAAAAAGTGTTGCTCACAAGCCTTTTCTTGATCTGTAAGTAAGGGTTTTTGTGGCAAGCTTTCAAGCTCCCAAAACTTTTTCAAATCATTGTGCAAGTCAGATAAATTATTATTATTAGTCAAACTTGAAAAATTACAATGAATTAGTTGTTTATTGTTTATATAGCCGTTATGAGAAAATTGCATGGGACCCGCTATGAGCCATCCTAATTTAGACTGCCGTAGGATAGGATTCCCTTTTCCTAAAGAGTGCTGCTTGGATCCTATAATATCCCAAAAAATGTCAGCACCGATGAGTAATCCTATGTCAGCTGGCTCATAAAAGTTAGGGTCTGCTAGCTCAAACGATTTCAACTTTAAGTGCTTAGTGTCTATATAAGACTTAGGTATTTTGCCTGAAATTTGGGGAATGACTAAACAAGACATAATAACATTGAATGGACTTAGCTTAGACTGTATACGAATATTACAGCGCTCAGCACAAAGTTTAAGTGGTATGTTACCAATACCGATAACATTTTCCGTATTTGAATGCAAGGTATTTAAGTTGAGTTGTTCTTTTAATGCATCCGTAATAAATGAAGACTGACTCCCGCTGTCTAATAATGCCCTAGTAGTAACAACCTGATTAGTTTTAGGATTCATAACGTCAACTAACGCGGTACACAACAAAGTCTCTGAAGAGGAAGTAGCTGACAACGAAACAGCCTCGGCCGTTGTATGGTCGGTATCAGTTTCAGTCGACTTATGTAACATAGTGTTGTGGCGCTTCTTACAAATTCTACACGCACCTGGCAGTTTACACACGCGCGGTATATGCCCTACACGTAAACAATTCTTACATAATTTTAACTTAGAAACTATATCTATCCTATCATCAATAGCTTTTGACTTAAATTCAGAACAATCATAAATACGGTGATCGCTATTACAAATAACACATTTATTTTTATTTAGAGACTCATTAACCTTTTCTGCAATAAACGATTTAGTGTGTGAACTCGGTGTGTGCTTAGAGCTGTTTGAATAGCTTGGCGATGGCTTGATACCTTTACTAGTAGTCGCCTCATGTTTATTGCGAAAGACGGATTCTAAGACATCAGCGCGAGCTCTCAAAAAAGATAGCAAATTATCAAGAGTAGGCATTTCCAAAACGCTCACATTAGCATGTATATATTCCTCCCATTTAATTCGCGTATTATTATCTAATTTTGATGCTATCATATATATGATCAATGTATCCCAATGCTCGGTCGGTTGCTTTAGCGTATGAAGTGCGCGCAGATTTTTTGTAACATGATCAATAATAAACCGTAAAGATTTATCGGACTCACGCGACTGTTCCATATTAAAAAGTGACTTTAGGTGGTTGTTAATTAATAGACGTAAATTATTATAACGCTCACAAAGAAGACTCCAAGCCTCAGGATAATTATTGTCAGTTACTTCAAGGTTACTGATAACGCGAGCAGCTTCACCCTCTAAGTAGGAATTTAAGTAATGAAATTTATGTATATTTTTTATTTTAGAATTATTGTGAATTAATGAAATAAAAGTGTCACGAAATTCTAGCCATTTAAAGTACGTTCCATCAAAGTTGCTTATTTTAATGACAGGTAAACGAAAACCAATGACTTCATGGTCACTCTCATCAACGGTTGTGAAACTGTGTCCATGGTCAAACGTTGATGATTTTTTAGGTGAAGAATGGTCAGCAATAATTTCCTGAGCCGCAGCGATCAAATTGTGGAAAGCTTGTTCGATGGATTCTCTCATGTCTAACTCTATACTTAAATTTTTCTCATCCATTCCCTCAATTTGATTTTGCACACCATCGAACTCGACGAACAACGCTTCGATCTTTGCTAATTTTTGTGTTAACACGTTAATCTCGGTAGGATTAAGTTTAGTATGTTTTAAATCATCTAAATGATTACTAAATTTAGTTACACGTCCTTTTATTGAAGCGCGTTTTAAATTTAATGATTTAAAAGAAGGCTCCATAATGTAAGGTTAACGTATTAACTTTAGAAAGAAAGAATAACTTTAACTCTGTATAGATATTAGCAAAGTATTGCATACGATACGCTCCTCGCTTCGTAGTTCAATGCAACCTTGACCGGCTGCTATCAGTCGGTGAAAGGGACGTCCGCCGTCCAGCGACAGCGACACTCGGCACCCGGCACCCGCACTCACAGTAACTCGGTACGAGCGGCCGAGCTGCGGCCGGCCCGCGCGGGATGTCTTAGCTGGAATGTTATTTATAATGCCTTGTATAACTAGGAAAATTATGTTTAAAATAAGCGAGGACTACAGTGAATATGGATGAAATGAATTTAAAACTTAAAAGTACAAAAAATGGGTGAATTTAGCTATAATAATGTAATGAATTGAATATTATTAGTGAAACAAAGCTTATAATTGATTTAACGCAGTGATCGTTATCTATATTGTGCACGCGCAGGTAAGCGAAGTGACTCATCAAGCGATAGGATAGAATGTTTACGCTAACTATAATGAACGATATATGCACTTAAAATGGCTTCAGCTATTTAAATAATGGTTTTTAATGTTCGTAATTGATTAGATATTCTTTATAAAGACTTTTAAGTCGCAAAATAGGCGCAATAAATGCAAAAAATAATAGGTTTTGGCGTAGCTTAAAAGCAAAGAAATTACAACAAAGACACTGAAGTAATTATAGTTGTGCAATATATATATATATATTTGTAGCAAAAAGACGTAATATTTTATAGAATAGTTGAAAAGTGCTGATAAAGGTAAATAGTTGCGGAAGAATATAGAATAGGTATGTAAAACTATGGGCGTGGCAAAGCAAATTGTTTTTTATTTATTTAGACACTATATAACATATAATAGGCTATCTATTTAGGCTTTAAGGCATTACTAGTTGTTTTATATTGATGAATGATTATGAATAGGCAGATGACGCAACAAGCTAACTCTTTGTTCACGCAAATAAAAGTGGAATAGTTTAGCTAAAAGGGGAAATAAAAGGAACGGGCTCACTTTTTGGCTGGCAAAACCGCTGCTGGGGCGCTGGGGGCGTAGACAGCTTGACCTCAGCTGGCTGGCTGCAAAGGCTGCAAAACGTGTGCTTCCAATCTTCTGGATATTTCCAAATAATAGACCTCGATCCGATACCGATTTTACGCGGTCGCCACATATGTTAATTATGGTAACATAGAAAGATATAGGTATTGGTATAATTTGCTTTAATGCTGACTTTTTGTACAATAGTTTATAATATATGGATTGCGTGGAGTTGTTGTGCGTGGTCAGCGGGGAAGTGGCAGAGGTTGGTCGCGGCGCCACGTACGATGGTCACGTACGCCTTGACCATCCCCGCGCACCCCTCTCCCCGGTCGCCGGCCAATGAATTGGATCCGCGTAAGTGCAGCGGTAACGTTGGCGCGAACACCCTCTTTCTTACCGAGGAGTCATAAAATACGACTAAGGTAAGTTGACGTTAGGCAGGCGGCCGGTCGTAAAATACGTAGCCAAATCATATGACAACATGTTTGTAACATGTTGTGCCGATCCCACTTAGAGTGGGATGAGGGCAGGAGGATGATGATGATGATGATGATTTAAATGAATTAACCTTGTATGTATATAAATATATTTTCTTAATCTCGGAAACGGCTTCAACGATTTTCATGAAATTCGGTATGTAGGAGGTTTCGGGGGGAAAAATTAGACCTACCTAGGTTTTATTTTAAAAAAATGTCTTTTTATCCCTGTTTTCTGGAAAATGCTAAAATTTACGTTGAATTTAAAAGACAATTTTCGCTGTCAAACGTAAAGTCATGGTAGCTTATTTGGGGAACGGGCGGTCTAGAGGAAAATACCTAGGATCGAGCCCCACCTGCCCAACTATTAATTCATATTTTTTTATATTTAAAAAAAATGCACCCACCAAGGTACTTAAATATTAAACTGTGATAGCCCAGTAGTAACACCGTGCGACTCTTTCGAGGAGGTCACGAGTTCAATCCCGGGCAGATACCAATGAGTTTCCTGTTAAATTTTTTGTGTCTAATTGATAATTGCAATTTATCACACGTTTTTCGGTGAAGGAAAACACCGTGAGGAAACCTGCATATCTCTAGAGAATTCTAGGAATATGTGTAACCTACCAATCCGCATTGGAGCAGCGTGGTAGGTCTTAGCTCCAATCCTTCTCTCCAAAAACGGAGAGAAGAGGCATATTCGCAGCAGTGGGAGAGTAACAGACCGCTACTTACTTTACTTTAATATTATTAGTTTTACCTATATGTATATAGACGCCGTGTGGTATCCGGCTGAATAGAATAGACCACTCTCATTTCTTATCGAGGAGTAAAATGCGATTAACGTAAGTTGAAACAATGTGTGGTATCCGGTTGAGTAGAATAGACAACCCTCTTTCTTACCAAGGTGTCGTAAATATGACTAAGGTAAGTTGACTGACGTAAGGCAGGCAAGCATGTCGTACCCTCGCCGACCCCACTTAGAGTGGGATAAGGACAGGAGAATGATAATGAATGATGATGTTTATTTTTTCTAAAACTATTTACAATATCCTCCTGCCCTTATCCCACTCTAAGTGGGAACGGCATATTATAAACATGTTGTCACATGATTAGGCTAGGTGTTTTACAACCCACCGCCTACCTGACATCAACTTACCTTAGTCATATTTACGGCACTTTGTCAAGAAATAGGTGGTCTATTCTACTCAACTGGTCACCACACGGCTAAGTTTTACTTGTAGTTAAAATTAAGCGTTACTTTGCAAAGGTCAACAATACAAAAGTAATGAAAATATTACTTTAAAGTAAAGGTTTGGATTATTGGATTGGATTATTGCTCCTTATTATAATCAGGCGCTTGTTCAAAAAAAAAAAATTACAAGTGGTGAATTGTTTTTTAAGCAGGCGCTTGAGAATTTGTTTGTTCACTGTATTCTATTTCTAAAGTCTGAATCTGTTTTCTAATATTTTAAATATTTGCTATGATTTTTTCAAAATATTTTTCATACAAACTTTTCCCTGAACGAACAGAAAAACTCATCCAATTTGGTGCAGTCGTTTGAAATATGTATACAAACATTTCGTTAATTCATTTTTTATGTATGGATACAGTTACATTAAACGCATTTGTGGTATAATTCTTTGCCCACAATGTTTCACATAAAAAAATACGTACAAAGAACATAGAAATATTAGAGTAGGAAAGCTAATCTAAAATGTTATCATCATTATCCTCCTGCCCTTATTCCACTTTAAGAGGGGTCGGCACAACATGTTATAAACATGTTGTCACATGATTTGCCTACGTATTTTACGACCGGCCGCCTGCCTGACATCACCTTACCTTATTCGCCTTTTACGACACCTCGGTAAGAAATGAGGGTGGTCTATTCTACTCAGCCGGATAACACACGGCGGGTCGACTTACCTTAGTCGCCTTTTACGACACCTTGATAAGAAATGAGGGTGGTACTATTCTACTCAGCCGGATACATTGACTTTCCTTAATTGACTATTACGACACCTCGGTAAGAAATGAGAGTAGTACTATTCTATTCAGCCGGATACCACACGGCGTACATTTTTTATTTCATATTCTTTATATTATTTAGTTAGTTAATTTATTATAGAGTTATATTATAGAGTTAATCTAAAATGTAACATATCACAATAAAGAGTAAGCGAATGAGGTTGTATCTATCTGTCTCCCTTTTTTATGTGTGATTAAACAAAGATGACGTACACGATTAACATCTCTCTAATTATTTATCGTCATTGTCACTTACAGGTCTACCTTTGTCTCCCTTATTCTAATTTTAATAGTTGTATATGTACATTAGTTAGAGTGTGTCAAAATATTTGTATAATGATCAAATCTTATGTATTGCCACTTAACAAAAATCTCGATAAATTCAAATGCATTCAAAACTAATTTCATAAAAACGCCTGAAATTATATTTACGCAACAACTCTTAAAACCGTAACTAGTAATAATCGTTGGGATATTTCAAATCTCGAAAACATGGCAAATTATACTACATATTTTATTAACAATGGCGTTGTTACTTTCTATGAACACATGTTAAAGTTATTTGCTTTTATGTACATTAATATTTATTGTTTTTATTAACTTGACTAGTCAACAAATTTTATTCGAAAGTAAGTTTGATTAAAAGAATCATAAAATAAACATCATTTACAGGTCATAATTATTTTAATAAAAATTGGACAATAATGGAAGAGATTTGCACCAAATACAAACTAAAATAAACAGACAAGAAATAAAAATTTAATTAGGTATAGTAAAAATAAACATTAAAATAACGCACTAAATTGATATTAATACTCCCAGAAAACCTACAAATTTAGTTAATGTTCGGTTTGTTTGTTGATTATTTATTTATTTAAAACGTTTAACGGGAAGTCTGATTGCTACGCCATCTCTTAATACATATTTAAATTGTCCATATAAATGACAGCTGATCCATAGATAGCAAACGGTTTCCAATATCGATTTATATCGATGATTTTCAAATCGATTCATTTTAAATTGTGACTACAGACGACTTATTATTGAAAAATATGTTAGTATATACCATAGTATAGTTACTTTTATATACTTAAGTAAGTCATTTAAGTAAAATCTAGTGAATTATTTGCAACTATATACCTAGGTGAACTATTGATAGATCAATTAGTCGTATCCGCATAGAGATGATATTTGCGAGCTTTATAAGAGTTTTATTATTACCATTATTACTATTAAGTCTCATTTAACTTTATAAAAGGCAGATAATACATAATGTTATTTATTAACTGCATAACAGACGCATAGCCACATGCGAGAGAAATGCGTGTTACGTATTTACGAGGCATCGTACGACGACGGGAAGCCTGCGCAGTCCCGACAGGCGGCCCTTATCTCGTTAGCGGCCGGCACTGCGGCGGGCGGGCGCGGCGCCGCGAACTGGGGCAGCGGGCTTTGGCAACGACGCGCCGGCCGGGTGTCGCCGCGGCGCTGCCGACGCCGCGCGCGCCGGGCGTCCCCGTGCGCCCCGCGGGCCGCAGTGACGCATTGCAGGTGCGCGGTGGCCGATCGGCGCGCGCCGCCTTCCGCTCTACGCCGCCGCACCCGCCCGATATAAAACCGACTATCCTTTGCGGATCCGATCTAATCCCGTACCGTGCGTCCCGAGAAATGGACTTGGACTTTCGAAACTTGCATTGAATCGAGACTGAAACGAGACCGAGTGCGAGTCGAGCCGGTCATGATAGTGCGGCGATTCGATTGAACGATTCCGAACGATTCGCGCGGCGCACGGAGCGAGTCGCGGTACAGTTTTCCGGCGCGGCCGCTCGCGCGAGAGAGGGCGGCAGTATCGTATCAACCGTCGGTTCGTGTGGTCGCTTTTGCGGCGTAGTCTGTGATTTTTAGTGTAGCTCCAGATAATCCAAGTTAATCTACGATGGTGAGTGTTCTTTTGCCCGAATGAAGTCAACAGTGTATTCGGGGAATGATTTCGAGCATTATACCGGTTATATTTTTGGGTTGTGGTGCATCGGTGTTTATAGTGATGACGGCCTCCATTATTATTGTGATGGCCGTTTTTTTACCGCATTGCGGATCGTCGACGTTTGCGAAGTTGTCGTGGAGATTCAAAGTGAGCCGCGATAGAGGCACCGGGTTGTCGTTCGGCACTCGAGAGGACCGGGATGTTGGAACGACGGTTGAAATTTCTCGAGAAACATCCGTCGCCATAGTTCGTTAGGTGTAACCGATGAAATGACGTTACCGCGGCCGATACCGTCTATCGGATAGTAATGTATTTTAGTGTCCTTTATGTCGAGTGTTCGGTTTATGGTTTTGGGTAGGCTCTAGTATTGGGTCCCGTCGACTCCTGCCGAGGGCGATCGATCGGCCGGCGCACCTGTCAATTGCCGTTGACTCATCGCAACGCAAGCTTAGATTTCTTTCGTACGCAATTAAACGAGTTCCGTTAGCTTTCTTCGCTGCTTTGGAAAGGAAAAGTCATGCAAATGTTGAGTTGTAGCGGTTTTAGATTGTCTTCTCGGTGGAAAGTCGGCACCGGTCGGCCACTGCTGCACCGGTTTTATTCAATGCATTACGAACTAAATTACCAACCGTAGCGATGTAAGCGAATAAAACCTTGATGATTTAACAGATATTACAAGTAAACAAAGGTAAGTGGCGAGTGTATCGATAATATGTTCACCCACCTAAATACTTAACCTAAATCAAAACATTTAATTTTCATTGAAGGTTATTGTTTGCCTGCCCCATTTCTAAGCAAATGTATCTTTAAAATAATTAACAATATGTTAATTAGTATGTCTTAGTAGATGAACTCATCTACTGAAACTCTAAATTATACTTCAGTAAAAAAAGGTTAAATTAACTGCCAATTTCACATTGCAAATTTTTGCTCTATGAACTTTAAATTTTCTATAGGTAACTACTATTAATGATAATCAATAAGTTGCATAAAGACTATTGTATTTATAAAATACTCTGCAGCAATTTGAAGTTATGATTAAACAATTTAAAGATTCCAAAATACTGTTCATAATCAATTTGTTTCACATTAAAAAAAAATTACATTTGTATATACATTTACAGGATGAAACTATGTGTATAAGATACCTTATATGTAAAAACATATTTGGCCTGTAATATCTGAACACTTTATAAAATAATTATGTCTACAAAAATATTGTAAAACTGTACATTTTATTCTTGGAGTAGCATAGTAATAAAATAAAATGAATATCGGAAGTCAAGAGATAGGTGTGAGCTTATAATATTATAACAGGCACTGAATCTGCAATACATTATTTAGATACTTTCTCTAAGATCATCTAGAATAATAGAATATTCCTCGTATTGAGGAAGAAAGAACTAATTAAAAAAAATTGTATGGCATGCAATTTACCAGTTTATTAAAAGCCTTTAGATTTTAGAAAGTGTGCATACAAGCTTACAATAAGGAGGGATAAAAATTATTTTAAGCTAAGTGCTATATTAATTATAGATGGCAATGGCATGCACAAATTGACAACAGCTATTTTGCCAATTCATATAAATACATGTTTGCTTGTATTACGTTTATGTATGATAAAGAATACAATCTATAATCCACTTAGGAGAAAAAGAAAAAAAAATTAAAATTATGTCACCGAATGAGTTAAATATAAATGTGGATGGATATGTGACTCTTTTAGTTGTGGAATAAAAAAGTATATTGTCAAGTACGACATACATACAAAATACCAGTACCAGGGTTGATAAATAATAGGAGAGAATCGAAGTGAAAAACAGTAGTAATAACATGTTCAAAGTCAAATTGTATAATAAGAGGCTATCGTTACTAAATTTCTACTTAAATTTTTTAGTTAACTTATGAGCATACAATCAAAGAAAAAGTAGTAAATTAATCTATTTATATATAGAACAATTTTGCAACCCACTGCACCTGCATATAGTTGTACATCATATCATTACTACTATTAAGTAGGTGTTACAAATTAATAGTAATAAGCCTATGATGATCAACTATAGAGCTTGTTATTTGTATGTTATTAATAAATAAAATAGAAAGCAGCTTAATGTCTTTGTCAAAAAATGTAGCAACAACATTCTGTTCAAAAGTTATATATGTTTGTGCTATAATCAACAATTAAGGAGAACACCATGTGGTATCTGGCTGAACAGAATAGTACCACCCTCATTTCTTATCGAGGTGTCGTAAAAGGCGACTAAGGTAAGTCGACCCGCCGTGTGGTATCCGGCTGAGTAGAATAGACCAACCTAATTTCTTACCGAGGTGTCGTAAAAGGCGACTAAGGTAAGTTGACCCATCATGTGGTATCCGGTTTTGTAGAATAGACCACCCTCTTTCTTACCGAGGTGTCGTAAAAAAAGATTAAGGTAAGTTGACGTCAGACAGGCGGCCGGTAAACGCAGCAAAATCATGTGACAGCATGTTTATAACATGGTGTGCCAACCCCACTTGGAGTGGGTTAAGGGCAGGAAGATGATGATTAAGGAGAATTATTGTAATGCTAAATGTAGTTTAAATGTTCGATCTTATAACTTTGCAGCATAATGCAGGATCAGTGTATTAATTGGATTGGAATTGGATTATTAATTAAAATATTACATGACTTACGACCTTCTTTAGTTTTAAAAGAAGATGCTGTTTTGTTAACGCACACATTCCATATTCCAATTTATTTGAATTACCTGTTAATTTTAAGGTTGACTGGGAGAGATACCTTCTAGGGATAAGTCCACCTTAGTACATATTCTTTTTTTTTTTACTTTTTCTTTATCTATATGTATGTAACAAAAAAGAAAAGAAAATAAACATACATATAGAAATTCTTACACACATATAGACCTTATAGAATTTCTTGCAATTTATTAACACTCCGTACATTTATTACAGTACATTAACAACAGTGTGGTATCCGACTAAGTAGAATAGACCAACCTCATTTCTTACTGAGGTGTCGTAAAAGGCGACTAAGATAAGTTGACCCACCGTGTGGTATCCGGTTTAGTAGAATAGACCAACCTCATTTCTTACTGAGGTGTCGTAAAAGGCGACTAAGATAATTTGACCCACCGTGTGGTATCCGGTTTAGTAGAATAGACCACCCTCTTTCTTACCAGGGTGTCGTAAAATACGACTGTGGTAAGTTGACGTCAGGCAGGCGGCTGGTCGTAAAAACGCAGCCAAACCATATGACAGCATGTTTATAACATGTTGTGTAGACCCCACATCATGTTATAAACATGCTGTCACATGCATAGAGGAGTTTGAGTGTTAGAGTGGGATAAGGGCAGGAGGATGATGCTAAAAATTTATTAACATTAACATTGAATATAATAGAGTAATAAAATAATATGAACGCCTAAATAACAGGCCTGAGTATGTAACTTTTAAAAAAGCTATTATCTATATATATGTTTCTGTATGATAAACAATGAAATATTGTTAGCCATGATGATGTCATGGTCAATATAGTCATGTAATCATCAAAATTGTGAAAAGCAATTTAAGTTTCGACTCTTCTAAAATATTTAAAAATTTAATTTAATTATTCTTCTGATGTCCTGAGTATTAAAATATTATTTGTTATTAATTCAAAACAAAATTTAGTACAATATATAGTTGTGATAGTTTTGTGCTACTTTAAATATAGTATAAGGAAAACAACAGAATAATTAAAGTTCACAATACAGTATGATTTATAATTTACTAGCAGCCTGCCCATGCTTCGCACGGGTATAAAATATATTATATCCCATGTCACTCAGTGTAAAAAAATGATTAAAATCGATCCAGTAGTTTTGATTTATTCATTACTGCCCGTGGCCCGCAAGCGTTAAATTTGGAGAAAAACAATTTCCTCTCCCTATACCAAGACGATTTCCTGCTATCTTTGGAATATCTAAACTCATATAGTACATTTTTACTTATTTACTTTTACATTTTACCTATGTATTTTATTTTTACAATTAATTACAGAATGTCTTTAAACAAACTCTTAAAAGATTCGAAGTGCTATAGGGTGAAGCGCGGCGTCCTCGCGGCATTTTAAATCTGTAATATCTCGGAAAATGTTCACTTAAATTACATGCTGTAAACGGCCATATTGACCTATATTAAATCAACAATTTATTTAAGGTACTTAATTGCATAAGGATTAATGTTGTATTGTATAAAAATTGCTTTGAACATAAGGCATTATTTTTCCTAAAAAGTATATGACAAAAAATGCTTTTGTGGGTTATCCATAAGAGATAGACATATACCATCGCGGACTTTTCTGTAGACCTTTTCAAGGCGTACAAATACTTAGTACATCATTTTGATAAATCTCGTAGGGTTTAGCCTGCGTTTGCAATGTAAGCGGACAAAAATGTAATTATTTACAGAAACCTCAAAAATTACAGATTTCTCTACTCCGTATTAAATGTTATTATACGTACAAACCTTCCTTTTGAATCACTCTACCTATTAAAAAAAACCGCATCAAAATCGGTTGCGTAGTTTTAAAGTTTTATGCGTACATACGGAAATATGGACTTTGTTTTATAATATGTAGTGATAAATATATGTCTATACATATACACTGAAAGCAACTTATTCTTGTATGTCAGCTTCATTTGTACTGAATTTCATCAATATTTGTCATTTGATTTGCAGTGAAAGCATAACAGACAAACTTTAGAATGTTTAATATTGATATGTAGTATATTCACCAGTTACTTTGATTAAAACTTAACCCTCTGCGGTTGAATTAAAATTTTGGTATCTCCAATTAATAGGCGAACCTTATTGGTTAGTGAATAGGTTTCTTAGGCATTGAGGTTTGTTTAGAATTAGTGTAAACTAATATGTTAATTGGTCTCAACATTTTCTAGTAAAAAAATTGTTGGTTCTTTTAATTTGGGTGTAAATATGATATTAGGTATTTACGCCATGTTTTATCCGGCTGAATAGAATAGTACCACCCTCATTTCTTACCGAGGTGTCGTAAAAGGCGACTAAAGTAAGTCGACTCGCCGTGTGGTATCCGGCTGCGTAGAATAAACCAACCTCATTTCTTACCGAGGTGTCGTAAAAGGCGACTAAGGTAAGTTGACCCACCGTGTGGTATCTGGTTTAGTAGAATTGACTACCCTCATTTCTTACCGAGGTGTCGTAAAATACGACTGAGGTAAGTTGATGTCAGGCAGGCGGCCGGTCGTAATAACGCAGCCAAATCATGTGACAACATGTTTATAACATGTTGTGCCAACCCCACTTAGAGTGGGATAAAGGCAGGAAGATGATGGTGATCTATTTAGAATTATATATGTATATATTTACCCAATGGATCTGTCACCCAACATAAGTATGAAATTACTTATAGTTGTGATACATATAGGTGTGTAATTGTCCTATATAAAAAAAAGAAATTTTGTGGTATGCTGTGGGTAAAAGCAGACATACAAAATGAATAGCGAAAGGCTTTGGAGATTAATTAACAACTGCAATAGGTTAATTACTTTTCAATGTACAAGTATTCTGCTCCAATCTTTGTAAATAGGTCTATAACAGTTGCAAGTTGCTCTACAAACACTGATAATTACTTCTGCTAGATATATTTCAAGTGCTGTTCAAGCAATGAGTGGATTTAACACTTGTTGTGTTGATGCAACTACACTGTTTGTTTATTTGTAGAACGCAATTAAATTTAATGAATTTGAAGAAAAAAGAAATTTATAACTTAGTAAGTTAAAAAAGGATTAGGTGTTATTTTGCATATCCATGATACAAAAGTAATAATAAAATTAATATCATTTGAGACTTTAGAGAAAATAATTTTACAATTACTTTTGTTCTTTTTTTTTAGTTAAATAATCCATACAAATCTTATTAATGTGAAAGTCTTTTTCTGTATAAGCTTATGTAACAAATCGGATCAATAAATAAATGTTTCCTTTGGGGACAGGATAGGAATATAGAATTTTTAAAGTTATGGAAGAAATTGATGATCAATTAGTGCAAATTGTCTTGATGTTATACAATCATATGTGCATACTAGCTTTTTCCCGCAGCTTCACTCGCGTGGAACCGAAATTTCATAAAATCATTACAAATTGTAGCCTATATTACTGTAAAGTTTCATCGACATCTGTCCAATAGATTTTTCGTGAAAGAGTAACAAACATAGGAACCGTGGGGTATCTGGCTGAGTAGAATATAACCACCCTCATTGCTTACCGAGGCGTCGTGAGAGGCGACTAAGGTAAGTCGACCCACTGTGTGGTATCCGGCTGAGTAGAATAGACCATCCTCATTCCTTACCGAGGTGTCGTAAAAGGCGACTCAGGTAAGTTTACTCACTGTATTATCCGGTAGAGTAGTATTCTACTCAGAGGGTTCTCTAGAGGGTGATCTATTGATCACCCTCTTTCTTACTGAGGTGTAAAATTCGACTAAGGTAAGTTGACATCAGGCAGGCGGTCGGTCGTAAAATACGTAGTCAAATCATATGACAACATGTTTGTAAAATGTTGTGTCGACCCCACTTAAAGAGGTATAAGGGCAGGAGAATTCGCAAACTTTCACATTTATAATATTAGTAGAATTGAATCCATATTACCTTATGTTTGTTATTAATCAAATTTTGTTCACTTGAATTAATGATATTAATTGCTAGAGATATCATTATCAAGGACACAACAATCTACATCATGTAAATTAAAGTAATATATATTAAATTGACCTCCTTTTTTATTGACTATAAAAAATATCAGATTTCGTTCGCGTCAAATTATGTTTTTGTCAAATTATGTTACTCGTGTTTCATTTAGAAGATATTCTTATATATGAACTAGATGCGATTATAAAAAGATGCCAATAATATATTTTTTTTTTATTAAAAAAAAGGAAAAAAGACAACATACTTAAAAAAAATGGATTCGAAATTATTCAAAATTTGGTACAGCACGATTACCCAAATCCAATAAACTTTTATTAAAACTTTACAATTGACAGCGAAATTAACCGTAGTATTCTAATTATATTGTATCAGTTTTTCATTACTTAAAAACGCATAGAATGACTGTTTTATATTTTAAATTAAACTTTAGGTAAGTAGGCTTTAGTAGGTTTTTTTAAATGTCATTTTATCCGATTCATCGACCCCTAAATCCCCTACATATCTTTAATATTTAAATGAGTTAATCTTGTGTGTGTGTGTGTGTGTGTGTGTGTGTGCGCGTGTGCGTGCGTGCGTGCGTACGTACGTGTGTGCGTACGTGTGTGTTCGTGCGTACGTACGTGTGTGTGCGTGCGTGCGTACGTGTGTGCGTGCGTGCGTACGTGTGTGTGCGTGCGTACGTACGTGTGTGTGCGTGCGTGCGTACGTGTGTGCGTGCGTGCGTACGTGTGTGTGCGTGCGTACGTACGTGTGTGTGCGTGCGTGCGTACGTGTGTGTGTGCGTGCGTACGTACGTGTGTGTGCGTGCGTGCGTACGTGTGTGTGCGTGCGTGCGTACATGTGTGTGCGTGCGTGCGTGCGTACGTGTGTGTGTGTACATATTCGGAATCTCGGAAACGGCTCCAACGATTTTCCTGAAATTCAGCATTAGAGGTGTTTTGGGTGAGAAAAATCAATCTAGCTAGGTTTTATTAAAAAAATATCGTTTTTTCCCTGATATGGAAAATACTTAAATTTATATTGGATTTGATTATTGCAAAAAACTGTCAAATCAGCGTAGCTTATTCAGGGAACTAAAATACGAACGAACGGGGGTCGCGGGAAATGAAAGTAAACAAAAATTTTTCTTCTTAAAAAATTACCGACCAAGGCAACCAGGTGCTTACTATTAATGCCTATTCACTAATTACCTATTCGCCGAAGATAGTTAAATAAATAAGCGGTCTTGATATAACTCTTATATAGAAGTATGGGGAAATTCATCATTACTGCACAAGACGTTTGTATTACCCTCAATATAAGGTATATACGCGTTGATAAGGATTACTGTATCGCTGCAGTGCTATCTTGAGTGTCCGCAGTGTGACGTGGCGACAAGCCTGGCGGTAATTACACTGTAATCTATATTATCTTATCGGCCACGTCTGAATATCTCATTAAGTGTTCCGACTCAGCTGCGGACTGTACCCTGCATATCACAAAATGGTGGTCACAACGGTACGTTTTGTCTTTCTAGACAATTTTTTTTAAAATTTATTATCTTATTTTAAATTACAAAAGTATTGAAAATATTATTTTGCTTTAATCCGTGATAAAAGTAATGATAAATTTACATGTAGTATTCGTGCTTATCTTCTATACTTATAATAAATCTGTAGAGAGGTCAATTCTGTAACTGGAATATATTTCCAAAATAACTATCAGGGGGTGATTAGGGATCGATACTGATGCCAAAAATGCAATCAGTAAAAATTTTGTCTGTCTGTCTGTCTGTCTGTCTGTATAACCGTTATAGAAACAAAAACTACTCGACGGATTTTAACGAAACTCGGTACAATTTTTTTTCATACTCCTGAGCTGGTTATAGTATACTTTTCATCACGCTACAATCAATAGGAGCAGAGCAGTGAAGGTAAATATCGGGAAAACGGGAGAAGTTACTCCATTTTTTAAGCTTTCGTCGCGTGTGCAACCTTGATGGTTAAAGCTACACAGAAATCATGTATGACGGAAATGTTCTCCTTAAAATTATATAAAAAATATCCCACGACAGCATATGTCTATCTTTTATGGTTGACTCACAATAACACGTGTAACTCCCGAGAGCTTAGCAGTTCGAAGCTTTCTGGTTATATTTATCTACTCCTACGTTTATATCACTCTCAGTCATCCCTAAATAAAAAAGTGAATAATATTAACCATTGTATAAAAAAAGAATCATTGAAATCGGTATAGAAACACCAAAGTTATACATGAAATACGCTAATAATAAGCCATCGCGCGTGAATACTGAATCATGCTATAGGGATTATCACTACATAGTATAAAACAAAGTCACATTCTTTGTTTGTCCCTATATCCCTATGACTGCTTAAATCTTTAAAACTACGCAACAGATTTTGATGCGGTTTTTTTAATAGATAGCGTGATTCAATAGGAATGTATAATAACATTCAATATGGAGTAGAGAAATACTGTAATTTTTGAGGTTTCTAATGTTATGTCGTAAATAATTACTTTTTTTTCCGCTTACATTGCAAACGCAGGCTAAACCCTACGAGATTTATCAAAATGATGTACTAAGTATTTGTACACATTGAGAAGGTCTACAGAAAAGTCCGCGATGGTATATGTCTATCTCTTATGGATAACCCACAATAGCATTTTTTGTCATTTACTTTTATACGAAAAATAATGCCTTATTTTCGAAGCAATTTTTATACAATATAGCATTAATTCTTATCCAATTAAGTACGTTAAATACATTGTTGATTTAATATAGATAATGGCCATATTGTGTACATGTTTACAGCATGTAATTTAAATGAACATTTTCGAAGATATCACAGATTTAAAATCCCGGAGGAGGCCGCGCCTCGCCCTATAGCACTTCGAATTTAGCAGCGATCGGACGCGCAACTAAATGTCGCTCTTTTAAAAGTAACCTCCAAAGAAAACATGTTTGTATTGTCTAATGATAACAAAGCTATGAATGTTGTATATAAAGACATTCTGTAATTAATCATTTTTTTCACTGAGTGACCTAGGCTATATATTTTATACCCGTGCGAAGCAGGGTAGGCCGCTAGTACCTAATACACGCAGAATTTGTAAAAACTCATTTGAACTGAAAGTTGCGCACATTATAGAAAAGACGAGAAGTGCAAGATTGAGATGGTATGGACATGTAATGAGGCGGGATGAAAATCATGTGACTAAAAGAGTTAAATTTGAATGTGGATGGATATGTGCCTAGAGAGAGGCCTAAATAGAGATGGTTGGACTGTGTGAAGTATGACATGCATATAAAAGGAGTGGCGCCAGAGTTGAATGATAGGCCTCAATGGAAGAGAAAAACATATCGTAGCGACCCTACTTAGAGTGGGATAAGGACAGGACAGGAAGATATATGTATTGTTTTTGTCCTGTTCCCATTACTTTGCGGGATTCTATAATATGAGAGTTATGATAAAATTATTTTGCGTTTGTTAAGAAAATCAAATTAATGCTAAGTGTAGGAAGCAAAAACCGTTCTTATACCTTATATGGATGAGGATTAGTTACCGCACGTATTAAACACAAATAATTACAATTTGATTGATGGTTACAAGTTAATCGTTAAGCTTGGTGCGGCGTAGCTAACTGCAGTTAAGATATGCTACTATCACTTAAATAATCCTCAATTGTATAGTTAGCTTTATGTAGCAACATCGTTTTAAGATATTTTCCAATTTAAAAAGCCAAGTCTAGATAATGTTGACGAATTTTGTTGTGAAAACGTGTAGAGAGGCAGACAAATGATTTACGGACCTTTTGGAGGCGTAACCTAGGCGTCATTAGTTTGTCTGTTTTTTGTATGTCTGTCATACCTATCACTATTTTATACAAGTGAATATTGTTTTCTTTCAACTTATATTAGAGGTATCTGCAACTTGTTTGCGCTATTTTAAGCGTTTAATTTCTCTCAATTATGAATATGTCTTGTACCTTTTTCCGGCAGTAAACCGCATTTTTTTAAAAGATAAATAAATAACTATGTAATTAAAATGTTTCAAAGGTTGACTGCCGAGTTTCTTGCTTGGTCTTTTCAGTAAGAGCAATATTCCAATCAAGTGGTTATCATCATCCCCCTGCCCTTCTCCCACTCTAAGTGGGGTCGGCACAACATGTCCCATAATTTGGCTACGTATTTTATTACGACCGGCCGCCTCCCTGACGTCAACTTAACTTAGTCGTTTTTTACACCTCGGTAAGAAAGAGGGTTGTCTATTTTACTCAACCGGATACCACACGGTGGGTCAACTTACCTTAGGTGCCTTTTACGACACCTCGGTCAAATTCAAAATATTCTTTATTCAAATAAACTTGTAAACAAGTGCTCTTGAATCGTCAATTCTACTGCTGGTTCGGAAAGCTGTTCCTACCGAGAAGAGCTAGCAAGAAACTCGACGGTTGATCTTATTTATCATTGATTATTAAAAAGTGCATGTAAAGGTTTACTTGAGAAGATTTTTTTGGTTTAATTCGGTCGTGTCCGGTTTCCAGGCGGATCAGCTGACAGAGGAACAGATCGCCGAGTTCAAGGAGGCGTTCTCGCTGTTCGACAAGGACGGCGACGGCACCATCACCACCAAAGAGCTGGGCACCGTGATGCGCTCGCTGGGCCAGAACCCCACGGAGGCCGAGCTGCAGGACATGATCAACGAGGTGGACGCGGACGGTGAGTACAGATTTATCTCCTGCGCATATTAAGGTGTGTACAGACATCGCGAGACGGGCGTTGCGAATGTTTCGAGTTGTGCGGACGTGTGTGCTCACAGCGAACATTCGCGTCATACGATTGCGAACGCTGCTTCACTGCGAGCCGTGCGCTCCGTGTAGACGGACGTTTCGTTCGCACCACACGCTCTTGAGTCATGGAGCCCATGTATTCCCATAATGTAATCGATTCATGAAAAATGTTTTTGTCCACCAACCAATGTCTTTTATCTTTTTTTTAATATTTTATTAATTACTATATAGCCGCAGCTACAATCCGCACGTAGCGCATTATCGGAACCATTTTTCTACTAACGAATATTCGGGAAGCATGTAGTATGCCTCAAGTTGAAGCAGGCGTAACGAACTATTCGCGACGCACGCCTCGCTATGTCTGCACGCGGCCTTAGGAATAGAGGATCTGGAAAATGTCGCTTGATGGCGGATTAGATAAGACCCGCCAAACATTTCTAATATTAAATTTATTTTAGGTATTAATCAATATTCAAAAAACTGAAATCTTACCTTTTATATTTCATATTTTTTGAATCTAACATTTATTAAAATTATACTTTTGTAAGTTATTAGTAAAAATTAGTTCATGTGCGACCCGAAATTTTTTTTAAATTGAAATTGGCTCGTTTATAAAAAGGGTTCACCCCTGGTTTAGGTTAGGTTGTGTTTGGCGACCACCTTAACAAATACTGAGTGGTGTTCCTTTTTGCAACATCACATTTCGCTGGATATGGATATATTTGGATATTAAAACATACATTAGTATTGATATAAGTTAAATAAAAGAAAAGAAAGCTCATATGTCAGATTAAACCCACTGACCCTCGTTAATAGTCTAATCGCTTAATCTTAAACACGCTATATCACTTTATATAAACCATAAACTTTTATTATTGCGAAATGTGACCAGCGTTGTGTACACAAAAACCATCAACTATGCTACTGCATGTAAATTGTTGCATAAACAAAATATCTAAATGATATGCGGTGCGTCATATAAAACGAACATCGCATTTATTGCTGTCGCGTAAGCAAACAAAATGTAACTCCTTTGTAAACTGTAATTTATTATATATACTTTAACCTACAGATACGTCGCAGTGTAAACGACGCGTTATCAGATTGTCGCATTATTTGTAGTATTTTTTTTATCGATGATAACATTTAAGAGGAAAAGAAAATTAAATAATTATCAATTTTAACAACTAGCTATGCCTATAGCTTCGCCCGCGTGGTGCCTGGTTACTCCAACCAGCTAAGTTCCTTCTAGATTCCGAATGTACATGGGTTTCTCAAGGCTTGTTAGGTCCTCTGCGAATATTGTCAGTCAAAACAAAACTTGATCAGTTGTTACTCATACTTGCACATCAATTTACCAGTGTCCTAAGCTATCAAGTCATCATTGTCTGGTGCCATCTTCAGAATGAAGTTCGGAGGTCAGCTGGAGAAAACTTTTCCGATCGTGGGCCATCTTTTTTATTTCATAATATCTAAGTCCCGTCTACTTTCTTATATTATCAAACCATTTAAAACGTTGCCTTCCAGGTGCTCTCTTGCCGTGCATCTTTCCTTCTAGGATCAACCTAGGAAATTGATACCGGGATCCTCTCTGCAGATGTCTGATAAAGACAATCTTTCTTTGCATAACGGTTTTCATCATCATCTGCTTGCATTTAGCTCTCTCCAAGACCAAAGCGTTTGAGACGAAGTCGAGTCTAAGGGATCTTTAGCATTTTGCGAAAGCCCCATATCTCAAATGCATGCAAACGTCTTCATCCGTCTTTAGTTAGGTCCATGATTCACAACCATATAAGAGAGTGGACCAGACGTGGCACTTTAGGACGCGATATCTTATATCGAATGTGATTTTTGGGTCACATAATATTTTTGACATTTTGTAAAAAGTCGCTTTAGCTTGTCCAATTCTATATTGTATGAATTGAAATACGCTTATCACGATCGCTATTGTACTGGGACCCGTGCCGTAGCTCGTTTCGTACACATTGGATGTAGGGTGGTATCGATAATCGACGCTGTTATCGCACAACGTATTACCCGATAAGATAGCAACCAACGCCGGCATGTGGCGTTATCAGAGTAGCTGCAGCGAGTATTCGAAAGGATCACTGAAAAATTTCGACTATATTAAGTTAGGCCCTCCTCCTTTAACCTGAACTGCTGAACATCGTGATTTCCTGCCTCAGTTTATTTGAAAAGTTCTTGCCACCTGGTTCAGTTATCGACGCAGTGCAATGCATGATGCTGATATTTGTGTCCAGATGATCGGACCATCACCCATCTCTTTGGACTTTGCCCCCCTGGGTCTCTTGCCTTCTACTTTTTTAATAGGGTAGATGACGTAGTAAAGTAACGGCCCATTAAAATAGTAATGTTTACCGTTACTTAACTACGTCATCAAATCACATCAGTTGGATGCCACTACTGAGCATAGGGCCTTCTCTTTCCTTTTTTAGAGGTTTGGAGCCTAAGACTTACCACGCTGCTCCAATGCGGATTGGTAAGGTACACATATCTCTAAAAAAATTTAGGGATATGCAGGTTTCCTCACGATGTTTTTTTCACCGTGAAGCGTGTGATAAATTGCAAATATCATATTAGACACAACTTTTAACAGAAAACTCATTGGTGCCTGCCCGGGATATGAACCCGGCACCCCCTTGAAAGAGGAGTACGATCTCGCCGTTAGGTTATCACAGCATTTTAACAGCAGCAAGAGGAGTAGTATACTCAAATTGATCAAATTGATCCTAGTTGAACAAAATTTTTCAATCTGTATTTTTAATATTTAAATAAGTTGATCTTGTAACGGCTCCAACGATTTTCATGAAATTCAGCATGTATAGAGTTTGCTAGCTATGTTTCATTTAAAAAAATGTCATTATCCCTGTTTTCAGGCACTGAAAAAAAATTTAAAATGGTAGAATAAAATGCAAATTATATTTTAGCTGTCAGTGCTAGCAAGTCAGCTACATTAAGTAGCGAAAATACCCTGGCCTCGACCTCCACTTGCCCAATTTTTTTTCAAGTTTCATATTTTTTATATCATTTCAAAAAAATTACCGAGCAATGGTCGGTCACCCAGGTAATAGGAATATATGCGAAAACTTTGATTTCGATGAAACATCATTAAGTAAATATATCGGAAAATAAAACGCCTATATAGATATAGCCATTGCCACAAATATTTCGCGCGTTAAAATTTTAAAAGCATCAGACAAATTTATTAATTCCACTGCCGTCGTTTTGGTTCGTAATAAGATATATTTAGAACTGCGAGACGTTTATTAGACATGATTTAGGAAATGATGATATTAACAATTCAAACCGTCTGACAATAATGGACGGGGTTAATCTATGATTTTCTAAAGAGGCGTCCATCGCAGTTTATTTATCGTTCTTAATGTCGACTAAGGTTTTACTATTTTAAAAAGAATGCCGCGTTTTTCTTATTAATCAGCCTTATCTTATATATTAAGTTAGGATCATATTACGATAAAATGTCTAGAAACTGATAATAATTATAGCTCTATTATCGCTTTAGTTACTAATAAAACAATGATGATGTCATTAAGTGGCAAAAACAACATAAGGAATGCAGATAGGGAAAAATATTCGTTTTTTTCTATTTATTTATTGCTACTTGAATGAAGTTCCGTTGTAAGATTCCATCGATAGTTCACAAAAATTTTGCTGTTCCAACTATTTGTATAGCGAGTTCGTTTCCGTCGTATATAGTTTTTAAACCCATCATTTTATTATCCTACTCGTAAGTGGGGTCGGCGCAATATATCTTCATCTTCTATTCTCTTCTATCATTCGTCAACTCTTGTGCTACTTTTATACGCATACCATTCTTGAGACAATCCATTTTTTTTCAGTCTGGCTCTGGTCATACCACCATTCATGCATATTTAAAACTCTTTTGGTCTCATAATGTTCATCCCTCTTCATTACATGACCATACCAATTAATTTCATACTTATCATCATTTCCATTCTTTTACTCATTTCGTATTCTATAAAATCTTGTCACACCACATTAACATTCTCATCTTATTGGCAATGCTCCTTTCTTTTACCCTTTTTTTTATTGCCTGGCATTCTAATATTATTATATATAATTTTTAAAATACCCTCACTTATGATCGATACAAAAACGAGAGGGCAACCTTGAAAAGCTGGTGATTGTTGGCAAAACAGAAGGCAAGAGACCACGATAGTCAACACGATAGTCTGAACAAGTGGAAGCCACCTCCTCATCCTAATTCTATCAGATGGAGAGTGCTTAGACCGAAATAAATGGAGACAGATCAAAGAAGGGTTCAGGTGATCACGATCCTCAGTAATGAGGGTCCGAGTGAAGATGATTAATATCGCTGCAGCGGATAAGACGTGAAAGCTTAACAGACAACAACATTGGCTTACAATACAAAGCTCTTAAACTGCTTCCATCGTAATATTGTGCTTTTCTTCAACTAAAACTTTGATCTCTGCGCCGTCACGCGCGAAATATGAAAGCATCCCACATTTTGTTACGTGGGCGCGCTGATATATTACGTACAATAATGTAGGCTGCGGTTTACATCGTATTTTAACCAACCGTAAACATTTTTCGTCCTACCCGCCGGCGCTGCTCCGCTCGGAAAACCCGTTATAACTCATACATTATTTAGCTGCCAATATGTCAGGACGGCTATTAATAGCGGGACGTCGCCTATTTTAAACCGTTATAGTAATTTATTTGTTACATACCATAAGGCATTTGCCAAATTATAATTTGTGTTCCCGATGCCCAGACGCTGTTTGTGTTAGATCGATGTGCGTCTCTAGCGATCGACGTAGCTTTAGTAGGTGTTTTCAAATGTCTGACTTTTTTCGTCTTCTTGGTCAATCAATGGACGTTCACTGCTCGACTTAGGTCTTCTCATGGTATCTTTACACCACGAAATGTAGTGCCGCTTGTATCCAGCGGCTCTCCGCAACCTTTTTGGGGTCGCCAGTCCAGTTCTTAGAGGGTCTACTGACACTAAGTTTTCTAGTATAGGGTTCCTATCCAACACTTTTAGTCCCCAATGGTCGGTTCTCCACAGTATGTGCCCGCCCATCCCCACTTCAGGGTGCTTAGTGCGAGTTTTTATAACCTACTCGATTGCGTTAGCGTAACGCGATTTGTATGGCGTTGAAACAGCGACATCTAGTGACCAGTGTTTCAGCGCTACACTAATGGCGTTACGCTAACGCGATAAATTAAGTTCAAAAAACTCTTACAAAGCACACAGTTGCGCTAGTTCACAGTATATCGGCGACTTTGGTTCTTTCACTGTACTCCTCTTTTCTGATCACGTAGAGATACTCCAAGGATAGCTAGCTCAATGAGTGCGCTTCCTAGCTGAGTGACTTAGCTTTAAGATGACTGGCTTGCGATTTTTTAACAGGAATATATGACGCTAATTAAATATGTTTGCACGGTACAAATAACGACATTGTCCTCCGATCAAAAGCCCGTTGCCTCAAAACACGTGATGAACACAATCAGTTGTCTGTATTCGTTTTTGTTTAGACAGACGTCAAACATTTACCTTGCGCTTTGTGCGCATGTTGTAACATAGTGCATCAATATCCTCAGGTCCTTATCCCGCTCTATGTGGGGTCGGCACAACATGTTATAAACATTTTGTCACATGATTTGGCTACGTATTTTACCACCGGCCGACTGTCTGACGTCAAATTACCTAAGTCATTATTTATGACACCTCAGTAAGAAAGATTGTGGTCTATTCTACTCAGCCGGATACAACACGATTAATAATTTTATATCGATGCATTTAGGCTATATCGCACGCTTAGTATTAAGCTGAATTCAAAATTAGGGTCACTTGAGTTAGATACATTGTAATCCTTATTTTAATGTCATCTAGGATATCACGCTACGAACTATTAAAAAGCTAGTGATTTTTTGCTCTTAGCCAAATTATGTGACAACATGTTTATAACAGGACTTACCGACCCCACTTAGAGTGGGATAAGGGCAGGTGGATGTATGCATCGATATAAAATTATAAGGTCCGGTCTAACATTCAGTAGTATGAAATAGAAGTATGCAAAATATAAGGAAAACAATAGGAAACCGTAAATTCGTCATGAGACAGACAGCTATAATAAATCCCAAAGCAAATTAAATGTAACGTCAAATGATATCTGAATGTTGATTTAAGAATTTCCATTTTAAATATTGAGCAATTTGCACGTGAAAAAATGTAAACCTGAAAGATAAATGGCTGTGTACATGTTGATAAAAGATAATGTATTTGTGGAGGTTTAAATTCGCATGCGATTTCTTAGGCCTAGTATTATGTATTATTTATTAAATTACAAGTTAGTAGACGTGACGTTGTTTGTGTTGAAATGATTTATAGAAGCAGGCGTTACTTTGCGTAATTGTATAGTACAGAAGTTACATTAAAATTACTTTGCTGTAATCCGCGCTTGTTAAGAGAATACATGTAATGCTAAGTGTATGAATCAGGCAACGATCATATACCTTATATATGCAGGACAAGTCACCACACTTATCACAAAACGCCGCCAACACCAACACTCCACATAAGCACTACACACACTCACTAACACGTAATGCCATTACGATTTTGTTCGTGGAGCCGATCGTCAAGATTGTGGTAGAAAAAAATAAAAGTGCAGACGAAAGCTGAATTCGATCCGAGTTATCTGAATTCAAGCTCGCTCCCAATTGAGCTATCAAGATTTTGCTAATGACAGCGTATTTTACCTTTGTTTTCCAATAATATGATTGGATTTTTTAGTGCCTGAAAACAGGGTTTAACTTATTTAAATATTGAAGAGTACCTTGGTGACCTAGTCGGTAATTTTTTTTAAGATATAAAAAAGAAAAGGAAAAAAATATCTGGGACTAGATCCCGGGTATTTTCACTTTAGTCCGCCCGTTCCCAAATGAATTTCCACGTGTGCAAAGTCGCATGCACAGCTACTTTTTGTATATGCTAGCTCCCTTTATAAGCTTTAAGTAAAAGTAGCGCCCTGTTACTATCCCACTGCTGAGAAAAGGCCTCCTCTTTCCGTTTTTGACGGATTGGAGCTAAGACCTACCACGCTGCTCCAATGCGGATTGGCAGGTTACACATATCTCCAGAACTTTAGAGATATGCAGGTTTCCTCACGATGTTTTCCTTCACCGAAAAACGTGTGATAAATAGCATTTATCAATTAGACACATAAGTTTTAACAGAAAAACTCATTGGTGTCTGCCCGGGTTCGAATCCGTGACCTTCTCGAAAGAGTCGCACGGCGTTACCGCTGGGCTACCACAGCTTCTTATAAGCTGTAATTGTGCTAAATTTGCAATACCTTAGTGGTTGAAGCTGAAACCAATATCTACAAAAAACAAAAGGCCTATATGTAATAGTAGAATCGCAATATTTAACAGACTTATATACTCTCACAGAAAAGCGTAAAACTACGCTTCTATCGTGTAGAGTTTGACGCTTCGTACCGCTTCGACTTTTAGCGTGTCGGCCTTGACATTGGCCGTTATCGGCGCCGTCAAGAGACTGTTAACACTTTATTAAGATGTGGATATTTATACCACAGCAACCGCCTCCAAGCGGGACGTGTTCGCGATGCTCCGCCATTTGTTTATCCGGCGCCAATGCAAACCGTTTTCTATTAACACGCTAAGACCATAGTCTTTTCTTTAATATTAGAAAAAGTTTAAAATATTCCTCATTCATCGTTCAGTAGAAATATACCTTTTCGCTCCCAGACTGTTTTAGTTTAAACACCGAGATAGTGGTTAGTATTCTTCTATTTACACAATATAACATATCCATAAGGTTTCCGCCGTGCAGTATCCGGTTGAGTTACATAGATTACCCTGTCTTACCGAGGTGTCCTAAAAGGCGACTTAGGTAAGTCGACCTGCCGTGTATCCGGCTGAGTAGAATAGGCCACCCTCGTGTCTTACCGAGGCGACTGAAGAGAGATGATGTCAGTAATGCGGCCGGTCAAAATACCTAGCTGAATCATGTGACCATGTTAAAATCATGTTGTGCTGACCCCACTTAGAGTGGGATAACGGCAGGAGAATGAATGACTTTCAACACAACATGTTACAAACATGTTGTCTTATGATTTGGCTACGTATTTTAAGACCGGCCGCCTGCCTGACGTCAACTTACCTTAGTCGTATTTTACGACTCCTCGGTAAGAAAGAAGGTGGTCTATTTTACTCAACTGGATACCGGTGGGTCAACTTACCTTAGTCGCCTTTTACAATGCCTCGGTAAGAAATGAGGGTGATACTTTCAATTCGGGAATACAATTATGACACTGATATCCATGCGAGCGAAGTTGCCGGCATAGGTAGTATACAATATAGGTATATGCTAATTAGTCTATGGGAACGCACGGACGTACTAGCGGAGTTCTGTTTATTATTTGTAGTCGCAATATGTTCGATGGGGGCGTGAGATCGGCAACTACCATAACAATTGATGCCGTATGTGGGCCAGGCTGGGACACGACACCTCGTTATGAACGCATGCCAATCTAGCATGTGTTATCAATAGTCGTAAAGTAAAAACTTTGTACTTCTTTTAACGAAAATTTAAATCGGAAATCCTCTGTTAAAGGGAGTACCTGGCTGACCGAGCTTTAATAGGTATTTTTTTACAAATTAAAAAAAAGAAACTTTAAAAAAAAATAAGCTTATATAAATGGAAATAATATCAACGAATCTTAGGATACTTTGGTCACATTGCTCGCCGTCAACCAGATAACATTGACAAGTTGATAGTGGTGGGCAAGGTCGAAGGAAAACGACCCCGCGGCCGATCACCTAGTCGTTGGTGTGACCAAGTGACCGCACTTACTGGTCTCTCCGTAACATCCGCCCTAAGAAAAGCCGAACACCGAGAGAAATGGAGGCAAATTATAAGAACTGTGAAGGACTTTTAACTAGGACACGACCTTCAGTAATGAAGAACACGACAGAAGAAGAAGATAAATGGAAAACTCTATTAAGTAATTGTAAAGCTTTACACTTTTAGCTTTGAACTTAAATATTCAGTACCTTGGTGACCGAGCCTTGCTAGGTAATTATTTACAAAATAAAACAAAAAAACTTCAAATAAAAAAAGAAAAATTATTGGGTAGTTGGGGATCGATCCTAGGTATTTACATTTCTCGCGACCACCTGTTCTCCGAATGAGCTACGCTGTTATGACAATTTATGGCAAAAATTCAATTCCATATAAATGTTAGTATTTTTTAATGCCCAAAAACAGGGATAAAACTATTTTTTTTTTATAAAACCTAGCTTGATCGATTTTTCTCCCCCAAAATCCCCTAAATGGTGAATTTCAGGAAAAAATTTTGCAGAGTTAAATAAAACAATTAGTCTGGTTAATTATTAGCAGAACATTCCGCGCGGCTATCGAGGCAGGATAAGCTCTGTACAGGAAAATGGACGCTTTATCGGGACGCTCTTTCCTGCTGGTTGTTAGCGAATTAATTCGTGGTGTTGTTTCCGCTATGTTAATATAATTCCGCTTATAGCTCAATGGCGTCTTCTAGGTTTAACTTTGTTAATGATCAATGATTACTTCTTAAAATCCTTGCTCAGGTCTGTCAATAGGATTTTATACAAGAGTATCCTATATTAGCCGTGTTGTATCCGGCTGAGTAGAATAGACCACCCCCATTACTTACCGAGGTGTCGTAAATACGACTAAGGTAAGTTGACGTCAGGCAGGCGGCCGGTCGTTAAATACGAAATTAATTAAAATTAAATCTATATTTCCCTTGATCAATCGCATCTCGCGTGAACAATTTCGCTTGTTGTTATATATTTTTCTTAAATTAGGAAATTGCTCTAACGATTTTCACGAAATTCAGCACGTTAAAAAAAATGTTATATCCCTGTTTTCGGGCACTGAAAAAACTGCTACAATTTTATGAGAAAGCAAAGGTTAATTGCGCTGTCAATTGGAATGTCATGATAGCTTATTTGGGTAACGGGCGGTCTCTTATTTAGAATACCAGGATCGATTCCAGGCAATATTATGTTTATTTTTATTATATTTGCATTATTTTAATAAATTACCGTTCGGTCACCTAGGTACTTGTGTTTATTATGCTAAAAGGTTCTTATGAAAGAAAATATTTGTACTTTTAGCGGAACATAAGAAAATCTTTAAAATCCTCGATTTTCGTCTATAATAAACATATCCATCCAACTTGCTGATTTGCTGGAAACCCGTGTCATTATTTATAGCTACACAAATTAGTGAACAATATTTTTTTCCTTATAACATTTGTCATATAAATGATTTCCTTATACTTTTGTCAACAAATTTGAAACATTCAGAATTAATTAGATTGACCCGTTGGCGTAGTGGGTAGTAAACTTGCCTTCAGCTACGCGGGTCGCGGGTTCGATTCCCGCCGAGAGCCAACATTTTCTATAAAAGAATTTGTTGGTTCTTTGAGCCTGGGTGTATATTTGTATTTAAGTATGTATTTAAAAATTATATATGTTTATATTCACCAGTTGTCTCTCATCCATAACACAAATTAAATTACTTTTGGGACGGACGACCATGTGTGTAAGTGTTGCATATATTTATTTTATTTTATTAGAAATTGCTCCATCAAATTTAATTTAATTTTATTTATTACACATCATCCCACTATACAAACCTATTTCCCACTTAACTGCTAATGACGTATTTATTGTTATATTTCGCACCCTCATTAAAATTGTTGTAGGGTCGGCACAACATGTTATAAACATATCACATGATTTCGGCTACGTATATTTCGACCGGCTTGACGTCAACTCACCTTAGTCGTTTTTTACGACACCTCGATAAGATAGAGGTTGGCCTATTCTACTCAGCAGGATACCATACAACACTTCGCTAATTCTTCTTATACCTACTGTGTTTATTATTGCTAAAAGGTTCTTATAAAAGAAAATATTTGTACATTTATCGGAACATTAAAAAAAAATTAAACTCCTCGCCTTAAGAAACTCATTAAAAAATGATTTATTTTTACTATCACTAATACTGATTCTTATGTCACGACATATGATACTGATATTGTTTTAAATATCGTTAAAATGAGTCATAATCCCATTTCCAAGAGCAACATACTTAGCGATTAGTGAACTGAACGAGTGTAAACAAAAAAGAAACGTCGAAAAAAGATGAAGTCATGGTTAATTTTAATTTCTATTAGGGGTGCATCCGACAGATATTTTAGCACTATTGGGTTTTTTGCTCTAATATAAATTTATAGGTTTATTGGAATCATCATCTTCCTGCCCTTATCCCACTCTAAGTGGGGTCGGCACAACATGCTACAAACATGCTGTCACATGATTTGGCTGCGTTTTTACGACCGGCCGCCTGCCTGACGTCAACTTACCTCTGTCGTATTTTACGATACCTCGGTAAGAAAGAGGGTGGTCTATTCTACTAAACCGGATACCACACGGTGGGTCAACCTTACCTTAGTCGCTTTTTACGACACCTCGGTAAGAAATGAGGTTGGTCTATTCTACTCAGCGGGATAACACACGGCGGTAACAGGTTTATTGTAATCGCGAATAGTAAAATGACATTATATATTAAATATTAATATATGTGATATCTCCCATATGATGACCGATATTGCCGCGTTGAAATCTCTTTTGGAACGTTGACTCAACTACTAGTAGATGCCCTATATCGCGGATTTGTTGATAATTTACTTCTTCTCTTGTTCAAGCGCCTCTCCGACTAGCGAAGGTTGCAGCTTCATAACTTTGTTCCTATCGTATAATTTACTTGGTAGACGCAAAAATACACTAAAATATACTTAAAACTACATTTCTCAACAGAGCGTTTTATACGAATGAATATTTGATATAAAAGAGTCTTTTTTTTAGTTGTAATGCGCTAGATTGATTTATAAATTTGTTGCTGGTTTTTTCGGTAAGACATCCCTTTCCGAACCAGTGGCAGTTTTAATTTAACGCTTTGAAGGTTCTTGGATAAATACCAATTTAAATTGAAACTGAATTCTTTGCCACCATACATTTAGTATCTTCATATATTCGATATAAGTTGAGGGATACCATTGTTCCCTTTATAACAATAGTTTGTTTAAACAAAAACCGTGAACTCTTTTATTTCGCGAATGCGGGAGACCTTGAGATCTCTCTGGGCAGACGCGTGGGTCGGCCGCCATCGACTTCCTGAGACCGACTTGCACTTGCAAGATTCGTTGACCCCGTATATATCAAAGCTACAGTGTTTTATTAGATTTCGATAGCCGGTTTTATGGGGGATCGCTCGACTGCAGCGTGCCTTGCCTCTGAGGCAGTCGCAAAATGGCGGCCGCAACACTCGAGCGGTTAGGAGGTGCAGTGGTCCAATTGATTGCGCATAAATTAAGTTGAGTAACATGTTTTATGGGGAGTTAAATTTTATTGACTTTACCGGAATACTGTTGTGAGACGTGTATTTTTGTATAAAAGTAATGTAATGGCTTGTTATTATTCCACTGTTGGTCATAGGCCTCCTCTCTGTTTTTGGAGTTACCTATTACGCTGTTCCAATGCGGATTGGTAGGTTACACATATCCCTAGAATTCACTAGAGATATGCAGGTTTCCTTACTTTTTTCCTTCACCTGTGATAAGTTGCAATCATCAATTATACACAAGTTTTAACATAAAAACCTCATTGCCACCTGCCAGGGTTTGAACCTATGACCCCTCGAAAGAGTCGCACGGTCTCACCGCTGGGCTATCACAACTTTATTTTTGAATAGTATCAAATAAATCCATGCTAATGCGGCAATCGATCAGTTTTTGTATCTATGAAGTTTGTGATATAATTGACCCTTATACACCTAGCTAAAATGTAGGTTACAAAAAATAGTTTTGCGTCCAAAAACATTAAAAAATACTTAATACGTAATTAACACAATTTTAACACTTAAATTGGCTTAAACAAATTCGTTACTACAACTTGTCTGAAAGCAAAGTACTGTTATACTATCACAATACTCTTCCAGCCCTTCATCCTTAAACAGGATAAAAGGTTAGATGCCCATCTACGCTACGATACGCTTCGCCAAAGACAAGTGAGAAGTTCCACGTATCTCTGAAATATCTAGGCATATTTTGGTTCTTTCATGACGTTTTCTTTCCTTAACATGTACATTTAAACTCATTGTGTACTGAACCCGTAAATCCTTTGACTCTAAATTTGGGCCATCAAGGCGAGTTTGAAAAGTTATTCTTATAAAGCAACAGTATAGTAGAGATTTACTCTACTAGGCTGTTTGACTTTGAGTCTTGGAAAAGAATAAGAAACTCGTATTAATAACTACCTTTTACCCGCGACTTCGTTTGCGTGAACTGTTGTCGTGTGATAGGTTCATAGCGCTTTTCAATCTTATCCTATTCCTGTAAAATTAACAGGATTTTTGTAACCTATATGATATTCCGGTGTATAGGGATTAATTATGCCAAATATCATCGATATTCGTTCAGTGGCTTGGCCGTGAAAGAGTAACAAACATACACCCATACTCACAAACTTTTGCATTTATAATATTTGTAGGATAGGATAAGATGTCCCAACTGTTATGTGCAATTTTGTAAGCGGCCAGATAATTTTTTAACGCTAAAATTTATCTTAATGTCCAAACGATAAGAAGTCATTCACTTGTGGGAAAGAGATGGTCCGACGTCGGCACTCTTATTGCGGAATATAATACACGCTATTTGCGGAATAATGCTACAATATAGAAAATCTGATCGACTTAGCGGACTTAACGTCAGCTGAGAAAAATTAACATTTCTGCCGTACCACCAGAGTTATGTACCAGCAGATTAACGTTTAAAAATAAACGTTTTTTAATTCGAGGGAATAAATACATTATCAGTACTAAAACCACGCCGTGTGGTATCCGGCTGAGTAGAATAGACCACTCTCATTTCTTACCGAGGTGTCGTAAAACGCGACTAAGTTAAGTTGATCTACCGTGTTGTATTCGGTTGAATAGAATAGACCAACGTAATTTCTTACCGATGAAAAGGCGACTTAAATAAGTCGACCCACCGTGCGGTATGGTCATAAATTACGTAACCAAATCATGAGACATGTTTATAACGTGTTGTGCCGAACCCGCTTAGAGTGGGATAAGTGCAAGAGGATGATAAATTGAATGAGAGATGTATAAATGCAAACAAATACTAGCCGATACTCATAGTATCATGTGTGCAAAGTCCCTAATATTGATTTGTGCCAAGATTTCAGCGCATGGGGGAGGGTGGCGGAGTGATCGATAGGGCACGGGTGGATGGGGGTAATTGACAGACGGGCTTTGCGACACCCTATCCGTCGCCTATCCGATGCTTGCTCAGAAATTATCCCCGCATTTCTAATCTGTATACCTTCTGGATTTTCTCGTTTGGAAAAATATGTGATTTTTAGATTTCTATTTTTGGTCCTGATTTCGTGCGCTACGAAATATAGAATTACTAACTGTACCCGCGGCTTTGCCTGGGTGGAAATCAGTGTGTCACGAAGTTTTTACTAATTTCTAGTAATTTACAGTTAACTTAAACCTTCTTCAAGAATAACAATATATTTTAGTAAGAAAAATCAGTTTAGTAGATTTTTAAAAAAATCTTGTTTTCTTTTGAACTGACGGTTAAAAATGTTAAACGTATGATATCAGGAATTCTATAGAGGTGTGTAAAATTATTACGATGTTTTTCTTCAATGTATGATGCATTTTAACTATCTTACCAACGTATAATATAAAACAATCCTGTTTTTTTCTTCGGAAATAGGAAAGGTCATAAATAAATATATGGGGACACTTGTTGTCGAAGTAGCCAGTACAAATAGTATATTATAAACATGCTTATAACCGCGACCTTGTTGCGTAAACATAAGGTTTTAATTCCCTCAGTTATCTACTCTTTTTTACTCTTCAATGAGGGTAAAATGAGAAAATTATTTTGGTTAAATAAATTTTGGGAAAGCACGCCGTGTGGTATCCGGCGGAATAGAATAGTACCACTCTCATTTCTTACCGAGGTGACGTAAAAGGCGACTAAGGTAAGTTGACGTCAGGCAGGCGGCTGGTCGTTAAATACGCAGCCAACCATGTGATAACATGTTTATTATATTATAACATGTTGTGCCGACCCCACTTAGAATGGGATAAGGGCATGATGAAATTTTGGGAAAGCATCACAGGCTAACAAATTTTTGCATTTATTAAATTAGTACTATTACTAAGCATTCTTACAATGCAACGTTTCTATAATAATAGTTGTTTGTTTTTTAGTTAAAGGGAAGCGATAAAAAGACCATAACACACAATCGCATTGACTAACGACCAATAATATACGTAAATGAATGTGGACGGAGGTAATCTGTTCGCGTGGACCGCGGCCGGCCGGACGGGCAATTATGTATTGTGCCGGCGCAGGCTTCGCGTCTGTCTTTTCGATTGATTGATTGATTTGTATATATCACCATTAAAATACATAAGTAAGTAAGTAGCGGTCTGTTATTATCCCACTGCTGAGAATAGGCCTCTTCTCTCCGTTTTTTGAAAGACGGGTTGAAGCTAAGACCTACGACGCTGCTCCAATGTGGATTGGTAGGTTACACATATCTCCAGATTTCTCTAGAGATATGTAGGTTTCCATGCGATGTTTTCCTTCACCGAAAAGCGTGTGATAAATTGCAATTATCAATTAGACACAAGTTTTAACAGAAAAACTCATTGGTGTCTGCCCGTGTTTGAATCCGTGACATCCTGGAAAGAATCGCACGGTGTTACCGCTAGGCTACCACAGCAAAATACATACTACATATTAAAATTATACATTGAACAACTTAAAATAAGTCGTATTTTAACTATAGGTGATAACAACTTTCAAAATAAGTTACGACAACTGAGAAAAACAATTTAACTAATTAATAAAATAACTGATCAGCGCTTATCACTTATGGCTCGATGTAAAATAGCTTTTTTTTGAATACGCTTAAACTGTCATTGAAAATATCCACCCTTTGATATTTGCGAAATGTACCACCATTTGAACTAGCATAATACGATTAAGGGGTGAGTTTTGACCCATGTATGTAAAAGTTTGTTTTGAGTGAAAATTTCTTTAGCGGCATTGTTTGGGATTGGATGGGAGTTTTTGTCTACCGTGCGGTGAAAATGTATGTCCTACGCCTGCTGTTTCGCAGGACGCTTGTGCTTGGATTGTAATAGTTCCGGTAGATGTAGTATTGTGATATCTAATAACAAAACGACAGAAATTATTACATCCATTTACACATTTACAGTACAAATCCTATGGGGTATGTCGATGAATATGACAGTATAATTAGATTTTTGAAATCAAAAGAAAATACAAACAGTAATTAAAAGTATTTGTTTCATTTACTTGTCGAGGTCGAATGCTAGTTCCTTACACAAGTATTACCAATGAATATAAACAAGTGTTAATGTTTACTTGTTGCAACGAACAACATGGGCGTTGACATCTGGCGATGAAACTTGGATGAATGTTAGGAAACGTCTGGTTCGGTTCGACGTGTATCGACTGGCGGGTAGTGGCGGGTTGCTTGACCGGCCTATATTTATTGTTGGAGCATCGGTCGGCGCATGCGTCCTCCGCTTGACGCAATCGATGTTAGCTCCACTGGGGTACATCGGTATCATTTCATTGTCAATTACGGTCTATTGGCTGTGATTGTTTCGCGATCCAACATGCTATTGAACATTGTTAAGTATATGCCCTTCTGTCGTTTCATTTGTAAATCATAAGTTGTGACCTACTTCAATACTGGTAGCTTTAGTATTTGAATACCAAAACAAAAGCGATGAAATATGTTGCTGTTATCACACACTTTCTGCAATAACACGATGTAATAGAAGTACCACAATTCCCGTTCTGAGATATAGTTCTCTTGAATGACGAATACAGAATGAATGTCACTGAAACGTTTTATCATTAGGAAGACTCCACCAGAAACAACAACGACACAGTATTGCCACCATTTTAATCAAAAAGGGCGCGACACTCTTGTTTCATATAAAATTCATTCATTCGTGTTGCTATGAAATACAAATCGGAAGTAATTGGCAACAACATTGCTTTCTCCTGCGATAAAAAATATATGTAGTGCTCAATGTAGAACCTTGTGGTATCTGGCTGATTAGAATAGACCTACCCTTATTTCTTATCAAGGTATCGTAAAAAGCGACTAAGGTAAGTCGACCCGCCGTTGTGGTATCCGGCTGAGTAGATTAGACCACCCTCATTTCTTACCGAGGTGTCGTAAAAGGCAACTAAGGTAAGTCGACCAGCCGTGTGGTATACGCCTGAGTAGAAAAGACCACCCTCATTTTTTACCTAGGTGTCGTAAAATACTACTAAAGTAAGTTGACGTCATGCGGGCCGCCTATCGTAAAATACGAAGCAACATTATGTGACATGTTTATAACATGTTGTGCTTACCCCACTTAGAGCGGGATAAGGGCAGGATAATAATGATATATAGTTAAAGTATAGTATGTGCACTCATTAAAATTCGTTATCACTGTTTGCCGATACAGCTGTCGATGTGGCGACCTTACTCGGTACATTATTATGTATTTGACGCGTTCACGGACTGATTTACAGTCCTCACGTATTTCACGGTGGAAGCGCACACAATGGTTGTCGAGGAGAAAACTAATTCCCCTTGACGGCGGCCATTGTATAGAATATATTAATAAAAATAAAACGTTTGGAGGTTTTGTAAAGACCTTCATAAATTTGAAATTGCATTGACTCTATTTGAAATTTTTCATAATATTATAAGGATAACATATTGTTCTCTTCTTTAAGTACATGATCATCTGCTTAAGCAATATTTTAATGAGTGCAATCGACTGGTATGCTTTAGCCGATAAAAGTGAAAGCAGCGTGTAAAGTAGAAGAAATGCTTATGAGTCTTTTAATTTTAATCCTAACAAATTGTAAAATAATTGATCTTAAATATATTTATGATTATCTTCCTAGAGTCTATTACGTCGAACCGCAGAGTTCACTATTTCATTATTTTTGTTTCACCTAGTTCTATCTTGGACATGTTAGAGTTCAAAGCTTTTGATATCCTTCTTTAAGACATACCAATCAATTGGCTTCCGAAGATTTTTTATTTAACCGAATTTAAGTCGGTTTGTAGACGATTTTGTATCCATCCCCATTTTTGAGACATTCACCAGTGACTTATCTTCACAATCGATTCACCGGCGATTTTATATCCAACCGCATAGTTAGTCTTAACCGGCAATTTTATATCTAATGTCATCGATGCCTTGGCAACCACCGGGCCGTGTCACAGTGCGTAAACAGCGTCGCGTTTAAACATGTTTACAATACAAACGTTGGATTTCGATAGAAATTCGGCGGGACGTAAAATCCTTAGTACTTGGAACGGTGCCAGACGAATCGGCCGGCGCATCAGTGTCCCCTGGGAACGTTCCCGTACGATGTTGGAATAGCTGACCCATTGTCCCACTGGCCGGCAGTGCCCTTTTGCGACTGATTCACGGACGGATATAGCTGGCGCAGTGGTTTATATTGGCCCGAGGTGTTAATGCTAGCTAATCAAGGTTTATTCAGATATATCCAGCTCGACAGTATGATATACTGTGACTTTGAATCGCAGGTGTGAACCTCTGCATACATATGTTGGTCCTAAAAAATCTTGCGACGAGTCAGTTAAAACATCTTCTCTCGATTAAAACGAATCGAAATAAAGGATCGGATATATATGGCATGTGTTCAGGTACGAGAGATGAACTTATTATGGCAAAGGGTTTTGCGAAAAATGAAGTGTACAGGGCAGAAAGGAATTTCGCTACATTTAAATGGTGGAAGATAACTAGTGTCTCTGAATAATTCCAGCCAGCGCTAATCAGCTACGTATAACGAAGCTTAATATTAAGCTTCGCTGATCTGAGAGGCACAAGAAAAAGAAACACTGGCGAGCGAAATGTTCTCTTGTAACTAAACTAAAAAAGTAAAGTAAAATTATGGTTTTTACAACTCATCGTTCACTTGATGGAAAAATTGTGGTGAAGTTTTAGCATATCTTTGGAATACTTCTTTTAATATGATTAACTTGCCGATCCTCGTTGGAGCAAGTATGTCCACTAATCATAAACCATCTAACATCTTTAAAATAAATGTTATTATCTTACAAATTGTAACAGAACGTTGGAGCGTCTGAAGTGAAGCAATAAATCCTATAATTGCAGACCATATATAAATGTTGCAGCGCGATGATATACGGCCGTGTCGGAGTATTTAGCTGCCGGTGTGTTGACAACGCACCTCTCCGATAGGTGTAGTTGACGATTGCAAATGAATTTGCAACGCTGGCACCGCGCCATCACTGCTTGTCGCGACTTACTCCCGACTCCGCTAGGATCATCGCCCGTACTAACGCTGTACCCTAAATATTACACGGATATCTGCCATCCACGCTATCGTTGGCACATTGACAAAAATTGCAATGATAGTATTGCTAATTTACTAACAATATCTCCAAACTTCGAATCATGTTTGGCATTTTTAAACGGGCGCCAAATGTTGAATTTTGCTGGTCTTTTTTTTTTATTTTTTTTTTTTTTTATTTATTTATTTTAAAGGATTATCTACAGGCTACATCTTAATCAGGATGTAGACCCACTTAAAGATAACCACAACTTGCGCTTCGGTTGGGTCTATAACCTTCACATAGTATTAAGCATATTTATATTTATAAGTTAACATATATAACATATATAACAACTTATGTGTATATATATATACACACACATATATATATATATATATATATATATATATATATATATACATATATATATATATATATATATATATACACAAGTTTAATCAATCAAAATAGAAAAAAAGTTAAGTTAAAAAAGTTAAGTAAATAAAAAAAAACTAAAAGTTAAATTAAGAGCTAGAGAGCATGTAGTCCAAAATGCTTCCCTTGTGACTGTTCAGTATATCTGGCAAAGAAATGGTGCTTTAATTTTGATTTGAGTTCATAAAGTGTGTCTCCAAATATATCGAGATTGATTACTTTACTGAGTTCATTAAATGACGAGATCATTCTCTTAACTGGGGCCGAAAGTCCTAAATTTGTTTTCGCGGTACTACAATATAGGGTTAAGTTTTTTGATCTATTAGAAGGCCTAGGAACTACAATAGACAACTTACTTAGTAGTTCTTGGCAATCTATGATTCCGTTTATTACTTTATATAGAAAGCATATATCTAATAACTTCCTGCGGTCAGAAAGAGTAAGTAACTTATAGTGGCAGAGTTTGGAGTAATAACTTGTTTTTTCTTTAAGTAAGTTGTCACAAAAGCCAAGATGATATAAAAATCGTTTTTGAATACGTTCAATTCTAGTCGAATGCACATTGTAGTAGGGATTCCAGACGACCGAACAGTATTCCAGGACGCTTCTTGATAATGCATTAAATAATATTATTCTAGTGCGAGAATCACAGAAATTTTTACAGCTACGATTGATGAATCCAGTTAATTTAGAAGCTTTTTTACATATAGTGTCAATTTGAGGAATAAAACTTATTTTACTATCAACAGTTACCCCGAGATCTTTAATGGAATGTACAGTTTCAAGAGGGTTGCCACAAATATTATAGGAATATAGAATAGGGTGCACTTTTCTATGAAAGGATATATGGTAACATTTTTGATAATTAAGCGTCACTCTATTCATTTCACACCAGGCTACCAATCTATGAAGATCATCTTGAAGTAATTTAGAGTCGTCAACAGAATGTATAGATCTAAAGGCTTTTAAATCATCCGCATACAACAGAACTTCTGAATTATTAAAGCAGTTGACGACGTCATTAATATAAATGTTAAAAAGTACAGGCCCTAAAATAGAACCCTGGGGTACTCCAGATTTAGCCGTGCATACTGATGTCGACTCAAAACCACCCAAGACAACTGTCATTTGTCTGTTATACAAGTAAGATGACACCCAGCTAAGTATCTCACCAATAAATCCATAAGCTTTTAATTTACTAATTAGTAGGTTATGGCTAACGAGATCAAACGCCTTAGAAAAATCTGTATAAATCCCGTCTACTTGAGCATTTCTATCAACATAAGCCGACAAACTATCAACATAAGCAGCTAAATTAGAAGAAGTAGACCTATTTCTATAAAAACCATGTTGTTTTGGAGTTAAAATCGATTTCATGTGCCAACTTATATATGGACAAATAAGTGACTCTAATATTTTTGGAAAGATTGAAAGTTTTGAGATTGGGCGATACTTAGTAACATCTCTTCTGTCACCATCCTTAAAAACAGGCACTATAAACGCATTTTTCCACTGTTGTGGAAAAACACCTTCAGTTAATGATGCATTATATATCATCGTCAAGGGTACGGCTAAGGTTTTGGCACAATATTTGACGAATATTGGCGGAATCCCATCAGGTCCAGCACCTTTATTAATGTCAACACGGGATAGTTTATTAAAGACATCATCATAACCTAACACTACTTTATTGAGCACAGGTGCATTGTTACTACAATTTATTTCATTTACTGAGTAGGATGTTACATCAGGTGTTGAAATTACATCACCGAAATAGTTCATAAATTGGTTACAAATACTGATCCCGTCAGTAAACGTCTGGTCTTTATAAGTCATAAGGGCTGGGATGTCACAGTTGCTGTTTTGAAGTTGTTTAAGATAAGTCCAGAAATGCTTAGTATTAGCTTTAATATTTAACTCTACTTTCGCAGTATAATTTCTATGGCAATTACTTATAAGATCCTTACATCGATATCTAAGTAATTTAAACTCGATTTCATCAAGAGGATTTTTAAACATTTTGAATCGTTTTCTATACTTATTTTTTTCTTTCAAACGTTTGATTAAGTCTTTCGAATACCAATGCGGGTAACAATTACTTTTAATAGTTTTAAGTGGAATATGTTTTTTAACAATGCTCTTGATGATTTCGTAAAAAATTTCCAACATATCAGTTACGTTCGTACAACGTGCAAATATATCGTACCATGACACATTTTCGACATCCTTATTAATAATATCATAATCAGCTGCAAAAAAATTGGGTTTTTTTACTTTGTTTGACTTGATGACATTGTTAATAGATATATCAACAGTACATTCGAGGGGTGGATGATAATTATCTAACTTACTCAAACATATGGAACATCTAGATACTACAATATCACAATTATTGCTAAGAACAAGATCTAAAGTTTTATTAAAATTATTGACGACACCGTTGCATTGAGTTAAGTTGTTTTCACTTAAGAAATCTATAAGAAATGTACCCGCACTAAAATTGTAATTATCAGGCATAAAATAGTTAAGGAAAGGTTTCCAAGTAATACTAGGCATATTAAAGTCACCTAATATTAAAGTTTTTTCCTGTTGTATAATTACAGTAGATACTTTATTTAGGAAACGTTCTAAAACTTCAAATATCAGGGGAGAGGCTAAGTAAACACCACAGATTGAGAGTGTATGTGAATTGGAGCCAGATTTATAAACAATATTAACCCATAGGCATTCGGAGGTACCCTCCCATTCAAACAGTCTATAGCACTTATATTTTTTTAAAATAGCAATCATGACACCACCACCATCTAATTTATTGTTAAATTCAGTGGTTTCACGATCACGACGAAAGAGTTGGTATCTATTGTCGATAATCTCGTTATTAAATATACTTGAATTAAGCCATGTTTCTGTTAATACTAGAACATCAAATTCTTCATTTAAAATAGAACAGTATATATCATGACATTTACTTTTTATACCTCTAGCATTTTGGTAATAAATTCTTAATTGGTACATTTTTAACAATAATATTAAGTAGAATAAAGAAAATGAATATATGTAATAATTTTTACTACACTAAAACTAGTTTACGGAATGTATCTTGACTCTTGATATGTACTACTTCACTAGAAAGACATTTCCTCATATACACGTTGCCATTTCGGGTCCAAACAAATTGCCATTGGTGTTCCTTCTTAAAATTCCTTGCTTGTGCATGTAGTGCTTTTGCTTCTGGACTCAAGTGTTCAATAACAAAAACTCCATGTTTGTCCCCTGCTAATCCTAAATGACCAGTATTCAGTTTATCTTCCTTGTTTTTGTTTCTATTAAAGTTTATTACAGCTGCGTAAAATTGATCTCTTATAAGTGCACTATAAAACTTTATCAAAACCGATCTAGGGCGAGGGGATTCCTTATTGATTTTAGCAATACGAGTACATTTCAATACCTGTCCTTCTTTTATAATGTTACCTGTCACTCTGCCAATCTGTTCGACAATGCTGAAGAGGTTTTCATTCCTATGCTCCGGAAGACATTGCAACTCTAAATTACACGACCTGGATTCTCGTTCAAAAAAGTTTAACCTAGATTTAAGATCCTTAACATCCTTCTTAAGATCTTCGTTTTCTTTTTTAAGGCCCTGCACATCACTTTTAGCTGTCTCAAGATCCTGTTTTACTTGATCATAAGTTGAGGAGAAAAAATCAATTGTTTCATTAATCACTTTAAATTTCTCCTCCATAAATTTAAACAAATAATTTTTTTGATCTTCTTGAGACTTGTTTATGCTATTTAGAATGTCAGTTTTGAAATTTTGAAAATCCTCGAGATACTTAACAAGGCCACTATCCGTTACTGAACAAGAATCAGAGCTTTTACTAGGGGTACTATAAGTTTTTTGAGAACCTTTTTTATAGACAACTTTGCATGTAGGACACTTCCACGATTGTTTGTATGCAGCAGAAAGTTTACCGTAATATTCTTTCGTCATACCAATGCAAGAATAATGCATAGTTGAATCACAGAGCGAACATTTTATCAATTCCTTAGATTCCAGCACGGCGGTACAAGCGACACATTTGAGTGGCATAGTGTCTTATTATCTTTAATCAAAGTGTCTATAATGAAATTTGAACTATAATCGCAACACAATACAGGGCAATATTGTTAATTAGCACATAACGACACAGCTGTACAGCGATGAGTAATAGATGCTAGCTGACTGCGGGTTGTCGTAGGTCATGATCTAACAGAGTAAAATTATGTAAAACAGAAATTGTTTTACTTACAGTTGCTTAATTCCTTTTTAAAAATTTACAAATTATGTGGATATATCTTCGTTATGATTTTTTCTGTCCAACCATGTAAATTTTTTGTAAAACAGACAACTATAAACCACTTTTATTAATAGAAACTTGAGACAAAATAGTAAGCAAGCGTCCGTTTAGTAGTTGAACCTACTGATTACTGTCTTGTTTTTAATTGGACAACATCCATACTCTTTTCAACAAACACAATGATTACATGTTAATCATTGCAGTTTAGTGCGTTGCTAACTGCACCTATTGTTATACCGCCATCAATAATTGACTAATGGATGACTGATCGGATTGCGATGTCTCTTCTGCTTCAGCCGAGAATTCTGTTGTCATTATACATTTACAAGTCGTAATGACGTTACGGTCGGAATATGCGATATTTAGTAAGTGCTGTGTCTGTCTACAAAGTCTTATAGCCAATATCAGTGTTTTTTTATCTTATTTGTAATGTAGGAAAACTTAAGTTACCAGGTGTTTTCCCGGGGTTTATGCAACCTGCTAACCCCACTGATTTCGCGTGATGAATTAAGGCTATCGAAAGAGAAGTCACTTACTTAGACGCGAATGCAGTCGCTAGCCGGTTTTTTCCTACTATCATTATAAATGAGGAAGTTTGCGATTATGAGCGTATGTTTGTTTCTCTTTCACGGCGAATCCGCTGAGCAACTATAGATAAATTTTTGGAGCAATTATTCCTTATACACATATAGGCTATAGAAATCCTGTTAATTCTACAGGAATAGGATAACAGTGAAAAGCGCCATCAATTGTCGACCTGTCACGCGACAACAGTCCACGCGAACAAAGTTGCGGATAAAAGCTAGTGCTATATAAATGTATAACGGCATTAACGAATTTATGTGCTTAACGATTGACTAAATTCGTTATCATATAATTAAGTGCGGCCGGTCTCCTCAATGCCACGGCCTATTTATATTTCGCCCGTCTGCGACACTTGTATGTAGATTCGAATTGGATTTGAGGGATACAATGTTTTTTGTGTAGTTGATTGTGAGATCATCACATTGTTCTATATTGAGATCGAACTGATCTGTTAATAGATTTTTTTATCTTACTTTTTGATAACTACAAAATGTGCTCGCAACTGCGTTCACGTGTTCAAATGTTCGAATACCCTCAGTTAAGTATTATAGAATAACGAGGATTTTATTCTTAAGGTGATGTATATGGCTTCAATTTTAACAAAATTCGTCAATATTGCTTTTATTGCTATTAATATTGGTTTTCGTCTAATAAAAGTACTTGTCTTACCACAGTTATCTAAGTAACGGAGTAATACCAAAACTGATATACTCGTATTAAACCTTTCGCGGTATCGCCTTAATACATACAGCTTGCATTGAGACATGCATGGCTTAATATTTTCACAAGTACATATATGACTTGCAAAAACTGAGATAGCCCAGAAGTCCCGACTCTTTTCAGAGGTTACGGGTTCAGACCCTGAGCAGGCACCGATGAATTTTTATGTTAAAAACTTATGGGTCTAATTGATAATTGCAATTTACCACACGCTTTTCGGTGACGCAACTTGTATATCTCTAGAAAATTCTAAGAAAATTGGAGCAGCGTGGTAATTCTTAGCTCCAATCTTTCAAAAATCGGCGAGAAGGCCCATTCCCACTTGTGGAATAGTAATATGGCGTTACTTTATTTTGCTTATTTATACGACTGACAAAAAATGACTTGAATATATTTGGCTCCGTCATGTGTTTTTCTTTCTACGCAACATTTTCTGAAGCTATTTTACTAAGAATCGAAAAATTATAACCCGGCTATGTTTGGCGGATGTGTTTTCGATCGGTGTAAGTCCGGTCTCGCAGAGTGGGAGTTGTAATGTTGGTGTGGCGGTCTGTTCACTATTAAAACTCTTTTATATGTAAGCATCATAATTAACGCTTAGTAAACGACTCAGATCGATTCGACCCGGATATTGGGAACTTACGTGGGAACGTGGCAGACTGCAGGGTGCGGTCAAAATTTATGATCTGATCAAATGCTTGTATTAAGTGTTCGTATTGAGCTTATGGTATCTTTAAACAGTTTTCATTCTAAAATTTTGAATTTTATAATTGTGGATATTTAACCGCCACGTGTTAGATATGGTGTCAGCTAATCGGACTTATTAAATGACCGCGAAACTCTAGCAATGATCAACAAATCTATAACCAATTGAAGGTTTGACATCAACGAATGCGAATTAAGTAACAACAAATGCGAATCTTACTTCTTACTAATATTGTAAATGCGAAAGTTTGTGAGTTTAGATGTTTGGCTTTGTGGATCGATCACATATGGCACAATTATTCCTTATACACTGGAATAACATATAGGCTATAGAAGTCCTGTTAATTCTACAGGAATAGGATGGCGTTGAAAAGCGCCATCTATTATTAATCTTTTTACCTACCAAGAGTCCACGCTAAATTGTGAGTGTCTGTATTTCGTTTTCCTGAAGGAAAAAATTGGAGTTTTATTATCCTATATATGTATATATACCGATGTATAAGCTTCAATTGTACCTAATTTCATCGAGATTGGTGCAGCTTATTAGCTGAAAGCGTGACGAACAGACAGACTTATAATATTAGTATGGATATTTAGCTGCTAAGTTTGAACGCGAGCCTCCCATCATGACGCACCATAAACGGAATGTATTAGCTGTAGGCGCTTGCTCTTGCCATTAATCGATGACGCCATCCCCATGCCGTCATGCTATGTCCTTGACAGCCTCTTTTCGTGCTACCAACACCTTATCGGCATACAAATTAATATTATTAGTGACTAAGTGTGCGCTCATTGTGTTAAAGAATTTGTAATTGTATTGTATGAGTATTTAGCACTGGCTCAAACACACACTAGCAGTATGTCACACACGTCTACTGTCGCCCGCGTCTCTGGTGCTACTGACGTGGTGCGCTTGAAGCAGTGTGAGGTTTCCTTTATACCCGCCTATTAGTGTGTTGTATTATGTATGTATATGTATTAGTATATTCATGTATCTATACTTATTATAAAAAAAACCGTAAATGTATGTGATCGATTTTCCCAAAATCTACCGATCGACTTAATTTTGATTCCTGTTGTGTCCGATTATCTTTTATTTATATTTTCTTTTCATGATCCGTCCTTTGTGACAAAACTATCATTGGGAGCCCCTTACTCGCATTTACACTTTGAGCGGTGCAACGTCTTTACACGTAAAATTTGATAAACACTAATTCACACAACATTTATACACGTCGGCAAAAAAATGTGTTTCTTTAAACAACGTGCATAACTGAAGCTTGTAATTACAATTCCTTCAAGCTACATCATTGTGCCTTATTATTTAAGGTACTTTAAGATTTTTAACTGATAGCGCCGTACTCCGTTAGATTTTTATACACGTGTATCAAAACCAGAACGTCATCTATTTTGTATGAGAAAATGTAGTAAAAAAAAGGTAAAGTATCGGCCCACTACTTACTATCCCACTGCTAGGTATATTCCTCCTCCCTCTGTTTTTGGAGAGAAGGATTTTAGCTAAGACCTAACACGTCCTACGACCTACCTGTCAAAAAGACACAAGTTTAACAGAAAAAATCATTGGTGCCTTCCTGGGGTTTAAACCCGCGACCCTTCGAAAGAGTTGCACGGTCTCACCGTTGTGCTATCACAGCTTGAAAATGAAGTACCGTACAATATATATTTGAAAACCCATATGCGCCGTTCGAACTGTTAAATCGGCAAATTTGATGTCACTGAAGCAATAGCATGGAATTTTTGCAAATTTTGTCGACCATTCTCTGATGACACATTTTCAATTCCGATTTTATCAGCTATCTAGTGACTATGATCTCATTTATCTAACGAGCAGATATCGCCTCTTGTTTCAAGCTCCGAGAAGGCCGTTATATATTTTGTCTAATCACAGTTTGTATATATTGCCTTTGCCGTGAGCACACATGGTAAAGTGACGTCAGTTTTGAGTAGTTTTCCCGGTAGTGGGTGAGTTACCCATACACAAACCGCATTAGGGTTTACAGGCAAAATATAGACAAAAAACTGAACTCGCTTTCGAACTTAAAAATGAAAAATAGATAGCTAAAAATATTGGTAATATTGTGAATAAGGCGAGGAGCGCTTTGTGCTCTTTTTCGTATGTAACCCTCGCTTTTCACGACAATATTAGTTTTTTTCTTTATATTTTCACTGATTGTTAAAATCATCATATATTTAAGTTCACTTATTTGAAAGGAAGAGACAAAACTATATTAATTACAAAAATTAATGTCTATTAAAACCCAGAAATTATTTATTTCTTTTATAAAATTTTGTTAAGTGTTAAAAGTATAAATTAAATGTAATCAAAATGCAACTAGATTCGGTTGCAAACATACAGTTAAAACTTAACGAAATTAAACGCATACAAGTGAAACCATAATAAAGCGTGTAATAAAAGAGAAAATCACCGTCCAGAAGTGGGATAGTAATCCGCTACTATAACCCTTTTCCTTCAGTTCGGTACTGCGCTTTGCTACTGCGGTGATACAGCACGCCTTATCCGCTAGTTACAATGATGAAATCTGTTGACAAGTGCTTGGATTTCAAAAGGTCAATGTAATGAAATGACCCGTTTAAATACTCCTATCCAAAAATCACCAGAATCATATCATCGACGGAATATCAAATGTTATACTCTACCTATACCATTGCAATCCTCGTAAAAGATAAATGAATCGGTTAACAAAAATCGTATGTTTACGTTTCGAATACTGATTTATTGTAGCACGAATAAATCATGGTCAATAACTGCTAAATTGATTTTATACGGAATTTATATTCGCGAAACTAGATTTACATTGTTAGTTTTATCAGAGTACTCAATATCTTACAGTTCATGTACCTAGGAATACTAAAAGCGATGTTTAGTACGTATAAAATGTGATTGTTTGATGGTCCGGTATAAAATTGAAAATGAAAAAGTATAAACAAAATTTTACAGGCGTTGTACAGTCTAGACCGACAAGGTAGATTGTTCCATTAAATAAGTTATTGTTGAAACTCTGCAATCAGTTCTAGAATAGAATATTTGTAACTCCATTGAGGAAATACTGAAGTAATCCAGCATATGTCACTTAAACGTGTTTCGGGTACTCAATCGATTCTTAAAGCCAAAAGAAAACGAAGGAAATTAATTATAAAATGAATAGGAGTCTCATAAGAAAGTTAGAGAAACAATCGAAACTCAAGAAAGTAAAATGAGCTCAAATGCAACCAAAACATGACTTAGGAAAGTTAAACGAACTGATAGGAAACTGCAACGAGGCTCAAGAAACTTAATTGAGCTCACCTGAAACTTAAATGCGACTCAAGAAAGTTAAACGAGATTATATAAACTTTAACGAGACTCAAGCTGGACAACCGGGTCAGACGAATTTTAAAAAGAAGTAAATTTATAATCGATAATTACAAAAGATTCAGGAAAAGTAAATTAGCTCTTGAGGCCATGGTAATGTAATAAATGAAAAAGTACGAGTATCTGTCCTGTTAATTAAGTAAGCTAGCTAATTCACTGTGGCAGTTATTATGAAATTTGTTAAAATATTGGCTACGGGGCTAACACATAAGTCAAATAGTATAAAATCTTCATATCAGATTTATACAGTCTTATCCTATTGTCTTTACTTCGCCTCTCTCTAGTACATCTCAGCTAAAATAATTGCAGCAGGAAATTTCTAGACTCGTGTTTCAAGAATCAACCGCAATGACGGAAACTTCAGCAAACCGTGAACCGCAAACCACCCTAACCACACAACTCAGCATTTAGACATGTTCTGGCGTTTACTATTTCCATATACAATTACGTACATAAGCTCTTAAGATGTATAACGCCTAACATTTATTAAATTAAGTAAAAATTGTATTTCTAATTGCTTAATAATATTTTGAATTTGAAAGTCCGTCCATCTGTCTGTATATGAGTTTTAAGTTCACAACCAATCCGCCAGACCAATATTGATGAAATTTTGTACTATTGAAGCTATCAGGAATTTTTTGAGCTCATATTGAAATAAAATAATTACATTTTTTGTTTAGTGAATACGAAAACAACTATGTAGTGCGTAATTGAGGATACTTGAAGACTAAATTATATTAATATTAGCTTTTACCCGCAACTTCGTTCTCGTGATAGGTTGAGTATAGATGGCGCTTGTTAGTGTCATCCTATTCCTGTTTATATAACAGAATTTCTATAGCCTATATGTTATTCCGGTGTATTCCGGAATAATTATGTCAAAATCCATCGATATTGGTTCAGCGGATTCGCCGTGAAAGAGTAACAAACATACATCTATACTCAGAAACTTTCTCATTTACAATATTAGTAGGAAGTAGGATAGGATACAGAAGGCAAAAATTATTAAAAGTATTCTTTTTCTCGTTTAGCATTTTAGTGAGGCCAATTTCGGTGCATGTCCAGGAAGATATTTACTCGTCAGCAATTGTCCAGATGTGTCCTAGAACCGATCGTGGCCCGAGCCGGCCTGCATTCCCGAAAGTTCCACACGCGGTATAAATAATCAACGACGCGTCGAAAAGGTTACTTCAGATTTAGCAGTACCAAACTTAACTCGCACTTATTTTTACATCGTCCGAACGTGTCCACCCTTTTAACTAAACGACGAGACGAAATGTCTGGACATTTGCGACATTGAATTATTAATTATTACTGAGTAAGAACCTGTCGTTTCGTTTAAGTCTTATTATGTAATATGCTTTTGTACTATAATATTTTCTCCTATTCCCGAAGTAATAAACGGGATTTCTTATATCCCATATGTTGGCTTGATATATATGCTTCAATTGTGCAAAATTTCGTCTATATTTATTTATTTATCTCAAGCATATTATTTCAATTAAAACTAAAACAGACACCATCATATTACTGTAGCAAATTACCCTTGAAATTGCAACTTATAGACAGATAAACTTTCGCATTTTTAATACGGATTGTTCAAATCTCTTTAATTTTTTCTTTTTAATCATGAACCCCTGTTGAACATAGGAATTCTTCAAGAGATTGACAACTTTACAGAATTTTACTCGAATTTAATTTCTCCCAGTAAACTTTCTCCAATAGTGATTCTACAAACGCTGTGCTGTCCGGTACGAGGACCAATTCCAACATATTAAGACTCCTAACTCCCATAGCTTCATCGCATTTTTTAAATTAATTGTCATATACACCATGCTATGTTGTATGATCTCCTATTTGAATTCGACGTTTCCATGCCATAAAATTTCATAATTGCCCTGCCATCGAGCCGCTATCTAAGTTTATTACATCCGTATCATTTGTTATAATAGTTTCCTGCAACATTCAGACTAAACGGTAACGAATTTAATAGCGTTATTCGCAATTTAAACAATTCTGGACACATTTATCGGAGATTCGCATCCAACGCCTCCGGTCAGGTATCTGAATCCATAAATCTATCGCTTGCCCGACAATTGAGAGAATAATCCTTTGTTCTGCGCTTTATACACTAATGTGAGAGACAGGACCATAAACAAGCTATTTGGATTTCGTATTATTGCATCTATGAATTATCTTAAGAGGTTTTTCTGATTATAATAAAGACATGTTCATATTGGTAACATTTTTACCAGACAAAGTATTGTTTAATCTCGAATATAGTTACGAACAGCGTGAATGTCTTGATCTCTTCCAGAGGATTGCAGATTCAATTTATGGGCTGAGACTAACTAAACCTGACCTGGGTTGAACGACATAGCTTAGAATAATTATATTCACACGTGGAAACTTCTTATTGTGTCAGTTTGGTGAGTCTAGGCTGAAAGGTCTTCAAAGCATAGACTCAACCCTTTTATAATTACTGGTCTCTAGTCATCGGTTCTGCCAATGTAACTCTTATATTATGTCAATTATTATGAAAATAAATGCCAATAATCAACAAACATGACAGGCGGATTGTCGATCACAGTAGTGGTTTTATCGTACCGATAATTAAATTTTTCCATAGATAATATTTCAGTTAGTTTCCTCGAATATTTATTTTTTATGTCATTAATCGAAAATCTGGTAAACCTTGCGATTCAATATTTATTGAATTTTTTTTTGCCTAAGTAGCATACAATTTAAAAAGAAGAAAGTCGTGGCAGAGATCGTGTTACTCGATGGATTTTATAATTTTGCACCCTCCCAAATGTAGCTCGCTTTCTGGGGCCTCTGATAAAGGTCCATTCCCATTATTCACACCCTTGGGTCCACAAAGCCTTTATTCGATATATCCGTTGAATTTATTTGATAGGTTGATAGCATTGAGATAAAATCAGACAATCTTCTAAATGAGGCATTAGTCGTTTTTAATCTAATAGCAGTATTAAATTTGTTCATGTACACGTGGGTTTATATTAAAAATAGATCGCGCCATTCCGTAAACATTTCTCGCTTCTTTTGATCCGTCTCGTTAATCTTAAAAATAACACTCGTGCATCTGGGAATCACCGTTACTACTATGATAACTGTCTATTGTTTCTTCTATCTTATATCCTACCTTTTGTTCCTTCCATTAATTCTAAGTATCTATTGAAAAAATATATATATTATTAGTTTGCGAATTATTTAAGAAGCATCTGAACAATTTAGCTAAAATTAAAAATATGATATAAGAGTCATGACCTTACGGTTCCTTCATTGCGAGTAATTTGTGTCATCATTCTCTTGCCTTTATCCCACTTTAAGTGAGGTCAGCACAACATGTTATATGATTTGGCTAGATATTTTACGACCGGCCGCCTGCATGTCGCCAACTTACCTTAGTCGCCTATCACAACACCGGTAAGAAATGAGGGTGGTCTATTTTCTACTCAGCCAGATTTCACACGGTGGGTCACCTTACCTTAGACGCCTTTTGCGACACCTTTCAAGAAAGAAGGTGGTCTATTCTACTCAGCCGAATACCACGCGGCAATTCCCCGAATACTACTGTATTCGAGAAAAAAAATTATTTGATTCGAGAGAAAAAATTCTCTTTTTGTTAATTCGGTAATAAAACTCGGCGTGCCTTTGTATCCAGGAAACACCTCACCAAAATAACACACAAATATCGATATATTTAGAATTATATTTCATTTGATTTGGTCTTTAAAAAAAGTCTCTTATCCCATAATCTCGTTGAGCTCTGTACTTATACAAGAAATGTCTCTCTATTTCCAGGTAACGGCACGATAGATTTCCCCGAATTCCTCACAATGATGGCGCGCAAGATGAAAGACACCGACAGCGAAGAGGAGATCCGGGAGGCGTTCAGGGTGTTCGACAAGGACGGCAACGGGTTCATATCCGCCGCGGAGCTGCGCCACGTGATGACCAACCTCGGCGAGAAGCTGACCGACGAGGAGGTGGATGAGATGATCCGCGAGGCGGACATCGACGGCGACGGACAGGTCAATTACGAAGGTGAGAGCCGGTTATATGGCGGGGAGCGATAACCACCATATATCCCACTTCTGATATAACGCCTCGTTCTTAATAGATGGTGTATAGACCCTTCAACCGCCAATACTAATTGGTAGATTCTATAAAATTTTAGGTTCGACTCCTGAATTTTCGTAGTAGAAAGTATAGTAGTTGCGGACACTTTATAATTTAAAAGCCGGCAACATGGCGAGAAGCGATAACCACCCACTATCCCACTTCTGATATGACACCTCATTCTTACTAGAAGAGAGGTGTATAGACCCTACAACCGCCAATACTAAATGACAGGTTCTATAAAATTCTAGGTTCGACTCCTGGATTTCCGTAGAGGGAAGGATGGTGGTTGCGGACACTTTATTTATAATTTTAAAGCCGGTGATATGGCGGTTAAAGCGATAACCACCCACTATCCCACTTCTGATATCACGCCTCATTCTTACTAGAAGAGAGGTGTACAGACCCTTCGACCGCCAATACGAATTGACAGGTTCTATAAAATACTAGGTTCGACTCCTGGATTTCCGTAGTAGAAAATTCAAATTTTTGATTTTAATTTAAAATATTGACCGCCTCATATCGAGCTGGTTCTTCGCAGTAAGGGCAATATTCCGAAATAGTGGTAGTATATTTATCTAATTGATCTTTGACGATTCAAAAGCGCTTGCAAATGTTTATTTGTATAAACATTAGTGATGAATTAATCCCGCAGTAACTTTACAAAACTTCTGAATTCAAAATAATTTTTATCCAAAAGTATTTGTAAGTTTTGAATCGTCAACTCTCGTGTCAGTTTAGATTCGATTCGATTTGAATACAACGATGCTATCATAAATAATGCATACCTTAGTGTATTAACAAAATATTTTTGTGTGTGTTATTTTATGTATGTGTTAATGAATCAGAATTATTTTGTCTCAATAATTTAGTTTAAGTCAACTCAGATTTTAATGTTCTGTGATACCACCCTCAGGAGTATTATTTAATTAAATTGAATGGGATTAATTTTCTAGAATCTGCGGTAGAAAAAAATACAGTTACGCATTTAGGAGCTATTTTCTCGTACTCCTCTAGGTTTATACCGCATTAATATATGATACGCTTGCTTATATATGCATAAGTTTGTTCGCTTTAACACCTAATCGGTTGTAGTATTACTGAAATTTAATACAAAAATACAGGTCATTTGAAAAAATGCTACAATGGTCGTGATGTCTCTGAAAATTACCTCTTTAAGATATTAAAAATTAGTTCTCTTATTATACTGTATCTAATGTGTGTATGTTACACGTATCCAAACAATTCTATCCCATAACGTAACGGTCTGTTATTATCCCACTGCTGGGCATAGGCCTCTTCTCTCCGTTCTTGGAGAGAAGGATTGGAAATAAGACCTACCGTGGTAGGTCTAAGTTTTAGCGCTCCAATGCGGATTGATAGGTTACAAATATCCGTAGAATTGTCTAGAACAGCTTTTTCCAACGTTGGGCCCACGGCCCACAGGGGGGCAACTCGACACGAGTTTAAGTTAAGCCTTTCGCTCTGGGCCATTTAAGTGATTTCGATAAGCTAGATTTCGGTGCCAAATATAACAAAAAAAAACAATTTTTCTTCCTAAAACCTATTATTTGTGTTCTTTAAGTGAACAGCTCAATTTTTGTATGCTACTTAGGGGTGCCAAATAATTTTTAACATGGGTCATGGACCAAAAATGGTCGAGAAACACTGGTTTAGAGATATTCAGGTTTCCTCGCGACGTTTTCCTTCACCGGAAAGCGTGTGATTATCAATTAGACACATAAGCTTTAACAGAATAACTAATTGGCGCCTGCCCGGGGTTTGAACCCGTGAACTCCCCGAAAGAGTCACTCAACCACAGTTTCACCGCTGGGCTATCACAGCTTGTTATAACAGCAACGTAACATAACAAAAATGCAACTGATAAGTTTATTTCCATAATACTGTATGTTTATGTCCGAGTGTGGATGTGAGTCATTTTTTGTGGACAGTTAATAATGGTAATGACACCATCTTCCGCGGGATGTGTACAATTACACCGCTCTGTTGAACGTATCATTGTGTGCAAAAAATGCGGTAACGGAATAACTAATAATGTGTAGTTATTATTCCTAATTAGGTAAAACAGTAGTAAAGTATTAAGCTAGGCTGATGTGCGAAGTTCGCTTTAAGCGCAGTGTAGATTAACCAACTCATTACGTACTAGACGGATAGACCTTCAAAATTTTGAGTCAATTTTTCGCGGTCACTGGATTCAAGCGGCTTAAAGGTGATCATGTATATGATTTATTTACTATCGCGCAAAATACAGCAAAATATTACATAATTTAAAAAAAAATCTTGTTTTATACAAATGCCAACAAAGGTAACACTAAAACGTAATTAAACAGCAATTAATTTTAATTTTGTGTCTAAAAAAAAGTATAAAAAAACAACGTAAAAATTAACAGTTTTAAATACTCAACATTTTTAATTTTGGACATTAAACAGTTTTAATTATACAAAAAAAAATATTAACTATAGTTACAATATTCGATTAAATAAAGATAGATGAAAGTAGGAAATTGCAACAGCCACTTAAAATAATTTAATTAAGTAATAATAATTTGTTTAAGTAAAAGTAGTAGTGTGTAGTGTAGTGTAGCGTAGTGTAGCGGTAAGTGCGGCACGTGTGCTCTAAGTGCAGGGCCGCGGCCCGTTTGTTGCAGACTTCCATGCGCTCGCGCAACTGATATTCGCGCGCGGCGACGTGAGCCGCTAGCGCGCGGCGCCGCGTAGGTCCGCGGTACCGCTGTGATCTCAGACCGGTGTATTCCCTAGTATGTAGCGCGGGCCCGCGGCGCGGCACGCTAGGTACTGCCAGTGCTCTCTCAGTGGTTTGCTGCTCGTTGTTGACTGTTCCCACTCTGACATGTTAGCGCCCCCGACCTCACCGCTCTGTCGTGCCTCTCTAACTCTGGTGCATGCCTCTCTCTGTCTGTATAGTGTCTCTTATAGAAATACCACCTGCCGATCCCGCCCGGTAGGCCGCGTCCCGGCTCCGTCGCGCGTAGCTTGGCCACACGTTTAACGAGCAGCAAACGTCACTAGCGGCACACTGCAGCGTTGCGATACTACGTACACGTTCGGTTCACGGTCGCTTTGATTTTGTCGTATCAGAGGGTGGTATTTCACATAATCCCTTTGTAGTCGCATGACAGGTACGAACGTTTTTATTTGTATTTTTTTAAATCTTATAATCCGTCAGCGAACATGCGCCTCGCCGGAAATGTCGGCTGGCGCATGTTCGGTGTTCGGACTACGTTTTGTGTGACGGGTTGTCTGTTTCGATAGCTGCATCTCTCTCTGTCGTTCGCTGTAGTGAAGTAAGTTCCCACTAATGCTGTCTCGTTTGCTTTCAGAATTCGTCACCATGATGACGTCGAAGTGAGCCGCCGGCTAGTGTGTGTGTATAAAGCAGAGAATTTTAATATACATTTTGTTTCATGACACACAATATTACCATCGTATTGGACCTGCATTTCTCTAGTGTTTGCGATAAAATAATATTGTCATCGTTTCAGTTTAATGGTATATCGGAGGCGTCCCTCCCTATTTAGACTTTAAAGTATTCCGTTAATTTTACTATGTAAGGAAGATAACTTCAAGTGTAGCGGTACGAGGGCGGAACGAATAGGTGTGCGTCGCGTTGTGGTGATATCGGTCGGAGTGTGTGTGCGGTGCGCGGCGCGTCTCGTCCGCTGCGGACTGCGACGCGGCGTGTCTCGTTCGCTGCGGTTCACGGTGCGGCGTGTCTCGTTTGCTGCGGACCGCGGCGAGGCGAGTCTCGTTCGCTGCTGTTCACGGTGCGGCGTGTCTCGTCCGCTGCGGACCGCGTCGCGGCGTGTCTCGCTCGCTGCGGACCTCGGCGCGGCGTGTCTCGTCCGCTGCGGACCGCAGCACGGCGCTGCCTAGACGCGGGCGCTGTGCACCTTTCCGATACGTTTAATGTAATTTTTTTTAAAGTATGACATATTTATAAATTACGTGAAGATTAATAATAATTAAAAATTATAAAAATCCCGTATAAAGAGTTCCCCTGTCCGCAGCGGCCGTACATTGCCGATCACATCCGATGTTTTACTAACAGACTCGGTATAAACGAATAAATTAGATTTATTGGTACTGTATTAATTGTATATGTAAATTACTTGATAAATATATTTCTATTGTTGGTGAATAAATCTATCGAATGGCAATCAATCCTCTCTGTTAGTATCTTAACACATTTGATTCATTCTGTTATTAAAATTTACAAAAGACATACTGAAAATAAATGTTTCTTCATTTTTAGGTCAATAAGCATCGGTGTTTCATTTCACCTTCTCCCGTCTGTAGCGTCACTCATAATTCTCATTAGCTGTGCTTGTAATGTATGTTTGGTAATTTATTATAAATTAAGTTGTATTCTGTACATTAAACTAATTCAAACTTACACTGTGCATTATTCTTTAAAGCACATATCGATTAGTAACGAACATCCTACTTTTACTAGAATCTACCATAATTGGAAAGCTTTAAACTTTTCCTATAAATCTACAAAACTGTTTTGAAAAATTCTGAATTACTTATTTTTCTTGAAACACGATTTTAAACTTGTATTTATCAAAATACCTGGATGGCTGAGCCTGCTCGATAATTAAAAAAAAATAGAAACTTAAAAAAAAGAAAAAATAATTGGGTAGGTGGGGCTTGATCCTATCCTATTTTCATTTCTCAAGGCCACCCGTTCCCCGAATAAACTACGCTGATTTGACAATTTATGGCAAAAATAGTGTTTTAATATATTCAATGTAAATCTTAGTATTTTTTTAATGCCCAAAAACGGATAAAACGAAATTTTGTTAAACTAAAAACTAACTAGATCGATTTTTCTCCCCCAAAACCTTCTGCATGTTGAATTTCAGGAAAATCGTTGGAGCCGTTTCCGAGATTCCGAAAATATATATATACATACAAGATAACCCATTTAAATATTTAAGATATTATTATGATAACTCGTTTGTCAGAAGACTCATCTGATGGCAGGTGTCTGATACATTAATTGTCTAATAAGTTATCCTTCATGGTGATTTGATTTTGCTAAATGGCTAAGTCAATCGTCTGATGATTCGGTTGTTTGATTGGGAGGATTATTTGCGAAATGACTATCAGATGACTTGTGTTTGTTGAATGACTTGAGTGAAGACTTATGTTTGTCTCTTACGATAAGATTTAATACTTGTCCTAGATTTTAAAGTTAATATTTTCATTGCTCCACATAAAGTTAATAAATATCATTAGTTTTATTACTGGTTTGGTCAATGACTATAGAATATGCACCCGAATTAAATAGATCGTATTTCCTGTTTCCGTAGGAAAAATGGATTTTCTAGTCTACAAAACCTTCAATTGTAATCAATTACATTAATATTACTCCAGCGGAGTACGGAGTAGGGTTTTGTTAAATAAACTTACAGATATTATTTTATTATTTAATACAAAATCACTGTCAACAATTTTTAATAAAATAAATATAAAATACGACAATTAGCAAGTGCTAATATCAGTACAAGTAAAAAGTAAGTAAGTTTGTTGTAGTAACACACAACACATATAAAACTCGAATTGAAAATTATTATTGTATGGTAGTAGATACTAATAGCGTATGTGATGGATAGATCAAATGAAATTAGATGGTTTATAACTCACTACACGAATACACCAGGTGCTATCTGAGAGAAATAACTATTGCGTTAGGAGTTACACTAAACTACACGACGGCACTATCTAGTCGTTAGATACATTAGACGAGTGATACACGACATGACCGCACTGTAGTCGGTAGAGAAAGTAGCAGTAAATCATAAGGCGAGTGTTACATTACATAAGGTGATACACGCCACTACATGTAGGCACTGATTAGTCTGTAGGACAATGATTAAGCGAATGTTACACTACAAGACATGATGGTACTTAGTCCAGGCCCGCTCAACCCTATGCCCGCTATTTTAGTAATTTTAATTATTATTAGTAGCTATATACACATTTGATAATATGCTATTTAAATTGCACAGCTAACAAATAAATCCTAACTATAGTGGTCCGCCAAAGATATTTGTATTGTTAGTTTGGTCCGACCATTTGAAAGGTTGAGCACCCGTGATCTAGTCGTTAGAGAAAGCAGTACTGAGCTAGAAATACATTAGACGAGTGATATACTACATGATCACACTGTAGTGAAAGTAGCAGTAAATCATAAGGCGATTGTTACATTACATAAAGTGATACACGTCATTACATGAAGGCACTGGCTAGTCTGTAGGGAAATGATTAAGCGAATGTTACACTACAAGACATGATGGTATTGTCTAGTCCAGGCCCGCTTAACTATGCCCGCGGCCATAATGTGGTCCGCGAACGAATTTGGAATGGAATAGAAAGATTTTTGTATTGTCTGTTTGGCCCGACCGTTTATAAGGTTGAGCCTTTGATTTAGAACCCTTGATCTGAAAGCAGTACATAGTAGAAATTACAAAGTACATTGACGAGTGATACATGACATGACCACAGTGTAGTCGGAGAGAAAGTTGTAGTAGATCATTAGGCGAATGTTGCAATACGTAATACAAACAATACACGCCACTGCATGAAGGCTACTAGTCTGTAGGGAAGTGATTAAGCGAATGTTACACTACACGACATAATGGTACTGTCTAGTCGGTAGAGACAGTAGTGGTAGAAGAACAATAGGTTTTATACGCCACTGATTACACCGTAAAGTCGGTAATGTAGTACAAATAAAGAACTGTTACACTGAATTGCATTGGTTAGTCTATAGGGAAATGCTTAATTAAGTGATACACTGTACGACATGACGTCATTAGTACACTGTCTAATCGGTAGAGAAAGTAGTAGAAGATTATTAAGCGACACACTGCACTACACGAAGGCATTGGCTAGTTGATAGGGAAGTGATTAAGCGAGTTTTACACTATATGATGGCACTGTTTAGTCGATTTGATAGCGGCTGTTGTTATGCGCTTCACGATTCAAAAGTGCATGAAAGAACTTATTTTTTTGCGGTTTGATGTTGTCGGTCCATCGCATGTTTGACCTTGCGAGCGAGTGTTACCCTGTAATATATGATAAAACTGTCCAGTCACTAGGGAAATGATTAAGCCAGTGTTACACTGCACTACCCGGTCGGGTCGGCACTATCTGCTCTGTATTGAAAGTAGTAGGTATCGTCAGGTCACAGGTCGGCCGCGTCGGGCTCCAGCGGCGGCGCGGCGGCGGCCGCTGTGAGGAGGGCGGCAAGCGTGCGCGTGGGGCGGCCCGACATGCGGCGCGGCGCCAGGTACGAGCCGCAGCGCTGGCCCTCCGCCACGCGGCCCACGCCCGTCGTGTCCATGTGCACCCACTCCACGCACACGAAGTTCTACGTACATTATCGATATTTAAATGAGATAATCTTGCATCTGTTACAAAGCGGCGGTAGCGAAAGTTAGAGTTGTAGGCACTAATCCCGATCATAATACTACTGGCGTGAACCCACTCCTAGCACAAGCATTTAGATTAGCTGGTGGGGTTAACAATTTGAGTTCCAAAATTACTAATAACCTTTTAAATAGAAAAGAAAAAACTAAGTCCCCTAAAGTAGTCTGTATATGATCGATTGTCTCAAAATCTACTAAACTAATTTAAGTACGATTTTTACTAACAGGTTTAGAAACCGGAAGGTTTAGATTAATAAATAGTACATCACCGTGTTATATAAATTGTGTAGAAGATGTCACGCCGCTGTAAAACAACACCTGCTCGAAGCTTTACTCGAGTGCGCCGCGTCAACCAACAGAAGCTAAACTATTGTACTAGAGAATTGTAGATCTACAAAAAATTTATAAAAAAGCGCGACAACATGCCTTCATCTACCTATACTTTACGCGGGGAAGACGACAGATTACGTACATTTTACAACGAAAAGTATCTATCGACACTAATGAACGTACGACTAAGGAAAGTTAACATCAGACAGGCAGCCGGTCGTAATAAAAACGGCGAATCATGTGACAACATGTTTTCCTGATCCTATTTTGAGTGGGATAAGGGCAGGAGAATGATTATCCCTCAATTACCTTGAGAAAAGCGGCACCGATGCACGACGTCGCGGTGCCCGAGCCCTTGTTCCTCAGGTCTACGCCGGAGTCATCTGCAACAATTTTTTTTTTTTTTCAAAAACAACCAACAATTACAACCATTAAACCGATACGGACTGTTTCCCGATAAAAAATATCCGTTTTTCTCCTGGAAACAGGAAAAATTATATTGCATTATTGAAATAACTTATAGAATTAGGCGTTACTACTGAACTAACCGAAGCAGAAGAATTATCTCCTGATGATGCTGTGGTTGCGGGGCGAAACGATTGTTAAGTTTGTGATAGTGAATGTAGTACTTCTTTGTACTTACTATTCACTTAAGGTAGTGTGACCACTTCCACCTCCAGTGACCAAGTGTCGAACATTTTTGTCTGAAGCTATTACGAACCTTTCGTCCCCACTCTCCGTGTATCCCAGAGACAATATTCTATTATACCATAAACAAGTAATACCATAGATACAAAGCCAATGCATATATCATAGAGAATGAGTACAATAGATACACAAACACTACAGTGAACGTATATAGTTTTTTTGTATTGTGGCAGTGGTGGTTTTTTTCCATATAAGCTGTGATAGCCCAGCGATCACACTGTGCGACTCTTTCAAGGAAGTCACGGGTTCCAACTCCGGGCAGAAACCTATGAGTTTTTCTGTTAAAATGATTACCAAGGTATCATGAGTCATGAAACAGGATATCGGATTGTATCATGACTAATTATGACGGATGGAAAAGATTGTATTGAGTAGTGGGGAATTGAAATAAATCCGTTAATAATTTCTAAGTAGAATAGTACCTACCACCCTCATTTCTTACCGAGGTGTCGTAAAAGGCGACTAAGGTAAGACGACCCGCCGTGTGGTATCCAGTTTAGTAAAATAGACCACTCTCCTTACCGAGGTGTCGTAAAAAATGACGTAGGTAAGTTGACGTCAGACAGGTGGCCGGTCGTAAAAACGCAGCCAAATCATGTTTATAACATTTTGTGCCGACCCCCACTTAGAGTGGGATAAGGGCAGGATATATATACGTTAATAATTTTTATCTTGAGTTCAGTGTACTAAGTGCGAATTTTCGAATTTGTATGGTTCTGGAGCGACGGCCACTAGATGTCGCTGTTGTCATACAAATTGGCGTTACACTAACGCTATCGAGTAGGTTAAAAAACTCGCACTTAGCGCACAGTTCGTTACAAGAAATGAGAGGACTAAGGTGTTAATAGAAGTACGCCGTGTGGTATCCGGCTGAATAGAGAAGTACCTCCCTCATTTCTTACCGATGTGTCGTAAAAGGCGACTAAGGTAAGTTGATGTCCGGCAGGCGGCCGGTCGTAAAAACGCAGCCAAATCATGTTACAACATGTTTATAACATGTGCCGACCCCACTTAGAGTGGGATAAGGGCAGGAAGATGATGATGAACGTCTTAATAGAAGTGTGAGTTTCATTTAAAATCGAGAAGTTCATAGAATTCAAATTTATAATAGAAAAACTCATTGATGCCTTCATCCTTGTTTTGAACTTCGTTTGAACCCTGTTGGCCTGTTCGAAAGATTGCATTATCACAGCATATTATTTGGTAACCTACTGTCAATCTGCTTCTGATAGTAGTCCCATAACGGGAACCGCCAGGGCCGGTCCCCGGTGGCGGCGCCCGCGGCCCGCACGGCGCGCCATGCCCGCTCCGACGAACAGAAGCACCCGAAAGCGCCGCCGCCCGTCGCCAGCAGAACCCCACCTGACCACAGTAAAGTAAAGTAACGGCCTTTTACATGCCACTGCTGGGCATAGGCCTCCTCCGTTTCTGAAGAGAGGGGTTGGAGCTAAGACCTACCACGCTGCTCAATGTGGATTGGTAGGTTACACATATCCATTGAATTCTCTAAAGATGCAGATTTCCTCACGACGTTTCCCTGCACCGAAAACCTTTAGATAAATTGAAATCGGTATCAATTAGACACATAAGTTTGTAATAGAAAAGCTCATTGGTGCCTGCCCGGGGTTTGAACCCTTTAAAAAGTAGCATGGTCTCACCGCTGGCCTATCAAAAAGTCTGACGACAGTATAACACTGCAGCTATTGACAATAGACCGTTCACTAGACTAATATGAAATATCCTACCGACTGCGCCAACTATGTAAGACAAGAAAATTAAGATCTATAGATATTACTATCAATAAAACAACCTAATCACGTGGCACGACTTAAAAACTGATTTAAAACTGGGAATACGAAACTCAAATATTTATCTTAGTCTAATCACACATACGCAGAGAAATATTTATAGCGCGTTCTTATTTAAAATACTTGAAACATTTTTAGTACACCTTCAAAATGACGTTTGATCATTACGTACGCCCAAAAAAGAGTTAGATAATAAACCTCATTTGCTTCCTCATTATTGTAATGTAGCACATTCTGGCTTCCCTACTCTAGTATAATAACTAAAATATAAGATCCTATACAATCTTTGGTCGACAGATAAAAATGATAGATTTTGGTGGACTTATAGATAAAACTACGGCACTTATTTCATAAATTTATTAAAGTGATATTGAAGTGCTAGTTAGTAGCTAAGTTGTATAATACGTAGCCAAATCATGTTACAACATATAACATGTTGTGCCGATCCCACTTAGAGTAGGATAAGGGCAGTAGAATGATGAATATTATTTGATTGCTTGAGTACGATCCGGTTAACTTAGTATTGATTCCAAGTTTTTTTTTTTTTTTTTTTTCTCGTGAGGAGGAAAAATCCCTGACGGACGCCTACCAGCCCGTACTGGTAGGAAGTGTCCGACTCGCACGGACTAAATAACCTCCTCTTTTTTACTGCCAATCAGCACGGAACCGCTGTCGCATTACTTCGTGCTGACCGTTTCTCTAAATTTCCCCTTTTTCCTCTCTTTCCTTCTGCTCCCTTTTAAGCATTATTTTCCTTAATATCTTCGAATGCTTCTGCCACTCCTCTTCACTTGCGAGCATGCGTGGTACCAAGTTTTGTGCACTTAAGGCCACCCTTGTTCCCTGCGCTGTACTCCTTAGCTCTGCGAATGCTTCACACTCGAAAAGAGCATGTCTTGGAGTGTCCATCTCCGCACAAAAATAGCAGCTCTCCATTGGCGCTTTCCCTATAGCAAACAGGTAAGTGTTAAAGACTCCGTGTCCGCTAAACGCCTGAGTCAACCAGCGGTCTATCTCTCCGTGCTTTCTGTTGTGCCACTTTTTTAGATCCGTGATCAATTCTCTCGTCCACGTTCCTTTTCCCCTCCCTGCCCATTCATTTGCCCATTCTGAGAGAGTATCCTGCCGTACTTCTGATGGTTTCAGCTCTTTGCTGGTAAACATCTTGGCTCGTTCCGTGACAAGCTTGGCAATGGGAACCAGTCCGGCTATCACGAGCACTGCATCGGTAGATATAGTCCGATATGCACCGCAGATTCCTATTGCCAGACGTCTTTGAACCGCTTCCAGTTTATTCCGATAAAGCTGTACCTTTAATGCTCCCTCAAAAATAGGAGCCCCGTATAGAATAGTGGAGTGTGCCACTGAGGCTAGTACCCGCCTTTTGCTCGCTCTGGGGCCTCCCTTTGTCGGCATCAACCTATGTAGAGCTTCGGTTACGCTTTGTGCTTTCTTAGCTACCTCTTCTACATGTTTCTTAAAATTTAAACCCTTATCGAGCCAAACACCAAGATATTTGACGTACTCTTTTGGGACCACTGCAACGTCCTGGATCAAAAATTTTATGGGATCTATCTTTCGCCTTCCACTAAAGATGATAGCTTCTGTTTTTTCTGGAGCCAGCTCGAGTTGGTTTGCCTGCATCCATTGCCTTATCCGTTCAAGGGCCCTGTTTGCCCGGTTCATAAGGACAGCTTCGTTTCTTGCCACCACCACGAGTGCCAGGTCATCAGCAAAGCCAATCAACTGAACGCTTTCATCGTATTTTAGTTGAAACACGCCGTCATATACGATGTTCCAGAGAGTGGGGCCGAGTATCGACCCTTGAGGTACTCCGCTGCTAACTCTTATAACTTCATCCTTGCCGTTGTTGTCTGTTACCTTTATGTATCTATCCTCCAAGTAGCTACTAACAAGGTTCTGAATGTACCCCGGAAACTGTCTTTTTCTTAACTCCAGTAAGATCTCTCTCCAGGAGGCGGAGTTAAATGCATTTCTCACGTCTAGGCAGATAAGAGCACACAACTTCCTATTTCTATAAGTGCCTTGCCGTGCTTTCCTAGCGATATCAACCACTCTCTGTATGGCCATCAAAGTCGATCGTCCTCGTCTGAAACCATATTGATTGTCCGAAAGGCCGCCGTGTTCTGGCAGCAAGTCCTCAATTTTTTCCAAAAGGAGTTTCTCTAACAATTTACCGTAACTATCAAGCAAACCCACCGGCCTATATCCCGTAGGATCTGTTGCTGATTTTTTGGCTTTTTTGAGAAGCACGAGTTTTGCCATTTTCCAGGCAGCTGGAAAACTCCCAGATGAAAAAGCCCTTGCCATTATATCCCTAATTTTATCAGGTATAATCTGAGCCGCTATTTTGATCACCTCTGGATACAATAGGTCCGGTCCTGGCGCTTTTTTTGGTTTGAGACCGTCTGCCGCCTTTCTTATATTTTCTTCAGTTAAGTCTACTACTTGCGCCGTATTTGACAAGATTCGGCCGAAATTGTCGTGTTGTGGGAACAAAACTGTAACAATGGATCTGATTAGGTCCATATTTAGATTCGGTGTGCTTTTCCGCAATTTTTCGGTGACAATTCTGTATCCCAAACCCCATACATCTTTATCTACGTTTTCACAAGTCTTTCTCCAGTGATCTACTTTTGAGTTTGTAATAGACCCTTGCAGAGCTAGCTTCGCAGACTTGTAATCCGCTTTTAATTTCTCCTCTAATTCGCTTCTATTTTTGTCTCCTTTCAGGTCTTTGTTTCCTGTACGTCGCCTTTCCCGTGTATATTTCCTACGACATTTGGTACAGTACTCTCTTTTTTCTCCTATCTCTTTGTTCCACCAATAAACGGGTATTTTCTTGCGCGCAACCCTTCTTGGCATCGCTCTATTACAGGCTGTTATTGTAGCTTCCACTAATTCTTCTGGTGTTTCAACCCTCGTTTTCTTGAGTACGCTTGCTAGTACGTTTTGGTTTAACCTGTCAAGTCTCCATCCCAGTTGAGTTTGTGCTGGGGGTTGACCTTGGTTTTGGATTACTTGAAACTTTATATATCGATGCCCGCTCAAACTGTCTTCTTCCAATACCTGCCAGTCCCTGACTTTCTGCGTCAAGCCTGCGCTAACGAAAGTAATGTCAGGCGTAGAGTTTTTTGGACCTCTTTGGAATGTTGGAGCTGTACCTACGTTAACGATCACCATATCCGTGCTAGCAAGCATCTCCAGAATCCGACGTCCTCTAGCGTTTTCGGCTTTCTTCGACCAAATAGTTGACGCTGCATTGAAGTCTCCCGCTACGAGAATTTCCCCACGTTGTGATCCGATACTGTCGAACAACTCGTTCAGATCTTGCTCGAAGTCTTCAAAGCTATAGTTAGGTGAAAAGTAACAACTGTAAATGGTAAGTCCTGGTATGCCCACCGCGATAAAACCTTTCCCCTGAGTAATGATCTTTATTGGGATTCGTTTGTTGTATACGATCACCGTTGCATCTCCTCTCTGATCTGTCGTCCATTCACGAGCGTGCGAGATTTTTTTGTTTGGCTCTGCTACTATTGCTAAATCTATATCCTGATCCCTTGCCGTAACTTCGAGCAGGTCATGGGCGGCTCGCGATCTGTCTAGGTTTATTTGTAAGACTTTGATGTGTGAGCCAGCCACTCCATTCCCTGCTCTTTTATTCCGTTTTTTGGCCCGTAACTCCTTTTTCCTAGTACTTTCTCTTTCCACGATGGACAGTTTTTTGAGCCCATCTGGTGGTTTGAGTTTACTTGACCTTTATCTGAGCAGATTGCGCATTTCGTCTCCTTTTCACATTCTTGGGCTTTATGCCCTTCGGTTCCACAATTGTAGCACATTTTGCTTCGGTCCTGGCCCAAACACATCGTCGAAATATGCCCGTATTCAAGGCATCGGTAGCATCTTATCCTGTCGACTAGAAGTGCTATTGGGACCCTCGTCCATCCAATTTTTATTTTCTTCCGGTCCGCTAGTTTTTGGGCCTCAGTCTTAGGGAGCGTTACGATTGCAGCCTTGTTCCCGTAACGATTCTCCCAAAAACTTTTGATGCGGAACTCTTTCACATTTTGCTTGAGGAATTCTTCAACTTCTTCTTTTTCCACCGTGGCGTCTAACCCTCTAATTATCACATCCGCAGACTCTTTCAGTTCTCTAAGTGTCAAACTTGGACATAGTTCTTGCACTTTTTCTTTTACTTGTAGAGCGCCAGTATTTTGCCCTTTTTCTAATTGAAAGAGTATATCACCTTTCCTTGTCTTTCTTACTTTGGAGAACACTACTTCCTCACTTGCTAGGCCAGATTTTACTTCCTTTAAAACACTGGCGTAGTCGCGGCCTTTTACTTCTACTAGCAGTGCTTCGGGTTTAGTTTTCGACTTTTTACCCTTTTTACTTTCTTTTTTGTTCCGTTTCGAACTCTGGTTATCTTCCGGGTTCTTCACAATCACTCTGTTCTTCATAGGAACGTCTTTTTCGTGGGGTTTTACTTGTCCTGTATTTTTTGCTTGTGATTCATTTACCTCCAAATAATTTACCAGTTCTTCCATCTTCTTGTTCTCCCCATGTTGTCGTTGCTTCTTTTTCGATCTTACTTCCTTCCACTCGGTTTCTGTATCCAGGCCGTCGTCCTCATCCATTATTTTTATTTCACCTCCGGTGGATGTATTTGTACTCTTGTTATCTACCGGCACAGTTCTCTTTGGCCTTTTAGGAGTCCTTTCTACATCTTCGTCTTTCTTTTCTGCTATCATTCTTTTCACGTCCACCATTCTTCCACAAAGTTTTTGCAGTTCCCGTAATTTTATTTTTACTTCATTGGCCGTGTTCTTGTAGGGACCTTGTTTGTCCACGAGTACATTTATCTTAATAATATTATCGTACAGCTCCTTAAAGAGTCGGCCTTCTTTTTCATCCAGGGTCTCATTCTCCTTAATAATCGGTGATTTTTTACGTTTCGAATCGCCTCTATTCTTCGGTGTGCTTACCAAAGGCGAGAAGAAACTCCGGGCACTTGCATATGGTGTCTGTTTGCATTTCGCCCCCTCGTCACCGGTTGATAATCCATCTTCAGTTTCAGTTTGCTCTGAATCAGTCCGTGTCCATGCCTGTGTTGTCGTTTTAGGTGGCGTGCGTTTTAGCAAGCCAGACCTAGCAAATGGTTTATCACATTTAAGCAAAACTTCGCCCCCCCCAGAATACGAGGGGCAGCCCCTGTCGGCCGAGACCGTCAGGGGGCGGGATTCCCCGGCACTGGTGTCAGCGCCGGAACCCGCCTGGGGTAGTTCATTTTTCCGTTGTGCTTGCATGTTTAATACTCCCTATCTTACCTCTTCTCTCCTACACACATCTTCCAAAAAGACAGCCGCCCAATATGGGAACAGACGCTGACCAGACAGCCGCTCGCTCCGAGGACAGACGCTGCCTGGATTTGTTCGCTTGCTTTTGGTCCACGCTGAGTATTTTATTTCCCCAGTTCCCGCCAGATAGATCTGGTGAGGGGATTCCCCTATCCGCCATCCGGGGACGCGCCCGATGGGAGAGCAGCCAACTCCACACGGGTGATTCCAAGTATCTATGCCATAAAAAATATACAAACATGTAACCCCGTATAAGGAATTTTATAGGTTCAATAAGATTACAATTAGGATAATTAGTAAGGGAGATCCTACCGACTGCACCAACTGTATGGATTTTATGCGACATACGTGTGAGTGTGGCTACGTCGATGACTAGCGAGGGCTTGTGCGTCACCTGCCCATACACCAGCGCATCGGCCAACGCCAGCCGGCCCTCCAGGTCGGTGTCTTCGATCTGGCAGGGAGCATATGCGAGAGACATGTAGACAACATGTAGGTAGGTATAATATAAAAATCGTGTATTATAGAAAACTAGGTTTAACCCGCAACTTTGTCCATGTTTACTATATTCGCGTGATAAAGTCATGTCATATTCCTGTTTTCAATGTCATATTCCTGTTTTCAGGATTTCTATAGACTATATGTTACCTGGGTGTATAAGGAACAATTGTGCATTTCATCGACTCACTCCAGCCAATCGACAACCAATCGACAACATTGGTTCAGCGGATTCGCCATGAAAGAGTATTAAACATACACCCATACTCACAAACTTTCACATTTATAATATTAGTAGGATAGGAGGATTGCATTTCTGAATATTGCAATTCTCTTAAGTAAGACATGACTTCTTTTTCATTTCCAAAAAATAGGATTAATTATCAAAATAAAAAAAACATACGGTTATATTCTCCGAAAGTCTTTTATCTGCCCATGAAAATCTTTTCATCACTGACTCAAAAATTTAGACACATGTACATATTTTTACATTGAAGACATAATAGACGCAATTTATCGGACTAGCAGTAGCAAATTCAAAATAGCTGGTTAGCAAGTTTATATGTGTAAGGCAAATTTGAATAAGTAGTTAGCCTTTTTGAACTTAACATCGTGGTCTGAGCACGTCGAAGTATTTGCATCGAGTTAGCTTAATGCTCCACAACAGTTTGAACATGTCCGAACCCAGTGGTACTAGTGGTCCGGTCGTACCTGCAGCGACAGTCCGTTGAGCGCTCTCACCACGTCGCCCACCTTCATACACTGCCCGCTCACCATGTTCTCGCACAGTGGTATCACCGCGCACACGTTAATGGGCACCTGTCAGTAAAGTGGGAGATCCAAGTAAGTCACTTCTTTACCATAATAAAACATGTTCCCCAATAGCCGCAACATCAAACGGCTCCGAACAGCCGATGTATTACATGAAGAAAGGTAAGGTAATGTAAGGTAGTTAGCAAAAAGTGCAGACTAACCAAAGGGAATAATTATTATGCTATTTTAGGAAATTCATCTATATCTACCATGGCTATCTTATGGCACAACGAGGTCCTTAGATATAGAAAAATTTCTGGCTCCATTGAAAAGTATTAATTTTACCGAAAGCCCTTTTAAAAGAGCACTTTATATAAAACCTTTTTAAAAGAGCTCTTTTTGAATAAGCGAATACATTCGCATTGTAGTCACCTGAGGTTGAGGAAAATGGGACTTTATGGTTAACAATTCATTCGCATATATTATACATATTTAGCAATCCATTGATTTATTTTAAATAATCCGGAATATAGCAAAATAATTCTATAAAATACAACCTGGCACATAAGTAATAGCAGGATAACTCTTAAGTGTCTCTCCAGCTTTGAATCAGTTAGCTCTGTTATGGATCACACTTGTCCCCATAGCTCGAACAACCTGTAAGCAGTATTATGTCGTTCTATCATCAACGAAATGAAGACTGTATTTACCTTCAATTCAGCAAGTGCCCGCAAGGTGGCGAGGGTGACGGCAGCGCCCGCCATGCTGCCGCGAGTCTCCCGCATTAGTTCGGGCTTCTTCAAGCAAAGACCTCCGCTAGAATATCAGGAATGTCATATTAATTTACTAACACGAAATAGGTACTTTTCGTTTACAATCTATTGATTGACAGCATAAGCAGTTATAGTCCTTAAAACCGGATATGAGGGGATTAGAATCAAAAATAGCTAAATAGAAAAGTCACAATCAAATTCAGCCAATTTTAAATATTTGTATTACAGTTTGCAGAAAACGTAAAGATTGATATTGCTTAAATTCATAGTAATGAAATTTTTATAGTAATATAGTAATATAGTAATGGTATTTAATATTTTTTATTTGTCGAAACACCAAGAATTAAACATATAAAACAAAATTTTCATTTTACTCAATTTTAATTATTTTGGATGTAGCTAGGTTTTATTCTAACCCCCTCATATATCGTCAATCCCAAAAGTTAATAAAAATTACATATAGTGGCCGCTAAAAGGTATTAAGTTTGTACGTTAAAACTATGGTTCTAGGTTAGTTCTAAAATATAAATATTTACTTATCTTTACACTGGCGTATATATGATTCTAATTGAAATAATCAATTAAATAGGATTTATAATCTAATGGAAATTCAGTTTAGTGTTAATGCGACAAAATTATTGATATTGTGGTAGTCAATGCGTGTAATGCTGCTGTAGTGCAGTATAGCATACTCTACATTTAGGATTACACAGATTTTCACTAATCGTGGTTTATTAGAAAATAATTCATTATTTTTATTTAATTTGAAAGTATCGCCAAAAAAAAAAGTAAAGTAGCGGCCTGTTACTATCCAACTGTTGGGCATAGGTCTCTTCTCTCCGTTTTTGGAGAGAAGGATTGGAGCTAAGCTAAGACCTACCACGCTGCTCAAATGGGGATTGGTAGGTTACACATATCTCCAGAATTCTCTAGAGATATGCAGGTTTCCTCACGATGTTTTCCTTCAACGAAAAGCTTGTGATAAATTGCAATTATCAATTAGACACAAGTTTTTTAACAGAAAAACTCATTGGTTCTGGGTTCGAACCCGTCACCTCCTCAAAAAGGTCGCACGGTGTTACTGCTGGGCTATCACAGCTCAAGTAGTATCGCGGAATTATATAAAATTATCTAGAATAACGGCATAGAATGCGTCAAATACTAAGACGTATATGGATGTGTTGTGAATGTGTCAATGTGTTACCTATCGAATGTGATCCCTTTAGCAGCGATGAGCACCGGCGGGCGCTCCCCCGCGGGCCGGTACTCGCACTCTACCAGAAGGGGGGGCTCGCAGGAGCCGCGCGCCACGGCCAGCAGCGCGTCCATCCGCCGCGCCTCCAGCCACGCCTGCTCGTGCACCGTCACGCGCACCCCCAGCGGGCACAGCACGTCCAGGGCCGCCTGCGTCACCGAGACACTATGGTCCTCCGAGCCGGACAAGAAACTTTGGTCCTTCGAGCCGGACAAGCAACTAACGTACTTTTGAACCGGACAAGAAACTATGCTCCTCCGAGTTAGACAAGCAACTTTGGCCCTTTGAGCCGGACAAGAAACTATGCCGAATAAATGAAACTAAAACTAGTTATAACTTCTTGCGGTTTATTAATGTCCAGCACGTGTCTGAAATTAAATATTCTTTATTCAAATTCGCTTGTTTGAGCACTTTATTTATTTATTATTTATTTATTTATTTGGACAGCCAGTTGTTGTTATACATAAAACTTACATATAATAAAAATAGAAACAAAAAAAAAATAACATATACAACATCGTCATACATATAACATAACGTCATATACAACTTTAGAATCGTCAAAATAATATTTCGTAATAAGTGTGATATTTTTTGTTTAATCCTAATATTTCCAATAGAATAATTTATAGAATAAGCTGTTACTTTGCGAAAATCCGTAATGCAAAAGTAATGATAAAATTATTTTGCTATAATATATAATAACAGCGGATTATAGCAAGATAATTTTATTATTACTTTTGTATTTCCAAGAGAATTAAACTGGTTAGGAATAACCTGTGCCACGTCAACGGGGGTCATTTTGTTAGCGGGCATGTCGGAGAGGTACCGCGCCCAGTTCTGTGCTCGACCGAACACCGAACCTGTGTCCCACGACTCCTGCCCCTCCGCCCCGTACAGCGACAGTTCCGGCGCGGGCTGTCGGCTCGACTTGAACTCATCGAACCTGCACAAGCATCAAACCACAACCCGATCAATAACTATTTCATAAATTCATCCTAAATAGCGACGGTAATGAATACGAAAACGTATAAGGTACCCTCCTTAAAATTAAAGTAATATTTTTTCTATTCCCAAAGGAAAGTCTAGTATACAAAATTAATTTAAACAAATTAAGGAAAGAGGATAAAATATACGATAAAAAAATATATACCTTTCCTTCGCGAATAGGAAAAAAATTATAGTTAATATTACATGATAACCAATACGCGGGCGATGTCGCGGGTATAGCTAATACAACATGATTAAGATTATTTTAATACTTAAGTCGTAAATAAGGTACTATTAAAGTAACGGTTTGTTACTATCCTACTGCTAGGCGTAAAACACCACTCTCCGTTTCTGAAGAAAAGGGTTTGAGCAAACCTACCACGCTGATCCAATGCGGGTTGGTTGGTTACACATATCTCAGGCATTCTCCAGAGATATATAGGTTTCCTCGCGATGTTTTAATTTACCTAAAAGCTGACAAATTGCAATCATCAATTAGACAAATAAGTTTTAATAGAAAAAATCATTGGTGCCTGCCCGGGGTTTTTTTTCTGGGCTCTCACAGTTATTACTAATTAGATACTACTAATAATTGTATTAATGTACTGTTCTGATCTGTTAGGTTACCCTACCTCCAGGCGGCGAGGTGTGCGGCTTCGGCAGCGGCGTCCACTGCGGTCGCGCCCTCCACCGCGATGTTACCGCAGCCGCGCTCAGACAACGCACTCACGCCCGCACCCACCATCACACGCACGTTTTCCTGACAACATCCGTGGTTATCATTTAACTTTACCACAAGAGACACACGAATTACCCTGACGGTGTAACGACGAATCAAGGTGATTACATACCTAATTCCTTGATGCTGCATCAAAAAATGCAACCTTACGACGACGTTTCCCCACGCTAGTAGAGCTTCATATAACAGCGTGATGACTAGTCACAGACATACCATCTGCCCTCCACTACACGTTGATCTAAACCGTCCGGCCTCACAAAAGGCACCCATAAGACGATGTTCCCGGGTCTAGTAGAGCTTCATACAACAACGTGATGGTCAGTCATACCACCAGCCCTTCATTACACATCGCCTTACGCCGTAGTCCGGACTCACGGGAGGCACTCTTAGGACTACGAGCGGTGACACCGACTTGTTTTCGTTTTAGGTTATAGCTTACTCTAGTTTCGTCCAATTCCTCCAGCTTATTGTACCCAGGGTCCTTCTTGCCCAATGCCGAGAGCGCCACCGGCCCATAGTCCGGCAGCACATCTGTCACTACGAACGCGTTGCCCAACTTCAAGCGGGACGATATCCTGCACACCAGTACTAATATTATATAATACATTCTGTCTGAAACTTTTTCGTGGCTAATCTGCGATACTAATAGTGATGATATTTGGTCTAACTGAAGCCTATCGGACTAACATGATCATGATTCATCATTCTCTTGCCCTTATCCCGCTCAACTTACCTAAGTCGCCTTTTACGACACGTCGGTAAGAAATGAGGATGGTCTATTCTACCGCCGGATACCGCACAGCACATAATATATCGGACTAATATATAGGACAAAAATATACCCAGGGAATTACACTTTTCATACGACTTTGAGTGACGGTGGCAGGGGACTGTCGTTCCACGGCCGCTACAGGGCGAATTATTATCCACCCCCTTTAACCCGAGAAAGTATGTCCCTTAAAACGCGCGGGATTTCGAGTGTTGCGACGTACAACACTTTCGTAAGATTTTTGTTTAAAATTGATGATATTTTAAGACAGTCGACGGAAACATAGTCGCGTGTACACTTTGTGAACAATAAAAAAAACTTCAATCAGAATATGGATGACATTTTGCACGATATGTTATATACTGGACTAAACATCAACATTCTCTTGTTCTTATCCCACTCTAAGTGGGGCACACATGTTGTTATATTTAAGGCTTTTTATTTTGACCGGCCGCCCATCTAACGTCGACTTACCTTGGTCGCTCTTTACGATACCTCGATAAGAAATGAGAGTGGTTTATTCTACTTAGACGGATACTACGCGGCTATAAACTCGACTAACATACAGATAAAATAAAGTTTTTCTTTCGGGAACAGGAAAGAACCTTTTAGTACACACAGGAGAATATTTTAAGGTTGATTTCCACGCTGAAAAAAGTCGCGGTTACCACTAAGTAATTTGTAACTAAAAGTCTCACTCGTTCAAGTAATTGCTTATCTTGCCCCCACTCTTTTGGTTCACCTCTTCGGCTGCAGAGGTCAGTTCCAGTTTATCCCCGTTCTGGTACACGCCGAGTACTAGACCGCTCTGCAATTATGATATAAGCTGAAGTTACACGAGAGTTCAGTAAAGGAAGGTATTAAAATAGACAATGTACTCTAGATTCAGCATAACATCAATTTTATTTCATCACGAATTAGCAGAATAACAATTCATTTGTACTTCAGAATTTAGTAAAAGAATACCTTATTCTCATCCTCCGGCCCTTATCCCACTATAAGTGGGGTCGGCAAAACATTTTGCAAACATGTTGTCGCATGATTTGGCTGCGTATTTTACGTCAACTTTAGTCGTATTTTACGACACCTCGGTAAAAAATGAGGGCGGCCTATTCTACTCAGCCGGATACCACACGGTGAGTCGGCTTACCTTAGTCGCCTTTTACGACACCTCGCTAAGAAATGAGAAGGTGGTACTATTCAATTCAGCCGGATACCACACGGTGTAAAATAATACCTTATTCTTTTAATACATTTTATAAAACAAAGCCTGCGTTTATCAGTTCACGATAAACTTAAATACTGCTGAACGTAATTTCATGCGGTGTTCTGGCTTGGTTTCTGTTAAGATTTTTAGTAAATTAATTGAAATATTAAGATATTTTTTTTTAAGATAATTGTCTATGAATCGGAAATAGTTGAATTAACTTTGAGCTTTCATTCAAAACAGCTTGACCTCAGAGGACAGCCCAAGCCAATTATATAAGTCTACAGAAAAGTCGACGAAGGCAGTTATTTATCTTTTAGGGAATTACTCTAACCCTTTTAACTTCTGACGAAATTTTCATTAATTTCATTTTTTCTGAATGCAGTAAAGAATATTTTGGATTTTGAATTTGAATATCTTAGCAGTTATCGTAAAATTGAACACAACACAAATAAACTTTAGCGCGGTTGATGCTAGCTAACCCGCACCGCGCCCCTACCGCCGCATTGATATTGTGCTAGTGAATGTGTGTAATACTAGTTTTTCTATAAAACCTATAGGAAATACTTTTAACACAACCTTTGAATCGCTATTAATAAAATAATAAAACTATATTACATTGGTCCCTTCCTTAATATCTTGAGCATTTTGCTTCTCCCCTGGACCTTGTTTTTGAATACATCCACTATCCACAACTCCGCTACAATATCTTACAATAATTCTACCAGAATTTATTTTGCATCTGTATAAATTCACACTCGAAAATAATTTTGCAAATTCCATTATAAAAATTATATGCCATAAAATGTGTACAAAACAAAAAGAAGCCCACTAGATTAATTAAATTAAATAGCTATTTAAATATAGAATTGAAGATACTAACAACTATTTCGAATTTTGTGACATATTTTTAAATAAACATTTTCATAAGAAGCCATGGTATTCAATTTTATTATTATTATAACAAATATAAATACATAAAACTCTTTGTACAACAAAACAATATATCACTACATTAATTACTATTATTTTTTGGATATCTCAAGAGTGATAAGTTATCCTTTGTAGACTATTTGTTAAACAATGTACTTGCTAACACAAATAAATTTAACTAAAACTATTACCAAAAATTCCAAAAGCAGGTCTGAATAAAGTTTAATAAAGAAGAACAAGTTGATTAAAGAACTTTAATCAATGCCTAGTTTAGAATAGCATCTGGACATAATACCTACAAGACTGTATTAGTAGTAAATTTTATCACATATTTAACACTTATGGTTAACAGTAGTTGAATATTCAAAAAAAAGTTGAACATTAAAATAAACGCATAAATACAAATAAAAATTACAAATACACTGTATAATTTTATTTTAATGTACAATTTAATAATATTATAAAAATTTACACTGTATAACATTTAATAAAAAATTCTTAGTCTTTGACTTTATAATTTTTTTTGGCCAATATTAATTTTGAAACTTGTTGTCTTTGGCACATGCCTTATTGTTAACGATATTCTTGTTTGACGAGGCACTTTTGATTCCTTAATGTATTTATTTGAACACATATTTAAATTTAATATTGAATCATCAATAATATCCTCGCTTACTTCATCAATACTATGTAAATAGTAATTAAACAATTTATCTTGTAACACTAATAAACTTCTCGGCTCTAACAGGAATGAGAAAACAGGTTTTAAAACTGCACATTCAGAAGAAATAGGCTCTAAAAACTTTAATACTGTGTGTGATGCTAGAGATATTGTGGTTATAGTGGGATAGAATAGAGAGCCATCTAAATGAGGTAATATTCCTTGGTTTGGGTGATATTCATTAACAAGGACATGGTTTGGTTTGTTCCCATTCATTAAATCCAAAGAATGTATACTGTTTAAGTATTTTTGAAGCCATTTTGGTATCTCTTCAGCTATCATGCCCTTGTTGTGTGGGATCCCTCCCCAGTTTTGTAGTCTCCTGTTAGACAGTTGTGTCCATTTAGGTTTAGGTGCAGCATAGATGTTCGACAGGATGAATTTTTCTTCTTCTTTTGTTATATAATCAGTCACATAATATGCAGTTGGCTCTGTCTGAACAAATAAATTTATTAATTCATTGTTATTGATTAAATGTATTTTAAGTTGGAGTTTAATATAGAACTATAAAACCCAAACATAACTAACAATACAACATTCATAATTCTTATTTCATAAATTGATTCATAGAGAAGTTTGTAAGCCCATCTGTGTCATCAATTCCAAATACACTTGCCAAAACTTGTCATTGTCTTGGCGATTCTTGAACAGCAATATAGATACAAGCTGAACAGTCCGAATGGACAAGGGACATATAGTAGCGCTATAGAGGCAGTTCAAAAATCATCAACCCGCCTACCTGACGTTCTGATAAGATATTGCATTTCAGTCTGAAAATACTTACGTTGGCCACTCTATAGTCTTCCATACATAAAGAATTTTGTAACATTATTGGTTACTGAACAACCGTTTCGTTCTTGTTTGTCGTATATTTAAATATACATATAATTGTAACTTCTATTCTAGTCTTGGACTATTATTATTTAGTTATTTTATTTATTTTTCGTAATTTTATTTACCTAACTAAAATAATCAAAATATTGTTCACACGGACAAATGTCAATAACTTGATTTGGCAATTATTGACGTTAAATGTTGGTGTAACCATTTCATATTACTTATTTTCATATTAATATACTTTCTTTTTAGGAAAAGAAATGTTAATTTTTATATTTTTAGGGGTGATTTTATATTGATGAATTTTTATATAAATCATCAAATCAATAGATGTTGGATATATGTATAAGAGGATTAACAACCTTCATTATTTTAAAAGTGATAGATATCCTCGAGTGGTTGAGCTCAACACGGTATATTTGTATATTTTAGGAAGTTTTGTTTCTAAGATTATTGCAGTGAAGCCCTCAAATATTTGATATGTTTAATAATAGTTATAATCTCATATCAATATACAATACTATCTTTTTTACATATTTAAAAAAATAAAACATTGTATATAGCAACATATAAAACGTTTAATTGTTACATTACAAAAAATACTACTAGACATTTAAAATAGTATCTTCATAAACATAATAAATGGTTTTTATTAACAATATCTCTTTATTTTAAGGACTTTATGAAGATGGTCAGTCAGATTATTTATATGATAATATTAATATAATCACATAATATCGTAGTAATGACATATGTTTCAATTAACTGGAATGCAGTATCAAAATATGTACAGCTAGCTTTGTGACAGAAGTGGACAGGCGATAAAATGTTATTTGTTAATATTTTTATGTAAATATCCTTTAAATGGGTGAATGTAGAATGTGAATAATATGGGTGGCTGTATTGGTATAACTAGAAGTAGAAGTGGGCCCATCGAGGATTCATCGGGTACTGTGTCACGGCCTAATTCAGGTAGGTAATTTCGGTCTGTCACCGTGGGGACGTGCGTACAGGATTTAGATAGCGGTCTTTGTTACAGGTGGTCTCCGGAAGAACCAGTCGCTTTGTCACGAGACGATAAGGTGGAAGTCGGACGTGCCTTTGACGGAGGGTCAGTTGAGGAGTAAACGGGATGAGTTCTGGGACACGGCTCCAGCGTTCGACGGCCGGAAGGAGATATGGGACGCGCTGCGAGCTGCGGCGGTGGCGGCCGAGTCCACGGACTTTCAGCTCGCACAAGCCATTCTCGATGGCGCCAGTGTATCAGTGCCCAATGGCTATCTCACAGAGTGTTATGATGAATGGGGGACCAGATATCAGGTAAATTTGTCTTCTTTTGAATTTCCCAGACTAATATTCGTCCTAATTGTAAATAATTGTTTCCTGACTGATAAATTGAAGCCTATGAATATAGTAACAGATTCAAGTCAAAAATAAAAACTACCTCCAAATATAAATGGTTAAAATCCAGTCATATCAAACAAAATAAAAATTCTAGTTTTAAAATTAGCTGAATCAATTCTTAACTGCACTTACAGTTAAGAGACTATAACTACACAAAAAAAGTGTTCCAGTTATATATAAATGATATAAATAAAAGTTTGTGTCCTTATAATATAATAAAAAAGTAGAATGCATTTTTAGAAATATGTACCTTGTGTCATAAAAATTTAATAAGTATGAATGAAAATGAATTTATTATGTTAAAAATATGAAAATAATGTTCAGAAAGTGACTAAATGGAAATGGCTGTTTGATTTTGAAGTAAACTAGATTCAAATTTTAAGTTTTATTGTAATTGAATTGTATATTGATATATTTTTAATAAAGCACAGGCACTGCTTTTTGATAGTGGCTATTCATTATCCTAATGCCCTTATCCCACTCTAAGTGGGATTGGATCAACATATTATAAACATGTTGTCACATGATTTGACTACATACTTTACAACCTCCCTGACATCAACTTACCTTAGTCATATTTTACGCTACCTCGGTAAGAAAGAGTGTGTTCTATTCTACTCAACCGGATACCACACGGCTGCATCATTTGATGATAGATCCATTTTGTGCAAATAGGTTTAAAAAAAAAAGTTACCCTCAGTCTGTGATAATTAGCTCATATGCTAAAGCTTTGTCAGTGATAGTCATAAGAATGTGATAGCTGTGTGGTATCCGGCTGAGGAGAATAGTACCACCCTCATTTCTTACCGAGGTGTCGTAAAAGGCGACTAAGGTAAGTTCACCCACCGTGTGGTATCCGGTTTAGTAGAATAGACCACCCTCTTTCTTACCGAGATGTCGTAAAATACGACTAAGGTAAGTTGACGTCAGGCAGGCGGCCGGTCGATAAAACACAGCCAAAACATGTGACATGTTTATAACATGTTGTGCCGACCCCACTTAGAGTGGAATAAAGGCAGGAGGATGATGAGTCATAAAAATGTGAGGTTGGCAATTGATTAAAAAAAAAGAAAAATAAATATCCTCTGCCTTACATCTCACCTCCTGATATTGTTCTGAATAATACCACCTTCAAATCAAAACCAATAATAATATTGATTAAGTTTGTTTTTCTTTCACTACTTAAAAAGTGATTCATTGATGAGTAATTAATGTAGAGATAGTTGAACAACAGGATGGTGACGTCTACTTTTTATCAATATTGAAGTCCAAGTGAATGAAGTCATTAGCAAAAGCTAGTGTACCGTACATAAAAGATACCTAAATTTGGAAAAATGTATTACTGATTAGTGTAATTGGGAAGTACGCACAATCTCAAAAGTACAGCTGAATTCTTTGATAAAAACTTATCCAGTGATTAATATATAGTTTAAGCTGATACCGGTTTGTTTCGAAATATGTATGCATTTTTTTTATAAGGTAATATTTTAAATAAGCCCATATGACCTACATTGAAGCGCCTTTCACTTTAAATGATTTAAAAATGACAAGGCTTTAGTTTAAACGTTGATAATTGCTGTCTGTTTTTATTTAAAAAAATTAAATTAATAATCGCAACTAATTAATTATTAATTAACATCAACTCAATACTTTTCTGTAAAGTAAAACATTGCAAAGAAATCTGCATATCCATGTGGAATTTCTAATTTTGATTATAATTAATCGTTTATTATGAGTAAGCTGTCATGCCTTTGATAAGCATTGTGGTTCTGAAACACAATCCTTCGTTCTTCAGCCGCTGGTCAAAGGCATGCAGAGAGTTGAGCATAAAAGCTGGCGTTGTAGTGGCCTATGGGTGTCTCTTTTAAAGCTGGACTATAGCTTACAAGCCATAAACGAACAATGCAATTCTATAAACTGATATTATTATCAATTTTGATGTATTCATGGGTAATACTAGACTAAGCCATAGTGATGTGACTAGATTTAGGTAGTATAGACCTGAGAATATTATTTTGCTATAATCCGCGCTAAAAGGAAATATATGTAATGCTAAATGTAGAGTGTACTATTCGTTCTCATACCTGATACATGCAGAATTTGTAAGAACTCCTGCACTACCCGACACCGATTACACAACAATACATAAGCACTGCACACATTCACCACCACAATCTCAAAAATTGTTTCGCCCCGTCACCGAAGCATCGTCAGGAGATAGACTCCAAAATCTTCTGTACCGTCGAAGGTCTTCGTTAAGCTGTATACGAATACGGCTGAGGATCATGTTTGAAGACGATATCCTCAAACTTTTTGACTGACTCTTGCTGGAAAATTACTTCTTCTCAGAAGAAGGCTATCGCAGCTAACAGCATATCGCCCTATCCTAAAGTTACATGTCCCATGTATAAGCATAGGAAATGTGACTTTATTCTATGGGTTTTTCGATTATCAGTGGTATGTGAGGGATTTTTGTGCCACTGACGAGAAACGCTCAACCAGTGGCCAAACTCGTCATAAGTCAGGGGTGACGGCTTCCGCTAATAGTTACTTCCATCGCGGTCCCGCCTGTGCTCTGGGGATGGGATAACCATTGGTGGGATTTAATTCTTGGGATAGAGCGACACATATGTGATGGGCAGGTGCCGATCTACTGCCTGTCGGCGCCCATCAACATGGTGAAGGAGGCGAGCGGGCGCGACTCGCCGGCCGAGTGCTCGGAGCCCGTGGAGGGCGGCGCGGCGCTGGCGCTGCGGCTGCGGCTGTCCACGGGCGGGCCCGACCTGGACCTGCCCGTGTGCGCCAAGAACACCATCGCGCACTGCAAGGCCAAGTTACATGTGAGTGCCATTGATTTAAGTAAACTTGTAGTGCTTTGGAATCGTCAACTCTACTGCTGGTTCCGGAAGCTGTTCCTACCGAGAAGAACCAGCAAGAAACTCGGCGGTTGCACTTTTAAATTTTTAAAATTCTTATTACTAGTTATTAGGGTTTTGTTGTTTTCATTATTATATTAGGGTCAAAGAGTAGCTATATTCACACATTCTTATCATCTAAGTAATCCTCAACAGTATAGTAGGCTTTCTGTATCAGCCTCTCTATAACACTTTTTAAACTACCGTAATAGCAAAGCTAACATTGATAGCGGAATTTTATTATAGAACCTTATGCCCAAACCCACAAACGACTAACGTACTTAGCAAGGCGCAAACCAGGAGCCGCAAGCTTATGTCGGTTCCTACTTTGTCTATTATATCCATTGAAAGTGATCGATATCCACCCTTGGAGATTGAAGTCGGTTTTCCAGACGTCAACATAAACGAAAACTCTGTTAACGAAGTCAAAAAATAAACGCGTATTAATTAATTAATATGTGAAACTTTTAAGTTACTGTACGTGTTCCAACTTCATATAAGAATGACTTATTACTTGCGAGCAAATCATACTAATTACAAAATACATTTGTATGCGCGCTGACACGTTGAGTCGGTTTGGTTGCTTGCGAGTTTAATAGGATGTTTCATCACTACATAGTAAAAAACAAAGTTTCTTTCTCTGTCTGTCCCTATGTTCCTATATCCCTATGTATGCTTAAATCTTTAAAACTACGCAACAGATTTGAATGCGTTTTTTTTTAATAGATAGAGTGATTAAAGAGGAAGGTTTATATGTATAATATACCATGAAGATTTCCTGCTAAAGGGCGAAGCGCGACCTCCGACGTGCTATGTATAGGCAATGTACAGGCTGCAATCGCTGTGCCCCTGCATTTTAAATCTGTAATATCTTCGAAAATGTTCATTTAAATTGCATGCTGTAAACGGCCATATTGATCTATATTAAATCAACAATGTATTTAAGGTACTTAGTTGGATAAGAATTAATGATGTATTGTTTAAAATTGCTTCGAAAATAAGGCATTATTTTTCGTAAAAAAAATAAGAAAAAAATGCTATTGTAGGTTATCCATAAGAGATAGACACATACCATCGCGGAGTTTTCTGTAGACCGTTTAAAGGTGTACAAATACTAAGTACATTATTTTGATAATCTCGTAGGGTTCAGCCTGCGTTTGCAATGTAAGCTGAAAAATTGTAATTATTTACGACATCACATTAGAAACCTAAAAAATTACAGTATTTCTCTAGTCCATATTGAATGCTATTATACATATAAACCTTCCTCTTTAATAACTCTATCTATTAAAAAAACCGCATCAAAATTTGTTGCGTAGTTTAAAGATTTAAGCATACATAGGGGACATACAGGGACATGGAGACAGACACAGATAGCGACTTTGTTTTATACTATGTAGTGATGTACAAAAATTTAATTACTTAAAATGTACTGTGAAGCAAATGTAAGAATACCGTATTTCCTTAAACTTCTCTCGCAGGGAATCACGCGGACTTAAATTGTAAACGTATGGCTCTTTTTTGTTAAACAAAAATTTTTCGCATTTACTCCATAGCAATATTCCATAAGACACAATGCTAAGGAAGTAAGCAAAATCATCTTTGTATTTACCGTCGGTAGGCTCAAGAGAACATATCGCCGTGGAGGCAGCGTTGGTTCTACGGCGGCAAGCTGCTGGGCGACAAGCTGCAAGTGGAGGAGGCTCGCATCACGCCAGGCTATGTGGTGCAGGTCATCGTGGCAGATGCCGATCGCCAGCCTCGCCCGCCCAGCTAGTCGGGCCGCAGGTGAGAACCGCCCCAACCGTTATTTAATATACAGAGTGGTACCGACGAAACGACATTAAATAACTTTATTTATTTATTAAATACACCAACGATATATTATACATACATTAACAATAAATTCTTATATTAATTCAAGTTCCAATATAATTATCATTTACAGGCATATTCAGCATTTTCTTTTGTTAGTTCTTTCTGAAAAAATATATATGTCAAAAACTTCACTGCTCACTTGGAAGTTTTACATTACTTTGGTATAATTCAATGTATTTAAATATAGAATTTTAGAAAAATATATATTCTAACAAACTAAATACGTTTAAATTGCGAAACACGCTCATTCATTAGGGTTCACTCACCTTGTAGTGCGCGCGTACGGCGCTCGGTGTAGATATGACGATCGCCGCGAAATACAAAGGTCGCGGTGCGGTGACTGCAAGGCCAAGGCCAAGGCCATTTTTACATTTTTGATACAGAGGAGTATAATATTGTTTATAGGGTTTATTTTTGTATGGCATGCTGCCATCGGTCATTGATCCATATACATCATGAAGTTTAATTTCAAAATGAAAAATAATATCCTGTGGCTAAAGTACTTCATTCAATTAACTGAATTTTTTTATGTAGGCTGCTAAGGTGCGTAGCTATCTAGGATTAAAATTAATGTCGCTTCGTCGGTACCACTCTGTATAGGTGAACCAAAGATTGTAGAGCTGGTGCTCTATGCCCGGAACGACGGCTAATTATGATTATTAGGTGCCATAGACAACTTTTATATTTTTACACGCAAGTGAAGGTAGTTTTTAAACAGTATGATAAATTAAATTTTTGTAATGAATTCGTAGCAGTTTCATTATTAATAGCAACATTTAATTAACCCTGTTGTAAGCGTCGTTATCACCATCATTTTTCTGCGCTTATCCCACTTTATATACATACATATTATAAGCATGTTGTAACATGATTTGGTTTCGTATTGTATCACCGGACGCCTGCCTGACGTCTTATATCCCATTCTAAATAGGGTCGGGACATGTTATAAACACGTTGTTACATGTTTGGCTACGTGTTTTACGTCGGGCCGCCTGCCGTGGTCTATTCAACTCAGCCGGATACGGCTCAAAAAACGGGTCTACTTACGAGTACCTTAGTCGCCTTTTACGACACCTCGGTAAGAAATGAGCATGGTGTATTCTACTCAACCGAATAACAAACTGCGGCTCAACTTACTTCAGTCGCCTATTACGACACCTCGGTAAAAAATGAGTGTGGTCTATTCTACTCAGCTGGATACCACACGGCGGTAATTCTATAATAAGCAACAACATATTTTTTTTATTTAATACTATTTATTATTTATACTATTACAAGGTGTGGTAGCCCAGCGGTAACACCGTGCGACTCTTTTGAGAAGGTCACGGGTTCGAACCCGGGCAGACATCAATGAGTTTTTCTGTTAAAACTTATGTGTCTAATTGATAATTACAATTTATCACACGCTTTTCGGTGAAGGAAAACATCGTTAGGAAACCTGCATATCTCTAAAGTTCTGGAGTTATGTGTAACCTACCAATCCGCATTGGAGCAGCGTGGTAGGTCTTAGCTCCAATCCTCCAAAAAACGAAGAGAAGAGGCCTATTCTCAGCAGTAGGATAGTAACAGGCCGCTACTTACTATTTATTGAGAAAAGAAACTTCACTTTATTATTAACTTAAGCTATTTATTTTACCAACTTTCCCACAAATATTTCGTTGATTTCCAGACAAATCAAATCACAAAGATATATAGCGGCAATGGCCGTTCAGAAGCGGCCCCATCCGAGACTGGCTCCAAACATATTCTAAACACTGTATCATACTCGTAGATTACGATTTATTCGTGTAACCACTAATATAAGTTAAATTTTAGTCATAATTATATTTTATTTATAACAATGGTTCAAATCGCTAGATGTTTTAATAAATACCTCATCTAACCATAGAGTTGTAGAGTAGGGGTGTCAGCCTAAAATGCGTTTATCGAAAAAAAAAGAAACCAAATAGAGCTACTTGTCTCTGTCTTATTTGTCGCATACTCGATTCCAGGCCGTTAATAAAACTAATAAAAAAAATATTGTAGCGTGCGTAGTGAGCAATTTATTTATTTATTTATTTGGACAGCCAGTTGTTGTTACATATAAAACTTACATATAATAAAAATAAAAACAACAAAAAATATTTAACATACATATGAAGGCGTCACAACATGCACCAAAAGATTATTAAACAATGAACATTAAAAAAAATATTTTTTACATAAAATCTTAAGCATGTGATATTAATATTATAGGTAGAAAAAAACAATAATATTTACTGTGAACGAAACAAGTAACCAAAAAATTAAATTAAATTAAATTCTAAGAAAATATCGATTGCATTTAGTTAATCGCCTCTTAACAATCTTACTGTCTTTTTTTTTTTTTTTTTGTAAAGTGTCAATCGACTTTTTACTGAAATGCAATTTATATATATATTTTTTATTAGTTTTTGCTTTTTCATAAAAAAGCATGAACACTTTGAAGTAAGCAATTTTTTAATTTAAGCTATCGTGAGTGGTATTCATAATTAATGTATAGAAACCGGCTATACTTACGTGTTATTTTATCGGATGAGCCCGATTAGTTTAACGACTAGTTAACTAGTCGGGCTCATCCGATAAAATAACACGTGAGTATAGCCGGTTTCTATACATTAACTTTGAAGGTACGCTAAAAAATGATCACGTTTTTAAATTAAAAATGCGCCATGAACATTTCTCTTCGCCTGTGTTAGACAAAGATAAATATGGATCTTACATCTTCTCTCTCTTATTATTTATTGGACACCCACAGACAAAAAGTTATGGCAATTGGCACCTAACAAATTCAAATTCAAAATAAACTTGTAAACAAGTGCTTTTGAATGGTCAACTTTACTGCTGGTTCGGAAAGCTGTTCCTACCGAAAAGAGCCAGCAAGAAACTCGGCGGTTGCTCTTTTTACCATAATACTTATAACTAGTAACATTTAGTTATTACTGTCTTGTACAGGGTCGAAGAGTAGCTTTTCACACATTCTTATCATCTAAGTAATCCTTGATAGTATAGTAGGCTTTCTGTATAAGCCTTTTATTAATAGTGTTTTTAAACTGCTGTAATGGCTAAAAATTGATTGCGGAATTTTATTGTAGAAACTTACACCCAAACCCACAAACGACTTACGTACTTTTGCAACAAAGCAGGAGCCGCAGGCGTATGTCGGTTCCTACTTTGTCTATTATATACATAGCTAATCTTTTTTATAATTCTTTATATTCTTATGCACATGAATTAAATTACTTAAAATATACTGTGAAGCCAATGTAAGAATACCAGACACGTAAATATACCATACAGCTATTAAAATTATAGTAAGGGAACCCATAGACAGGTTTGTAAGTATTGCCACAATAAATAATGATGTGGAAGAAAAAAATAATGATTCGAATACTTATTTTTGTCTAATCACACAAAAAAGAGAAACACATTTATACACTGATAGATATTTTCGGCTGGCTTCCCTACTCTATGATAAAACAGATAATTAATAGATATTTAAAATTTTGACGTTGACGTGTCATAGACAAAATTATTATACACTTACTACTTTATGACAATTCAAAGGTTTATATTACAAACGTTGTTTGTGGTATTTTAAGTTATATATGATTTACATATATGACAATAACAAAGTAATTTTTCAACTTACTATTTTTCAATTACATTTAGTTTACACAATAAGATTTATTTATAGAAAGTACTTTTATTATTTGAGTAAAAAGTCTTTGTATAGTTTTTTTTTTAACTTTAATGTCCATATCTATCCGCCTATTATGTATATAATATCTTCAAACATTTGTGAGATGAAGCAATCTATATAAATATGTAAACAGATGTGCCTGTAGCTTCATCAAATAGCTAGCTGAAATCAGTGTATTTATTTGAAAATTTAAAAAGTTATTGTGAGTAACCATAAGAGATAGAGACATGATGTCACGGACTTTTTTGTAGATTTTTTGTAGATCTACAATTCTCTATTACATTACTGTAGAGCAGGGCTTCTTAAACTTTTTTATATAGCGACCCCCTTCAAGCTTAGGAAATTTTAAACGACCCCCTCCTCCATATAATGAAATATATATTAACCGTAGATGTAGATGTAATATCGGGACTATTTTACAATGTAAATAACAGCTTTGCATTGCCACTTTTTTCAAAAAATAGTTATAATAAAACTACAATAGTATTTTGTATGATTTTTATTTGTATTTATATTTGTACGTAGTGTGTATACTAATTTTAAAATTTTATTTATAATTGTTGTAAACTAACCAATCATAAATTTAATAAAATCTATTTAATTAAATTTAATGAAAAGGGGGTAATGAAGGAACTTAGGAGGAGAAATGTCAATAAATCTTTGTTAGATAAGTTCTTTAAAAGGACAGCTGCGGCCATGCAGTTGTATCAATAATGATTGAAAAGTATCAGATCTTTGCGACGCCTTTTGCTTTTAGTAATCCCACAGTTTAAGAAGCTCTGCTGTAGAGTATCTCCCAGCAGGCGAGAGTTTTACAACTGCGTGACCTCTTCAACTAATTTACATAAAACTAATAATACTATACTATTAACTGGGAAGAATTGCATTACCTTTTAGTAAAAACCGTACAAAATTCAGTAGATTTTGAGAAAATCGATCACATACAGACGGACATCTTTTGGGGGACTTTGTTTTATACGAGTATAGATAAATAGATATAGATATCTTTGGTATATCAGTGAATTATAACAAATATATGATCAGGAAGTGCAAATTACTTAGATTAATTATGGAATGAACTTATAGGAAATCCCTCTTTAATGAGGTCAGATAAAAGTCCTTCATTGTACTTCATAACAAAAAGTATATTCACGAGCGTGCCATAGACTAGCATTTTCATAGAGCTGAGGAAAAAATCTTTATCAAAAAGCTTAATTAATTCAAGATTTAATATACTCAATTAAATAGTCTCGAGTTATAAAAATTTAAAGTATATTCCTTAAATTTATACTTTCAAAAATGTAATTTTTTCTACAAGTATGGAGTGTCTAAAAAATTATGTAATAATGTAAAGAAATAGACTAATTTCGACTTTTTTCTACTTATGTGTTACTTATAATAATATATAGTATTATATATAGTATTTTACTAGCAATCAAGAATTATCAAGTTTCTGTCAGTATACAAAAAGGTACTACCATACGACATTAATATTAATTCCAAACACACCTTAGCAGCCTACATAATAATATTAGTTAATTTATTGAAGTAATTTAGCCACAGGAAATATTATATGTTTTGAATAAAATATACATCATATAGAAGGGTGAATGACCGTACCCTATTTCATACCATTTCGTATGTAATGCATTGACCAACAGACTACGTACAAGTGCAAAGGAGGCAAAACTATAATGTTATTGTTTTCTTCCCACTTTTGAACAAGCGCCAGGTCAACCATTACTAAAAAAGCTAGATCTCGTTTAAATCTTATTTATTTTGTTTAAACTACATTTTTTTTAAACGATATTTATGAATGAATTATGCTAAAATCTTATACATATAAGTGACCAGTGGATTTATTTAATGCCGTATAGTTAATACCATTTCGTATACTGAAGATACAATAAATAACCAATTAGGATTCAAAAAAATCACATGAAGTAAGAAATGATTGTGTATTATTTTTATTGTGTAATATATTGCGATATAATAAAATGTTTTATCCTTAAAACTATTTATAACAAGACTATATTTATGTAATCTATATATATAAAAGAAAGTTGGTCTCAGTTACACTATTTATAACTCAAGAACAGGTGAACAAATTCGGCTGAAAATTGGTGGAAAGGTTGCTTAGAACCAGGAGACGGACATAGGATACCTTTTATCCCGTTCGACCGCATTTATTTTATCCCGTCAAGTCACTATAAAACGTGGTATAACAAAAACGACTATGGCATGGAAAAACAAAACATAAATGACAGCTAAACGTAATTTAGTCTTTGGATAAGTATGGTAAAAATATGACAATTATCAAAATAGTAGTAGCTATAAACGTTACTACATAGTATAAAACAAAGTCACTTTCTCTGTCTGTCCTTATATCTCTATGTTTGCTTAAATCTTTAAAACTACGCAAAAGATTTTGATGCGGTTTTTTTTAAGTATATAGAGTGATTGAAGAGGAAGGTTTATATGCATAATAAAATTCAATATGGAGTAGCGAAATACTGTGATTATCACTGAGTGACATAGGCTATATGCTTTATACCCGTGCGAATCTGGGGCGGGACTCCTAGTACTGTATAAAATATATTTCATATTGTTTATATATGTAAAATATTAATTAAGTTTGTATCTTCACACTAATCCTATATCATTATCCACATTCTTTACTCGTTTTAAGAGATTGTGTTATCTTGGTCTGTTAAATTATGGTACAAAAATTAATTAGGTTAAATATCAACGGTTCTATATACATTTTATTAAAGAAGCATATTCTTAAATCTGCTGTAAATAACTTTAAGTATATTTTATTCTTAGACCAATGTCTAGCGATTTAATCCATTGTTTTCAAAAGGTACACAAATTACAACTGCTATTAAAAAGGCCTTTTGTTATACTGTTATATCTCTCGATTAGTATTAAAGTGACCGAATTCTAAATAGTGGCAAATTAGCTAGCGTAGCATACTTTCACAAAACTTGTGTGTTAAAGAGATATATAGCTTGAAAGAGAAAGAAAACACTAACTTTTTTAATAGTTCGTAGTATGATGTCATATATGAAATTGAAATAAGGATTTAAAATCAAATTAAAAAGAATCTTTATTCAAATAAGCTCTTTCGAGCACTTTTGAATCGTCAAGGATCAATATATAATGAATCTACAACTGGTACGGAATGTTGCTCTTACCGAGATGAACCAGAAAGAAACTCTGCGGTCAATCTTTTAAATATTTCCAAATTTACATTATTAAACCGCAGTCTTGTACTATGCTGAAAGGATTTTCAAATCCAAGCAAATAATCTTCAATTTTGCAATATTCTTTACGTAAGCATATCTCTTATATTCAATTTAAACCTTTCATATTACAATGTATCTCAATTAAGCCCAATTTTGAATTCAGTCAGTTCAATATTAGGACGATATGTCCCCAAATATCGAACCAAAATGCGAACCAAGTGATATGTTGACGACACTGATGGTAAAACGATGGACCTAACGCTTTGTACCTAGTGCTAAGGTGCCGATCTGTAAATATAGCAAATGCTCGTCTTAAGATTATATAAATGTAAAGTTTATTGCTGTACTTTATTTATCGTTGACATTTCATATTATAGCTGTGATTTTGCACCATTTTAGATTTGATTTAAATTTGAAGTTACAATAAAATTATTTTGCTGTAATCCGCGTTTGTTAAGAGATTGTAATGCTAAGTGTATGAAGCAGGCAATATTCACATACCTTATACAGTAGAAGCTCTTTATTCGCTCTTCCTTCATTCGTGTTTTCACTATTCGCTAACGAAAAAATTGCGACTCAAGTCCTATATTCGCTGTCTAATATTTCTTTATTCGCTGATGGAATCAGTACATCGTTAGATACATATGTACCTAAATAAAAGAATTCGGTATCCTTTGTCAACGCCTCGTCAAGTGGACTAATAAAAAGAAAAATAAAATAGATCTTATTAGAACTACGCCTAGATTGCGTTTTCAAAATCTATCGGCGTTGTTTTTTTCGTTTGGCGGTTCTCTTGAGGTAAGCCGCCTCCGCCGCGGTTAGTGTTGTTGTAAACAAACAGAATATTTAGATAAAAAAAGTTATTACTCAAAACATTACTAATTACTAAATTTTTTAAACCATTGCCTAAATGTGTAGACCATATGTAATTTATCAAAGTGTAAAGTCAATTTTTTTATTTTAAACTGATTTTTACGATTTTGTTTTTTTTTTGTCGTTAGGAACCTATAACCCTATATAAATTACCATTCCATATTCACGGTTACTGCATTCGCGGCATATTTACGGAACGTGTACCCCGCGAATAAAGAGCTTCTATTGTTCATGTAGGACAAGTCACCACACGTATCACAAAACGCCGATCTTAGAAATTGTGATTGTTACGCCCTTGTATCTTATTGCTTGTCATTCGCCAGTTGGATATGTTGCCAGCGGTCGTTAACACGTTGAACGCCACATTAAAAATCATGATTAGGCTAGTGAGCCGCGGCAGACACCATGTGCCCGCCGGTATGTCGGGTCCAAGGCGCCGCGTCGGACACCGTGTGTCCGCGTAACTTCGACCACTTCAGAAGCCTCTAGACGGCCGACGGACAGCGTTTCTACTATTTTTACGTAGGCAGGTGACCCGCGCGGCTCCACAGTATAGCCTGGCCGTTTGGCACAAAGAAATTCAAAAAGACTTAGAAATTATGGTCTCTTCACCAAGTTGTTGCCAAATGTGTCGTAGGTAAACAAAAAAGGGTCTAATGTAAGTAAATATAAAATGCTCCCTATTTATTAAAATACGTTTGTACTAACACCGTAACTGAAAAATATATAGTCATAATATTTTCATATATTTGTTTCTTAAAAATTGCCAGTTTTTAACAATATTATAAAGAATGATGGTAGTATCACAAAATGTAAACGTCTATGCCATGAGAACAGATGTAGACCTGTTTCATTTTGTTCACAACAAATATCTTTAAGATATATAGACATTCTGAAAATAAAGAGATCAAAAGTATTAAAATCACAAAATCACAATCACAATAGTTCTAAGAATGTAATTTAAAAAAACAGCTACGGCATAAAACAGGTTTTTCAGGACAAACGTTACAGAATGTGTTTTCTTTTCTCGTCTTGTTCCGTGCTTCTTGGCGACCTATGTTTTTGACATTCGTCTTGTAACATTCCCCACAGTTTCGTCTAGTTTTTCTAGACGGGCCGTAAAATTTTGCCAAAACGTGTTTCTGTCTTTACCGGCGCGGGCGACGTAAGGTGGGGGGCCCGACAGCGTGACCCGCGCGGCGCCCGCGTAAGCAAAGACGTGTTTACACTATAGTGGGCCGCGACGGACACTGGTGTCTGCTATTCGCTATCTCAAAAATAATTCATATATTACAGTTTTTGTAAGTTGCCTATCATTTAAAAAGTTATTTCATTACAGTATTAGCAAAAAAAAACTTCAATATTTTTTGGAACAATTTCGATTTTTAAGGAGGCCCCTGAGGAAAGTATGCTGTTGGACACATGGTGTCCGTCATGGCGTTCAACGTGTTAAAGTCTCATCTAGGTCGTGCTTAATAACCTTGAATGTGATAATTATCACTGAACTTAGCAGCCGCGTTGGCAGCGTAGATAATTCATTGTATTTGTTTGGTTTGGTTTAGTTTGCCGGCAGCGTCTCTTTAGGCAATTTTTTGATAATAATTAGGTATGTTCTTAGGACATTATTAATCTAAAATGGTGGAAAAGACTTCAAATGTGTAAAAAGCATGTTACTTGTATTATTTCACTTAGGTTATATCTAAAGAGTTAATTAACTATCAAATAAAACTAGACTGTGTATGTATGTTTTACTTATGTACAAAATGCTTAGCACATCGTGTTCTATATATTATATATTTTAAACAGAATGTTAAATTTATTATAAATTCTTGTAAAAATGCCCCAAATATAATAATAATGTTTATTTTTTTATATCAATACCAGTGTGTCAAATAATATTAATATAATACTGAGGTAACACGTTGGAGTTGTTAAATATAATTTATTTCACTGCCATGTTTATAATTTGTCACGATGTCAGAACCTCGTGGTATTACGTAATCGGCGATTACAAACGATTACACGAATCGTGTAGAGGACATACTCAGCTGCACTCGCCAGTAATCGTCTGAGATCGCCCACAACCCAAATGTTTATAACTTGTCACGATGCCAGACCCTCATGGTTCTTTATAATCGGCGATTACAAACGATTAAAGAGTGATCGTTTAGAGGAAATACTTAGCTGTACTCGCCAATGATTGTTTGAGATCGCCTACAATTCGAGAATTTTCGGTTTTTCGGACACTCATCAAAGGAAATCGCTGCGTGATATGTATGATCGTATGCTAATACAGACGATGATGTGCGTCGTATTAGCGTGGCGCTAGAACCGCGGTCACTAGATGTCGCTGTTGTCATACAAATTGCGTTACGCTAACGCGATCGAGTAGTTCAAAAAACTCGCACTGAGAACACTGTCGCGTCTCGCATCAGACTTACTGCGACTATGTTGTATTTTGAGTTTTTAACTATGTTACTCGCTGCGACTAAGTCGCATGTCGCAACGAGCGCTCGGTAAGTAGGTAAGTTGCGTGTCGCAGTGGATTCACTGCGAATCACATGTCGCAAAAGGACCAGTATGCTCGGAATTCGTCGCATATCAAAGCGGTCTTGTGATGGAATCCGTCGCGTATCAAAGCGGTCTTGTGCTGGTATCCGTCGCGTATCAAAGCGGTCTTGTGATGGAATACATCGCGTATCAGCGGTCTCGTGATGGAATTCATCGCGTATCAGCGGTCTTGTGATGGAATCCGTCGCGTATCAAAGCGGTCTTGTGATGGAATTCGTCGCGTATCAAAGCGGTCTTGTGATGGAATTCGTCGCGTATCAAAGCGGTCTTGTGCTGGTATCCGTCGCGTATCAAAGCGGTCTTGTGATGGAATACATCGCGTATCAGCGGTCTCGTGATGGAATTCATCGCGTATCAGCGGTCTTGTGATGGAATCCGTCGCGTATCAAAGCGGTCTTGTGATGGAATTCGTCGCGTATCAAAGCGGTCTTGTGATGGAATTCGTCGCGTATCAAAGCGGTCTCGTGATGGAATTCATCGCGTATCTGCGGTCTTGTGATGGAATCCGTCGCGTATCAAAGCGGTCTTGTGATGGAATACATCGCGTATCAGCGGTCTCGTGATGGAATTCATCGCGTATCAGCGGTCTTGTGATGGAATCCGTCGCGTATCAAAGCGGTCTTGTGATGGAATTCGTCGCGTATCAAAGCGGTCTCGTGGTGGAATTCATCGCGTATCTGCGGTCTTGTGATGGAATCCGTCGCGTATCAAAGCGGTCTTATGCTGGTATCCGTCGCGTATCAAAGCGGTCTTGTGCTGGTATCCGTCGCGTATCAAAGCGGTCTTGTGATGGAATTCATCGCGTATCTGCGGTCTTGTGATGGAATCCGTCGCGTATCAAAGCGGTCTTGTGATGGAATACATCGCGTATCAGCGGTCTCGTGATGGAATTCATCGCGTATCAGCGGTCTTGTGATGGAATCCGTCGCGTATCAAAGCGGTCTTGTGATGGAATTCGTCGCGTATCAAAGCGGTCTCGTGGTGGAATTCATCGCGTATCTGCGGTCTTGTGATGGAATCCGTCGCGTATCAAAGCGGTCTTGTGCTGGTATCCGTCGCGTATCAAAGCGGTCGTGTGATGGAATACATCGCGTATCAGCGGTCTTGTGATGGAATTTGTCGAGTTTCGCTCTCTGCCTATCTCGTTTTTATTTTCCGATAAATAAAATGGCCGACCAGTATTACTAATAGAGTTTATATTATACAGATCGTTATTATAATTGAATACTATTTGTATAAATTCTAGATTAATGTAAAATTATTTAATTAAGTTAAAAATATTTTGTACTAACTGATTAGGTTACAAATTTTTGTGTTTACAGTAAATTTGGAGGCTTAACTTTATGTATTATTTGAACTTTAACTCCCCGTTTTAATAAAATTGATAAAAGCTAAAGTTAAAGCTTTATAGTTAAGTAGTCTTATTATTATTGACATTTTAATATGAGAAAAAGTTATTTGCTTGGTTGGAGATCAAAAATTATAGTTAAATTGGATAATGACTTAACAGTTTGATATAACGTACAATAAAGTACAAAATGAGGTTTCTAAAATTTAAATGTTTAATCAAAAGGTTTGACTGAGTTTAAAAGTTTACTTAAAGTAATTAGTTATCGAAAGATTTTGAAAGTAGGGGGTGAAATTTATAACCATAAATATAATAGTTACCATAGACAAATTATTGACAATATTCAAGTTCAAACAAAATATATAGTGCCTTCTTTATCGTTTATAAGATTTTTCACGATTGATCGCCCCGTAATCTTAGAAGTTGTCGTAGTGTGTAGTGCCTGCGTGGTGTGTTGGTGGCGGCGTTTTGTGATATGTGTGGTGACTGGTCCTGCATGTATAAGGTATGTGAACATTGCATGCTTCTTACACCTAACATTACATATCCTTATAGACACCGAAACGGCTGGACCGAATTTTGTGAAATTTTCAGACAATTTTTTGAATGACCCAGCTGATAATCCTGAAATTCGGTGGTGATTGGCGCATTATTATGAACTGTTATTAATATATTTCTAATATTTAAAATGAGTTAATCTTGTATACACAATATATATTTTCCGAAACGGCTCCAACAATTTTCATAAAATTCAGATTTGAAAGGTTTATTTATTTAAAAAAAAATGTCGTTTTACCTCTGTTTTTGGGCGTTAAAAATCGCTAAAGTTGACATTGAATATAGACGACTATTTTTGTTGTCTTTGTGAAATTGTATTAAGCCCAGTGGAGAACGTGCGGACTGAACTGAAAATAGGGATCAGGCCTCAGATGTCCCCCCATTTTTGTTTTTTTTTTCATTTTTAATTAAGCCCAGTTAACAGTAATGTTCAAGCTATCGAGTACCGGTATAAAATAAAAGCAGCTTATACTAAAGTCTCTTTATTTCGGTATATACTTCAACAGTTTGATCTCGTGCGTGAGCCAGATGGCCAGGCTGAGCAGCGCCAGCGAGCCAGACTGGTGGCTGGCGGCCAGGGGGGTGGGCACGTAGTGCAACAGCGTGAGGATACCGAGACCCACCTGGAATGGGGGACACGGCACGTGGTTACCACTTCCGGTCTTCAAACAAGACACGTTTATTAAAATAATAATAAGAAATGTTAGCGCACACTATATACAATAACACGATATAATAGAAATACCACAATTCCCGTTCCGAGATGCACTTCTCTTGAATAACGAACAAACACTGACTGTGCGTGAACTGAAGTGTGCGCTAACATAAGTCAAAAGTCAACCCATATATTGTTCTTTAACAACTTGTCACATATTGAATGTTTTTACATTCAAATTCAAAATATTCTTTATTCAAATAAACTTGTAAACAAGTGCTTTTGAATCGTCAACTCTACTGCTGGTTCGGAAAGCTGTTCCTACCGAGAAGAGCCAGCAAGAAACTCGGCGGTTGCTCTTTTAAATATATAATTCTTAATACTATTTACATTATGTCGTTACTGTCTTGTACAGGTTCAAAAAGAGCTATATCCACACATTCTTATCTTCTAAATAATCTATAATTTATAATATTAACTCAACTATTTGAAGGAGATTGTATTTTAAACATGTTGAAAGTGTGGGCTAAGGGAGCGCTCAAGTATCACGTGAGCACTATCTGGGGGGGTCTTTGCTATGCTTATTTTGGATGACATGGGGGGAAGGGGAGTCTAGATGATGATTACGTCATCGGTATTTATTTACTTTTTTATACGAATGGCAACTATATTGTCTTTGTTTAAAAAGAAGCGCATTAAAAAACTTAGAATCATGGATTCGGGTTTTATGGACTAGTGCGCTAACAGAAAGTTGGTGCTTTTGTTTGCACCCTACAGCAGATACCACTCACCTGTACCCAGGCCATGGCGCCGACCCCGTTCGCCACCATCCTGGCAACGGGGGACAGGGGCTTGGACCTCGCCAGCAACCAAGCGGAGGTAGCTGCAACCAGGGTGCAGGTTCCCAGCACCCGATGGTCAAACTGCACCGTGGTGGGGTTCTCCGTGAAGTTGCTCAAAATAGGCGCTAGAGCGAGGATATCCCCCGGGATCCAGTCATCTCCCATTTTGGGGAACGAGTTGTACACTAAACCAGCGTCCAGACCCGCAACGAACGCTCCTGGAATAATGCCCTAAGTTTCATCTACATAGATTTTCGTGTGAGAACAGTTTGAACTTAGAGTTAACAGCAAATACTCTTATTGAGAGCTGTGGTAGCCCAGCGGTAACACCGTGCGCCTCTTTCGAGGAGGTCTAGGGTTCAAACCCGGGGCAGGCACCAATGAGTTTTCTAGTAAAACTTATGTGTCTAACTGATAATTGCAATTTATCATACGCTTTTCGGTGAAGGAAAACATCGTGAGGAAACCTGCATATCCCTAGAGAATTCTGGGGATATGTGTAACCTACCAATCCGCATTGGAGCAGCGTGGTAGGTCTCAGCTCCAATCCTTCTCTCCAAAAACGGAGAGAAGAGGCCTATGCCCAGCAGTGGGATAGTAACAGGCCGTTACTTACTTTTTTTTTACTCTTAATGACATTATAAATGACGAGGACGCACGAAAGATTTTCCTTAAATTCGCTTTCAAAATACTGAAAATAGTCTGTAAAGAAAATGGCTCAAGGGCACTATACCAGACTAAAATAAATAAAGGCTATTGATTGAAAGGCCTTAAGGTTGCTGCATTATTAATAGCAGCAGGATAAAAAGTAACAAACAATTGCTGATGATAATACGACTCATCAAAATCGTTCTCTGCTAAGGATCATGTTTAAAGACTATCTCCTGAGCCTTCTTAACTGACTCTTGCTGCTAAATTACGTCTTCTCAGAAGAAGGCTATGGCAACAGCATATCGCCCTATCATCATCCTCTTGCCCTTATTCCACTCCTAAGTGGGGTCGGCACAACATGTTATAAACATGTCGTTACATGATCTGGCTATTTACTTTACGACCGGCCGCCTGCCTAACGTCAATACCTTAGTCGCCTTCTACGACACCTCAGCAAATGAGGGTGGTCTATTCTACTCGGCCGAATACCACACGGTGGGTCGACTTACCTTAGTCGCCTTCAACGACACCTCGGTAAGAAATGAGGGTGGTAATCCATACATATTAACCACATTATTGAAAATAGTAGTAAAAATCTATCAACAACTTACACAGAATATAAGATAGTAAAGATTTCATCAACTCACTTTTTACCAGAAACAGCGAAATCTGTAATAGTCAAATAATGAAACCGCGTAATACTTAACACCAACCACACTAGAGATAGCACTAAAAACACTAACTTCACCAACACTCACCAGAGACAGCACTAAAAACACTAACTTAACCACCACACTAGACACAGCACTAAAAAACTAACTTCACCAATAGTCACCCAAGACAGCACTAAAAACACTCACTTCACCAATACTCACCAAAGACAGCACTAAAAAAACTTCACCACCACACTAGACACAGCACTAAAAATACTAACTTCACCAATACTCACCAGAGACAGCACTAAAAACACTAACTTCACCAATACTCACCAGAGACAGCACTAAAAACACTAACTTCACCACCACTAGACACAGCACTAAAACACTCACTTCACCACCCCACTAGACACAGCACTAAAAACACTAACTTCACCACCACCACTAGACACAGCGCTAAAAACACTAACTTTACCACCACACTAGACACAGCACTAAAAACACTAACTTCACCACCACTAGACACAGCACTAAAAACACTCACTTCACCAATACTCACCCAAGACAGCACTAAAAACACTAACTTCACCAATACTCACTAGAGACAGCACTAAAAATACTAACTTCACCAACCACACTAGACACAGCACTAAAAAACTAACTTCACCAATACTCACCCAAGACAGCACTAAAAACACTAACTTCACCAACCACACTAGACAGCATTAAAAACACTAACTTCACCAATACTCACCAGAGACAGCACTAAAAACACTAACTTCACCACCACACTAGACACAGCACTAAAAACACTAACTTCATCAACCACACTAGACACTAAAAACACTAATTTCACCAATACTCGCCAGAGACAGCACTGAAAAAACTAACTTCACGAATACTCACCCAAGACAGCACTAAAAACACTAACTTCACCAATACTCACCAGAGACAGCACTAAAACACTCACTTCACCACCACACGAGACACAGCACTAAAAACACTCACTTCACCAACCACACTAGACACTAAAAACACTAATTTCACCAACCACACTAGACACAGCACTAAAAACACTAACTTTACCACCACACTAGACACATCACTCTAAAAACACTAACTTCACTTACCACACGAGACAGCACTTAAAACACTAACTTCACCAACCACACTAGACATAGCACTAAAAACACTAACTTCACCAACCACACTAGACACTAAAAACACTAATTTCACCAACCACACTAGACACAGCACTAAAAACACTAACTTCACCACCACACTAGACACATCACTCTAAAAACACTAACTTCACTTACCACACGAGACAGCACTTAAAACACTAACTTCACCAACCACACTAGACATAGCACTAAAAACACTAACTTCACCAACCACACTAGACACTAAAAACACTAATTTCACCAACCACACTAGACACTAAAAACACTAACTTCACCAATACTTACCAGAGACAGCAGTAAAGAACGCCATCGCTTTAACCGTGTGCGCGACCGCGGTCAAACTCTTCAGCTCCTTGATCCTGGTGAAGGTGGCTCGTACTGGGAAGGGGCGAAGCACCCGCAGGGCTCCGGCCAGCAGCCCCGAGTACAGGATGAAGGCCAGGCTGAGATGAGCAGCTAGTCTGTACTGCGAGACGCGCGGCACGTCCGACGGACCTTGGAACCGGTCCTCCAAGCCGGACTTCACCATGTACCAGCCCATCAGACCCTGGACATATGGTGTCTCCATTACATGTAGGGACATGTAACTTCGAGCACAAAAATCGATCAATAAATAATCGATTATTCCCCCTTTAAAATAAATCGATTATTAAAAATCGATTAATGTGTTTCAAAATAATCGATTTTTTAAAGACTATTCGAACATCTGCCCCATTTCAATATTAATAATTGATGGACAATAAAGGCTAATTAAAGTGGACAGCTACCAAAAAATAATATCAGATGCGCTGTTTGTGAAATTTGATAAAAATGTGTAGTTTGGCTACATAGGTTCCATCCAACAATGCATATTTAATCTTAAAAAACAACAAAAGTAATAATAAAATTATTTTGCTATAATCCGCGAAGAAGTAAAATAGAAAATATATATAATGCTAAATGTAAGTGGACAATCGGTTATCATACCTGATACATGCTGGATTCGTAAAAAACACATGCACAAACCTCCACCACTAAGTATGTATTTAAAAGTTATATAAGTGTATATTCGCCAGTTGTCTGTCTACCATAACACAAGTATTAAGTTTTGGGTTAGGATTAGGTATAAAAATCTTCATTCATTTTAACTACGGGAAATAGAAAAATTGTGAAAATTACATTTTTAACTAGCCCGTTGTGGCGCAGTTGGTAGTTACTCAGCTCCGCGGGTCGTGGGTTCGATTTTCGCCGAGGGTAATTTTTTTTATAAACAATTTCTTGGTTCTTGGAACCTGGGTGTATTCATGTATTTAAAAATTTATATGTATATATTCACCAGTTGTCTGTCTACCATAACACAATAAGTTACTTACTTTGGGGACGGACGACCGTGTGTATAAGTGTCCCATATATTATTATTATTAATATCTCACCTGAGCGGCGACGAGGGCGCAGTACACGCCCACCCGGACCTTCATGCCGCGGTCTAAATACCCTCGGGCCCAGAAGAAGGCCGCGGGCAGAAACACTGCGGCACCGATCGCTCGACCCCATGTCCTATGCCCATACTCCATGTACCAGATCCATTTGAACTCAGACAGAGTCATGTTCATATTCTTACTGTAACCAACACCACATACATCAAATTCATGTAATATTTAATAAAGACTGTGTTAATTTCATTGCTTCACAGGCAGGGTGGCGGTGGACGTATCCAATAGTGGATGCCGCCACCCTTGTCCTGGATGAGTGAGTGGGACGTTTCAAACCAGTGAGTCATTTAAACAACCCAATGTCTCACTCAAAACTGGAAAAAAACATACAACACATACATATGTTTACATGACCAAATGAATCACTGAGAAAAACTATATGTGTATGAATCAATGAGAAAAACTGAAAAGAAAATCAGTGGTCATCTGTTTCATAGATATATATCTGAGTTCCACGCGCTTTTTTTACAATAATACTATTGTCTACAATGACAGTAATATTTTTTTACAATAATACTAATCATTTTGCAATATTACTAATATTTTTATAATAATACGAATATTTTTTTGCAATATTACTAGTATTTTTACAATAATACTAATATTTTTACAATGTTACTAATATTTTTACAATAATACTAATATTTTTACAATAATACTATATTTTTTTACACTAATAATTATATTTTTAATTTGAAAATATATAAAAAATAAAAATAATACAAATTAATAACAATTATTGAATTGGTGATTGCACATAGTTTGGATTAACCTGTCCATTTAAAGTGTGTTCAAATGCATCAGTTACATAAAAATAAACATATATACAGGCGGAACAACTATGAGGTAACTAACTATTTGTATTCAGGGAACTGCTGATACGTTTCGAATTCCCTCTGCCACTCCTCCTCAGTTCTGGGCAGCTTCTCCCCCAGGAGCTTCCACGTCACCATGGACAGACCAGACTCTGTCAAACGGGTCACACCGCCTGGGGAAATATGACAATCACTATTTAATTACCAATATTTTGTAACGGAAGGATAAGGAAAACCGCAAGGTATTGCACAGAGACGTGACGTCTCTGGTTAGGTATGGTGACGGGCGGAAAGGTGCGGAGTGGAGAGTAGTATCGCCATTTGACTTAGTTGTGATCCGTGAGTTGACAAGTTGTTAAAAAAGAATAAATTGATTGACTTTTGAGAAAATCGCTTCTTATTCATTAAATAAATATAAAGGAAAAATATCGTTGTTATAATTTATATGAAATTGTATATTATTTAGCACGGTAATAAGTTAACATACCGTTTTTATTATTTATGACCAAAACAACGTATAAATAATAATAACAATATAAGAATAATAAAAATGAATACCAGAAACAAATTCCCCACGTACATTTACATTCATACAAAATGTTTCACTGAAATATAAAAAATAATACTTAATTTAATCCATATTCATGCTACGGATTGCTGAAAGCGCGACATACAGACGGACACCTATAATACAAGCTATACCAGCAGCGTCAAATTAAATATAAAAATTCTCTAAAATTGTGGCGTGCGTTTTTATTTTTCAAGAAGAAAAAATGGGAGTTTTATACCCTATATCGCACGCTTAGTATTAAATTGACCTTATTCAAAAAAGTTGTGTTGTAAAAAAAACTCGTTAAGTGTTAAGTAGACCTATAACTTGGAAGAGCATAGAAACACTAGCTTATTTAATAGTTCGTGACGTCATAGATGGCATTGAAATAATGAGATCTAACTTAGGTCACTTTAACACTAATCGTGCGATATATAATTTTCAATTTTTTCAAACTTTATCAATATTCCTCTCCAGGGGATAAGCCGTTAAAGCCTAACAAACAGACTTTCGCATTTATAATATTAAAATGAATTATGTACAAAGAAAACAATACAAATTTTGAATTATAATCTTTATTAATGTTTAACTAAAAATTAACGACAAAATTAACTACATATATTTACGATATATAATTTTTTATTGTTATACAAGGTACAGCGCATGTTATAAAATATAATAAGCTAATTTTTGAACGGGAATTAAAGAAAATAAAAACATCGTTTTTGTGCTGTTATATATAGAAAATAGAGATTTTATTATTAATAAAATATTGTCCTTTACAATTTAACATAATATTAGGTAAGGAATACTAAAAATAAACTTGGCACTAATACTTTTTACAGAGAAGTATAAATTTTTGGAAGTCATAGTTTATATAGAGTGAAGAATGCTAATATTTTTTTAAAAAATTGATAAGAAAGATGTTAAATGACTAAAGTATCATTAACACAAAAAAAAAATTATCTTGTGTTTATGGTTAGTCTATGATCAAATTGAGAAGAGAGCAGAGGTCATCAAACTCATAAGAACTGAAAGATAATTAATTTCAGTTACTATGAATTATAGTTAACCACTTCCTACCTTCCTCAATTCCTTTCACAAGACCTATGTTCTTGAAACCTTTAACCTATTTACTCCCATTGGTGTTGTTCACAACAATATCAACAACATAATAAACCAAATACAGCACCACCAGGTAACCTAAAGCCATACCTAGCACCACAGCGGTGAATACCATCCCACTGCAACCCAGCAGCCAGTACCCGACCACTTTTGAAGACTTTGGTTGTGGCGACGATGAACACAGCCTCGTGATGATGCCATTCGATCTGATTATATTATTTAACTGAAATAAATATTAAAGGACTGATATTAAACATAAACCAGCCAATTTCCTCTAGGTTCCCAGGGGTAGAATATATTATGCTGTATGATATCCAACATTGATTAATTTTCTTAATATATTGATAAAGTGTTTACTTATATTTATAATCTTTTAATAAGCTAATCTTATTTATATGTATATATAACCTAGATTTCAGAAACCGTTTGAAGGATTTTCATGAAACTTAGTTACTTAAGATAAACTTGATTTGAATTAAACAAAAACATTCTTATTACAGTTTTTAAAAATGTGTAGGAATTAAAAAGTAAGTGAGTAGCGGCCTGTTACTATCCCACTGCTGAGAAAAGGCCTCTTCTCTCCGATTTTGGAGAGAAGGTTGGAGCTAAGACCTACCACACTGCTCCAATGCGGATTGGTAGGTTACACATATCTACAGAATTCACTAGAGATATGCAGGTTTACTCACGATGTTTTCCTTCACTGAAAAGCGTGTGATAAATTGTAATTACCAATTACACACATAAGTTTTAACAGAAGAACTCATTGGTGTCTGCCCGGGTTTGAACCCGTGACCTCCTCAAAAGAGTCACACAGTGTTACCGCTGGACTACCACAGCTTGTAAACTAAACATTAGTTGTCAGTTATTTTGTAATAATTTAATTATACTAACCTTATAGCCTCTATTAATTCCATTATTCTTACAACATCTAATAGGTGTGAACAGTTGTCTTGATGCAAAACGTCCAGTTATGCTTGCATTCTGAACAAGCAGCTTGCTTGAAGCTGATTTGAGACTGAATGTGCATCTACTCAATTGCATTACATTCCACATTATCACAGAAGTCACTTTGCTTAAAAAGAAGTTAAGAAATTACATGAATGCATACATATAGTTAGAATTGAATTGATCAATATACTGACCATTTGTATAGCACAGACACAAAAATACTTTTGTCAAATATACACATGTCTTTAAATGATATTAAAACTCAAATAAAGTTTAGAAAGTGCTATAAAAATTGCCAGGCAGTCTAATATAAGTAATTTCTATAAAGATATGTCATCATTATTGTCCAGTTACAGTATTGATTATAATAATATCTATTCAATTTTATAATTAATTTAAGACCTACAGTATATTGTATATTCTATATAAAAAACTTTAATCATTTGTAGTATCAGAATTAAGACTGTGATTTTGTTCTAGAATACACCAAAATTAACAATTAGTATTCATTTGCAAGGCACACAGCAGAAACAACTATTATGCTGGTTATATTAATAGTATATTAATAGTTATTAATAATTTATAAGTTATTAATTAATTACTATTAATACTGGCGGTTTTACTATGATCAAAACAGTGCCCAAATTCTTTTTTGAAAAATTTTATGTTTCAATCATAATATCTTTAGTCGAAAGGGTATATTAGTTGTAGGTCAAGTTCAGTTAAGTTATAAACTGGAATACTTACAGCAAAGCAGAGTTAATCAAGCAGTTTTTAATATATGTAGTCAACATTTATTTACGAACTTAATAACAAACAAGTATATAGACAAATTTTTAAGTAAACTGAAAATAAAAGGCATACTGATTATTTTATACTTCAACTTTTTACATCAACCCTTTTACAAAAATTTATTTGAAAAATTGCGAATCTATAGTTTGACTTAGTTATACTGTATAAAAGATATAATTATTAACAAAACATTACGTCTAAGTTTTATATAATCTAGATTAATAACGATAAGAAGATACAATAGCGGTTTTGAAGTACTATAATGATAACCTGAATTGTGAAATTACTTTATTAAATGAAAATATAAAGCTACAGAAAAAAAGAGGAAAATCTCACCTTAGGGTTTGGTCTTATTATGTCTTATATTAGTTTTAGTATTAAATTACACACCTTCAAATATTATTATATTTCCTACTTTTATAAAGATCTGAATTTGAAAACAAATATATCAAACACAGACAAGTAACACGAAATAATAAAAAGACAACATCAATGATAAAAATAATTTTCAGGTGAGTGAAGATAGGCAAGTATAGAATGATTCTATAGTCTATCACTAGCATTTTCGAATAATTGTTGTGAGTACTGTTTTTTTATTTTTTCATTTGATTTTTATCAAATTTTGGACTGATTTTTTACCAGTTCTTGGCATCAGTTTAATAGGAATGAACACAACTGATTCAATTAACGCAAAAAATATTCAAATTTATGTTTCCATTTCTATATAATCATTTGATAACGCTTTTATATTTTGGATAGCATTTCTAAATTCTCCTTCTTCAAGGCCTTCACCGACAAAGTGATGTACAAATGCACGTTTCGCAAACATTAAAGAGAACTTTTTACATATGCGCTCCCAAGCCTCTCGAACTGACGATGAATTGGATAACATAACTACAGCTCTTTGTAATGCTGCTAAATCACCACCAGGAACAGTTACAGGGGGTTGATTGTTGACGCCAATCTAAAATATATTGAAAGAATATTATCATAAATATTTTAAACCGCTTCTTAAAAAAAAGCGATTTAAGCAAAAATGTCAAGTGATACTAGACGAGATTTTACTAATAGGTTGACTGCCTAATGAAAATAAACAATACAAAGCAATAATATGAAAATTGAAATACTTCGTACTAGTTATTAGTTTCGTACCTTGAAGCCTGTTGGAGACCAGGAAACGAATCGAATAGACCTTGCACTTTTTATTTGATTGATAGCTAAATTAATATCATTGGAATTAACATCTCCTCTGAACAATAGACAACAGGCCATGTAATTGCCCTTTCTGGGATCACATTTAACCATTTGATTTGATGGCTCAAAACAAGACATCATCAATTGATGCGTTGTCATGGTCTCATGAGAAGACCTAGAAGGGGGGACAAATGGAGCAAATGTAACTAATGGGAAATGGATTCTTGGATACGGGATTAAATTTGTCCTGAATTCTACCAACTCAACATTTAGAGAACCTTCGAATCTTAATGATGCTGTCATACAAGATACCACCTGAAAAGAATTACCATTTTTGATTTCAGCTTATTTTTATTACTTTTTCCTGTCAATATCAGTAACGTTTTTAAAAACCAGTTGATATTTACCTGAGCGATTAGTCTATTCAAATTAGTATATGTAGGACGCGGCACATCTAGGAGTCGTGCTAAAATATCATATAACGCTTCATTGTCAAAAATAAAACATACATCTTCTGTATTCATGCACGCATGAGTGGTCATAACGGAATTATACGGTTCAACTATTACGGGTGATATTTTTGGTGCGGGATAGATCGCAAACTCAATTTTAGAAAGCTTTCCATAATCTCTTGATAGCCCATCAAGTAATAAGGGAGTAAATCCGGATCCAGTACCGCCACCGAATGCTCGAAATATTATAAATCCTTGTAAGCAATTACAATCTTCCGCAGCCAATCTGACTTTATTTAAGGCTATATCGATCATCTCTCTACCAACACCAAAATATCCACGAGCGAAGTTGCTGGCTGCATCTTCCTTTCCAGTTAACAATGAAGTAGGGTGAAATAATTGTCGATACGGGCCAGTTCTTATTTCATCTTTGTAAAAAAAAGCCATTCATGAAAAATTTGTAATTTCATATACATATATCACGTTTATTACACAATTTTTGATATATACCTATCGGAGTCGGTTCTAAATCAATCATAACCACTCTAGGGACCATTTTTCCGGCTCCAGTATGACTGAAAAATGCTGCAGAGCTATTATCATCGCTGTATTGCAACATACCGTCAGGTCTAATGCCATGTTCAAGGCAATATAACTCCCAACATGCGTTACCTACTTGAACTCCTGCCTGACCGATATGTATCTGAATTACTTCTTTCTACGAAATTAAAACTTTCTTAATAATTATACACTTAGGCTAAGATAAACAATTAATAATTATTGAACTGGAACTCACTCTACCCATGTCATGTAACGTACTTATAATTTAGAAAAAAATGTAAGCTACATACTTAATTACATAATTTTGTCTTTATTTAATTTTCATTGCGTGTTTTTATTATGACATTTGATATAATTGCCAAAATTAGGTTATTTTTTCCAAAATAATTCAAGTTGGCTGTTTAAGTTGTTATTTGAAGCATGGAAGAATGATTACCTCACGACATTATTGGTTGTCACAATCTTGTCACTGGTCTTTTCTAAAAACTAGATTCCAAGGCGTAATTCTTTTTTTTTAAATTAAACATATGTGATATGTCCCTGATAACGATGAGTGATTAGCCGATCTCTGTTTTCTATTACGTGCAGAAACAGCTTTGTTTTTTAATTGGTTCAATTTAAAATGTCATTTAATTTTATCCAATAAAAATAATTTATTTTTCAGGAACATATACTAGAACAAACTGATTATAAAATTATAACAGCGGAATGTAAACAAAGTTAATGACATATGTATTATAATAGGTATAGCTTCTATCTATTTATATTCTTGATAAGAGTTACAGCATCAGGTGCTAAGAACCATTAAAGCCGGTGAGTTGGAAAAATGAATTTTGCGGGGAAAGTAGTTATTGTCACTGGCGCAAGCTCCGGCATTGGGGCCGCTACAGCTGTATTTTTGTCAAAACTCGGCGCCAAACTGTCTTTAACGGGAAGAAATGTCGACAACTTGCAAAAGGTCAACAAGGACTGTGAGAAATCGTCGCCAACGTTTCTCGTACCGGCCGATTTGACCAAAGAAGCTGACATTGAGAAAATTGTCAAGAACACAGTCGACCACTATGGTCAAATTGATGTATTGATTAACAACGCCGGCATTATTGAAACTGGAACTATCGAGAATACATCCTTGGCACAATACGATCGACTTATGAATACTAATGTCCGCTCTATATACTACTTGACGATGTTAGCAGTGCCCCACTTGATTAAAACTAAAGGTAATATTGTTAACGTTTCCAGCGTCAATGGAATTCGCTCTTTCCCGGGAGTACTAGCGTATAACATATCTAAAGCTTCCGTAGACCAATTTACAAGATGTGTAGCTTTAGAACTGGCTTTGAAGGGAGTTAGGGTTAATGCTGTTAACCCTGGTGTTATATTGACTGAATTGCAAAGAAGAGGAGGACTTACGGAAGAACAGTATGCTGCTTTCTTAGAGCGGACTAAAGAAACACATGCAATGGGTAGGCCTGGGAAGCCGGATGAGGTTGCAGCGACTATTGCATTCTTGGCCAGTGATCTAGCCAGTAATATTACTGGTGCGAGTCTCCCTGTGGATGGTGGTCGCCATGCCATGTGCCCTCGTTAAATATCTTGATTTTTAACACCTTTACAATTGTATGTATAAGTAAAAGATTGTCGTGCCATTGAAACTTAGGTGCCTTTATTTTTATATTTAATACTTAAAATGTAAGGATACTTTTCTGATGCTTTTTGTTTATTGCATTTTTATTGTTTGTTTAAACATTTGTATTTATTGTTGACATGAATAAATAACTATTTCTGTAAGAGACAATTTTATTTAAAATTTGTTAGTTTTTTGTATAAATTTTAGAAACTGATGGATGATTGAATCCTTAATAAGGTGTATCAGAACATGCAGAGGCTGTACACAGTATTTGAAAAGGTTTCTGGATACAGGTAGAAATTGTTTGAAGAGTATTATCTTCAACAGTAGAAGTCTCCTAGTAGAAAAATAACATAACATCATCCTTGCCACTCTTGTAGGATGCATTAAAAAAGTAGTAAAATGATGTCATATATTGGGAAAATGTTAGATAAAATAAAACATTTTTATTAAAAAAATGCCCTTTATATTATACTTATTTATAACTTAATCATAATTATCACAATTATATCTTATTATTATTGATCACGTGTTTATTAAAAATAGTTTTATTTTATATTCGAACCAGTCTCAAGTAACAGTTAAAACAACTTAGTAAAAATTAAAATAGAGTCAAAAATTTGTTATGGTTATGCAATTTTTTTGGTGCGTTAATGCCTGAATTTAAATATAGGTATTAGGTGCTAATAGTTTTAAATTTAAGACGATGTAAGTCGTCACATAAATATCACGACTAACATGCGAAACAATATCTTAAATACGCGCATGTATTTTATATAATATTATTGTCGTATCCATTTGAGATAAAGAACATTGTGTTTTAAAATTATAACATATAGATTTCAAAATGACAATAATAAACACCGTCTAATAAAAACCAACACCGAGTCAAAAAATTAATAATTCGTTGAGTTATTTTATGAATTAAGGACGTAGATGTTCAATTTACGGAACGTTTCTTTTATGTACTACTTAGTACTTGCGCTTGGCGACCAACGTACTGTGTTAAATATAATATGGCCTATAATGAAACGGGTTTAACCTGATAAAGAGATTGACAGCTTAAATTTGATCAAATTTATTTAATTTCGAATTGTTTTTTATGGAAAACTTATTATATAAATGCAGTAGCAATTGTGTAAAAGGATGTATTGCGTTCCATTTTTCGCGCGAAGGAAATTACAGGCAATCGGAAATTATAACATTTCTACTACCGATGACCTTATTACATTTAGAAATTAGAAATAATTAAAATTTAACTTTAAAAATAAGGACAGTTATCTTATTTCGTTAGTATTAAGTTGGTCATAGTTGATTTGGTGGTATTAGATTATATATGTATACGAATTTATTTTAGGATGGTATCATTTTTAGCTTTTTTTATGGTAATACTTTTCAGCGGAATAAAATTATTTCCGTGTGCTGTTATGGTTTTTTTATGTGTTTTAAAAAGTTGTTACGGCAAAGGTATTCCAAATTCGTGTGAAAATTAATAATTTCTAATTTAAAGTAACAGATACATGGAATAAATGTTCCCATACTGCTACATACGAAAATATGCAACAATGACAGTGTAAAGTATAAAGCACAATGAATACTAAATTTACCCAAATATATAACATACGTGTACACCGTCATTGGAGCATCACTTTGCAATGATTTAATGATCTTGGCAGATTAGGTAATTCAGAGTGGCAGAAGTAATTCGTCAGCGGGCACGGCGGCGAAGAGTTTTTTGGCTTCATCGACGCAAGCATTAATGATGTGTTGGAAAACGGTTGGCGCGATGTCTCTAATAACAGGCTCCCAGTTCTCGTTGATCACCGCGTCGATTGTGTCAGCTATAAAATAAAAATTAAATTTAAAAAAATAACAATTTCCGTATCTTTATGTTTGCAAAACTCCAAAAGTAGTTGATAGATAAGGTTGATGGATAACGTTGTTAGAAAACTGTGTTATTAGATTGAAGTAACTGTATTATAAGTTGAAGAACTGTATTAATGTATATATTAAGATAATTTTTATATACTCTTTTTTTTATACATTTTGGTTTAAAAGTAGGCAAAATAGAAAACGAAATAAGTTTGCGAGTCTTGTTTTGCGGTTTTTAAAGTAAATAAATCGTTTGTGGATTTCGGTATACGATTCTATATTAAAATAACACAATCAGTATATAATATTAATTTTTAATGGCACAAACATTACAGCAAATTAAAAGAAATATTAGGAGACATTAAACAAAGTATATTATACAATTGAGGATTTAATCAATGATAAATAATCAGGGATCTAACTTTTTTTTATCTAATGTAACTATTTAGTCATAAGAATTTTTTGATAAAAGTTACCGCCATGTTTTTTTGCTGGGTATATTCGATAGGAGCAAATTTCCAAAGCAACAGCAGAGTTGATGATTTAAAAGTACTTGTTTACTAGTTAATTGAAAAAGTGTGTGTTATGTAATAGTTTTAATATGTAAAAAGCTTGGATGCTTGTTAAAGTCCTTGTTCACAAGTTAATTGGAAAAGTGTGAGTGTTATGTGAATAGTTTTAATATGTAAAAAGCTTGGATGCTTGTTAAAGTCTTTGTTCACAAGTTAATCGGAAAAGTGTGAGTGTTATGTGAATAGTTTTAATATGTTAAAAGCATGGATTCTTGTTATGATAAGTACGAAAAGATATAAGCAAAAAGATTAATGTTAATCCAAATGTAGTATATAAAGGAAGACTGAATAATGCATGATATATGATGATCAGTCAAAGAATCACCGTTATTTGGCTTAATCGGAGAGCAGTTCTGTAGCGGGCACTGCGCCAAACAGTTTCCGTACTTCGTCTACACATTTTTGGACAATTTGGTGGATCGCTGGTGGCGCTATTTCGTCCATGATAACACCCCAGTTATCATTCATGAATTTTACTGTAGTGTCGGCTGTAATAGTGACAATTGTTATATAGAAAATTTATGTATGGTTGTATATGTATTCATCGTCTTCCTGCCCTTATTCCACTCTAAGCGGGGTCGGCACATGTTATAAACATGTCACAAGATTTGGCTACGTATTTTACGATCGGCCGCCTGCCTGACGTCAATTTACCTTAGTTGTATTTTACGACACTTCGGTAAGAAACAGGGTGGTCTATTCTACTTAACCAGATACCACACGGTGGGTCAACTTACCTTAGTCGCCTCTATGACACCTCGGTAAGAAAGAAGGTAGTCTATTCTACTCAGCCGGATACCACACTAGAATTCAATTAAGAAAATCATTGAATATATGGTTTATTAATTTGAAGGGCCACTTTTGTGGTGTAGAATGGAATTTATTGACCTTTGATCCAAGGCAACTACGATACGAAGGTAATTTATGAAATAATAGACTCAATAGTATTGATGTTTATTGCCCGAGTGATGAACGAGGTCAAAATTTGACATGTATTTTGATCTTTTAGACCCTAATAAGGATGTTTTTGGTCTTCGCGACCTCAAACCTTCGAAGATAACGTAAATATGAAAGTATTATGCTTTGATCAATACATCCAATTAACATACTGTGTTTACGGACAGAATAAAATGGTCTGCTGATATTTAATAGTTCTAAAACTGTAACAGCATATTTGGGATATGCCTACTCGAAGACTTGAATAAATTTTGCACCCAAAGATTACGTCATTTGCGTATCTCGCCATTTACCCACAACTAAAATTTGTATATTAAAAAAGATACAACAGCGCATACTCAAATAACATTGAAAAGACAATATATAAATCAATAATTTGTAGTATTAGGCGTTACTGTGCAGAGATAAATAGTACAAAAGTTATTTTGCTTTAGTTAAAATTATTTTGCTATAATCCCCGATAAAATTTTCGCGATGGAAAGATGAAAAATTTCATCGCGTATTATAGCAAAATAATTTTATTATTACTTTTGTAGACAAATCAATTTTAACTGGATATTGGGTTCGCGTTTGAGTACCTATATTAGAGACGGGGTTCTCGATGAATAGCGAAAGTAGTGGCTTTTGTGTGAGTTGGGATTGCCTTTAAATAGCAGAGCTTGAAGAAGCTAAGTACCTAAGTCTTGTTTCAAACGTTGACTAGTACGGTTATAGTAGGTACGTCTAGATTGGTTTTAGCTTGCTTTGGTTAGACAAGTAGTTACGATCTAGTTAGGTCATTACTGACCCAACTGGTAACCCAAATGTTGGTAAGATCGATTCGCATCTATCCACATTAAGTATCGATATAATAATATTGTTCCAAATTATTGTTGAACTGAATCATGTCAAGATTTGGTTGGCCTGTTTCATCACTACATATTATAAAACAAAGTCCATATTTCCGTATGTACGCATAAAACTTTAAAACTACGCAACCGATTTTGATGCGGTTTTTTTAATAGATAGAGTGATTCTAGAGGAAGGTTTGTACGTATAATAAAATTCAATACATAGTAGAGAAATACAGTAATTTTTGAGGTTTCTGTAAATAATTACATTTTTTTCCGCTTACATTGCAAACGCAGGCTTAACCCTACGAGATTTATCAAAATGATGTACTAAGTATTTGTACACCTTGAAAAGGTCTACAGAAAAGTCCGCGATGGTATATGTCTATCTCTTATGAATAACCCACAATAGCATTTTTTGTCATTTACTTTTTACGAAAAATAATGCCTTATTTTTGAAGCAATTTTTATACACTACAGCATTAATCCTTATCCAATTAAGTACCTTAAATAAATTGTTGATTTAATATAGATCAATATCGCCGTTTACAGCATGTAATTTAAGTGAACATTTTCGGAGATATTACAGATTTAAAATCCCGCGAGGTGGCCGCGCTTCGACCTATAAGCACTTCGAATCCAGCAGCTATATCGTTCTTTCCAGAGTTTGTTTAACGACAAGGAAGCTGTGAATGTTGTATATAAAGACATTCTGTAATTAATTGTAAAAATTAAATACATAGGGAAAATGTAAAAGTAAATAAGTAAAAATGTACTATATGAATTTAGATATTCTAAAGATAGCAGGAAATCTTCTTGGTATAGGGAAAGGAAATTGTTTTTCTCCAAATTTAACGCTTGCGGGCCACGGGCAGTAATGAATAAATCAAAACTACTGGATCGGTTTTAATCATTTTTTTACACTGAATGACATGGGATATATAAGTTATACCCGTGCGAAGCAGGGGCAGGCCGCTAGTATGTTATAATCCTACGTTAGAAGCTCAGACATGGACTGTAGTTCCATCTCTAACTGTCTCTCTTTTTGATACTTTCCTACATATATAACTGTTCTTACCTAGTTGTCTGTTCCCATTGAACAGGTTCGTAAACTTGAAATGCGCTCGGTCCATTTTGTAGGAGTCCTTGTGGCTCGTCACCTTCCAATAGCCGTCCACCGTCTTGAAGTCGTATTTGATAACAATGTTTAGATTGGCTGTGAATAGAAATACATACTGCTGATAAAGAAACAACCTGTTACTATCACACAATGGGACAAAACTCTTCATTCTCCTTTACGGAATAGAATGGAGCTTAGGCTGCTCCAATGCAAATCGGTAGATTACACATATACCCAGAAATATACGGGTTTACTAACGATGTTTTCCTTCAACGAACAGCGTGTAATAAATTGTAAATAGCAATTAATTGCTATTTCCTAAGTACAGTATTGTACTGTTGAGGATTACATAGAAGATAAGAATGTTTGGATATAGCTCGCTTAGACCCTGTACAAGACAGTAATGACTAAATGTAACTAGTCATAAGAATTATATTTTTAAAACAGCAACCGCCGAGTCTCTTGCTGGCTCTTCTCGGTAGGAACAGCTTTCCGAACCAGCAGTAGAGTTGACGATTCAAAAGCACTTATTTACAAGTTTATTTGAATAAAGAATATTTTGAATATGAATTGATACAGTCCCGTGTGCCCAGTGATCGGTGTTTGGACCAGACTTCCTCCTGTCCATGCCCCTGCTGAGATATGTTCTCTCGGCTAATCCGCTTTACCAATATTAATGAAATTTGGTACAATGAAAGTTTATATACCGGGCTAACAAATACGATAAAAAAATCCAGTTTATTCCTTGGGAATATAAATAAACAATATAGTAGATAATCAAAGGCAATTTAAAAATAAATCCGACGCAAAGTTGCGGTTACCAGTAAAATAACGCAATAACATCAGGTTTATTCTCGTTCTCGTATAAATACTTACTGATTTTGATCTTGGCCTGGCCGTTTCCCTTGATGGGCAGGATCAGCACCTGACCGTCCATATCGTAGTGTCCTTTTAGTGTCACGTTTGCTGTGAAGTCCAGTACTGCTTTGCCTTTATCCGGCTGGATCCTATAATGTTTATGCAAGTTCTTAAGTTACTTACACACTATATTCTATTCTATATTGATTTAAGCTAAGATAAGTCACTGGACATATTTTTCGATCTAAAACGTGAAGTTAAAACTTTGTCCTTTTTATCGAAAAGATGTAGTCAAGTTGTTCGATGTTTCCTTCACCAAAGTCTCGGGCAATGGATCTACGGCAGAGTATCATCTGCAGAAATCTATGGCCAACAGTACGTCCACTGTTCATTTATTGTTCATTGAATGAACACAGCGCAACATAACTAAAAAAATACATATTGAACTAAAAAGTGTAAAATAAGGAAAAAAATTAGTATTATATATGAAAAAACGCCATAAAACACCAAATATTGATGAATTGTTTATATAGTTCTCTATAAAAAAGTATCTATAGTTGGTGCAGTCGGTAGGATAATTATCCTTATTCTTATTACGCCTTTCGATTGAAAAAAACCCTAAATTTACTTTACTTTAAAAAATTTATTCTAAATTATTATTATTTTTTATATTGTCACCTGTTCTTTGTAAGTGTATGTCATTTTAGTTTATTTGAATGAACCTGACCGGACGCGTCGAGCTTGTTCAAAAAACAGGAGCAAACAATAACATTACAATTTTGTCTCCTTTTTATCTGCACCTATTTAGTTGTAACGTATTGAGTTTTAGGCCAAGGTTGGAATGTACAGTCATTGATCTCTAATAAAGCGTGATTTTTTTTTAAACGTAAATAATTGTTGTGGCTAAAATATTTCACTGGGACATACTTGTACGTGTTGAGTCTAAATCCAGCCAGGCCGGTCACGACCGCGTCTTCGAAGGTGATCTTCAAAGCTGGGTTTTTCGCCACCACGGTGCCCAATTCCACTGGGTCCAGCGGCTTGATGCCTAACTCTGGGATTCCTTTGGCGAATATTGGGCCGGCAATGACTATCATGTCTTGGACGCAGTTGTTCAAATTGGGGTCCGATTTTGAGCATGCCTTGATGAATGATGCTGTAAGCAAATGTAGGAAGTTGTTTAGGAAGGTAAGAAGTAAATGGCCAATGACCCTGCCTTTAGCTCTGAGGCTGAGAAATAGTACCTGGTTAAACAAGCCTTTATCGGTTACTTTTTACAAATAAAAAAAAAGGAAAAATAATTGGGTAGGTGGGGCTGATCCTACGTATTTTCATTTCTAGAGACCACCCGTTAAACGAATAAGCTACGCTGACTTCACAGTTTTCGGCAACAATAGTGTTTTATATTTGAATTTTTGTATTTTTTTGTAATGCCCAAAAAGTGGGATAAAACGATTTTTTTTAAATAAAACCTAGCTGGATCGATTTTTCCCCTTCAAAACCTCCTGCATGCTAAATTTCAGGAAAATCGTTGGCGCCGTTTCCGAGATTCCGAAAATATAATACTACCTAATATACCAATATACCAATTCTACATATATAAGGTATTATAGGCTGATTTATGAATATGTAAGTAGGGTAGGAGCTGCATAAATTTGAATTATAATATTATTTTTATTATATTTTTCTGTTTTAAAATTATTAATTTCACGTGCTTAAGGAAAATAAACGAAAAAATAACTATTTAAAAAATAAATATGGAGTCAGAATAACACAAAGTTAAAATCTTCGAAGTTCTTTGTCTTTTAAATTATTCATACTTAAACATTCTTCCATAAAACCGTTTATATTTGATTGACAGTTGTATGCTGCATTAATATTTTATAAGGAAACAAGCTTTACCATCAACGTCAATGACCATAGTCGATCGTATATGATCAAGTTGAGGTAGCCCAGCTGTAACACTATGCGACTCTTTCGAGGAGGTCACAGGTTCAAACCCCGGGCACCAATGAGTTTTTCTGTTAAAACTTATGTGTCTAATTGATAATTGCAATTTATCACACGCTTTTCGGTGAAGGAAAACATGCTTGAGAAAACCTGCATATCTCTAGAGAATTCTGAAGATGTGTGTAACCTACCAATCCACACTGGAGCAGCGTGGTAGGTTTTAGCTCCAAACCTTCTCTCCTAAAACGGAGAGAAGAGGCCTATTCTCAGCAGTGGGAGAGGAACAGGCCGCTACTTCCGACTTCCTATGATCACGTCGACTTATATGCTAAAATATCCTCAATTATTTATATTTCTTTGTATCCTTTCATTCCCGCAGGAAATGGAAATTCTCTTATCTTTTAATTTAGCCTCGTATATTGTGGTATCCGAGTGGAATAGACCACACTCATTTCTTACCGAGGTGTCGTAAAAGGTGACAAAGGTAAGTTGACGTCAGGCAGGCGGCCAGTCGTAAAAAACGCAGTCAAATCATGTGACATCATGTTTAAAAAATGTTGTGCCGACTTAGAGTGGGATAAGGGCAAGAGGATTATGTCTTAAGGTTAGGTTGAAAAATTAAAACAGTTTCAACAATTGTTCGGTTAAAATTTCATATGCTCTAATTAATGATTGGTTATAGTAAATCGATCGTAGATCCGACCTGCGCCGTCGCAACAAAGGAAATTGTAACAGAATTACACCCATAATTGCGAATTTAATTTGCACACAGATATATTAACGCAGTTATACTTATATAGAAGGGAATAGAACGTTCATAAATAGATTTTTATGTAATTTTCTCTATTAGACATAGTGATTTATAAAAAAAGTTTCAGTGTCTTAAGGTTAGTCGCCGTGTGGTATCCGGCTGAATAGAATAAATAGTACCAACCTCATTTCTTACCGAGGTGTCGTAAAAAGGAACTAAGGTAAGTCTAACCGCTGTGTGGTATCCGGCTGAGAAAAATAAACCAACCTCATTTCTTACCGAGGTGTCGTAAGACTAAGGTAAGTTGACAGTCAGGCAGGCGGCCGGTCATAAAATACGTAGCCAAATCATATGACAGCATGTTTATAACATGTTGTGCCGACCCCACTTAGAGTGGGATAAGGGCAGGAGGATGATGATAATAAAAGAAGAAATTTAAAATTGTTGTCCCAAACAAACTTACGATGGGTCGGCTCGTAAATAATAAAAAATAAGGAAGATTTAACATTAATGTAATAACCTTAATAACCTTATAATAACCGTATAACGAGATAATGGCGGTAGATTAACGAGCTACGTGAGATCCAACCATGAGAGGTCAATGTCACTTAGCCGGTTGTGATGCAACCTTGCCGTGGCTATAAACCTCATAAACTTGAAACATGTTTTGTCTAACACGTGTCGTTTTACAGACTGTCGTTCTTTTATTCGAACTAACTGTATAATTATAGAATTAGGCTTGATTTTCAAGAGTTCCATAATACAAAAAATAATAGTTTATTTTACTATAATCTGCGATTAAAAAAATATCCATGTGATGCCAAATGTAGAGTGTATTATCCGTTCTGAAAGTACTGAATATTCTCTCAATCACTCAATCAATCACAATCTTAATAGCTGTTTCGATTTTAACAGATGCATCATTAGGCGATAGGGTTCCTCCTGTGAGGCCAGACCACGGCTGAGGGCAGCGTGTAGTGGAGGGCTGTTGGTATGACTGTGACTAGTCATCACGCTGTGGTATGAAGCTCTACTAGCGACGGGGAACGTCGTCCTAAGGGTGCCTCCTGTGAGGCCGGACCACAGCTGAGGGCGACGTATAGTGGAGGGCTGGTGGTATGACTGTGACTAGTCATCACGCTGTGGTATGAAACTCTACTAGCGACGGGGAACGTCGTCCTAAGGGTGTCTTCTGTTAGGCTGGACCATGGCTTACGGCAACGCGTACTGAAGGAATAATGATAAATCACCCGTTCTAGTTTTCGCAATTACACTCCAACGAGTTTTTTGCAAAGCACTAATAACCGTATAAAGATCTTTACCAAACCCAACTGGTAATTTATTTGCAAGCTACCTATAAATAGAGACTTCCAGTTTTCCTTAAAAACTTTAATATATTTTCATTCAAGTAGATAGAAATGAATGGATAGGGAAAGAAAGTGGGTTATCAACTGGCTGTTATTAAGGGGGTTACATTAGCAACATTTCAAAACCTTTGATGGTCGATGTTACACGGAAGTCCTTACAGGTCTATATCCAGTTATGGACCTACATTGATTGTGACAACACTTTACATATTTTCCGTCTTCCGTTTTGCATATATGTATACTGTTATTATAAATGCGAAAGTCTGTCTTACTGTTTGATTACGCTTTCAGGGCTAAACCGCTGGCCCTATAGTAACGAAATTTAGCTAATATTGAGCTAAAATACACGATTTATGAAAGTCGCGTTTTTCCTTCAATAACAGGAAAAATCATAGCTTTATTATACTTAAGTAGGGCAGCCTAAAATGTGTCATCGACAATAAAAAGAAAGCATAAACAAAATAAAACATAATACGCCGCATAAAGAGATCTTGTATAAGAGCCCCGTATGGGCTTGAATCTAGTCGGGCTCATCCGATAATAACACGTGAGTATAGCCGATTTCTATATATTAATTAATTTAATTTTAATTTAAGTATTTAATTTAATTAATTGAATACAACTCGCGAAAGTTTAAATTCAAAAAGAAATATTATAATTATTATCTCCAATTTAATTACATCATTATTAATTTATAGAATTAGGCGTTACTTTGCGGAGATCCATAATACAAAAGTAATAATAAATCTATTTTGATAATATAAATAATTTTATTGTTACTTTAGATTATTATTGTAATTATTGTGTGGGATGAGACAAAGCTAAGTATATGAGTTTCATCTTCCGTCACACATAATGTTAAAGTTGATACAAACTCCGTAAAATGTTGATATATACGCATAAAGCCGCAGGAAGACCTAATATGTTTATAAGATTGGATTAAGCAAATGAATTATATCATCTAACGAGCACGCGAGCGCCTTGTGTCATCTCAGACAAACAGACTTTACACCAAACACGGATATTACATATTTGCCGCGACATTGAAATTCTTATAACGTCTCGTCAATATTATACCAAAGTCAAAATGAAGTGTATTGAAATAGGATTTTACGAGTGCTTTTAAATTCTCAAATAATGTGTTTATCTTTCATTTTTGGACATCGGTCACTGAGGAATCAATGACAAAATCAACACTTATATAATGAAAGTCTTCTTCTTCTTCAACCGATGGACGTCCACTGTTGGACATAGGTCTCTTCATAGGATCGTCAGTCCATCTAGTAGGCTCTACCAACATTGCTCTTTCTGGTGCGGGGTTGCCATTCCAACACTTTGAGACCCCAACGCCCATCGGTTCTACGCACTATGTGACGCCATCGCCTCGCTACTTCAGCTTCGCGAGCTGAGGTATGTCGGTGACTCTTTTGCGGATCTCCTCATTTCTGATTTGATCACGTAGAGATACTCCGAGCATAGCTCGCTCCATCGCTCGCTGAGCGACTCTGAGCCCTCTTATGAGGCCCATAGTCAGCGACCATGCTTCGGATCCGTATGGCAAGACGCACTGTTCGAAGACTTTTGTCTTCAGGCACTGAGGTTTCTTGGACGAAAAGATTTCGCGTAGCTACGCAATTGAAAGTAGTGATAGGTTTATTTTGCTCGGTAGAGGTGGACTGGTGGAGGGCAGCTCAGGAGGAGCTCCTCCGCAAATGGAGGTGGCTGTTGAAATCGCCCAGTGCAAGAATCTGGACGATTGCAGCCATCCAGCCTATTCTCCAGGGCTGGGTCGTCAGGAGCCATAGGGCCCTCACGTTCCAGACATGGATGCTTTGGAAGGTATCTGTGACGACGTAAAGCGTCCGGTTAGTGTCACAGAGAATGACACGGAGCTGCACAGGCTCGCAGACTGTTCAACTTAGGCGGTTCAGCGAGCGGAGCCCGTGAGACAAGTGAGGCACGATCTCTCCTTGCCCACTGTGGTACGTGCCATGGTGAATGGAGAAAGATTGTGGGCAGCGATGGCCTTCTTCATCAAGCACGTTATCTCGTGGAAGAAGGCGGCGGAGCGGATCTGGGAAGTCCTAAGATCCGATCCGCCTTAGGAGACGCTCGAGCGTCTCGTTAGGCCGGATGCAATGGTCTCGAGACCATTGCATCCGGCCTAACGAGGATGATGATGTGTATATATTTACCGGTTGTCTGTCCACCTCAGCACAAGTATTAAGTTACTTGCTTTGGGGACAGACAACCGTGTGTAAAAGTGTCCCATATATTTATTTATTATTATTATCGTGGTAATAAATGTTAGCAGCACTTGTGTAGATTTTGTCTAGGTATTTTCTAGTACATTAATTTTCACTGTATGTATAAGGTATGAAAACGAATAGTACACTACATTTAGCATAACATATTTTTTGTTTTTATCGCAGGTTATACTAAATATTATTATCACTAGTGTATTATAAATTATTAATAAATATCATTCAGTTATTTCGATGTATAAATTTGTTAACATTCTAATAACAAACACCTGTTAAAAAATTAACGTCCATTAATGTATTTTTAATGCTAATTACTAATTGTTTGAAGGCACGTAATGCAATCTAGTTTGGATGTTTCATACATCATACAACATAAAAATAGTTATCGTGAGTTAATTATAAGAGATTTTTGAATAACTTTCACCGTTTACTTAGCGCAGCCAAGAAAAGATACCAAATTTTGCCGTTTTCGTTTTATTGCTGCTCATCTCCTATTTATCTTAGCGTGATGTTATATAGCCTATAGCCTTCCTCGATAAATGGACTATTTTACACTCAAATAATTTTTCAAATAGGTCCAGTAGTTGCTGAGATTAGCGCGTTCAAACAATCAAACAAACTCTTCACCTTTATATATAAGTATAGATATAGATTCATGTTTTTTAATTCTCCTAATGTTGCTATTTCAACAAATATTTCTAACTAATATTTCCATCCCGCGTCGCCGGGCTTAATTTAAATATATATTAATTACAATTATAAAAAAAGCTCCGATTGCCAAGCTAACAAAGCTTTACAAAAAGATCCGCTGTGTCATTCTAAAGATTGTCTTAAATTTTCATAAAAATCGGTCGAGTCGTTTTAAAGAATATAAAGTTCATACAGACATACACTCATTTTTTTATTTAGATGTATAGTAATATTATAAATGTAAAAGTAAATCGGGCCGTTCATCTGTCTGTTACGGTTTAAAAGCTTATTTGTTATAAATATAAATAAAATTTATACACAAGGGAAACTGACTGGCCCGTTGGCGCAGTGGGTAATGACCCTGCCTACGGCTCCGCGGGTCGCGGGTTCGATTCCCGCCGAGGACCAACATATTCTATAAATGAATTTCTTGGTCTTTGAGCCTGGGTGTATATTTGTATTTATGTATTTAAAAATATATAAGTATATATTCACCAGTTGTCTGCCTACCATAACACAAGTATTAAGTTACTTACTTTGGGGACGGATGACCGTTTGTGTAAGTGTTAAAAAAAATCCCCAAAAATTTCAAGCACTTTTGAATCGCCAAGAATCAATATGATTAATGAAGCTACAACTGGTTTGAAATGTTGCTCTTACCGAACCAGCAAGAAAAAACGGTCAATTTTTTAAACATTTTCAATTTTTAATTATTAAACCGCAGTCTTTTATGAAGTTGAAAGTATTTTCAAATTCAGGTATTTGTATCATCCAGATAATCTTTAATTGTGTAATATGCTTTACGTATAAGCATATTTGTAACACTTAAACCCTTCTGTAGACAGGTGTTTGATTGATTTGATTGTAGAGGCGAATAATCATGATAAAATCTAAAGTATCTATATATATTTAAGTAGGTAATTTAACTCACGCAAAGTTCCTGCGCACGCGCAGCCGAACACCGCGGCTATCACCAAAAAGCTTACTTGTGAACGCATTTTTAAATTATAATTAATAAATTCAATAATTTATGCCTACTCTGGCCAAAGTCAGTGCACAAACTGCGGTCCTGACCGCCGCTCGTCCATCTTTATACGTTTCGCAAACGCATAATTGCCACGAAATATAAACTCACATTTTTTAAATTCTTTACCGGTCTATAATTCTATGGGTCTATGTCAAAGTCGATATATATTTTTGTAATCGCGTAGTTAAATTTAACTCTAGTTAATTTATTTAACCTAGACGTGATCGTGCGACTGCTGAGAAAGGGTCATAGGTTCAAATCCGGGCAACCACCAATCAGTTAAACTTGTGTCTAATTGATACTTGTAATTTATATCAATCAAATGCAATGGAATTAAATTTTAATTTAGTTATATTTAAATTAGTTAAATTTAATTTTCGGTGAAGGAATACATAGTCAGGAAACCTGAATATCTCTAGAGAATTTTAAAGATATGTGTAACTTACCAATCCGCATTGGAGCGGGTGGGTTTTAGCTTCAACTTTTCTCTTCAAAAAAGTGGCCTATACCCAGCAGTGGGAAAATAATAGGTCATTACTTTATTCTATACCAATTTATTTGAGTCTCTTAGAGTGGTAGGAAATTTCTCTTGCTCGCAGATTGGCAGGTTACAGATTCCCCAAGAATTCTATTAAAATATACAATTCCTTACGATGTTTTCCTTTACCTAAGAGCTCGCTATAAATTGCCAATGAATTGTACCTAATTAATAAAGCATATATTTTTTTAGAAGGTCATTGCTCGAGATTTGAACTCGTGACATTCTTTGTAAGTCAGCTGTCTTCAATCAGCTCTCATGAAAAATGTTTTAAAATAAATACAAAATTTTAACTTTCTGCAATGACGTTAGTCGCTTTGACCTTACGATCTCAGTATTTTTGAACTACAATACAATGAACCTGGTGCTTATATGTTTACCATATTTTTTTTAATAATTATTCAAATACCTTCATCTCTTTTTTAAATTTAAACTATCGTGAGTAGTATTCATAGTTAATGTATAGAACCGGCTATACTCACGTCTTATTCTATCGGGTTAGCCCGACTAGTCATCATATCATCCATATCGGGCTAACCCGATAGAATAAGACGTGAGTATAGCCGGTCCTATACATTAACCTTCATCTCTCTTTATGGTCGGCCCCTCATTTCCGAGGATCGTGATCATCGTCAGGTTGTCAGTTATTTAGATTAGTGGCGTATAATATAATATCTTTCCAGCGGTTTCTGCCACCGGCCATGAGATAAGCGTCGTGAAACTTGATAGGGCTTGTGGCCGCTAACTGATCTTGTTGGGGATCTTCCTCGTGGCTTTTTACCTTCTACATTTTTAATCACTATGAGTTTTTCTAAACTTTCATCTCCACGGCGTATAATATGGCCAAAATATGCGTTGGAGACATATGGACAAATACCTTCATATCTAATTAGATATGTTTTATGTTTATCGGGATAAGATCACCACAAGATAGCATATGTCATAAAAATAGCCGTCTTTTACTATTCCACTGCTGGGAAATAGACTCCTTCTATTGAAGATATGACTTTAAAGTTTGACCCAACGCACTGCTTCAGAAGGAGTGGTAAATGCATTCAAAGACAATACCATTAAGAGCATACAAAGTTTTCTATCCTCAGCGACCAGGCCACGGATTTCTCATGTAGGTAAGACAAGTCACGACCATCTCAACTGCCGTTAGCTAGAAACTGCCCTAAGCCGTGGTGTGGCTTTACCGGAGCACTCTCTTACAAGACGTTCCCCGACGCTAGTAGAGCTTCATGCAACAGAGTGATGACTAGTTACAGTCATACCACCAGTCCTCCACTACACTTTGCCTTAACCTATGGTCCGGCTTCACAAAACCCTTGAGAGCTCTTGGATGCTATTAGAGGTGCTTCTATGCATGTCATAGCATGTCATAGTGCTCAAATCCTTGAAATAAATTGAAAATATGCAAAAAAACCTTTATCTGAGGACTCTCTTATCTGACTTAAAGAAAAAATGTTTAACCTGAGCTAGTAAGTGCCCATGTTTATTCAATACCCAAACGTTCTTAGGCCTATTAACAAATTCCAAAGCAAAATTAAATAACTTATGCGTAGTTTTATTTTAATGTCTTCTCATTAGATATAATGAGAGCTTCCAGATGTCTGTTAAAATTACGAATTTACGGAATCAACATAATCACAGCGGTTTTAATGTAAACAAAAACGCTAATAATGGTGGATGACATTTTTGGCATTATCTTCATATTAATGACCGTATCTATTATTTATTATAATAATGTGCGTGTGTCCGAGAGGTTTTTTTAATTATTTCGCCTCAGTACAATCCAAGATTTTCCATCAGAAAAAAGGTTCAGCCTTGATAATTACCATCTGCAATTAAAGCAAAAGGTAAAATATGAGGAGACAATAGTTTTCTAACCATTTAAAAAAAAGTACTTTCTCTGCTCTTATACGTAATCCATTGGAACAATATATGTAGATGAAAATTGGTAAAGATTTAAGATTGATAGAAAAACTATAATCTGGGCTACTATATAATTTTTAAAAATCTCGGTTACAAAAAAATACATATTTCTACTACATTTATCTACACCAAAATTCTACTTTTGAGATTATTCATACATACAAGAGTATATAGGGGTGGATTGTTTTCCTATATTTTTTGTTTATAATCTTTTTCTTCTTCTCATATATAAAATGAATGTTTGCTATATGTTCTTGATACACTGAAACGTTACGCCCGTTTTAATAAAACTTTCAGATAACCAATCTATGGAAATAGGCGTTACTTTGCGGAGATTCAAAGAAAAAAGAAAAAATCGCTTTGCGATTTTGTCTATCTCCTAATGCTTCGGTTGCGGGACGAAACGATAGTTGAGTTTGTGATAGTGAACGTGTGTAGTGCTTGTGTATTGTGGTGGCGGTGGAGGTTTGTTGTTGTTTTACGAATCCTGCATGTATCGGGTATGAAAACGGATTGTCCACTCTACATTTAGCATTATATATATTTTCTATTTTACTTCATCGCGGATTATAGCAAAATAATTTTATTATTACTTTTGTTTCAAATACTCTTAAAAACCCATCGGATGTTCCTGTAAAGTTTGGTGGCTAACGGAACATTTTATTAACTGTCAATAACATTTTTTTACGACTTATTTATTTACATTAAGCCCAAAGAAGCCGGGTTGGGTGTGCTTAGTATTATATCCATTAACGTGTTAATTTATAAGTAAAGTTCCAGTAGAACATTGTTTGTTGGTTGTTCAAATCGGTCAAATATTGACTTTCGTGCGTATTTATGTAAAAACAACATTAAAGTACATATGGAAGTTTTTAAATAGTTTAACTTAATCAATAAACAAGGCACTACAAGGTTGTGATTATTTATTTACTTTATATTTAAACTAGCTTTGGCAGCAGCTTTGCCCGCAAAGAAGTCACAAATTTTTTCTTTAATAAAAGCTTTAAAAGACAGAAGAAAGCTTTACTAATTGCCGTTTTCGCTATATACTTGTATTTTTAAATAATTTATAGAATTAGGCGTTACTTCGCGGAGGTCCATAATACAAAACGAATGAGAATATTATTTTGCTATAATCGGCGATAAAAGAAAATACATGTAATGCTAAATGTAGAGTGTACTATTCGTTCTCATACCTGATACATACAGAATTTGTAAAAACTCGTGCACTACCCGACACTGATTTGCGATTTTGTCGTGAAGTCTATCTCCTGACGATGCTTCGGTTACGGGGCGAAACAATTATTGAGATTGTTGTGGTGAATGTGTGCAGTGCTTGTGTATTGTTGTGTTTGTGTATTGTATCGGGCAGTGCATGAGTTTTTACAAATTCTGCATCAATCAGGAATGAGAACGAGTAGTACACTACATTTAGCATTACATATATTTTCTTTTATAGCGGATTATAACAAAATAATATTCCCATTCATTTTTCTATATTTTTTTCCCTAATCATCTTAGCGTAATGTTATATTATAGTCTATAGCCTCTCTCAATATATATTTATTAAAAAAATTATCCTTAAATTGGTTTTAGGAATTTATTTAATAGTATCAAAGAAGTGGTGTGCCAAAATACCACAATTTTTGACAATGATTTACTCGAGCGTGACTTAAATCGTTACTGATCATAATTGATGACGCAGTGATAGTTAAATTCTTACTTAGAAAAAGTGTTCACAAATTATTCATGCCTTTACTGATCGTATAATATTTTTCCTTGTCTAAATCTTGATTTTTAAACGACTTTTAATTTATTTAGGATTTAACCATACTTTATATCTATACTAATATCATCATCCTCTTGCCCTTATCCCACTCTAAGTGGGGTCGGAACAACATGTCACAAACATGTTGTCATATGATTTGGCTATGTATTTTACGACCGGCCGCCTGCCTGACGTCAACTTACCTTAGTCGTATTTTAGGACTCCTCGGTAAGAAAGAGGGTGGTCTATTCTACTAAACCGGATACCACACGGTGGGTCAACTTACTTTAGTCGCCTTTTACGACACCTCGGTAAGAAATGAGGTTGGTCTATTCTACTCAGCCGGATACCACACGGCGGGTCGACTTACCTTAGTCGCCTTTTACGACACCTCGGTAAGAAATGAGGGTGGTACTATTCTATTCAGCCGGATACCACACGGCGTAATACTAATATATAAATCGGAAAAGTTAGTTTGATTGTTTGAATGCGCTAATCACAGGAACTACTAGACCAATTTGAAAAATTATTTCGGTGTAAGATAGTCCATTTATTGAGGAAGGCTATATGATAGTTATACAAAAAGCGATCAATTTATGCAAGTTTTTGCTATCCGCCTTTTTCCCTATCGGCGCATTGGTATCTAAAAATAACCTCACATATCAAAATTATATTTATTGCACTATAAATTTATTTAACATTCAAACATTTTTAATATTTAAATGAGCCATATAACATCACGCTAAGATGAATAGGAGAGGAGCAGAAATAAAAAATATTACGAAAACGGCAAAATTTAAAGCTTTCCTTGCGTGCGCACTTATTATAACGTACTAGCAGCCTGCCCTGCTTCGCACGGGTATAAAATATATATCCCATGTCACTCAGTGAAAAAAAAAAATTAAAATCGATCCGGTAGTTTGATTTATTCATTACTGCCCGTGGCCCGCAACCGTTAAATTTGGAGAAAAACAATTCCCCTTTCCCTATACCGACAAGATTTCCTGCCATCTTTGGAATATCTAAATTCATATACTACATATTTACTTATTTATTTTTACAATTAATTACAGAATGTCTTTATATACAACATTCACAGCTTTTTTGTCATTAAATAAACTCTTGAAAGAGCGACATATAGCTGCTAAATTCGAAGTACTATAGGGCAAAGCGCGGCCTCCTCACGGCATTTTAAATCTGTAATATCTCCGAAAATATTCACTTAAATTTCATGCTGTAAACGGCCATATCGAATTATATTAAATCAACAATTTATTTAAGGTACTTAATTGGATAGGGATTAATGCTGTATTGACAAAAAATGCTATTGTGGGTTATCCATAAGAGATAGACAAATACCATCGCGGACTTTTTGTAGACCTTTTCAAGGTGTACAAATACTTAGTACATAATTTTGATAAATCTCGTAGGGTTTCGTCTGCGTTTGCAATGTAAGCGGAAAAAAAATGTAATTATTTACGACATCACATTAGAAACCTCAAAAATAACAGTATTTCTCTACTCCATATTGAATATTATTATACATATAAACCTTCCTCTTGAATCATTCCATCTATTAAAAAAAACAAGTCAAACAAAGTCGCTATCTGTGTCTGTCTCCATGTCCCTGTATGTCCCCTATGTATGCTTAAATCTTTAAACTACGCAACATATTTTGATGCGGTTTTTTTAATAGATAGAGTTATTAAGAGGAAGGTTTATATGTATAATAGCATTCAATATGGACTAGAGAAATACTGTAATTTTTTAGGTTTCTAATGTGATGTCGTAAATAATTACAATTTTTCCGCTTACATTGCAAACGCAGGCTGAACCCTACGAGATTATCAAAATAATGTACTTAGTATTTGTACACCTTTAAACGGTCTACAGAAAACTCCGCGATGGTATATGTCTATCTCTTATGGATAACCCACAATAGCATTTTTTGTCATTTTTTTTTACGAAAAATAATGCCTTATTTTCGAAGCAATTTTAAACAATACATCATTAATTCTTATCCAACTAAGTACCTTAAATACATTGTTGATTTAATATAGATCAATATGGCCGTTTACACCATGCAATTTAAATGAACATTTTCGAAGATATTACAGTTTAAAAATGCAGGGGCACAGCGATTGCGGCCTGTACATTGCCTATACATAGCGCGTCGGAGGCCGCGCTTCGCCCTTTAGCAGGAAATCTTCATGGTATATTATACATATAAACCTTCCTCTTTAATCGCTTTATCTTTAAAAAAAAACGCATTAAAATCTGTTGCGTAGTTTTAAAGATTTAAGCATACATAGGGATATAGGGACAAACAAAGAATGTGACTTTGTTTTATACTACGTAGTGATTTAACCTAGTATTTAACATTTAGTTTAAAGCGAACGAAGTCGCGGATACAACTCGTATAAGCGTAACGGAAAAAAACTCAATACCTGCAACGCGACAAGTTCATTCTAAGTCGAATCAGTAATCATTTACAATCTTTATTATCAAATATTAGAGAAAATTCTTCAATATCTAAGCAGTTCCGGGTTCATCAACCGAGGCTCGAACCGACACTATACACAAATAAGCCACAAATAATAGCCACCAATCTATTCAAGTGATTTAAGTTGTTTACAACTTGAATTAGAAGTTAATGTTCGACATTTTACATTTCAAGTTTCTAAAAACAATTTCTTATATTACTCTGTTAAAATAAATATACATAAAAACAAGCTTTTATAGCGAAGTAAAAAGTGAAAAATCATTTTTAATATGGGTAAAATAACATCATCATCGTCCTGCCCTTATCCCACTCTAAGTGGGGTCGGCACAACATGTTATAAACATGCTGTCACATGATTTGCCTGCGTTTATACGACCGGTCGCCTGCCAGACTTCAACTTACCACAGTCGTATTTTACGACACCACGGTAAGAAAGAGGGTGGTCTATTCTACTAAACCGGATACCACACGGTGGGTCAACTTACCTTAGTCGCCTTTTACGACACCTCGGTACGAAATGAGGTTAGCCTATTCTACTCAGCCGGACACGACACGGCGGGTCGTCTTACCTTAGTCGCCTTTTACGACACCTCGGTAAGAAATGAGGGTGGAACTATTCTATTCAGCCGGATACCACACGGCGTAATATTTCTCTGTTAAAAATAAATATATATAAAAACAACAAGCTTTAATAGCGAAGTAAAAAGTGAAAAATCATTTTTAATATGGGTAGAATAACGTTCTATATAAATTCTAAATAAATATTTGATACCACAGTATTATTTGATAGACTTAATATTCATTCAAATTCTTAGTCAAGTTAACTTGTAAACGAGTGTTTTCGAATTGTCGACTCTACTGCTGGCTCCGGAAGCTATTTATATCAAGAGTTAGCAACAAACTTGGCAGTTGCTTTTTTCAAAATAGGTATAATATTTATATCTAGTACGCCGTGTGGTATCCGGCTGAATAGAATAGTACCACCCTCATTTCTTACCGAGGTGTCGTAAAAGGCGACTATGTAAGTCGACCCGCCGTGTGGTATCCGGCTGAGTAGAATTGACAAACCTAATTTCTTACCGAGGTGTCGCAAAAGGCGACTAAGGTAAGTTGAAGTCAGGCAGCGGCCGGTCGTAAAAACGCAGCCAAATCATGTGACAACATGTTTATAACATGTTGTGCCGACCCCACTTGAGTGGGATAAGGGCAGGAGGATGATGATGAATATTTATATCTAGTAACATTTTATCATTGCTATTTCGCATAAGGTAAAAAAAAAGCTATATCCACGCATTCTAATAATCTATATTATCCTCAACAGTATAGTATGCTTTCTGTATCATCCTCATTTTAATATTTTAAAAACTGCTGAAATTGCAAAGCAAAAAATAATAATCCACACTCAATTTTAAATTGCAGAATTTTATTATAGAATCTTATACCCAAACCCATAAACGATTTACGCATTTTTGCAAGGGGCAAAGCAGGATCGCAAGCTTAAGTCAGTTCCTACTTTGTTTTGTACCTATATATACATCGCATATTTTTTTAAATAATTCTCTATATTTTTATGCACATAGTTTATTGTTTGTAGAAAACTAGTAATTAGTAATTGAAGAACATTGTCCTCATACAGTGGGTGTTGATTCTATTAAAAGAATAATACAAACAATTGATCTTAATAAACAAGAAATAGCCTTTGAAATCACGGAAGTTCCCAATTCAATTGTTTCATATGTGGTAACTATGGTCGTATCATATACAAATATTCGGGTAACTTATAATCACACTACAGTCATTAAAATAATTTACTGATTGCCAAATATTTGATATACAATGGGTTGTGCTATTTCAGAAATTACTTACATTAGTTACGGGTGTCTCTCAGGGAACATTTTTCTGACCATTGTTCTTTATGGTATCCAAAAATAAGCAGAGATTGTTGCGTTAAAGCTGGTTTAATTTTATAATTTTTAATTTATAAATTACGAATTTGGATATAAATTATGAACTTTTAAGAACTTGGTAGGGCTCAAATGTGAAATACTACCACAGCAAATAAGAAAATGATCTGTCTATTAGATAAAAGATAAAACTAAGAGAAATGATCGTTTTCTATCAACTATTGTAAATCTTATAGCATAAACCGTTAAAGATGAAGGCAATTTAGGTAGCTAGCAACTAGCTTCAATTGTTTGGGAAAACTCCGAATCTATATTTAGAACCGTGGCGCTGAAAATTGGGGTATTCATTATTACTAAACTTTGATTAGAGCAGGAAGGAAGTAAGGAAGAATTCTACCTTTACGCGAAAATGATAAACGATGCAGATATCTGTACATAGTTAAAAGTTAAACAATGCAAATTTTAAATGCCAAAAATGAGGTCGCGATCAATTGATAAGCGTAGGTCGTGACCTCTTTTTAATATTAAGGAAATCCTTTAAATTTCAATAAGGAAGACAAAGTTATAATTTAAAATTATATAATAAATCACCAAAAATACCTAGTTTAACGCTTCACGAAGCTAAAAATTAATTAAAAAATTAAAATAAGGCTAAAAAAATTAAAAAATATGATTACCGATTAATTTTGAAACAAAAAAACCAGTGTTGGTACATACCCTTTGAGATATGAAATGAAATCCTTTCAAGGGATTTCGAAATGGTTTGACAGAGCCGTTAGCGCTTTAAGCGGCACAAATTCAAATTCAAAAATTTCTTTATTCAAACTGACTTTAACAAGCACTTTTGAATCGTCAAATTACAATGAAGCTACGACTGGTTCGGAAAGGTGCTCTTACCGAAAAGAACCAGCAGAAACTCGGCGCTCACTCTCAATATTTCAAAAGACAATATTTCAATAATGAATTTGTAATTGTTCACAAATTAAAAATTACAATATAATCTAGTGCGTAGCTGGTCGCAATTTAAATCCAAGCTTTCTTATCATTAACATAGTCCTCAACAGTATAATAAACTTTATGAATAAGTGTCTTTTTAATTGCTTTTTGAACTTGTGTAACGGCAAGTCCAAAATAGATTGTGGAAACGATCTACGAACTTAAAAATATTTAAACAAGATCGAATGATGGTAAAAAATACAGAAAATATACTTTATTTTAACTGTGGTCAGTAAAAAGAAATATTTTTACGAAAAAACCTTTTAAGGTTAACCCACTTTAACCGTTTTATCAGAATACTATATTACGGTTTTAATTTTTCCACGCTGGCGTAGCCTTCATCGCGGATTATAGCAGAATAATATTATTACTTTTGTATCGCTATCTATATATTTATTAATAGTAATTGGTCTTTGATCTTATATTGATTGGTTATTAGTAGTAACGTTAGTATGTTATTGTTAATTGCCCATTATCTCTGTATATAATAGAACAAAAATTACTGCCATCAATTCGGTGGACAGATCCTTTACTACTAGCGGTGAGATCTGCCCAAAATGAAGGTCTTTTTGTGTATTTTCGTTTTATTCCTCGCTAATGTCAATGGCTTACTTGGTAAGTATTAAAAGTTTACTCAAAATCGACCTTTTACAGATATTTCTGTTTAATTTTGTGATTTAATAAAAGACAAGTAAAACGCGAATAAGGTAAGTCGACCGGCCGTGTGGTATCCGGCTGAGTAGTACAGACCACCCTCTTTCTTACCGTGGTGTCGTAAAAGGCGACTAAGGTAAGTTGACCCACCGTGTGGTATCCAGTTGAGTAGAACAGACCACCCTCATTTCTTACCAAGGTGTCGTAAAAGGCGATTAAGGTAAGTTGACCTACTGTGGGCTGGAGGGGGGCGTGGAGCGGTTCCGGGAACTTTCGTTCTGGATCCAATCTACTGCTGGCGCGTCCAGGTGGTAGCGACTTGCCTAAGCCTATCGTTTGCCGCCCTGTCAGGGGAGCTTCCGACGTTCCGAACGGGGTCAATGATAATGGTTAACCTTCCGGAAGAAATGCACTACTTTTTAGTTAAAAAACTACAAAAATCGGTTTAGTTTTTTTTTATTACATACAGACAGACTGCTTTTCGGGACTTTGTTTTATAATATGTATAGCGGCTCCTGCTTTGCGCCTTGCAAAAGTACGTAATTCGTTTGTGGAATTTGGTATAAGATTCTATAATAAAATTCCGCAATCAATTTCAGCTTTGCCATTACAGCAGTTTAAAAACACTGTTAAAAAGAGGCTGATACAGAAAGCCTACTATACTCTTGAAGATTATTTAGAAGATAAGAATGTGTGGATATAGCTCTCTTTGAACCTGTACAAGACAGTAACGACTTAATGTAAATAGTATTAAGAATTATATTTTTAAAAGAGCAACCGCCGAGTTTCTTGCTGGCTCTTCTCGGTAGGAACAGCTTTCCGAACCAGCAGTAGAGTTGACGATTCAAAAGCACTTCTTTACAAGTTTATTTGAATAAAGAATATTTTGAATTTGAATTTGGATAGAGTTTACCTGCGCGTTCGCGTGGACTGTTACTAAACTGTAAACTGTTCGCGTAAACTGTGTTCTCTGTTAACAGTTTCGTTCATTCTGCGATGTCACTCGTGGGACGCTTCCTGCCTCAAGTACTCTGCTAAGCGAGCCCTCCCAATCGTAGCTGCCGGTATCCCGTCCTTGAACATGCGCCCTCTGGACCCTATGTACATTGAGAACGTCGAAGCCAATCAGGCGGGACTCAACGTGAACATCAGGAAGACTGTTGTCGAAGGACTGAGGCATTGCATTGTGTTAGATTTGAAGTAGGTTACATCTTCCACCTTTTATTGCGACACGTCCACTTATAGGTCCGCCGTGGTATCCGGCTGAATAGAATATACCATCCCCATTTCTTACCGACTAAGGTAAATCAACGTCAGGCATGACGGTGATAAAAATGTTTGGATTAAAATCCTTTCAGCTTCATTTTTGCAGTTTAATAATATAAATTGAAAATGTTTAAAAGATCGACCGCCGAGTTACTTTCTGGTTCTTCTCGGTAAGAGCATTCCGAACTAGTTGTAGCTTCATTAATCATATTGATCCTTGACGATTCAAAAATGCTTGAAAGAGCTTATTTGAATAAAGATTATTTTGATTTGATTTATCTCCCAAAAAGTTCAACGTCTAAAAACGGACGACGTATTTAGTTTTCTTATTTATCTTCATGATAACAAAGAATATTCACGCCCATTCAGAATGGACTTTCAGAATTCAGAATTTAGAATAGACTTAATTAGTTAGTCCATTCTAAAATAACCACTTCATCTAAAAATATATATAAAAACTTTCATATATATGAATGAAGTATTTTGATAATTTATGTATAGAAAAGTGCAAGTATATCATTTTTTACAGACTTCGAAACGGCTTGACCGATTTTTATGAAGTTTTCAAGCAATCACAATTAACACAGCGGATAATCTTGTAAAGTTTGGTGGCGATGGAAGAATGTATTCAAACTGTCAATGACAATTTTGTTTCAAGGAGAAGCTGAAATCTACGCTGTGTGGTATCCGACTGAATAGAATAGTACCACCTTCATTTCTTACCGGGGTGTCGTAAAAGGCGACTAAGATAAGTTAACCCACCGTGTGGTATCCGGTTTAGTACAATAGACCACCCTCTTTCTTACCGAGGTGTCGTAAAATATCGACTATAGTAAGTTGACGGCCGGTCGTAAAAACGCAGCCAAATCATGTGACAGGATGTTTACAACATGTTGTGCCGACCCCACTTAGAGTGGGATAACGATAAGAGAATGAATGAATGGGAAGCTGAAATATGAGCTACAGCAACGCGTGGCCTGACCGCTGGTTCATAATTGTTTTAATTCCAGGCGCACGCCAACTCAAATCATGCTGGACTTGGAATGCTCAGTTGTCATGAAAGGTGACTACAGCCTGAAGGGCAACCTTTTTATATTACCTGTTGAAGGACAGGGAAAATACAACGTTAAAATAAGTAAGTATTATATAAAGTACTACCTTTTGCCCGCAACTTCGTTCGCATGGACTGTTGTCGCGAATAGGTTTATAATACAGTAGAGGCTCTTTATTCGCGCTTCCTTCATTCGCGTTTTCACTATTCGCGGACAGAAAAATTGCGACTCTAGTTCTATATTCGCGGTCTAAGATTTCTTTATTCGCAGATCGAATCGGTACATCGAATTCAAATTCAAAATATTCTTTATTCAAATAAACTCGTAAACAAGTGCTTTTGAATCGTCAACTCTACTGCTGGTTCGGAAAGCTGTTATATAGCTGGTTCGGAAAGCTGTTATATAACATATAGCGAAACCCTTGCCCCGAAATTAGGATTCCCTGTGCTATTGGAAGCCAGACTTTCGACCGAACCTAAATTAATTTAATGTCTAAGTTATTTTTTTATGCGGGTGGATAAGTAAGAAAATAACAGTTGCCGACCGTCGAACGTCGTTTGCGCGGATGTAATAGTCAATGCGGCAGTATATGTCAAGTTTTTATAAGCTGATGAAGTATTAATGCTTTAGAGAGAAGTTTAAGGAAATAGTTATTCTTACTTCTTCTTCTTAATTCTTAATATTTTGAATTTGAATGATGTGTGTATTATCAATGATCTTGGATGGAAATATTGGTTGAACAAGCCCTGATAACGTAACAGACGTAATTTTAATATGTTCAATGTTCACAGATAAAGTATTGGTGAAGTTGGTATTGGACGTTGGTGAACGAGAGTCGGGCGGTGATCGCTATTGGACGGTGAAAGGCTGGCAGTACACCACCAAAGTCCTCGGGGACGCAAAGATCCGATTCCGGAATGAATACAACGGGGAAAAGGAACTTAGTAAGTTGATCATGTATATTCAAATTCAATTCAAATTCAAAATATTCTTTATTCAAATAAACTTGTAAACAAGTGCTTTTGAATCGTCAACTCTACTGCTGGTTCGGAAAGCTGTTCGTACCGAGAAGAGCCAGCAAGAAACTCGGCGGTTGCTCTTTTTAAAAAATACAATTCTTAATGCTAGTTACATTTAATGTTTCTATCTTGTACAGGGTCGAACAATATTTATATCCACGCATTTTTATCGTCTAAATAATCCTCAACAGTATAGTAGGCTTTCTGTATCAGCCTATCCTTAATAGTGTTTTTAAACTGCTGTAATGGCAAAGTTAAAATTGATTGTGGAATTTTATTATAGAATCTTATATCCAAACCCACAAACGACTTACGTACTTTTTCAAGGCGCAAAGCAGGGGCCGCAAGCTTATGTCGGTTCCTACTTTGTCTATTATATAATCATGAGGAAACCCCTCGTGGGTGATGAGGAATTTCATCATCCTTCTGCCCTTATTCCACTCTGTGGGGTCGGCACGACATGTTATAGGGGTCGGCACAACATGTTATAAACATGTTGACACATAATGTGGCTGCGTATTTTACGACAGGCCGCCTGTCAGACGTCAACTTTTTTTTGTTATTTAGGAAAAATCCCGTTATGGTTACTCCCGCCCAACGGGAACAGGTGGCGGTTAAAATTCAGCATGTAGGGGGTTTTGGGGGAGAAAAATCGATCTAGCTAGGTTTTATGTAAAAAAATATTCGTTTTATCCCCCTTTTTTGGGCATTAAAAATACTAAAATTTATATTGAATATATAACACTATTTTTTCCATAAACTGTCAGGACAGCGTACCTTATTCGAGGAACTGGCAGTCTCGAGAAATGTAAATACTAGGAATAATCCCCAACTAACTAATAATTTTTTTCTTTTGAGTTTTTTTTTTATTTTGTAAAAATTTTTCGGTCCACCAGGTACTTGAACTTATGTAAGAATACAAAATTGTATGTTTAAACTTTCAGCGGATCGCATCCACAGCTTTGCAAATGAGAATTGGCCGGAAATCGTCGATGCACTGGCGCCAACGTTGATCAACGCGGTGGTGGGACGAGTGGTGGAAGAAACCACCAAGCTCTTCAAGCAAGTACCAAAAAGAGAACTAGCTTTTGATTAACATTGTTAACGTCCAAAGCCTCTTTTAAATTTGACAATAAATGAATAAAATATAAAAAAGCACAAATTTAAACGTTTTACTGCGGAATATCTATATCTATCTATCTATCTATCTATATATATAAAAGAAAGTTGGTCTTAGTTGCACTATTTATAACTCAAGAACGGATGAACCAATTCGGCTGAAAATTGGTGGAGAGGTTGCTTAGAACCAGGAGACGGACATAGAATACTTTTTATCCCGTTCGACCGCATTTATTTTATCCCGTCAAGTCACTATAAAACGTGGTATAACAAAAACGACTATGACATGGAAAAACAAAACATAAATGACAGCTAAACGTAATTTTGTCTTTGGGTAAGTATGGTAAAATTTTGACAATTATCAAAATAATAGCTAAACTTCACTACATAGTATAGTAATAAGAAAGCTGTGAATGTTGTATATAAAGACATTCTGTAATTAATTCTAAAAATAAAATACATAGGGAAAATAAAAAAGTAAAAGAATAAAATGTAGTATATGAATTGAAATATTGCGAAGATAGCAGGGAATCTTAATGGTATAGGGAAAGAGGAATTGTTTTATTCCAAATTTAAGGCGTGCGGGCCACGGGCAGTAATGGATAAACCAAAACTTCTGGATAGATTTTAATCATTTTTTTCACTGAGTGACATAGGCTATATATTTTATACCCGTGCGAAGCCGGAGCGGGCCACTAGTACTACTATATAAAGCTGAAGAGTTTTGAGAGATTGATTCTCGAGAGATTGACTTAATTGGCGGAATCCATACTAGACCAGTATAGAGAAAGTTTTAAATCTAAACTAATATATAAAGCTGAAGAGTTTGTTTGTTTGATTGTTTGAACGCGCTAATCTCAGGAGCTACCGGACCGATTTGAAAAATTCTTTCAGTGTAAAATAGTCCATTTGTCGAAGCTTTAGGCTATATAACATTAACAAGATGAATAGGCGAGGAGCAGCAATAAAAATAGTACGAAAACGGCAAAATTTAAAGCTTTCCTTGTGTGCGCTAATCGGTAATAGTTATTCAAAACACATGTACTACAAAAGTGTTCCCCTCTAAAAGTTCTAAATAAAAGTCCGCGAAAGCATATGTCTAGCTTTTAAGGTTGACCCACTTTAACCATTTTTATGGTTATCAAAATACTGAATTACGGTTTTAATCTTGCCATCTTGTTTGTTTTAAATTGCTAGTATTATATAAAACACGATCCTATTAAACAAATCACCATCATTAATTTAAATATAATTACAGTTATTATGTTGACGCGGTCATCGTCACGTAGACAAAACTACGGCGGTCACATAAACCGTTCAAAAGAAATAAACTAGTAATATTAACTTAAAAACTAAACACGCCGTTTGGTATCCAGTTGAGTAGAATAGACCACCCTCATTTCTTACCAAGGTATCTTAAAAAGCGACTAAGGTTATTCGATCCGCCGTGTGGTATCTGGCTGAGTAGGATATACAACCCTCTTTCTTACCGAGGTATCGTAAAATATAACTAAGGTAGGTTGACGTCAGCCAGGCGGCCGGTCGTAAAATACGTAGCCAAATCTTGTGACAACAAGTTTCTAACACTTTGTGTCGACCCCACTCAATTTATTCTCCTGACCTTATCCCACTTAAAGTGGGAAAATGATGATGTATAAAAAAGATACATGCGATCATATTATGTTTGCAATTCAATTTCAAACTATTTTTTTATACAAGTAAATTCGTAAACAAGTGCTTTTGAATCGTCAACTCTACTGCTTGCTGAGAAGAGTCAGCAAGAAGCTCGGTGTTTGCTCTTTTCAAAAAACTCTTACAACTAGTTACATTAAGTCATAACTGTCTGGTACAGGGTTGAACAAAGTGGTGCTAAAGTAGTCGGCCTCCTCGTTGCGCACCCTGGGCAAGCTTAGTCTTGGCGAATGGACCACTGTGGGGTGGCCAATCCAGTTGTCCCTCTAATTGGCAAGCAGAGGGCAATTTGGACGGGCCGGGGACTCCGGGGGGTTGGGGTGGAGTCCCTAATGAGCGACGGGTTCAGTTGGGCTTACTTTAAGTCTGGCTGGACATGGTTACGGCCACCGTCGGACAAGCCCGTAAGCCCAGCAATGGGAACGGGGACCTTCGGGTTGCGAGGAAGAAAACCTCTATAAAAAATTACCTGGTGGGGGCGGAAACACCCACCAAGGCGTAGGGGTCCCTACTTGGGGCGCGGTCTCTCCCTGTCGACCGTGAAATAGCAAACACGGTGGGCAGGGAGCGATCGCGGGCAGCGGTGGCCTCCTTCTGCTCTGCGGAGGGAGGCGGTGGAGTGGTTCCGGGAACTTTTGTTCTGGATCCAATCTACTGCTGGCGAGTCCAGGTGATAGCGACTTAGGCAAGTCGCTATCACCTTGCATCACTTGCCTATGTTCTCTGGGATCAGAGCTGTCGGCGGGGATGGGGGCAATATCTACAATGATACCCTGTCCTTGCCATCGTCAGCGTGGTGGAGCACACAGATCGTTTTGGTCGGTGCGAGTCCGACATAACCGCAGCCTAGTCGAACAATCGCTCAAGATCGCAAGTCGCTAAAGGCAACTCGCTCAAAAACATCGCATGCTGCTCTAACGGGGACCTTCCGGGCGGTCCGAACAGGGTTTATCGGACACCCACCTGAAAAGGTCCCCGAGGCGGTCGATGCATCTGGGGCTCTCGATATATCGTCTAGGGGAGGGAGAGCCCACTTTTAGAGAGGCCCCGACCCAGAGTTGGCACACTCTGGGGTTGAGTTGCTGCTGGCGAGGATGGGGCCAATGTGTCCAACGGTACCCTGTCCCCGCCACCGGCAGCGTGGTGGAGCACTGTCTGGTTTTTAGTCGGTGCGAGTCCGATACACCCGCTGCTCGTCCCCATCGGGTGGTGATGACCCATAATGGGTTTTCCTGACATAAAAAAGGGTAGAACAGTATTTATGTCAACAGTAGGCTTTCTGTATCAGCCTCCTTTTAACAGTGTTATTAAACTGCTGTAAAGTAAGTGCACTAGTAATTGACCATTAGTTGACTAGTTGTTGACCGTTTTGTATGAAATTTTACATAATAAGCGTTTTGTTTGTTGTAGCTAATAAAAAAATAATTTGTCATTACCTGTTGCCATCTATTAACATATGCCCAAAACCTCAGAACTGTAGCCCATTGTTTAGTATTTAAAATGTAATATTATTAATTGATATTTTTATTAGCTAATAAAAAAATAATTTGTTATTACCTGTTGCTATCTATTAACAACTGCCAAAACCTCAGAACTTTAGCCCATTGTTAAAGATTTTTTATAATATTTTTTATTAGCTACAACATGGTAAATTACTAGTGCCCTTACCTTCATGGCAAAACTAAGAACATAACATAAACTTTAATATTAAAATATCAAATTATAAACTTAAGAAACTTAAATAATAGTTTAAGGAAGAAGAATTTGCGTTTTTTGTTACATTGAGCACCAAAATAATAAAATTTGTAAAAATTAAACTAAAATTAGTATTAGCATTGCATTTAAATGACACGGAGCGTAACTAAACTCGTATCGAGTCTATTGTTGAATGTCCCCTCCCCCCTTAACTATCAAAATGCCCCCCTAAAGTGGGCCTCAAGTCGGGAAACACTAGTGTATGATATGAAACAAAGAGGTTTCATATTTCGCGATACCAATACAGCGTTAGAACGTAATTGCGGTTATTTTCAGGAAGGCACATTTATCTATATATATCTATACTAATATATAAAGCTGAAGAGTTTGTTTGTTTGTTTGTTTGTTTGTTTGTTTGTTTGAACGCGCTACTCTCAGGAAGTACTGCACCGATTCTAAGCATTCTTGCAGTGTAAGATAGTTCGTTTACCGAGGCTATAGGCTATATAACATCACGCTAAGATGAATAGGAGAGGAGCAGCAATAAATAGTACGAAAATGGTAAAATTTAAAGCTTTTCTAGCGTGCGTTGAGTAAACAGTGATAGTTATTCAAAAATAATGTATTACAAAATTGTTCCTAATTAAAAGTCCGCAACAGCGTATGTCTAGCTTTTAAGGTTAGCCCACTATAACCACTTTTATGGTTATCAAAAGCCACTAATTCCATGCGGGCGAAGCTGTTGGCACAGCTAGTCTAATAAATTAAAAATATGTACTCTTAAAATTGAAAAAAAGGTTAATCATTGTTAAGTAATTGGCTAAGTGATTAAGAAAAAGATAATTTCTCTAAGTATGTGACAGACAACTTGTAATACATATATAACTTTAAATACACACACCCATAAATACACATACTCGAAGAACCAACAAATTGTTTATAGAAAATACTAGATCTTGTCGGAAATCGAACCCGCGACCCGTGGAGCTGTAGTCACTACTTACCTACAACCATCGGGTCAGTCAAAGGTAACTAGTTATAAGAATTTTATTTTGATAAGAGCAACCGCCGAGTATCTTGCTGGCTCTTCTCGGTAGGAGCAGCTTTCCGAACCAGCAGTAGAGTTGACGATTCAAAAGCACTTGTTTACAAGTTTACTTCAATAAAGAATATTTTATAGCGTAAAAAAATATTAAATAAGAAATGTAAAAGCGTTGTTTAGTTGCTGTAAAATTGTTGTTTAGTAGCAACTTGTTAGTTTATAAGGAAAATTTGTACAAAATAAACAAATAATGAAAAAATTATTTACCCAGAATAAAAAATTAAAAAAAAGTATAGGTAGTTACATGGGCATCCCATCCATAGTTCAAATGAAAGAGATGGTATATAAGAAAGAATTGGTATGAAGAATGTAAGGAGTAAAAACGCAAGAACTTGTATGAAAGAAAATTTAGCAAATAAGGGCTTAATTTTTTTAAGATGAAGGTAGAGAATCACCTCAAAATAAGGTGGTGTAACACAACGTACTAGGAGCACCTGATTCCGCAATCAAAACTAGATGGCGCCACTGATCGTTTGCTCCGCGCTATCGAAGTGCTTTCGTAGTAATATAAGAAGTCCCCATACATCGCCTATTAGTTCCTGAGCTTCCACAGTACATTATACTGGAACACTACGCCTTAGCGCAACTGTAAACGGTGCATCTTCCGATACATCCAATCTAGGAATGCTGTGAAGGACCCGTCCGCGATACTCTATGTAAAAGTGACGATTAAACTCTTGAACCTGTCACCTGCACGTATTCTTCCCCCCATCCGTCGGATCATCGTATTATAGTGGTTAATAAAAAATAAAAATAAAGTTTTTTTTTCAATTGATGATACAGATTGGGCCGAATCTGTTCTTCACATGCCCTTAGATGTATCGCTATCTACATAATTTATAGAAATAGGCGTTCATTTGCAAAGATCCATAATACAAAAGTAATAATAAAATTATTTTGCTATAATCCTATAAAATACTCGTAGCTTCGCGATATTGTCGTGGAGTCTATCTCCTGATGATGCTTCGGTTGCGGGCGATAGTTGTTGAGTTTGTAATAGTGAACATGTGTAGTGCTGTATGTAGTGGTGGCGGTGGTGGAGGTTTGTGCGTGTGTTTTTTGCAAATCCTGCATGTATCAGATATGAAAATATAAAACGATATTTTTTTTAACTGAAACCTAGCTAGATCGTTTGTCGTCCCCGTAACTTTGCTGACTAAGCTAAAACATGTTAAGTTTCATAAAAAATGTTGCAGCCGTTTCCGAAATTCAAAATAAATACTTATATATACAAAATTAACTCATTTAAATATTAAAGATTAAACACTCCTCTCAACTGAAATAAGATTAATTTGAGAAGATTTTGCAATTGATGATACAGATTGGGACGAATCTGTTCTTAACATCTCCTTAGATGTCCCTATTTTTAAATTTAAACTATCGTGAATAGTATTTATAGTTAATGTATAGAACAGGCTATATTATTGTATTTTGATCTCATATTGATTGTTTATTAATTGTCTTTTACTGGCGTAAAACTTGTGGTTAAATGTTCATTATGTTATCTCTGTATATAATGGAAGAAAAACTACTGCCATCAATTTGTTGGCCAGATCCACTATTAGCGGAGAGATCTGTCCAAAATGAAGGTCTTTTTGTGTATTTCCGTTTTATTCTTCGCTGCCGCCAATGGCTCACTTGGTAAGTATTAAAAGTTCACTCAAAATCGACCTTTTAAATATTTTTCTTTGATTAATAAATGACAGGTAAAACGCGATTAAGGTAAGTCGACCCACCGTGTTGTATCTAGTGGTAGTGGCTGTGTAGAATAGACTTTTATTTGTCACCGAGGTGTCATAAAATTGACTAAGGTAAGTTGACCCACCGTGTAGTATCCGGTTGAGTAAAATAAACCACCCTCTTTCTTACCGAAGTGTGGTAAAATACGGCTAAGATAAGTTGTAGTGGGGAAGACTGACGGAGAGAAAATCTTTTAACGAGATCCTAGTAAAATATCTCAGCCCTGTTTTTTTATTTAATTTTTTTATCTTTTATATTAAATTGGGTTAATCTTGTAGGTATGTAGGTATATTCGGAATAACGGAAACGGCTCCAACGATTTTCCTGAAATTCATCATGTAGGGGATTTTGGGGGAGAAAATTCGATCTAGGTAGACGTTATTTTTTTAAAAAAGATCGTTTTATACCTGTTTTTGGTAAAAAAATATAAACATTTAAAAGAAGTTAATTTTCGTTTTTAACTAGTTACATGTTTCATCCCTGTTTTTGCGCATAAAAATTATTAACATTTAAAAGAAGTTAATTTTCGTTTTAACTAGTTACATGTTTTATCCCTGTTTGTGGGAATTAAAAAATACAAAAATTTACATTGAATATATAAAACACTATTATTGCCGTAAATTGTCAAGTCAGCGTAGCTTCGGGGAACGGGTGGTCTTGAGAAATGAAAATATCTAGGATCGAGCCCCACACCCAATAATTTCTTCTTTTTTTTGAAGTTTATTTGTTTTTGTAAAAATTACCAAGCATGGGTGAACCGCGTAGTTATTACTTTAATTTATTTTTCTGCCAACAGTTCCGTTCATCCAGCGATGCCACTCGTGGGACTCTGGCTGCCTCAAGAACTCTGCTCAGCAGGCCATCCCCACCGTAGCTGCCGGTATCCCGTCCCTGAACATGCGCCCTCTGGACCCTATGTACATTGACAACGTCGAAGCCAATCAGGCGGGACTAAACATGAACTTCAGGAACACTGTCGTCAAAGGACTGAGGCAATGCACTGTGGTGGATTTGAGGTATGTTATACAGTAAGTAAGTAGCGGCCAGTAACTCACTGCTGGGAACAGACCTCTTCTCTCCGTTTTTGAAGAGAAGGATTGGAGCTAAGACCTACCACACTGCTCCAATGCGGATTGGTAGATTACACATATTCAAATTCAAATTCAAAATATTCTTTATTCAAATAAACTTGTAAACAAGGGCTTTTGAATCGTCAACTCTACTGCTGGTTCGGAAAGCTGTTCCTACCGAGAAGAGCCAGCAAGAAACTCGGCGGTTGCTCTTTTTAAAAAATACAATTCTTAATACTAGTTACATTTAATGTTTCTATCTTGTACAGGGTCGAACAATATTTATATCCACGCATTTTTATCGTCTAAATAATCCTCAACAGTATAGTAGGCTTTCTGTATCAGCCTCTCCTTAATAGTGTTTTTAAACTGCTGTAATGGCAAAGTTTAAATTGATTGTGGAATTTTATTATAGAATCTTATATCCAAACCCACAAACGACTTACGTTCTTTTTCAAGGCGCAAACAAAGCAGGGGCCGTAAGCTTATGTCGGTTCCTACTTTGTCTATTATATACATCGCCTATTGTTTTATAATTTTTTATATTTTTATATACAAAAATTAAATTACTTAAAATATACTATAATTAGGATTAATTAATTATAGGATATAATTAGGATTCTCTAGAGATATGCAGGTTTGCTCACGATGTTTTCCTTCACCGTAAGTTTTAACAGAAAAACTCATTGATGTCTGCCCGGGTTTGAACCCGTGACCTTCTCGAAACAGTCGCACGGTGTTACCACTGGGCTATCACAGCTTGTTATACAGTAGATTTTTATTCGCGGCGTATACGTACCGTAAATATGCCGCGAATACAGAAACCGTGAATATGGAATGGTAATTTATATAGAGATATAGGGGATAGGTTCCTTAGCGACGAAATAAAAAAAAACAAAATCATAAAAAAATCCGGTTTAGCAATATTTTTTATTACTGCTCCTCTCCTATTCATTTAAGCATGGTGTTATATAGCCAATAGCCTTCCTCTATAAATGGACTATCTTACATTCAAATAATTTTTCAAATCAGTCCAGTAGTTCCTGAGATTAGCGCGTTCAAACAATCAAACAGACAAACTCTTCAGTTTTATGAATGAATGAATGAATGAATGAATAACTCTTTATTGCACACCAGGTAAATAATAGACATAAACAAGAGAAAAAAGAACATTTAAGAGTGCAAGGGCGGTCTTATCACTAAAAGTGATCTCTTACAGATAACCCCTACGTTAAAGTAATAAAGATAAGAGACAGGTTGAGATCGGTGCACAAGATGAACTATACAATAAAATCGATAAACTTACTTATTAATATTACATTGTATGTAACACAAATAGAATATAACACAAATAGCATCACAAATAGATAGTTTTATATTAGTATAGAGCAGGGCTTCCTAAACTTTTGTCATTCACGACCCCATTAAGGATGGCGAGTTTCTTGACGACCCCATACAAATCATCCTCCTGCCCTTATCCCACTTTAAGTGGGCTCGGCACAACATGTTGCAAACATGTTCTCACATGACTTGGCTACGTATTTTACGACCGGCCGCCTGCCTGACGTCAACTTACCTTAGTCGTATTTTACGACACATCGGTAAGAAAAAGGGTGGCCTATTCTACTCAGCCGGATACCACACGGTGGGTCAACTTTCCTTAGTCGCCTTTTACGACACGTCGGTAAGAAATGAGAGTGGTACTATTCTATTCAGCCGGATACCCACGGCGACCCCATACAAATATAAACTAAAAATAAATTAATATTTTTGATGATATTAGGTAACAATATACATATACATGTATAGTTTTAGAATTAGTTTTGAAACATACAAAAATATAAAATTAAAAATGCACAAAAAATTATAAACTTGTATTTATTATACTAGTTTCAAAAATAAAAGTGGATTCTGACCGTCTTAATTCGCTCGAATATATTTAAGTAATTGCGTGGTAAGTATTAAAGTAAAGTTTGACTGGCCCGTTGGTGCAGTTGGTAGTGACCCTGCCTTCAGCACCACGGGTCGCGGGTTCGATTCCCGCCGAGGGCCAACATATTCTATAAATGAATCTGTTGGTCTTTGAGCCTGGGTGTATATTTGTATTCAAGTATATATTTAAAAATTATATAAATATATATTCACCAGTTGTCTGTCTACCATAACACAAGCATTAAGTTACTTACTTTGGGGACGGACGACCGTGTGTATAAGTGTCCCATATATTTATTTAAAGTAAAATATAAGTTGTTATTCAAATTCAAATTCAAATTCAAAATATTCTTTATTCAAATAAACTTGTAAACAAGTGCTTTTGAATCGTCAACTCTACTGCTGGTTCGGAAAGCTGTTCCTACCGAGAAGAGCCAGCAAGAAACTCGGCGGTTGCTCTTTTTAAAAAATACAATTCTTAATACTAGTTACATTTAATGTTTCTATCTTGTACAGGGTCGAACAATATTTATATCCACTCATTTTTATCGTCCAAATAATCCTCAACAGTATAGTAGGCTTTCTGTATCAGCCTCTCCTTAATAGTGTTTTTAAACTGCTGTAACGGCAAAGTTAAAATTGATTGCGGAATTTTATTATAGAATCTTATACCCAAACCCACAAACGACTTACGTACTTTTTCAAGGCGCAAAGCAGGAGCCGCAAGCTTATGTCGGTTCCTACTTTGTCTATTATATACATCGCCTATTGTTTTATAATTTTTTATATTTTTATATACAAAAATTAAATTACTTAAAATATACTGTGAAGCAAATGTAAGAATACCTATTTCCTTAAACTTCTCTCGCAGGGAATCCCGCGGTCTTAAATTGTAAATGCCACGTACGGCTCTTTTTTGTAATACAAAGATTTTTTCATTATCCGCGCATTTACCCCATAGCAATATTCCATAGGACATAACACTATGGAAGTAAGCAAAATAAACAAGTTTTGCCGTTTCGACGTCAGTAAACCGTCTAATCTTTCGAACGGCATAGGCCGCTGAACTGAGTTTCCCTGCAAGAGTTGTTATGTGTGTGCTCCATTGGAGTTTTGTATCCAAAGTCATTCCCAAAAATACAGTTGCGTTATCTGTTTTTAGTGAAACATTATTTATAAAAAGTCTATTTGCTGTTTTAGCAGCATTAGGTAATACAAATTCTATCCATTTTGTTTTATTTGAGTTCAGTACTAAATTATTTTGTCTGAACCAATGAGCAACCTGCGACAAACCACTGTTTACTTCGTCAAATTTGTCGTCATTTCTATTTATTTTAAATATCAAAGATGTGTCATCAGCAAACAGTACAATATCGCATATACTCTGAATAAAATACGGTAAATCATTTATATATACTAAAAACAGAAAAGGACCTAGGATTGAACCTTGAGGCACACCCATAACTAAGGCCGATCCAGATGACTGCACGTTAAGTCTGCGGTTAGCGTCTTCTTACCGAGGTGTCGTAAAATACGACTAAGGTAAGTTCACGTCAGGCAGGCGGCCGGTCGTAAAATACGTAGCCAAATCATGTGACAACATGTTTGTAACATGTACACAAGCTGTAGCATGTAACAAGCTGAGAAAGTAAAAAAACTTCACATAAATATGTGGTATATAATATAGATATTTCCAGTAAAGTTCAATGTCCAAGAACGGACGTCCGTAGATCGGACAAAAATGTCAGTCCATATAATCATAATTAAATATACGTAATTAAGTTAATTGTCTCTTTTATCCGTTATTATTCCACGGGTATTAAGTTTCATTTAATCTTTTTATTATTATACAAAAACAGGGTACAGATTAAGGTCTTAACAAGGATGTTGCTGCAAGTTTTTTTTTAATTGTGAATATTATATATTTGCTAAAATGAGTTGTTTTGCATGTGTAAATTTAGTCCAGAATAGGAGCTGATAAGCCGTCCTGTGGCAACATATTAGGGGCCGTTCAAGTATTACGTAAGCAGATGTATTATAATTATTTACCCCCCATCCCCCTTGTAAGCAAAAGTAAGCAAAGCTCTTATAAGATACCCCCTCCCCTACTTTTACGTAGGGGGAGGGGGTATCTTATATGTATATACATATATATATATATTTTTCGGAATTTCGGAAATGGCTCCAACGATTTTACTGAAATTCAGCATGAAGGGGTTTTGGAAGAGAAAAATAGCTAGGTTTTATGTAAAAAAAAATCTAACCTAGGTGACCTACGGGATTTGGTGTTCGGTAGGGAGCTCTGGGAATGGTAGTTCCCAGACCTCGGAGTCATTTTCGGTGGTGTCTTGATGACGGTGACTCTTTTCACGCGTGATACGTTGATAATAGATAGCGCTTTTCAATGTCATACTATTTCTGTAGAATTAACGGGATTTCTATCGGTGTTTGGTAGATTGGTGGCGATGGAAGAATTTTTTTTTAAATTGACAATAACAATTTCGTTTGGAAATCAGTTCGGAACAGTTTCGAAGTGGAAATCAGAGCTACAACAACGCCTGACCTGACGCCTTTTCTTTTAATTCCAGGCGCACGCCAACTCAGACTTTCCTGGACTTGAAATGCTCAGTCATCCTGAGAGGTGACTACAACCTGAACGGGAAACTCCTCATATTACCTATTGAAGGACAGGGACAATATAAAATTAAAATAAGTAAGTATTATATAAAGCACTAGCTTTAACACGCAACTTCTAAGCTAATAAAAATTAAATTAGTAATTACCTGTTGCCATCTAACAGCTGCCAAATACCTCAGAACTGTAGCCCATTGTTTAATATTTAAAATTTAATATTAATTAACATTTTTTATTAGCTACAACAAACTAAACGCTTATTATTTAAAATTTACAAAACGGTTAACTATTAGTACTTGGTCAATAACTAGTGCACTTATCTTACAATCATTCAAATTCAAATAATTCTTTATTCAAAATTGGCTTTTACAAGCACTTTCGAATCTTCAAATTACAATGAAGATACGACTGGTTTGGAAAGGTGCTCTTACCGAGAAGAACCAGTAAAAAATTCGGCGGTCACTCTTTTCAAAATTAAGTATCACACTAATGTCTTTATTAATTAAGAACAAATTTAAAAAAATTACAATATAATTTAGTGGGTAGCTGATCGCAATTTAAATCCAAGCTTTCTTATCATCAACATAGTCCTCAACAGTATAATAAGCTTTATGAATAAGTGCCTTTTTATACTGCGTCCATCATATTATCAGTCTTTTGACAGCTCACGCTCATTAAGTTTTGTATTGCTTACGTACAAATATCATACAAATAATATTTGTACTTTATGGATGGGTACCGCCCACTTAGTGATGTCACACATAATGGGTTACTACGATTATGCCACAGATTAAAAATAATCGGTAGAAATCGATGTTACGAGTATTAAAAGACATTTAATAACATTATATAAAGTTTTACTTTCTTCTTAGTTAATACATGAATACAAATAAAACAATCAGGATATTTTAATTTATTTTATTAGCACGAGTCGTCGGAATGATAATCAACACTAGACTCCTCCGATGAGGAGTCTTCAGTAGCAGTTATTATTAGCTCTTGTGTAGATAATATATTATCAAACGCAATATCACGTTCCCAATCAGAGAATATTACTCTTTTAGTTCTTTCCACCACACTTGCCCAGTTCTCGGCCGTTACGTGGGTGCAAGCATTTTTTAGCAATTGCAACATTTTATTCGCTGTGAATGGGGGGCTTGTATTGCATCTCGCAGCATGCCCTTTTACTTGTGCCCATATAAGTTCTATTGCGTTGTACTGGCAGTGGTATGGAGGAATCCGAAGAACAGTATGGCCATATTCTGCTGCCATTTCATTGATTACATAGCGTTTTGCTCTCTTTTTGGTTTTTAATATTTTTATTAATTCAACTTTTAACATTGAGTCGTCCACATTTTCTCCATTGTCCCGAAGCCAATTAATTATTTCATGCTTTTTATTAGCCTGTGTTGGCATTTTGTCAATTTGACGGGAGTGGTAGGGCGCATTATCAATAAAAATTATTGATGGTTCTTCCAATGAAATGAGCATTTTTTTGAACCACTCTTCATACACATTTGCATTCATCTCTTCGTGGTAGTCATTTGATTTCTTCGATTTAAATGCCAACAGTGCGTCTTGTACAAATCCTTTTGCTGTACCTGCATGGCAAATGATTAGGCGCTCACCTTTTCCCATTGGTACTGAGGAAGTGGAATCAGCAGTATCATCAGTCCAGAAACGAGATAGTGTGTGGTTAGCGTTGAGCCATGTTTCATCCGTGAAAACAATATTTGCCCAATCTTGTATTTTCTTTGCCTCTCTTAAAAAATCACAACGTGCTATAGCTATATCTGTGCGTTCCATTAATAATTTTCTTTTATTTAACTTTTTATATGAAAAGCCAATTGTGTTCAAAACTTTGACCAAAGAAGATTTTTCACCATGAAATAGACCACTTCTTTTCAAAGAAACAATAAGTTTTCTCAAAGTTGGAATTTCTTTTCTCAAGTAGTAATCTAGTTTACGTAGGTTATCATTAATCGAATTACTTAGGTACGTAATTCGATTAATGATAGTAGGTACTATAATCGGAATGGTATCGCATACGAGAATCTTTAGGACATCACTATCGTCAATCTGTCAAAAGATGGTTAATATAATGGACAGTGTATAATTGCTTTTTTGAACTTGTGTAAAGGCAAGTCCAAAATAGATTGTGGAATTTTATTATAAAAATGTATACCGAAGCCCACAAACGATCTACGAACTTTCTGAAGCCGTATCCTGGGTATTATTAATTTATTTTGGTTCCTGGTTTGCCTATTTCTAATATCACTTTTTTTTTATTAAAAAGATGTATATTTTATCTCACAAACACTATATTATTATAAATGTATTTTCAATTTAAAATCCAATTTAAAATATTCTTTATTCAAATAAACTTGTAAACAAGTGCTTTTGAATCGTCAACTCTACTGCTGGTTCGGAAAGCTGTTCCTACCGAGAAGAGCCAGCAAGAAACTCGGCGGTTGCTCTTTTAAAAATACAATTCTTAATACTAGTAACATTTCCATCCACGCATTCTTATCGTCTAAATAATCCTCAACAGTATAGTAGGCTTTCTGTATCAGGTTCTCTTTGATAGTGTTTTTAAACTGCTGTATTGGCAAAGCTAAAATTGATTGCGGAATTTTATTATAGAATCTTATACCCAAACCCACAAACGACTTAGGTGCTTTTTCAAGGCGCAAAGCAGGGGCCGCAAGCTTATGTCAGTTCCTACTTTGTGTATTATATACATCACCTATCGTTATATAATTCTTTATATTTTCATGCACATAAATTAAATTGCTTAAAATATACTGTGAAGCAAATGTAAGAATACCTATTTCCTTAAACTTCTCTCACACGGAATCACGTGGACTTGAATTGTAAATGCCTAAATGTATTGAATGTATTATAGTTGTATGAAGCTACAGTGAGAATACCTATTTCCTTAAATTTATCACATAATAATTATTATATTATATTATAAATCGCACGTACATCTCGTTTTTGCAGAGCGAATATTTTTTGGATATCAGCTGCCTTATCTTCCTTAGATGTAGGATGGCAATGTTAGTTTAACAGATTAACGTAACGGACGTCTAATGTGTTCAATGTTCACAGCTGATATATTGGTGAAGGTGGTATTGAACGTTGGTGAACGGGAGTCGGGCGGTGATCGTTTTTGGACGGTGAACAGCTGGAGCCAAACCGCCGAAGTTCTGGGAGGCGCAAAGTTCTTTTTCAACAATCTATTCAACGGAAACAAGGAACTAGGTAAGTTGATCGTGTATTTCAAGTGGAAACCCCTCGTGGGTGATGAGATATTTTATCATCTTCCTGCGTTATCCCCCCTTAAATGGGGTCGGCATATGTTATAAACATATTACACATAATTTAGCTATGTATTTTACGACCGGCCGCCTGACGTCAACTTACCTTAGCCGGCTTTTGCGACACTTCGGTGACAAAATGAGGGTGGTTTATTCTACTCAGGCTGATACCACACGATGGGTCAACTTAACTTAGTCACCTTTTACGATACTTCGGTAAGAAATAAGGATGGTCTATTCTACTCAGCCGGATACCACACAGCGGGTCAACTTAACTTAGTCGCCTTTTACGACACTTCGGTAAGAAATAAGGATGGTTTATTCTACTCAGCAGGATACTACACGGTATTGATGAGGAATATCTTTATATATATAAAAAATCCTGTGTCACGATGTGCGTTGACGCTAATCTTCAAAACAATTGAACCGATTTCAATAAAGTTTTTTTAGTATAGTTATATTTTGGTCCAACTTAAAGGATAAGATTATCTCGATTAAGTAAACGTAGTAAAAGTAAAAGTAAACGTAATTATTACAAAACTAGTAGGTGCAGCCCGCTTTACCGTGCTTAATTCAAAGATATATTAATTACAGTTACAAAAAAAACCGAAATTTACAGTAGCATCCGCTGGGTCATTTTTTAAGATTGTTTGAAATTTCATTAAAATGGGTCCAGCCATTTCGTTGTCTATAAAGGAAATTCTCTAACAGTGGCGAAAAACGAAGTGCAAGTACCAGTATCATAGTACACGACCGATCAACTTAAAATTGACACATCTTTTTTATTTGATGACCAATTGAAATACATACATACCCCTATATGTTAAGTGAGGTATTTTACTACATACATACATACTACATACTTAGTGATAACAGCGTCCAAATCGGATTAGCGATTTCCAAGAATAGCCGGAACAAACGCACAGAGATTTGACATCTCAACGATTTTATTATATGTATAGATTGTTCGCCTCTTAAAGTTCTAAATAAAAGTCCGCGACAGCATATGTCAACTTTAACCATTTATTATGGTTTTCAAAATACTATATTACGGTTTTAATTTTTTCAAGCGGGCGGAGCCGCTGTCAATTGCTAGTCCTTTTATAAAACTTTAGTTAGTATACAAAATTTTGTTTGAACTTTCAGCGGATGGCGCCCAAAACTTTGCAAATGAGAATTGGCGGGAAATCTTCGATGCACTGGCGCCACCCATGGTCAACGTGGTTGTGGGACAAGTGGTGCAGGAAACCACCAAGCTCTTTGACCGAGTACCAATCAGAGATCTAGCTTTAGATTAACATTGTTAACATCCAAAGCTCTTTTTAAGTTTTACACTCAATAAATCAATAAAATATTTGAAAATCACAAATTCATATGTTTTACTGCGCACTATCTTTGATAAACTGTATTATCTGTGATATCTGTGTATTATCTTCTTAAACTTTTTTATATAGCGACCCCCTTCAAGCTTAGGAAATTTTAAACGACCCCCTTCTCCATATAATGAAATATATATTAACTGTAGATGTAGATGTAATATCGCACTATTTTACAATGTAAATAACAGTTTTGCATTGCCACTTTTTTCAAAAAATAGTTATAATAAATCTACAGTAGTATTTTGTATGATTTTTATTTGTATTTATTTATATTTGTACGTAGTATGTATACTAATTTTAAAATTTTATTTATACTTCTTGTAAACTAACCAATCATAAATTTAATAAAATCTATTTAATTAAATTTAATGAAAAGGGGTAATGAAGGAAATTAGGAGGAGAAATATCAATAAATCTTTGTTAGAAAAGTTTTTTAAAGGACACCTGCAGGCATGTAGTTGTATCAATAATGATTGAAAAGTATCAAATCTTTGCGACGCCTTTTGCTTTCAGTAGTCTCGCGTCTCAGTTAACAATAGTCGCGACCCACAGTTTAAGAAGCCCTGATATAGATTATAGACTAATCGTGGTGTCATAGAGTTATTATACCTCTTAATCTTTAGTATTTAAATGAGTTAACGTCTAGCGTTTAAGGTTAATCAACTTTAACCATTTTTATGGTTATCAAAATACTATATTACGGTTTCAATCTTTCCACGCGGGCGGAGCCGTTGGCGATTGCTAACATTGATTGATATATGTAAATATATATTAGCAAGCATGAGTAAAACTATTTACTCATGCTTGCAATGTACTTATATTGTTAATGGCAGGAAATAAGATCACGCACAATGCAGTTTCATCATAACTAGTTTTTTATCATCAAATTAAAATATTTTTCATACTTGACATATCATAAACTAGTAGCTAGTTGACCGAGCCTTGATCGGTAATTTTTTTCAAAAAAAAAAAAAAAGAAATATAATAAAAAAAATATTGGGTAGGTGGAGCCTGATACTAAGTAGTTTCATCTCTCGAGACCACCCATTTCCCGAATAAGCTACGCTTTACAATTTATGACAAAAATAGTGTTTTATATAAGTAAAAAAAAGTAAGTAACGGCCTGTTACTATCCTACTGCTGGGCATAGGCCTCCTCTCTCCATTTTTGGAGAGAAGGGTTGGAGCTAAGACCTACCACGCTGCTCCAATGCGGATTGGTAGGTTACGCATATCCCTAGGATTCTCTAGAGATATGCAGGTTTCCTCACGATGTTTTCCTTCACCGAAAAGCGTGTGATAAATTGCAATTATCAATGAGACACATAAGTTTTAATAGAAAAACTCATTGGTGTGTGCCCGGGTTTGAACCCATGATCGTCTCTAGAGATTCAAATGGTCACACCGCTAGGCCATCACAGCTTACTTAGTGTTTTATTTATTCAATGTAAATTTTAATCATCATCATCTTCCTGCTCAACAAACCTGCATCAACAGAGAAATGAAAGTGATAAGGGTAAAAGGCCTAGAAACAGAAACAGAAGTAAAGTAAGGTTGCTGAATGGAAACAGTATTAAATCTAGATGCGTTACAGGTAGATGCAGACCTTCATCTGCACATTCAAGGCCATATATTAGAAAAATTAAATACTATCGATACACATAGCGTCAACTTCCTGCCCTTATCCCACTCTAAGTGGGGTCGGCAGAACATGTTATAAACATTTTGTAACATGATTTGGCTACGTATTTTACGACCGGCCGCCTGCCTGACGTCAACTTATCTTAGTCGTATTTTACGACACCTCGATAAGAGAGAGGGTGGTCTATTCCACTCAACCGGATACCACACGGCGGGTCGACTTACTTTAGTCGCCTTTTACGACACCTCGGTAAAACATGAGGGTGGTCTATTCCACTCAACCGGATACCACACGGCGGGTCGACTTACCTTAGTCGCCTTTTACGACACCTCGGTAAGAAAACTCACGGCACTCAATGTAAATTCTAGTATTATTTTTAATGGCCACTTATATATATATATATATATATATATATATATATATATATATATATATATATATATATATATATATAAGATTAATGCATTTAAATAATAAAGATAATTTTGGATAGCCGTGATTATTTTTAGGTACTAATGCGCCGATAGGGAAAAAAGGCGGATAGCAAAAACTTGCATAAATTAACCGCTTATTGTATACCTTTAATTTGTCAGCATATATAAGGGAGCGGTGCAGTGATATAGTTCACAAGTGCCATCGCAATCACAGATTACTGAGGCCCTCGGAGAAACCAAACATGTATATTCATGCTTTAGTATTTTTATTTACTGCGTACTTCGCTTCAGGTAAGAATTTTTATTATTCTTTTTTAAAAGCTATTATCTAACTTGTCAAATTCAAAATATTCTTTATTCAGGTGAACTGTTTACAGTACTTTTTTACAGAACAAACTTTACTACAGAATCGTCAAATGTTTAAGCTAACACTGATTCGGAAATTTGCTCCTATCGAAAAGAGCCAGCAAAAAACACAGTAAAAACTAGTTACATTAATTAAATCAAAATAATCTTTATTCAAATAAGTTCTTTCAAAAAGTTTTGAATCTTCATTAATCATATTGATCCTTAACGGATCAATATGATTAATGAAGCTACAACTGGTTCGGAATGTTGCTCTTACCGAGAAGAACCAGAAAGAAACTCGGCGGATAATCTTTTCATTCTTGTGTATTTATTTGAATTTGATCGAATCTTTCAAGTTTTTGACCTACTTCAATATATGTTTATGATAACTATGACCTAATGCTGTTGCCAGGATTGGCTTTAGACAAGGGAACTGAATATTTGACATCAGGGACAAGAAATTTTGTTAAAATCTTTTTAACTTCTTTTTTAACGCCGAGATTCTTGCTGGCTATTCTCGGTAGGAACAGCTTTCCGAACCAGCAGTAAAGTTGACGATTCAAAATCACTTGTTTACAAGTTTATTTGAATAAAGAATATTTTGAATTTGAATTTGAAAACAAGCTTTTATTCAACTTACAATATTACAACTTACAATACAACTTACAGTATGTGAAGGTGGAATCTTTAAACTAAAATTTGACCTACTTCCCGGTGTCCTGTTGAGCTGACATTTTACATACTCCTCTTGTCCTAATGACAATGCATGTTTATTATATGCTTGACTTGATGCTTCTCCCGGGATTCGCTCCAGACGAGGAAACCCGTCAAAGGTTAACAGTAGGGCCATGAAGTTTTGTTAAAAGCTTTTTAAAAGCCTTCTTAATTTGATTTGTTATAATTTTATTTTGACAAGATAATAGATAATAGCCTTTTACGCATATTTATTAATATCAAGGCAAATTCTAAGCAAAATTTATTAAGGCGAGTACAATTTTATCGAGCGAGTAAAGCTGTGATAGCCCTGCAAGGTGACTCTCTCGAGAGGCCCACGGGTTCAAATCCGAGCAGACACCAATAAGTTCATTTGTTAAAACAAATGTCTAAGTGATAATTGCAATTTATCACACGCTTTTCGGTAAAGGAACCTCATGAGGAAACTTGCATATCTGTAGAGAATTCTAGGGATATGTGTAACCTACCAATGTAAGCGTGGTAGGCCTTAGCTCTCACCCTTTTCTCCAAAACGTCATCAAATTTTTAATGTTAGATAGTTAACATTATTTCTTAATAAGCCCAGCAGTGGGATAGTAACATCTTTTACTTTACAGCTTTATCAAGTTAGTTACCGCCACAATCTTTTTTATACAATCCTCCTGACAATAACGAACTCATAAAAAAAAGATTTACCCAATTCAATACAATCGTTTGGACGTTACGCACTTACAAACATAGCGGGCATCCATTTTTTATTTACATACATTATTAAATGAAGAAAAAATGATATAAACTTACTTAAACATATAATTTATAATCAGAATTTCAAATTACTTATTCGACATTTTTAATTTACACTGGTATAGGCCATTTCTTTTTTTGGATGGGGCTTAGATCCATCACGCTGGTTCAATGCGGATTGGTAGCTTGCACATATCCTCAGACTTCTCTAGTTTTCCCCATAGGTTTCTAGATAGGTTTCCCCGAGATATTTATCGAAAACCACACCAAAACACAACAAAACTCCGAAAAGCATGTACGTAATCCATACTAAATCAGTCTACAGAAAGGTTTAAATCAGTGTTTCCCAACGTGGGGCCCACGACCCACAGGGGGGCAATTTGATGATTAAAGGGGGGCAACTCGACAAGTGTTTCCCTTTAGCCTTTCGCTCTGGGCAATTTAAGTGCAATGCTAGATTTCAGTGCCAAATTAAACAAAAAAAAACAATTTTTCTTCCTAAAACCTAATATTTATGTTCTTTAAGTGGACAATTTAATTTTTAATATTAAAATTTTTGTATGTTACTTAGGGGGGCAAAATAATTTTTAACGTGGGGCATGGACCAAAAAAGGTCGGGAAACACTGGTTTAAATCAAATGTAGGAAATATGCGTACTACGTAAAGCATATTACACAATTCAAGATATGACTGTTAAAAATGCCTGGATTTGAAAATCCTTTCAGCTTCATACAAGACTGTGGTTTAATAATATAAAATTGAAAACGTTTAAAAGATTGACCGCCGAGTTTCTTTCTGGTTCTTCTCGGTAAGAGCAACATTCCGAACCAGTTGTAGCTTCATTAATCATATTGATCCTTGACGATTCAAAAGTTCTTGAAAGAGCTTATTTGAATAAAGATTATTTTGATTTCATTAATGTAACTAGTTATAAGATTTTTTTTTTTTAATCTTTATTTTTGGGGGTTTTTTCTCAAGGAAAATGCCACCCCCATAGTAACTACAAACTAACCTTACTTTCTACGACTTATGCCTACTTTAACCACATTGTAAAGCAATTTCGCTTCTCCCGAATCTGGAGAAGCCAAAATGCTATTACAAGTGGCAAAATCAAATACTAATCCTAACTTAAGCCGTAATGTCCTCGTTCCGCACACATTCCATCAAAATATGAAATGCATCTTCGATAACACCACATTCAACACAATTCGGAGATGGCACGTTCTTCATTAAATAGGCAAATCTATTAAGTGGGATGTGTCCGGATCGGAGCCTTAATGCTAAAACTACATCATTCCTAGTAAGATTAAGTTATAAGAATTATATTTTGAAAAGAGCAACTGTCGTGTTTCTTGCTGGCTCTTCTTAATAGGAACAGCTTTCCGAACCAGCAGTAGAGTTGACGATTCAAGAATATTTCGAATTTAAATCAATTAGGCATAGGTTTTAAAAGGAATTTTATTAATCTTTATTTGGACCCGCGACCCACTGCTACGATCTAAATTAGTTATCCGTTCATCTATAACATTATATATCAGCGGGGACGCGTTAAACTGTAATGTACATACTAGAAAAACACGCAAGAAAACCTGATTTTATAATGACTAAAATTTACCTAAGTTTCTAACCTAAATTTAATGTAAATTACAACCATGAAATAAATGTTGAATTAAACAAGGAAAATTTGCATTAAATTATTATACATCTTATTCTTAATTAGTACAGCTTTAATAATATATCTAGCAACAAAAACTAGCTTAGGCACTACATCATTTAATATAAATAACAATCTAAATATATTTAATATTGTTTTTATTACTTCCAATACCTGTTTTTAAAGTTTATCCGTTATTTTATAATATAATTAGCTGACCCCACAGACGTTGGTGGTAGAAGCTGTGGTAGCCCAGCGGTAACACCGTGTGACTCTTTCGAAGAGGTCACGGGTTCAAACCCGGGCAGACACCAATGAGTTTTCTGTTAATACACTTATGTGTCTAATTGATAATTGCAATTTACCACACGCTTTTCGGTGAAGGAAAACATCGTGAGGAAACCTGCATATCTCTAGAGAATTCCTGAGATATGTGTAACCTACCAATCCGCATTGGAGCAGCGTAGGTCTTAGCTCCAATCCTTCTCACCAAAAAACGGAGAGAAGAGGCCTATTCTCAGCAGTGAGATAGTAACAGGCCGCTACTTACTTACTTACTTTACAGACGTTGGTTTGTCTTAACTATTTTATATCAAAAAAAATATTTCAAAAAAATATTAGATTAGTACCTAGTTGACCAAGCCTTACACGGTAATTTTGTACAAAATAAAAAAAGAAATTTCAAAAAAAAAAAAGATAAAATAATTTGGGTAGGTGGGGCAAGATCCTAGGTATTTTCACGCGACCACCCGTTCCCCGAATAAGCTACGCTGAATTGACTTTTAACGGCAAAACTAGTGTTTTATGTATTCAATGTAAATTCTAGTATTTTTTCAATGCCCAAAACAGGGATAAACCGATTTTTTTTAAATAAAACTTAGCTAGATAGATTTTTCTCCCCCTAAACCTCCTACATGCTGAATTTCAGAGAAATCGTTGAAGATACCAATCTAAATATTTTTAATAAGTTTTATTACTTCCATTACTTTCATAAGTCCATTATTGACTGGCCCGTTGGCGCAGTGGGTAGTGATCCTGCCTTCAGCGCCACGGGTCGCGGGTTCGATTCCCGCCGAGGGCCAACATTTTCTATAAAAAGAATGTGTTGGCTCTTCGAGCCTGGGTGTATATTTGTATATAAGTATGTATTTAAAATTATATATGTATATATTCACCAGTTGTCTGTCACCCATAACACAAGTATTAAGTTACTTACTTTGGGGACGGACGACCGCGTGTGTAAGTCTCCTATATATTTATTTATTTATTTATTATTCCAATACCTGTTTTCTATTTTATCAGTTATTTTATAGTCTTAACTATTTAAGTAACAGTATTTTCTTAAATTTCCACTAAACTTACAATGTTTATTCTTTCATAAGAACCTTATATACATATGTATATAGCGCGTATCGTAATATAGAACCTAATTCTTTAACGTACATACTTACTTTGAGACATTATGAATAAAAATCATTATTACTTATACTTATATTTATCGAAATCATAAATCATTTACGTAAAGCATAATACAAAATTGAAGATTATTTGGGTGATAAAAATGCCTGGATTTGAAAATCCTTTCAGCTTCATACGTGCGGTTTAATAATGTAAATAAATGTTTTAAGGATGGATCGCCGAGTTTCTTTCTGGTTCTTCTCAGTAAGAGCAACATTCCGAACCAGTTGTAGCTTCATTAATCATATTGATCCTTGACGATTCAAAAGTGCTTGAAGGAGCTTATTTGAATTAAAATTATTTTGATTTGATTTGACATATTATAGTGTATTATCTATGATCGAAATCTTATAGAAGTAATTTAGAGAGAAAAATATATATGAGTGACATTTCGTAGTGCAAATTCCGTACTGACCTTCGCTATATTTTAAAAATAATTAAACTGTTGTTGTTGTTGTATTTTATTTATAATTCTTAATATAGGTACAAAATACGGACGAAACTGGTTCAGGTAATTCGTTACTTCGTTCGTTAATTTAGGTAATAGGTATAATATCGGTGTAGGTTGTCACAGGGTCATTATCCTGCTGTGACTTAAGTGACTATTGTTATTTGTCTGTATGTGACCTTTGATATCATGTCATGTGTTGGATCTTATATATGGTTATGGTGTTTTTATTGCCAAGCCCAAAATATGCCATTATCAAAGTATATAAATATATAATATATATATCATCCTGTCCTTATCCCACTCTAAGTGGGGTCGGCACAACATGTTTTTCTCTTCCATTCTGTCCTATCTTTCGTCAACTCTGGCACCACTCCTTTTATATGCATATCATACTTCACACAATCCAACCATCTCTTTTTAGGCCTTCCTCTAGGCACATATCCATCCACATTCAAATTTAACACACGTTTGGTCACATGATTTTCATCCCTCCTCATTACATGTCTATGTATTATATAAATATATAATAATTAAATATATAAATAAATATATGGGGCACTTACACACACGGTCGTCCGTCCCCAAAGTAAGTAACTTAATACTTGTGTTATGGTACACAGACAACTGGTGAATATATACTTAAATATTTTATATACTTAAATACAAATATACACGCAGACTCGAAGACCAACAAATTCGTTTATAGAAAATGTTGGCCCTCGGCGGGAATCGAATCCGCGACCTGAGGAACTGAAAGCAGGGTCACTACCCACTGCGCCAACGGGTCAGTTAAGCTATTATGGTTATTTACTAGCTTGTACCTGCGACTTCGTTCACGTTGACCGTGGGTTGTTGGTATAAACAGTTCTGTCCATGCATACGTTGAGATTGTGGTAGTGAATATGTAGTGTGCTTGTGTATTGGTGGCGGGGTAGGGCATGACAACAAATTCTGCATGTATCAGATATGAGAGCGGATAGTACACTCTACATTTAGCATCATTCTCCTGCCCTAATTCCACTCTAAGTGGGGTGGCATGGTATAAACATGTTGTCACATAATTTGGCTAGATATTTTACAATCGCCTGTCCGACGTCAACTTACCTTAGTCGCCTTTTGCGACATCTCGGTAAGAAACGAGGGTGGTCTATTCTACTCAGCCGGATACCACACGGCGTACACTCTACATTTAGAATTACATATATTTTTTTTTGCTGTGATAGCCCAGCGGTAATACCGTGCGACTCTTTCATGGAGGTCATGGGTTCGAACCTGGGCAGACACTAATGAGTTTTTCTGTTAAAACTTATGTGTCTAATTGATAATTGCAATTATCAATCAGACACATAAGTTATCACACGCTTGTCGCTGAAGGAAAATATCGTGAGGAAACCTGCATGTCTTTAGAGAATTCTGGAGATATGTGTAACCTACCAATCCGCATTGGAGCAGCGTGGTAGGTCTTAGCTCCAATCCTTCTCTCCAAAAACGGAGAGAAGAGGCCTATGCCCAGCAGTGGGAGAGTAATAGGCCGCTACTTAACTTCACTTTTATCTTCTTCTTCTTCTTCCTGCCCTTATCCCACTCTAAGTGGGGTCGGCACATGCTATAAACATGGTGTCACATGATTTGACTGCGTTTTACGACTTGCCGCCTGCCTGAAGTCAACTTACCTCTGTCATATTTTACGACACCTCGGTAAAAAATGAGGTTGGTGTATTCTACTCAGCCGGATACCAACGGCGGGTCGACTTACCTTTGTCGCCTTTTACGACAACTCGGTAAGAAATGAGGTTGGTTTATTCTACTCAGCCGGATACCAACGGCGGGTCGACTTACCTAAGTCACCTTTTACGACACCTCGGTAAGAAATGAGGGTACTATTCTGTTCAGCCGGATACTATACGGCGTACTTTACTTCATTTTTATATTTTCTTTTATCGAAAATAATATTTTCACTACCTGATATTATTTTATTACATAGCTCATCAAATAACACCATGTACGGTCGGCGACTCCGCCTGCTACATCAGCTCAGTTAAGCAAGCCATCGACTTGTTTGCCGGAGGATCTGCCGAGCTGGGAATCGAATCTGCGGACCCTATGAAAATCGCGTTGATTGAAAGCAACAAAAATGGACTTGAATTGGTCTTCAAGGACACAACAGTAACCGGCCTGAAGAACTGCGAAGTGACGGAAATAAAGTAAGTAAATCTAAACGTTATTATACTAAGAACTTGTTTCACAAGTTACTGATAAAGTGTCGGAAAGTTAACCGATAAATAAATGTTATTCATCATTATCTTTCTGCCCTTATCCCACTCTAAGTGGGGTCGGCACGACATGTTATAAACATGTTGTCACATGATTTAGCTGCGTTTTTACGACCGGCCGCCTGCCTGACGTTCACTTATCTTAGACGTATTTTACGTCGCCTCGATAAGAAAGAGGATGGTCTATTCTACTTTACCGGATACCACACTGTGAGTCAACTTACCTTAGTCGCCTTTTACGACACCTCGGTAAGAAATGAGGGTGGTCTATTCTACTTCTAAAATGTTTAAAAGATTGACCGTCGAGTTTCTTTCTGGTTCTTCTCGGTAAGAGCAACATTCCGAACCAGTTGTAGCTTCATTAATCATATTGATCCTTGACGATTCAACAGTGCTTGAAAGAGCTTATTTCAATAAAGATTATTTGAATTTGATTTGAAATTTTAGTTCAAAATTGCTTTTGAATCTGATTCTTTGAAAGCTGTTCCAATCGAGTTCGGCGGTTGCTCATTTTAACATAATAACTAGTTACATTACTAAGTCATTACTATCTTGTACAGGGTCGGACAGTAGCTATATCCTCGCATTCTTATCATCTAAATAATCCTCAACAGTACAGTAGGTTTTTTGTATCAGCCTCCGTTTAACAGTTTATTAAACTGCTGTAATGGAAAAGCTTAAAATAAATGATTAAAAAAATGCAATTAAAAATTTAAAAAAATATATATCTGGTTTCGATCCTTGCATTCTGAAAACAAAACCGCCGGTTAGCCAATTGAGCTATCAGGACTTTGCAAAGACAGCGAAATTATCCTTTGCTTTCTCATACTATTTTAGCACTTTTTCAATGCCTGACAAAAACAGGGATTAAACAAAATCATTTCTTAGTAAAACCTAGCTAGATGGATTAATTTATTTAAATATGACAGTAATTGTTACTTAGCTTCTATTGTTTGTATTTAAAATTAAGGGCATGTTAATATCCCACAGCTGGGCATAGGCCTCCCCTCACCATTTTTGTAGAGAAGGGTTGGAGCTAAGACCTACCACGCTGTTCCAATGCGGATTGGTAGGTTACACATATTCCCAGAATTCTCTATGCAGATTTCACGATTTTTTCCATCACCGTAAAGTGGTGATATATTGCAATCATCAATAAAACATAACTAAAACCTTCTTTTAGCTGTAAACTACGTTTGATACCGTTTAAACCCGTACTGAAAGTAAGGGGTTTAAACTCGTGACCCCCTTAAAAGAGTCGCACGTTCTCACCACTGAGCTATCACAGCTTGCAAGATTATTAAGTTAATTTTAAATCCATTTCCCGTATGCGGTTGACGGACATTTTCCTTTATGTGACTTGTTATATGTACTTTGTAATAACCTTGTAGAAACTGGTAGGTATTATTTAACATAATTTTTAATACCAAAGTAATTGTGATATGTATCACATAGTATATCGTAATGAACTTGTACCCGTGACTTCGTACGCGTCAACTTAACCGTTAATATTTTAATGGTAATATGTAAAATCTGTTCTCGAATGATAAAGGGCTTTTGCATTTTTTATAGACCAGATTCGCGCGCATAGAATTTTGTGTAAGTAAGTAGCGGCCTATTACTCTCCCACTGCTGGGAATAGGTCTCCTCTCTCCGTTCTTGAAGTGAAGAGTTGGAGCTAAGATCTACCACGCTGCTCCAATGCGGATTAGTAGGTTACACATGTCTCCAGAATTCTCTAAAGATATGCAGGTTTTCTCACGATGTTTTCCTTCACCGTAAGCGTGTGATAAATTGCAATTATCAATTAGACACATAAGTTTTAACAGAAACTCATTGGTGTCTGCCCCGGTTTGAACCCGTGGCCCCTTGAAAGAGTCGCACGGCGTTACCGCTGAGCTATCACCTACTGTGTATTTGTTTAAAATTTTGAACATAAAAGAAGTTATTATGAGTTAACCATAAGAGATAGAGACGTGCTGTCGCGGAATTTTTTGTAGTATTTTTGTATATCTGCAATTCTCAACTACATTACTTTAGTGTATCAACAAGTTACTGGGACTAAATCTTCCAGCAAGTGAATTTTTTTATAACCGCGCGACCTTAACATAAATAACAAAACAGTTACTATCAACATAAACCTTCCGCAAGAATGGCACTATTTAAAAGATTGACCGCCGAGTTTTTTCTGGTTCTTCTCGGTAAGAGCAACATTTCGAACCAGTTGTAGCTTCATTAATCATATTGATCCTTGACGATTCAAAAATGCTTGAAAGAGCTTATTTGAATATAGATTTGATTTGGTTTGAAAAGAACTTTTGATTTGATTTGAAAAGAACGGTTCCTGAATTACATTCCAACGTTGTTTTATAGCAAAACTAGCTTTTACTCGTAACTTCGTTTGCGTGTGATGTGCGGTGATAGTTTGATAATAGATGGCGCTTTTCAATGTCATCCTATTCCTATACAATTAACACGATTTCTATAGGTTATATGTTATCCCGGTATATAAGGAATAATTGTGCCAAATTTCATGTATTGGTTCAGCGGTTTCGCTGTGATAGAGTAACAGACATACATACTCACAAACTACAAACTTTTGCGTTTATAATACTAGTAGGATAGGATAGGATAATTCTATCATTACTTTTGCAAATGTACATAATTGTTCCATAGAGAAGTAGAGAATAAACACAACTGTTATAACGAAGTTAAATATTAACTAAGCCAAGCAAATATTTGCTTATTTGTGGCGGCGATGTAGTTAAATATTGCTAGAAAATATTATATATTATTAGTAAATAAATGTTTTGTCCTTGTATTTAATTATATAACATTACATCGAATCAAATATCCACATAATAGCGTATACCTCTTAATTCGTTTGCGATAAGTTTTTGTTGTCGCAAATGCGATAAGAATGTTAAGGTGAATTTGTGATGTAACTAGATTTGATTGATGAACAACATGTTTGTAACAAATGCCAACCCCACTTAGAGTGGGATAAGGGAGGAGGAGGATGATATTTTAATAAAAATAAATGGATTTCATTTAGAGGGGAAAAAATCGATTATAAATTAATCCATTTTTCTACTCCAATTTACATTCCTATATTAAACTACTTCATATTATTATTGTCATGTTATAATAATTTATGGTAAGTAGAAAATATAAATGTGCATGTCTATTGTTTATTATTTTTAATTGTCAGCAGATTAAAAAACTGTTCATTGGAACGATCAAGTTGTCAAAGAATTATTATATTATGTGTTATTATCTTGTATCCTATAATCCCAACCATAATTGCATGTTGTATAATTGTTTTTTATTAACACTAAGTAGTGTTCTTGATAGGGTTGCCACCTTTTTGTTTAAAGAAAAATAGTACTTTTCTTTTTAAATTATTTATTTTTGCATGATTATTTATTATTACTTTTCGCTGGTGTTACTTTTTATTCGTAGCCGTCCACTTTAATAAGTCTTTGTTCTATTTATTAAAATAAGGAAAATTTAAAATAGAAAAAAACTACTATTAACAAATCAATTTTTTCGTTTCGTATGAATCGATTTTTTATTAAAGGATTATTTTGAAAGGAGAAAAATCTTCATTTCAAAAATTAATTTTTTCCCTATACTCTACTATCCCACCACACTCTATAATAACTCTATGCTCAACTTTCGTGACGGCTTTGATTACGGCTTGGCTGATGTAGCATATAGCGGGATATTACCATATTGTAACAACGCCGCCTTGCCTTGTCGTTACTGCAAGCAAGCAAGCCATGACGTCACATCTTGCCACAGCCGTTTGCGCCATTTTTGACGTGGGAGATGTGACAGCCGCTGCTATTAGCAGCTAGCCCGCGGATAGCGAATGAGAGTTTGCTTTGTTTAGATTTTAGCATTTTTTATGAAAAGAATAAAACTGATTTAGAATACTTCTTTTATTAATATAAATAGATTAGTAACAATATATTCGAATTTTACGTTCGCAGGTACGATGAAGCAAAGAATAAGCAATCGGTGAAACTGAAGTGCTCAGTAAATTTGAATGGCTGGTATAAGTTAGGCGGAAAACTGCTCGTCGTGCCCATAGAGGGAGAAGGGAAATATAATGTTAAAATTGGTAAGATGCTTTTACAAATGTCGTACGCAAAAATATCCATATGTACAAGACCAAATTCGATGTATTTCATAGACATACGAGAGGTCACAAAAAGCTTATGATACCTGTGTCGCGACTCAGCAGAGTTAGCTCATTGGATGGTCTCGGTATTCGCTTCTATAATAAAATTCCGCAATCCATACTAGACCAGTCTGTAGAAAGGTTTAAGTTAAGTGTAAGAGATGTACTTATACGTAAAGCATATTACAAAATTGAGGATTATTTGGATGATGATGAAAAGGTTTACAGAAAAGTCCGCGATGGTATATGTCTATCTCTTATGGATAACCCACAATAGCATTTTTTGTCATTTACTTTTTACGAAAAATAATGCCTTGTGTTCAAATCAATTTTTATACAATACAGCATTAATCCTTATCCAATTAAGTACCTTAAATAAATTGTTGATTTAATATAGAGCAATATGGCCGTTTACAGCATGTAATTTCAGTGAACATTTTCGGAGATATTACAGATTTAAAATGCCGTGAGGAAGCCGCGCTTCGCCCTATAGTACTTCGAATTTAGCAGCTATATGTCGCTCTTTCAAGTTTGTTTAATGACAAGGAAGCTGTGAATGTTGTATATAAAGATATTCTGTAATTAATTGAAAAAATAAAATTTACAGGGAAAATTGTAAAAATAAATAAGTAAAAATGTAGTATATGAATTTATATATTCCAAAGATAGCAGGAAATCTTCTTAGTATAGGGATAGAGGAATTGTTGTTCTCCAAATTTAACGCGTGCTGGCCACGGCCAGTAATGAATACATCGAAACTACTGGATCGATTTAAAAAAAAATCACTGAGTGACATGGGCTATATATTTTATACCCATGCGAAACAGAGGCAGGCTGCTAGTAATAATATAATTTTACAGATGACATCGTAATAAAGGCGACCATGGACGTCGAAACCTTGAAGGGCGCAGATGGGAAGACCCACTGGCATATCAAAGACTCGCATCACTCATACAAAGTGCTCACTCGCACGACGTTCCGTTTCGACAACTTGTTTAACGGAAACGATGCCTTATGTAAGTTTTATTGTTCATTATTAGAATACCCAGCCCGCTTTGCTGGTCTTCATTTAAAGATATGTATACAATAGACAAAGCAGGAACCGACATAAGCTTGCGGCTCCCGCTTTGCGCCTTGCAAAAGTGCGTAACTCGTTTGTGGGTTTAGGTATAAGATTCTATATTAAAATTCCGCAATCAATTTCAGCATTGCCATTACAGCAGTTTAAAAACACTGTTAAAGAGGCTGATACAGAAAGCCTACTGTACTCTTGAAGATTATTGAGATAAGAATGTGTGGATATAGCTCTCTTTGAACCAGCAACGACTTAATGTAAATAGTATTAAGAATCATATGTTTAAAAGAGCAACCGCCGAGTTTCTTGCTGGCTCTTCTCGGTAGGAACAGCTTTCCGAACCAGCAGTAGAGTTGACGATTCAAAAGCACTTGTTTACAAGTTTATTTGAATAAAGAATATTTTGAATTTGAATTTGATATTAAAACTGTTATTGACAGATTGCCATGAGAATATCACCTCTATTCACAAGCACTACATACTTTCACTATCACAAACTCAACAATCGTTTCGCCCCGCAACCGAACCATCATCAGGAGATAGACTCCACGATCGCAAGCCAATGCTTTGCGATTTTGAGTGAATTTGTGATAGTGAACGTATGTATTGCTTGTGTAGTGTGATTGCGTTGGTGGAGGTTTGTACATTTGTTTTTACGAATCCTGCATATATCAGGCATGAAAACGGATTGTCCACTAAAATCTAAATTTAGCAATATAATTTTCTATTTTACGTCATCGCGATAATATCAAAATAATTTTATTAATAATACTTTAATTAGGTAGTGTTAAAATTCGATGCGCGATCCGAAAAGATCAACTCAAAATTCTGAATTTGAGTTGGAAGAAAAACATATATACATGAACATAGTCACACTAACTGTAGAAAAATCGGTTAATAAAAATATTAAATATTATTTATCCCTTTAAAAATCGTTTTTTTTTCTGATTTCAAGTTGTCTTTTTTAATTTTACTAATTAATTACAATAAAGACTAATTAAAGTGGACAACTACTAAGAAATAATATCAGATGCGCTGTTTGTGAAATTGGATTAAAATGAGTAGTTTGGCTAAATTGGTTTCATCCAACAATTTAAAAAAATCGATTTTTGATGAAAAAAATAATCGATTATTAAAAATCGATTATTTTGAAAAAATAACTGATTATTTATCACATCGCTAACTAGGCTTGGGTATGATTGCTATATAAGAATCATATTCGTTCCACGATATGATCGATTGTGGTCACGTGATCATACCTGCTACTGCTAATGCTATTGGAGTACAAACAAATGTATTCTTTATGTCGTATGCAGTGTATAGGACATAAAGACTACATTTGTTCATATAAGAAATGCTAATGCTGCTAATGCTATTGGAATACAAACAAATCTATTCTTTATGTCGTATGCAGTGTATAGGACATAAAGACTAAATTTGTTCGTATAAGCAATCATTTAGTCCATTAACGTAAATAATATAATAGCGGATAGCGTTTTTGCTAATCAATGTTGCTAGGCAAAATTATTGTTATTAAAAACAAATGTAATTCCTTTATATTATATAATACGGTCGATAATTCGGGAAGATGACGCACTTTTACGTTATTCCAACTGAAACTATATCCTAGAAATATCGACCGTATTGAATATGATTTAAAAATTACATTTGTTTGTAATAGCAATCGCTTTATCAAGTAATAATATTATAGCGAATAGCTGAATAATATAATAGCGGAAAGCGTTTTTGCTAATCAATATTACTGGGTGAAATTATTGTTATTATAAAAAAATACAAACAAATGTAATTCTTAACTCCTATATAATATGGTCAATATTTCTAGCTTATAATTTAAGTTGGAATAGCGTTTTCTTTGGAACAAACAAATCTAGTCTTTATTTTAATTAATTTATTTATTTAACCCACGTTCCTTTGCATGTGTTTTTGCTCAATATCAGTGAATTAGTCTCAGTATTAATTTATTATTTTACTTTTTCATAGAATATCCATAATTTTGTATAGCATTAGCAGTTACTCTAAAACTCATTAGCAGATGATGCTATATGAAAAGTTTTTCATATCATGATCATTAAGTGATTGGTTATTCTGTCCATGCCTATCGCTAACCACGACAGTAACACGAGAGCCCTTATTGAGAGTGGTCGTAAAGTAACATATTGTTACTTGTTAGTGCTTGTTTGAGCCTGTGCTATATTCATACAACATTAGTTCAAAAACTATACCAAGTATTATTTATTAATGTATGAATTGTACAAAAACTCGTTTTTTCTTTAGCCACATCGGTCCATGAATTCGCAAACACCAACTGGAATGATGTAATGACAGAAGTCGCGCCTGGAATTGTAGACGCCATCGTGAAAGAAGTTATAAATCGTATTGAACTTGCTTATAAAGGTATACCAATAGACGATGTTTTAAAAAATTAAAATGCATTAAATATCGTGTTTTGCAATGATTTGGTTTTTTTTCACATCATCCTCCATTATTCCCATCATCCATCATCCCACTCTAGTGGGGTCGGCACAACATGTTAAAACATGTCATATGATTTGGCTACGTATTTCACGACCGGCGCCTGCCTGACGTCAACTTACCCTTGTATTTTACGACTCCTCGGTAAGAACGAGGGTGGTCTATTTTACTCAACCGGATACCACACGGTGGGTCAACTTACCTTAGTCGCCTTTTAAGACACCTCGATAAGAAATGAGGGTGGTCTATTCTACTCAGCCGGATACCATACGGCGAGTTTACTTACCTTAGTCCCCTTTTACGACACCTCGGTAAGAAATGAGGGTGGTCTATTCTATTCAGCCGGATACCACACGGCTTAAAATTAAGATACCACATAAAATAATTAATTTCTATCACCACCAACTTTTTCGCTGCTATTTACATATAATTTACAAATACAAAATATCAAACCAACGCGCTGAGAGGCCACTTAGACTATCCGCAAATTAATTGTCTTTAAAATCAGTCAATCTATATTTTAGGTGGAAAATTGCACCGTCAAATTGCAGTGAAATAATAAAAAGACAGTGTCTATTGATTGAAAATTTACGAAATACACGTTTGTCTCGTTGAGATATTTTAAATGAGACAGCAATTGTTTTTTTCATTTTCTAATTACGATAACAGTAAGACAAAAATTAATGAATTGGTATTTCTTTCATTCTTTCTGCCCACTCAATGCTTTGTCTGCGCATTGATTTAAACATTTTGAAAAGTTATGAAATATTCAGTTGTAAGATAATCATACAAAAATATTATAAATCACAGAAGAAAAATTATTTTTGTCATACTCTACAACGTGACGGTTTATTTATGTTAGTTTGACTCTCGTTAGTAGGGATGTGACTTGTAGTGGCAAAAGTCGATTAATAAATAATCGATTTTTCGTAATTCGAAAAAAAAATCGATCGATTAGACGCCTTTCTTACTTTTTGAATATTAATAATCTATTACAATAATGAGTAATTAATGTTTACAAGTACGAATAAAATAATAATAGATATTAATAGCACTATTTACGAAAAACGATTAAAATGTGTAGTATGTGTAGTTTGGCTTCATTAATGAAATTAATGAATTAAATTACCTAAAACGATCCATCCATTATCCAGCCATCTAATCCTAATTAAAAAATCGAATTATGATATATAGTTAACCGATTTTAATAATAAAATAATCGGTTAATATAAAAATCGATTCTATATCGATTCATCTATACTCGTTAAATCTTTATTGTTTATGTCTATGTGAATATGTCAATTTAAAAAAATACGATTCCTGTCCGTAAAATAAATATATTTTAAAGTTATTTTTTTTGCTTTTTGGACATTTGCTAAATTACATTTTTACAGAAAATGCTTTGCCCAGAAGTTTGGAATTTTCCAGCTCCTAAAGTAGTGTCCTCATGCAAAAAAGATCTAACATTCGAAGATGCTTCCAAAGCTGTACAGTTAAATTACTTTTACAAAAGCGCAATTATAACTTGCCCAGATGAATTACACACGCCGCAATACATCGAAGAAGTTTTAATTGGCGACACTGATTACTATAAAATTACAAATTGCCCTGTAACAGAATTCCTAGAACCAATATTCATTGAAAAATTTATAAAAATTGGAGAATGTTATTGTTTATCATTCAATACAAACTGTGTAGTAGAAAATGGTTTCGCAATAACCCCGAACGGAATTTTAACGCTGCATATTCTAGAAAATCTTTACCAAACTGTAGGTATCGAGGGTAAAAAACGCCCGCATGGTTTCTATGAAATTAACATTAACCTAAAAGATTTAAAAAATGTTAACAGAATTAGAAGTGGACTTAGTAAGTTACAAGCGATCGATTTTAATATATCTTGGGAATCTGGTATAGAAAATGTTTGTCCATCATCTGTAGCAAAATATTTTTGCGACAAGAATTTTATAGTACACTGCCATAGCTTGAATGTTCAAAGACTTACACCCAATGTTAATTCAGTACCTTCATTAAATGACTCTGATATAGAGGAAGTTGTAGAGTGGATTGGTATGTTAGCACATGAAGCTGATTTATTACCAAGTGATGGTTACATAAGTTCGTACACTGAACCTGAAAGTACTTCTATAAAAACTTCAAGAATATCTGTCTTTATAGTTAAAGGATTTATTACATCTAACACAATATTAAATGCTTGTAAACTATTATCAGATTATGTCCAGTCACGGAAGCTTGAGCATTACTGGGCATCTATAAGTGTACAAAGTATCGAAGAAAGCCTGTGGCAATGGACACAAAGTAGTCCAAGAATGTTTCAATCGCAAAACTGTTCGTGCAATATATTTTTTACTAAAAATAATTGTACAATATACTCTATCGGACAATTAAAGTATTCATAACATATGTAATTCTCTTACCCTTATCCCACTTTAAGTGGGGTCGGGACAATATGTCTTCTTTTTCCATTCTCCTCTATCGTTCCTCAACTTTGGTGCCACTCCTTTAACATGCATATCATTTTTCACACAATCCATCTATCTTTTTTTCAGCCTCCCCCTAGCCATACATCCATTATATATGTAACTCTTTATAATATTTATAACAATATAGGTTATCTAGGTCTGTTATAAATTTGGAGTATATTGAGGCATATGTTTGTAAAGTTTTTATCATAACAATGTTGAACCTATACCATTTCAGCACTTTTTATATAAAATAGTCCAATAAAAATATGGGATATCTATATCAAATATTAGTTTGTATAATGTCTGGATACTTACCCACAAAAATGACAGTTTTGTGGAGTCTATCTCCTGATGATGCTTTGGTTGCACAGCTAAACAATTGTTGAGTTTGTGGTAATGAACATATGTAATGCTTGTGTATTGTGGTGGTGGTGGTTTGTAGATGTGTTTTTACGAATCCTGCATGTATCAGGTATGAAAATGGATTGTCAACTACATTTAGCATTATATATATTTTCTATTTTTATTTTACTTATTAGTTTTGTTTTAAATGACAATTATAAAATAATTCTATTTAAACATTTCTTGCTAGAACCCAAATATTTGTTTTCAATTACTATAATCAAGCTGTAAGACTTGTTACTTACACACCTGATTTTTATATTTGAGTTGTGTGCTTTACCTAAGATTGATTTCTTTCATTGACAGCCACCTTTTTTTTTTATAAAATAATACATATCATTATTAACGCCGTGTAGTATCCGGCTGAATAGAATAGTACCACCCTCGTTTCTAACCGGGGTGTCGTAAAAGGCGACTAAGGTAAGTCGATCCGCCGTGTGGTATCCGGCTGAGTAGAATAGACCAACCTCATTTCTTACCGAGGTGTCGTTAAAGGCGACTAAGGAAAGTTGACCCACCGTGTGGTATCCGGCTGAGTAGAATAGACCACTCTCTTACCGAGGTGTCGTAAAATACGACTGAGGTTAGCTGACGTCAGTAATAACGCAGCCAAATCATGTGACAGCATGTTTATAATATGTGCCAACCCCACTTCGAGTGGGATAAGGGCAGGAACATGATGATGAAGTTGACAAAAACATATTATTAAAGTATTTATTGGAAAAAAATTGTTGCATAATACAATAATATCCACTACCACAAGCTTTAAAAAAATGTTAGACAATTTTAGGATTAAAATCACTAGGAATGCATATATATGCCATTCTGAGATATAATATTAAATATTCTCTAAACCATCTGCCATCATTGTAATAGTAAACGAATATACAGCCATATTCATAAGTACTACACTGGTGTCTGTTATCTTCTGCGGCCAGATTTTTCTTAGGGTCTTCCCCATTTATCTAGAATCTTCCGTTCATCTAGACTCTTCCATTCATCTAGTTCATGTTATTCTCTTCTTAGTCTTGTCACTTCTGGCATATATGTCATAAGAGATAAATCTGGTAACATCCCTTGGGCTCGCTTTAGCTAAGCGCTTCCTCAGCAATATATTTCTGCTCTGACTTATTCTCTCTGGCAATGTTGAGCCAATGCTTGTGTTCACTTTGTATCTTATATATATAGTATATATAACCCTTTATATATAGCAGTATTTATATATATCCTTTATATATAGTAGTATTTATATATATCCTATATATATAGTAATATTTGGCCTATCACCACTCTAAACCAGCTTTATACTAGTCTCATTATGGACTAATATTGGACAATTTGACTGGCCCGTTTGAGCAGTGGGTAGTGACCCTGCCTTCAGCTGCCGCGGATCGCAGGTTCAATTCCGAGGGCTAACATTTTCTATAAATGAATTTGTTGGTCTTTGAGCCTGGGTGTATATTTGTATTTAAATATGTATTTAAAAAATATATAAGTATATTTTCACCAGTTGACTGTCTACCACAACACAAGTATTAAGTTACTTTGGGGATGGACAACCGTGTGTGTAAGTGACCCATATATTTATATTTATGAATACAGCGTTGATATCATTATTAAATATTTATTCACTACCTCAATAATTTTGAAAGCTAAGTAAATATTTAATAGGTCATATAAGAAGCCAATAAATTAAAATATAGATCTTTTTTACCAATATGTATCCATATATCTAAAACTATAAACTTGTGATATATATCTTAATATCAAACATTAACCATCAAAAACTTCAAACAACCCAATGAACCAAATTAAAAATAAACAATTACACTGAAAGGACTGGATTCTGGATTTTAAAAGATTAAAGTAAACGGTTTTCTTATAAAGGTAAATTGAAACAGTACAATTACTATGGAAAAGTTGGTTACGAATGTTGGTAGAAATTAGGATTTGGCTAATCCAATAACTCCACAAGCAATACGAGCTCCAGCGTTCCCAGTTGTCTTGCTGAGCTCGTGGCCTCCAATGCCTAGATCATCAGGGTCTCCATGGACGACCAAAGTGCGTCCTATGATGCTGTTCGGTCCCTCTAGAGAGATCTGCGAATCTTGGATGCACACCTGAAATAAATTAATTAAATATAAATATATATGGGACACTTACACACACGGTCCATCCCAGAAGTAATTTAATACTTGTGTTATGGTAGTCAGACAACTGGTGAATATATACTTATATATTTTTTAAATAAATACTAACATACAAATATACACCCAGGCTCAACATCCAATAAATTCATTTACAGAAAATGTTGGCCCTCGGCGGGAATCGAACCCGCGACACGCGGAGCAGAAGGCAGGGTCACTACCCACTGCGCCAACGGGTCATCCAATGAATGACATGTTATCTTAAATAACCTAAAGTTGCTGTAAACATTTTTACTGAGAAGTAGCCATCTTTCTATATGTAATTGTTTTTTCATAAAAATTTTATAACTAAATCTATATCTAAACAAGACAATTTATTGTCACAAAAAACTATACAAAACTGTGAATGCTAATCAATTTCATTGATAAGTTTTAACAGATGACTGATGCCTGTTATTTTTTAGAACTCCTAAACCCTTGAAAAGGATAACCCTCTTACCTTTTAAAAAGGGTAAGATTGATGCTGAAGGTAGAAAAATTAAAATGTTATATATCCTCCTGCCCTTATCCCACACTAAGTGGGGTCGGCACAACATGTTATAAACATGTTGTAACATGATTTGGCAGCGTTTTTACGACCTGCCGTCTGCCTGACGTCAACTAACCTCAGTCGTATTTTACATCTCGGTAAGATAGAGGGTGGTCTATACTACTTAACAGGATACCACACGGCGGGTCGACTTACCTTAGTCGCCTTTTACGACATCTCGGTTTGAAATGAGGGTGGTACTTTTCTACTTAGCCGGATACCACACTGCTAAGAAAAATTAATATGTTGTGATATGAAATATTATTTTAAATTTATTGAATTTTGAATTCCATTAACCAACAAATCTATAGCTACTGTGACTGTCCCATTTTTGGGAATAAATCTCCTATGTTCCTTAAATGAGACAAAAAGTTATTAAATAATAGTGACATACCTTAGTGACACCTCCATCAGAAGTGGCCTCAATGTTGCCCAGGTCACCAACGTGGCGGATGGCGGCATCAGGGGCGCCATGGTCTTGTTTCAGGGGGTTGAAGTGTGCTCCAGCAGACGTACAACCATTGGTGTTGTCGCCAAACTCATGGACATGGAAACCATGTTTGCCCTGTTGAAAAAATGAGCTTGTCTAACTCCAATCAAATCGAAATAGCATTTGATTAAATAATATTTCATTTCATTAATGTTTATTTAGCTACAATATATAACTGGAATGGACTGTATATTGTATATTTCGAGATTTATAAACGTTTACTATGTTTAATTACATTCCAATAAAAATTTCATTTTTGTTCATCAAACTAAAAATGGCTACTCTACTACTAATTTTTAAAGTGGGTCAGCCTTAAAAGCTAGACATATGCTGTCGCAGATTTTTATTTAGAACTTTTAGAGGGGAATTATTTTGTTATAAGTGATTTTTTAATAACTATTACTGTTTAATTAGCGCACGCAAGGAAATCTTTAAATTTTGCCATTTTTGTACAATTTTTTATTGCTGCTCCTCTCCTATTCATCTTAGCGTGATGTTATATAGACTATAGCCTTCCTCAATAAATGGACTATCTTACAAAGAATTTTCAAATCAATCCAGTAGTTACTGAGGTTAGCATGTTCAAACAATCAATGAATCAAACAAACAAACTCTTCAGCTTTATAAATTAGTATGGATACTGCTGGCATAGCTAGTAAATGACAACTAGCAATCAATCTAAATTACAAACTTGAATAATAATATTATTTAACCAAATCCATATACTTATCTCCGACTATTGTAATGTCATATTTTTATATATTTTTTGACTTTCAAAATTCTAATATGTTGACAATTTTATAACGATCATAATGTACTGTATTTTTGAGCATGCTGTGTCCACTTATAAATAGGGTAGCATTAGACTTTTAGAATGTAAATTAATAATTAAGCTAATAAAAAATGTATACTCTGTTGGCGGACCTAATAAAATAAATAAATAAATATACTACTTACTAATACCTTTTGTATTGTATTTTTACACTTAAATGATTACCATTCTTAATATAACCAGTAATATTTAAAAATTTAATAAAGACATAGAAAAAAAGTACACATTAGCATGCATCAAGGTCATTAAGTAAACAGTATTGGTAGGTTAAAGGTGACATAACATTATTTATACCTATAGTATGACTGGCATTTTTTGTTACTTTATTACACTATATGCTTTGTAAATTTACAATAGATATTACTAGGAAGAATTATATATACATTTATTACAGTATGATTAAGTTAGTAGTGCCTGGATGACAGAGCCTGTAGATATAATAAAATAAAAAAAAATTAAAAGAAAAATGAAAAAATAATAGGTCAGGTGGGGCTCAATCCCAGGTATTTTCACATCTCTAGACCGCCCGGTTCCCAAATGAATTACCACGACTTTACGGTTGACAGTGAAAAATTGTGATTGTATTATTGTAATGTAAATTAAAATAAATTAAAATAAAATTTAGAGCCTGAAAACTGGATAAAACAACATTTTTTAAAAATAAACCTTATCTAGATTGATTTTTCTCCCTCAAAACCCCCTACATGCTGAATTTCAGGAAAATCGTTAGAGCCGTTTCCGAGATTCCGAAAAAATATACATAGAGATACAAGTTTAACAAATTTAAATATTAAAGATGACACTAACCTTAGAAAGACCGTTGACTTCACCTGACAAAACAACAGGCGATTTGCTATCCTGAAAAAATTAATATTTAATAAAAAAAAAAAAACAGAAAAGATGAATTTCTTATTTATTCCGCTGTCTGTTACCTGAATAGAACAAACCATCCCCTTTCTTACCGAGGTGTTGTAAACTCGGCTAAGGAAAGTTGATCCACCATGTGGTGTCTAGCTGAGTAAAAAAGACCACCCTCTATCTTACTGAGGTGTCATAAAAAGTGACTAAGGTAAGTTAACATCAGGCAGGCCGGTCGTAAAATACCCAGCCGAATTATGTGACAACATGCTTAGAACATGTGCCAGCCCCACTTAAGAGTAGGATAAAGGCAGGAGGATGAATTTGTTACTTATTGAAATATCTTGAATCTTATTAACAAAAATGATTGATACATAATTACATACATAATTTTGTACTAGTTATATGGAAACATCGTTAGAATCTGATAAAATGTATTGTTGTTATAGAAACAATAGATATTACTTCATTTTCTAGTGCTTTTAGATTAGTGTTTCTAGATCCAGTGTTATCTAATCAAATCTCCACTATAATGCCTAAGTTGCATATGTAACATATTTTTTATAAAAGACCAAAATTGAGTTACAAAATATTTAATATGACCAAGTCGTCAAGCGTACATAGTAACTAATTTCTTATCACAATAAAAGTTAAACATTTTGCGACATTGGGCGATAACCTAAGGTAATTGTAGGTATATATACTTTTTACCGTGATATCACAGCAAAAAGTCCCCGAGAACCAATAGTACCTTCTAGAACACTTAAGAATCATAAGATAAGCGAAATGACTAAATAAACAAACTACTTGTTTAAATTGATAGTAACATTACATCATTACAAGGTCATGACAAACATAAAAAAGGAATAAAAAATACCTTCTGATCGAAGAAAACTGTGCCGGTTACATCGCCGTTCAAGACACAAACTGCTTTTGCCGGCATGATGTAATGTTTTAGAGAATCGATGAAATTCTAATGTTCAACAAATAATAAAATAGGTTAGACGCGCAATATCAAGAATGCGGAAAACTGGGACTAAGGAAAAATACCTAGCAATAGCAGTAGCCAATATATGAGTGTTTAATTATACGCTACACAAAACCTCAGCGTAGTTAATAAATTGATTTATATTTGTCATTCAAATCATAGACTTAAGAGTTAAGACTACACTCTACAGATCTATGGGCTACAGTGTACGATTTTTTTTCGAAAGTACATGATAGAAACTTTAATTATGCGGAACTATAATTAAGCGCTCAATTATGTGGAATATAGTAAAATAGTCAAGTAATATATGTAATGTTCTCTCTGATTATCTATTTTAATCATTTACTATTCCGTGCAGAGTTTTATTTTATAATTTAAACTGAAGCCCAAGTCTTCATACCAAAGTCAAGTTTTATAATCATTATAAATATTTGTACTTGTTGTATACAAAAATACCTTATATATTTATAATATTAACGCATTAATGAAAGTGATTATTAAACGAATAGTGTTTTTTTTTAAATATCACATTATTTTCTCTCTTACAGGATTTCAGGATGCATAAAATGGAATGTTAACGTTAACAACTAATACCGGCTGACGGCTGTCAATTGTCATCACACCAATAAAAAAACAAAAAAATACTGTTATTCTACTGTTTACTTGGTTATAATAAAATAAAGTATAAAAGTTGTGTATAATTTGATTAAATATGGAAGAAAATGTGGCCGTGGCATCACCAGCTTCAAATCAAATCAAATCGAGTGTAAGGCAATTTCAGCTGAATAGACATTAGACTCGTTTATTTTGTAAACATCCATAGTTTATACGGCCTTATCCGTTGGACGAATGATAAAATTTGGCACAATAAAAGCTTACACCGAGGTAACATGTAGGATAAAAAAAATCCGTTTTTCCTTATCCCACTCTTAAGTGCGGCCGACACAATATGTTATAAACATGTTGTCACATGATTCGGATAGATATATTACGACCGGCCGCCTGTCTTGCGTCAACTTACTTACGACACCTCGGTAAGAAATGAGGATGGTCTATTCTAATCAGCCGGTTACCTCACAGATGGAAAACATATTATTTAGGGTTAACACTTTATTTGGGTAACAAAGTCCTGGGTACCACTATTTAATATATATTTGATTTTAAGTATATAATAGTATTATAAACAATTTTTCTTCTAAAAATATAAATTATTCTAATAATTTAACTTTTGTTTATTTCAGATAATACCTGATTTTCCAGTTAGTATTGAAATTATTGAAGAGGGTCTGAGGGTATGTGATTTTATTTTAATTCATCATTTGTCCTAACATTTGAGATCATCATCTTCCTGCCCTTATCCCACTCTAAGTGGGGTCCGCACAACATGTTATAAACACGCTGTCACATGATTTGGCTGCGTTTTTACGACCGGCCGCTTGCCTGACGTCAACTTACCTCAGTGATATTTTACGACACCTCGGTAAGAAAAGGGTGATCTATTCTACTAAACCGGATACCACACGGTGGGTCAACTTACCTTAGTCGCCTTTTACGACACCTCGGTAAGAAATGAGGTTGGTCTATTCTACTCGGCCGGATACCACGCGGCGGGTCGACTTATCTTAGTCGCCTTTTACGACACCTCGGTAAGAAATGAGGTTGGTCTATTCTACTCAGCCGGATACCACGCAGCGGGTCGACTTACCTTAGTCGCCTTTTACGACACCTCAGTAAGAAATGAGGTTGGTCTATTCTACTCAGCCGGATACCACACTGCAGTGTCCTAACATTTGAGATGGCCCTATGATAAAAAAGTATTATTCAATTAACAAATTCAGTATTGTACAAAGTATGTTCAAATAAAATATTTTGTTTATTTCAAGTTTATAATTTCTTATCATTTTCCACTCGATTCAGTGTTTCTCTGTGTAATGCTTTACATTGTTTAAATATAAAAATACACCTTAAAATGGCAACATAACTAACCTAGGTAAGACAATACTGTTTTGGCACTCAAGTATCCAAAATACAATAAAATTATGCTTTATAATTGAATTAATTTTATAACGTTTTTCTATTTAAAAACAGTGTATGTTGTATATTTTCTAGGCAATTGATTGATTCAGCAAAGGTTAATCACTAACTTAATTACCTAGTTTATTTATATAATTTGAATCCTGCAACTTAATATATGTCTATGACTTACAGATTTGTCCAATATGTTCATCTGAAGTAAGACTGTTCTTTATACACTATAATGAACAAATGTTGATGTGCGAAAACACTGAATGTGATTATCCATTTGGCTATGAGGATCTCCAATTTGTAAAAGTCCAAAATGATGAAGAAATGAGCGATGTAACATCGGTACAATCAAGAACTACAAATAGGCCTTCCTCTCCATCAAACTCTGTGATATCTACATCAGGTTTGTCAGAAATTGATAAAATCAACCGAGTTTATGAATCTGAAGATAGTCAACTGGACCCTAAAATGTTGCAATTGTCCACTAAAAAGAAGAAAACTTTATCGAGTAGAGAGAATGAGAAACGAATACAGAAGAACATTCAAGATCTAAGAGGCTTGACAATGGAGTTGACAGATGTGAATAAGAAAAAGAAGATATTGCATAATGAAAAGTGGATCAAGAATTTGATGCACTTACAAGATAAGTCGGGACATCAGTTGCTGCAGCCGCAAGAGATGAAGAAACTAAATAAAGCCGAATTTAAAAATGAATTAAAGATTGATATAGAGCCCGGAGACAGCAGTTGTGTTTCGTCAATAAAAATAGAATTAGCTAAATAAAGTTATAACTGATTTGCCGTCTTCAAATAAATGAGGGATACATAGATATTGACATCTTGGGACCAGAGAATAGGAAAATTAATGATAAATATGTTTGAAATTAAGTGACGACTGAATATTTATATTTAACCGGTTTAAGGATCAACTTTCTTTTAAACTCCTCAACATAACTGTTAAGTTGTTTACAAATATAATAACTATATAACTTTTGGCATAAAACATACGAATAGTAAATTTTTGACATCCAATTTTTAATAATTTCTGCCAGTATGAAAGAAATTTTGAGATTGGAGTTTTTATTCCTCTGTAAGAGTGGAAAGGCAGTAAATAAATGGGCTTGAGTGAACGAGATTGTATTCAGGGGTTAGCTTTTTCCTAATATAAAACAAGTATTTAATTATACTGTATAAATTGTTATATACATTGATATTTCTAGTATTTTGAAGACGGTAAGATTTGTCGAACCCACCAAAGCTGTATTCAATTATTAATTTATTTGTTATTTCAAAGGTAAATACGTTATTTACAGACTGCATAGCAATTCAGAAGATATATGTATTGCGTTAGTCTTAGTGACTTTTATAAGAAGACTGGGAAGAACATCTGAGCTCTCATGGTCTAATAATTTGCATGATTTCTAACACATAGAAATTCTTGACATGTTGCTTTTTATTTATTTGTTAATTTTGTTCAATTTAATATTTTTATTTTATGTTGCAAATCTCTTTTTTTGTACTTGCAACACTGAGTTTCCTTACATTTTTTTCTCTGTACTGGGGAATCGTGTTTTTGTTTTCTCGAAATTTCGAAGATAATTTAATAATTGTGAATGGATTCTGCACAATTAAAAAATATTCTATTAAATATATAATCTGTTGTGATATTAGGTATAGCGTAAATAGTTTTGTTTTAATTAGTATATTACGATAACTAATGCGAATTTTGCCATTTTTTTAGACACAGTCTAAAATTGAAATATACTTTATTCTAATACTATATTGTTGTTTTATTGATGTTATGCATGCGAGTCTTTCCGTCTGTCTTTCTTTTACGTGTTATCTATTTCAGCAATGCTGTTATTTGGCAGTTATTACCCATGAGAGATTTAGACACGCTGTCGCGGACTTTATTGTAGTATTTTTGTAGATTTACAATTCTTTTACATTACTTTAGTGTATCTCAACTGGTTAACGCAGCGCACGCAAGTAAAGCTTCCAGTAGGGGAGTTTTTTTTACAATCCCGCGTCCTCTTTAAAACAATTTACATAAAACTGTAATGTACTACTAACCTAAACCATTCGGAAGAATTGTACTACCTTTTAATAAAATCCGTTCAGTAGATTTTGAAAAAATTGGTCATATACTGAAAGAGAGCTTTTTGGGACTTTATTTTATAAACCAATCTAGTTTAATTAAAAAGAGAGTGCTAAAATGTTGAATAGAAAGTAAATGAAATTTTAGCTGTCACTTGTGAAGTCGTGATAGCTTAGTGGGTAACGGGCAGACTAAACAAGCGAAAATACCTGGGACCAAGCCCCTGTTTTTACCAACATTTGTTTTTCTTTTTTATTTGTTCATTTTTCTATAATTTATAAACAAAATTAGCGAGTATCGTTCGGCTATGTACTATCAATTATAAATATTATAAAACGGTTATAAGGCCGCTCGTATTGTTTGGATCAGAATGTTGAGTTATGAAAAACACGGATCAAAGAAGAGTGCAAATAGGATAAGAATGTGAGGATCTGTGGTAAGACAAGACAAGATTGGATACGGACAGTACATCTTTTAAGGAGTTTGTTTTGTAATATGTATAGACGCCGTGTGGTATCCGGCTGAATAGAATAATACCACCCTCTTTTCTTACCGAGGTGTCGTAAAAGGTGACTAAGGTAAGTCGACCCGCCGTGTGATAGCCGGTTGAGTAGAAAAGACCAACCTCATTTCTTACCGAGGTGTCGTAAAAGGGACTAAGGTAAGTCGACCCGCCGTGTGGTAGCCGGTTGAGTAGAATAGACCAACCTGATTTTTTACCGAGGTGTAAAAGGCGACTAAGGTATGTTGACCCACCGTGTGGTATCCGGTTTAGTAGAATAGACCAGCCTCTTTCTTACCGAGGTGTCGTAAAATACGACTGAGGTAAGGTTCCTGCCCTTATCCCACTTTAAGTGGGGTCAGCACAACATGCTATAAACATGCTGTCACATGATTTGGCTGCGTTTTTACGATCGGCCACCTGCCTGACGTCACCTTACCTCTGTCCTTTTCTTCCTATCAGAACTTAATCTTCACAATCCTGTAGGTCCCCATGACGCTTTAGTCACTGCATATTTAATATTGTAGCAACCCAAGTATTTCGGGGAAGTCCGCACGTTATTTAGATTAGTACAGAGTTGTTTAATCGTTCCCGCCTCACGGATATATCTTTGAAATCGAGCCAGACTACGCCAGACTACGCCTGCGCGGAGGCGTTGATACAAGTCTTCAGTCTCATTTTGTATAACGTTTCGGTTAAGTTTCGGTATTGTTGTTTAAAGTTAGTTATGATCACTGTTTTATGTTTGTAGTGTAATAGTTTTGTTTTAGTCAACGCATAGTATACGAAGTTCTGCCCAAACTATTTCTTTTATTTCGGGAAACCGAACCCATTATTTTGTCACCCACCAACGTGTTATTGGAGCCCATCGTGACTGATATTAGCGCTCCACCGTGACATTGACACCCACCGTGATAATATCCCGGGCTCCCCTACTATAATGTATTAATCGACATTCCCGCAGGCCGAAAAATTCACAAATAACAAATAACATTTATAAATTTATTAGAACGAATATATGCGATATAACCGGACGATGTGAAATTTCTTGCATGGATACAATTTCACTTTCTACAGAGATTATGTATCACTTACTCTTATAGCGCACTGCTAAAGTTATTTTATCACTAAATATTCAAAAAATGTTCTACTGCATCTCTCTTCGCGATTAACTTAAAAACTAAATATAAAAGTCAAATCGAATGAAATCAAAATTATCTTTAATAATAAGCTCTTTCAATACTTTTGAATCGTCAAGAATCAAAATGATTGATGAAGCTACAACTGGTTCGGAATGTTGCTCCTACCGAGAAGAACCAAAAAGAAACTCGGCTGTCAATCTTTCATCATCATTTTTGATATTTATATTATTAAACCGCAGTCTTGTATGAAACTGAAATTATTTTCAAGTTCAGGCATTTTTATCATCCAAATAATATTCAATTTTGTACGTAAAGCATATTCCTTACACTTAATTTAAACCTTTTTGTAAACTGGTCTACTTATTATACCAAAATGTCCTAGTATAACATGACCAGAGGCGAGGTAAACTTCCTGGTAATTTCTAATCATGTATACTAATCGATATCTAGTAATTGTAGTAGTAACTCTAGTAGTATCGACCGGAAGGGAAGTCGGAAGGCCTGAGGACGCCGCGAGAGAATTTTGCACCTGACTTTCGCTGACGATAGCTGTAGCAAGTGCCGGCTCTCTACAGCGAAACTTGGATATTTATTGCTTAAATATTTAAACTAGAGTTACAACATGTTTTAAATACAACACACACTTAATTAGCCTATTTTTTCAAATAAATTATTACATTAAAATGAGACTTGATCAATAATATTAATCTCTTCTCGATTTGAGCATAGATTTTACCACACACAAGTGCATATACATATATAATTTTAGATATTGTTATGATGTGTAAATCTTTTGTCTTTGTATTCGTATGTATTATTAGTATGTATTTAACTATAGAATAGTGCACCACCCACACCGTCGTTACAGTTCTCCTTAACCCATGGGTCGCCTGGAAGAGATCGCTACTAAGCGATAAGGCCGCCTTTTGTACGTTATAATTTATGTTTTCTTTGTTTTTATTACTGTTTTTCTCTTGTGGTGTACAATAAAGTGTATAAATAAATAAATAAATAATGCATATATAAAATTTTTAGAAATTTTTCTTCTTGTTCTGCCGATGGACGTCCACTGCTGGACGTAGGTCTCTTAATGGGAGCTCCGGTTTTGTCCCGCTTGAATCCAACGGCATTCTGCGACCTTTTTGAGGTCAGTCCAGCCCTATATAACCTATAACTGTGCCAAATTTCATACTGCTCCTTTTTTTGTAAAAAGAAGTATTCCTTTTTGTTTCACGTATTAAAAAAAAATACTAGATGTTGTAACAGCAACTTTAATTATTGACTATTTCTGAAGGAAAAGGTTTTTAGTCAGCAAATGTGTAACTCATCCAGGTAAGCTTAAATTATTATTATTTCGTCGGAATCGTTATTCTAAAGCGTAACAGACTAGGTAACAGACTTTTTGTATATATAATATTCGAATATAAAACCTTAAATTTAGTTTAATCTTTGGAAATCGCCTCAGCGAGTCCGCAAATGTCGGTCGCAGTTCGTTATACGCTCGAACTTATAAAGGTTCCGCGTTCACTCTTACTGCATTTGGTTCGGAGACTTTCGGAAGAAAACCCGAGTACGTAGTGAAAAGTACATAGTGTTGTGTGTTTATCGGAGATATTAAAGGTAATTTTAAATATACAGGAAATTTAATTAAGTATTTATTGAGTGCAAGAAGCCACGGTTCCTTACCAAGAATACATAGGTTCAAATGAATTCCGCCGTATGATATCCGGCTGAATAGAATAGTACCACCCTTTTTTCTTACCGAGGGTCGTAAAAGGCGACTAAGGTAAGTCAACCCGCCGTGTGGTATCCGGTTAAGTAGAATAGACCACACTCTTTCTTATCGAGGTGTCGTAAAATACGACTAAGATTCGTTGACGTCAGGCAGGCGGCCGGTCATAAAATTCTTAGCCAAATCATGTGACAGCATGTTTATAACATGTTGTGCCGACCCCACTTAGAGTGGGATAAGGGCAGGAAGATGAAAGTGTTTTATCATCATTTAGTTTTTTTTATAATTATGTTACAGATGTTAATGTGGTTTTTTTACATCTCCACGCTGACTACCATATTAGCAGACGACAGTAAAGCGTCAGGTAAGATGTACATTTATTTTTAAAATAGCTGAAAGTGAATTTTAAAAGTACCGTTATAAAATTAAATTATAATATTAAATTAATAAAATTATAATTTTAATTACGTTAAAATTTACTTCCGTAAGTTCGTAGCTGTCAAAACTTTATGACCGTAAACTAACCTAAACTAAAAAATGACTATTTATTTATATATTTTTATACATATATTTAGAAAAGAGAAAGAAAAGTAAAAAAGCACATGTATAAAGGCGGACTTATCCCTAAAAGGGATCTTTTCCCGTCAACCTTTGAGTAATAGAAGGAAAAGGACAAGAATTGAAGAAAGAGAGTACGGGTCATATGGAGAAAATGAAAAAGAGTCTATGGTATTGACTTAATTTTTTTTGGCTATTAAGTTGGAATGGATATATGATGAGGAGGCATGAAAATGATGTGAGTAAAAGAGATATGGATTAAAGACAAAGAATATGGATGGATATATCACTAGAGGAATGCCGTAAAAGGGATGGATGGGTTCTATCTTTAATATTTAAATGAGTTAATCTTGTATGTATATATATTTTCGGAATCTCGTAAAACGGCTCTAACGATTTTCCTGACATTCAGCATCTACGGGGTTTTGGGGGGAAAAATTGATCTAGCTAGGTTTTATTAAAAAAAAATCATTTTATCCCTATTTTTGGACATTACAAAAAATACTAAAATTTATATTGAATTGATTTTTTACCATTAATTGTCAAGTCAGCGTAGTTTATTCGGGAACGGGTCGCGAGAAATGAAAATAACTAGGATCGAGACCCTATTATTTTTTTTTTGAAGTTTTTTTTTTTATTTTGTAAAATATTACCGAGGAAGGCTCGCCCAGATATTGAATGTAAAAGGAGTAGGCCAGAATTGATTAATTAGGTCGTCGGTGAAGTCTGTAGGTCTCCGACCGAGATTTCGTCTCACAAGAGGTCCCTATGATTTTACGATTTCTCCCGAGACTCGCCATAATCTCTTCCTCCGGCGATGCTTGCGCCCGAAATCTCTCTGTAACACTGATATAACACTTTTCGTAAAAAAGTTGACGAATCATGTTGTTTTCGTAACATGTGACTTGAATTTCTTTGCAATTATTTAATTACATAAGAATAAATTTAATGCTCAAATGAATCGTAAGAAACATAATAAAATTTAAAAAGTAATCCACATTACGTATAGACCTATAAATAAATATTTACCGCTATTAATGAAAGTTTTGTCCAATGTAGAGTATTAACATGCGATCACCAATATTGGTACTGTAGGTGTAATGTACACTTAGTTACATATCGGGGTGCTTTTACGTTTAGCTGACAATGTTCGGAACACCCGTTAAATATATTTAACACAATAATATGATAATGTTATTGTTTACATCGATAAAGCTGTGTAACTCTTTAGAGACGATCATGAGTTCAAAACCTGGACAGGCACTAATGAGTATTTCTATAAAGGTTAAAATAAAATTATTTTGTTGTAATCCACGTTTGCTAAGAGAATCTATGTAATGCTAAGTGTATGAAGTAGGCAATATTCACATATCTTATACAGCTGGACAAGTCACCATACGTATCACAAAACGCAGTCACCACTAACACTCCACACAATCACTACACACACTCACTACCATAATCTATTCAATCGTTTCGCCCCGAAACCGACGCATTATCAGGAGGATAGGCTCCACTACAAAAGCGTATTGCGGATTACAGTATAATAATTCTTTTGTAATATCTGTACTATGAAACTCCACAAAGTAACACCTGCTATAAATTATTTAAAGACGGTGATAATTTCTATTAAAACCTATGTGTCAAATTGATAATTGTAATTTATCACACTCTTTTCAGTGAAGGAAAACATCAGGAAACTTGTATATCTCTAGAGAATTCTAGGTAAACTACCAATCCGCATTGGAGGTAGGTTTAGCTCCAATCCCTCTGAAACCTATAACCAGCATTGGGATAGTAACAGGCTCTTACTATACTCAGGCTCAAAAAATTAAATATAAATTTTTTGAGCCTGAAGTGATTCTTTTCTGTGAATGGTAGTGTTTTATGTTACAATTTTGTCTAAAGTAAAGTTCGGTTGAGGTGACGAATGTTTCTGATAAGTGTGTAAAGACCTGTTAGCGTAAATTTACACTGTCATATCATGATTGTCAAAAGTCGAAAGTTTCTTTTTGGTTATCCAGTTTAAATATAACTATGTGACATAACTAAACCACGGCTTAACTTAGCCACACTTGCTAGTGGCTGAGTTGAATTTTTATAAGCAGGGAAAAACAAACTAGGTTGAAGTTCCCCCTTACATCCTGATTTAGACCTAAAATGTTATAATATGTTTGTTAGATAAGCTGTGATGGCCTAGCGGTGCGACCGTGTGAATCTCTAGAGACGATCATGGGTTCAAACCCGGGCAGACACCAATGAGTTTTTCTATTAAAACTTATGTGTCTAATTGATAATTGCAATTTATCACACGCTTTTCGGTGAAGGAAAACATCGTGAGGAAACCTGCATATCTCTAGAGAATCCTAGGGATATGTGTAACCTACCAATCCGCATTGGAGCAGCGTGGTAGGTCTTAGCTCCAACCCTTCTCTCCAAAAATGGAGAGAGGAGGCCTATGCCCAGCAGTGGGATAGTAACAAGCCGTTACTTACTTACTTACTTTATGTTTGTTAGAGCTCATGTATCTAACATATAGGGTAAAAAGCATTAAATACATTGTTATTGTTTCGCATATAGCTTCATATTACTGCGCGTATATATGTATTTTAAATATGTATTTAAATTATATACATATGTACATTTTTAGAAGTCGTTGGTAGTCGGCTGAGTAGAATAAATCACCTTATTTCTTACCTTGTAAGTCGACCCGCAGTGTGGTATCTAGCTAAGTACAATAGAACACACTCATTTCTTACCGAGGTGTCGTAAAAGGCGACCAAAATATGTTGACCGCCGTGGTATCCGGCTGAGTAGAATAAACCACCTTACCGAGGTATCGTAAAAGACGATTATGGTAAAATTGACTCGCCATGTGGTATTCAGCTTGACCTCAGGCAGTAATATAAGTAGCCAAAACATCTAACAACATCTTTATAACATGTTGTGTCGACCCCAATAGAGTGCGATAAGGGCAGGAGAATCATAAATGATGATTTACCAGTTGTCTGTCAACCATAACACAAGTATTAAGTTACTTACTTTGGGGACTGACGACCGTGTGTGTAAGTGTCCCATATATTACATTATATACGCGACATACAAACATTACATACATTTACCTCCACCTATGAAAGTATCAAAAGCAATTGAAGTAAATTCAAGATTGTTTTTATCATTTACAGGATTATCTAAATTCTGGACTGACGACATCAAAGTTTTCGACCAAATATATGGAAGGACTTCTGATAAAGACCTATATGGTGCAACTCTACCTCCAAGTATAACTTTCGGCTTAGATTTCAAAAAGCCAATCCAATTAGAGGCATCAGAAAAGAGGGAACAGTATTTAACCAACGGGAAAAGCATATTTGACTATTACCCAGACAAATTCGATATTGGTGATAGATACGCGAAATTATTCGCCAAATCTCTGTATGCAGAAGAAAGTAAACCGTCATCTGCTTTACAATTTATAAGTTTCTCCGACATCAAACCTATAAGCGAAACATCTGATCCAGAAACTTATAATTATTTAAAACACTTAGAATATAAAGCCGCTAAAGAAAAGTATGGTATTCCTAAAAAAATTAAAAGTAAACTAAAATCATATAACGATGATTCGGACGAAGCAGATGAAGCTTACAGAAGCATTCAAGATATTTTAGAAGCGCACGAAGCGAATAAAGCTGTTGAAACTGAGGATGAAGAATTTGATTTAAGATCGAAGGGGAAGAAACAGAGAAATGAAAGTAATAAGGGCAAAAGGCCTAGAAACAGAAGTAAAGTAAGGTTGCTGAATGGAAACAGTATTAAATCTAGATGCGTTACAGGTAGATGTAGACCTTCATTTGCCCATTCAAGGCCATATATTAGAAAAATAAAATACTATCGATATACATAACGTTGGAATAAAGAATAAGGTAAGGGCATTAATATTTGCATGTTCTAGTAGTTCACCGTTTTGTTTGAAATTTTAAATAATAAGCGTTTTATTTCAATCATCAAGTTGCCCTTATCCCACTCTAAGTGGGGTCGGCCAACATGTTGTCACATGATTTGGCTGCGTATTTTACAACCGGCCGCCCGCCTGACGTCAACTTATCTTAGCCGTATTTTACGACACCTCGATAAGAAAGAGGGTGGTCTATTCTACTTAACCAGATACCACATGGTGAGTCAACTTACCTTAGTCGTCTTTTACGACACCTCGGTAAGAAATGAGGGTGGTACTATTCTACTCAGCCGGATACCACAAGGCGGAAATAATAAGCGTTTTATTTGTTGTATCTAATAAAAAATATTAATTAATAATATTAAATTTTTGAATATTAAACAATGGGCTACAGTTCTGAGGTTTTGGGCAGTTGTTAATAGATGGCAACAGGTAATTACAAATTTATTTTTTAATAATAATAAATATATGAGACACTTACACACACGGTCGCTCGTGCCCAAAGTAAGTAACTTAATAGTTGTGTTATGGGTGACAGACAACTGGTGAATATATACTTATATAATTTTAAATACATACTTAAATACAAATATACACCCAGGCTCAAAGACCAACATATTCATTTTTTTAGAAAATGTTGGCCCTCGGCGGGAGTCGCACCCGCGACCCGCTCAGCTGAAGGTAGGATCACTACCCACTACGCCAACGGGCCAGTCAAATTCATTTTTTGTTAGCTGCAACAAACAAACGCTTATTATTTAAAATTTCATACAAAACGGTCAACTACTAGTACATTTACTAGGTCAATTACTAGTGCACTTACCTTAAATGCTAAGCAGAATATAAATATTTAGGTATTATTTTTTATTAATTTATATTTACTAATTACGTATTAATAATTTTAGTATTTATCTAGAACGTATAATTTATTAGTTATTAAAGATTAATAAATTAATTATGAAATTTGTTGCCATTAAAGCCTTAAAATTTTGCAATCGTTACAATCTCAATTCCTTGATACCATCATCCTTATCCCACTTTACACACATTTGGCACAACATGTTATAAACATGTTGCCACTTTACCGGCCGCCTGCCTGACGTCAGTTTTAGTCGCTTTTTACGACAACTTGAAAAGAAAATGTCAAAACTTTGATAATTCCTTTAAATAAATTGATTCCTTTTGTTTTAATTTTCTCTAATTGAAGCTTTACAATTGTTCGGGCAATATTTTCCACCGAAGATGACTAATTTACAATATTACAGCAGTTTAAAAACACTGTTAAAAAGAGGCTGATACAGAAAGCCTACTATACTCTTGAAGATTATATAAAAGATAAGAATGTGTGGATATAGCTCTCTTTGAACCTGTACAAGACAGTAACGACTTAATGTAAATAGTATTAAGAATTATATTTTTAAAAAGCAACCGCAGAGTTTCTTGCTGGCTCTTCTCGGTAGGAACAGCTTTCCGAACCAGCAGTAGAGTTGACGATTCAAAAGCACTTGTTTACAAGTTTATTTGAATAAAGAATATTTTGAATTTGAATTAATGTCACACACAAAAAGAAGATCATTCGACCGCGCAACACGGTGCACGGGCCTCTGAGTGAATTACAATAAATATCGGTGGATGATAGTATTAATGTATACGAAATATAAAGGACAATTAGGTGTTTGTGTGTATAAAGTCTATTAAAGAACAATTTAATTTGTGATTCCACGAATATAGGTGGATTAAGTTTTTTGTGGTTATACTCCGGCCGGAGCGGCGTGGACGTCATAACTTAACAAGAAGCCTCTAAGTCAAAGGTCAGTATCCTTGATTATTCGGGGTGGAGAAATTGCCGGTTGTCTGCCTATCCTAACTATGCTCACCAACTGCAGCTATCGAAGGCATGCAGTAAGCGCGAACAACATATATATCTTCCTGCCCTTATCCCACTCTAAGTGGGGTTGGCATAACATGATATAAACATGCTGTAACATGATTTGGCCGCGTTTTTACGACTGGCCGCCTGCCTGACGTCAACTTACCTTAGTCGTATTTTATGACTTCTCAGTAAGAAAGAGGGTGGTCTATTTCACTCAACCGGATACCACACGGTGGGTCAACTTACCTTAGTCGCCTTTTACGACACCTCGGTAAGAAATGAGGTTGGTTTATTCTACTCAGCCGGATACCACACGGCGGGTCGACTTACCTTATTCGCCTTATACGACACCTCGGTAAGAAATGAGGTTGGTCTATTCTACTCAGCCGGATACCACACGGCGGGTCAACTTACCTTAGTCGTCTTTTACGACACCTCGATAAGAAATGAGGTTGGTTTATTCTACTCAGCCGGATACCACACGGCGGGTCGACTTACCTTAGTCGCCTTTTACGACACCTCGGTAAGAAATGAGGTTAGTCTATTCTACTCAGCCGGATACCACACAGCGGGTCGACGTACCTTAGTCGCCTTTTACGACACCTCGGTAAGAAATGAGGGTGGTACTATTCTATTCAGCCGGATACCACAAGTAAGCGCGAACAACATATACATCATAATACATACAAAATTATTTTAAATCCATAAAGCAGGAGAGTTAAAGCGTTGCAAACATACATTATAACCATATTTCGCCTTTTAAATATCACAGCAAAATTATATTTATATTATTTTGCAACATTTTTCTATCAGGCGACCATTACCTGCTGTTTAAACTAACTAATACCAAACTGTGTAAAAAAATAAACCTTTAAATTAAATACTTTTTATTCTTATAATCACTATTCTTATTATATATATTTTAATAAATAGTTTTCAATAATTCACTTAAAATTATCGAAACTTTCTGCATTATCACTCACAGTATATTATTTTAACTACAGATTGTAATAGAAATAAACACAATTTTACGTCCTCTGTGTTTAAATCGAGAACAATCAAATAACTTTAATTAATTGAATTAATTCAGTTAAAACTGTCGCGATAACCAACTTTATTTTACGAAATACCGAAATGTGATGGAATTCTGTTACGATTATGTTAATATAAATGAATTACAAAATGTCTCAAAAAGTTAAACAAAACTGACCTAAGTCAATTTCTAGTGCTGATACGTAAGTTTCTGGATTTTTCGACGACATGTTTTAGAACCGTACAAGGCATTAGAAAAAAATATCTCTGTTAGACAGAGATATTTACACAAAACCTGTCCACTTACACAAAGTATAGAATTTAAATTTCTTCTTAATAAAGTTAAAGTCTTAATATTAATGCCCAATCATTATTCAATTGATCATAATATTATAATTTACACAACTTTCGCAAAAAAGAATTATATTTCGAAAAAAAAGGAACCACCGAGTTTCTTGCTTTCACGAAAGGAATAATTTGCCGAACCAGCGTAATTTAATTCAAAAATTAATAATAGCCTAATTGAACTTAATTAATAATTTGACTTAGGTCAGTTATGTTTAGATACCTAAATTTTATTCACGGATTTTTATAAAGGGCAACGTAGTGTTTCAAGTAAAATCCAAGATTTTGTAATATTACGTAAGGCAAGTGCACTAGTAATTGTAATCACTAGTAATTGGCCATGACATTGACATAACAAAAAATAAATTTATAATTACCTATTGCCATCTATTAACAACTGCCCGAAACCACAGAACTGTAGCCCATTGTTTAATATTTAAAATGTAATATAATTAATATTTTTATTAGCTACAACAAACAAAAAGCTTATTACTTAAAATTTAATACAAAACGGTCAACTACTGGTGCATGGTCAAATACTAGTGCAGTTAATCGTTAAAGATTTTTATACATTATGACTGCCTGTTAGGAGCATCGTTAGTAAATAAAGTTGGGATTGGTATCGCTCTGCCGTCCTTTGTGATTGGAGACCGGGTTGTTCCTCTTCCTTTTGCTCTCTTCTATGCTCTGCAGCATGAAGCTGGGAGTGGTGCTCTGCCGCTGCTGCCGTGAGTCCAACTCTCTCGCTAGTTCTTCTACGAACTGCCCACCCGTCTGACTGAAGAAATTACAAATTAGTATTGCAAAAGTAAATAGTAGTATTGTAATGTAACGGCCTGTTACTATCCCACTGCTTTATTTTTATTTAATTTTTTTTTTTTTTGGAGAGAAGGATTTGGAGCTAAGATCTACCACGCTGCTCCAATGCGGATTGGTAGGTTACACTTATCCCCAGAATTCTCTAGAGGTATGTAGGTTTCCTCACGATGTTTTCCTTCACCGAAAAGAGTGTGATAAATTGCAATTATCAATTAGACACATAAGTTTTACTAGAAAACTCATTGGTGCCTGCCCGGGGTTTGAACCTTAGACCTCCTCGAAAGACGCGCACGGTGTTACCGCTGGGCTACCACAGCTTCGGTAGTATGCACTACTACAGTAGTATTGTAAAGTAAGTAAAAAGCTGTGGTAGCCCAGCGGTAACACCGTGCGACTCTTTCAAACAGGTCACGGGTACAAACCCTGGCAGACACCAATGAGTTTTTCTGTTAAAACTTATGTGTCTAATTGATAATTGCAATTTATCACACGTTTTTCAGCGAAACATAGTAAGGAAACCTGCATATCTCTAGAGAATTCTGGAGATATGTGTAACCTACCAATCCACATTGGAGCAGCGTGGTAGGTCCAATGGTTAGCTCTAATTCTTCTCTCCAAAAACGGAAAGAAGAGGCCTATTCTCAGCAGTGGGATAGTAACAGGCCGCTACTTACTTTTTTTTATTGCAAAAGTAATGGTATAATGATTTTACAATAAACCGCGTTATTTAAATAATTTTTTATAATAATTTATCATAATTTTTTATTTCTGCTCCTCTCCTATTCATCTTAGCGTGATGTGATATTATAGGCTACAGCCTTCCTCGATAAAAGGACTATCTTACACTGAATTTTTCAAATCGGTCCAGTAGTTATTGAGATTAGCGCGTTCAAACAATCAAACAAACTCTTCAGCTTAATATATTAGTATAGACATCAGATCGTACCGCTCCGTTCCCCTGCCGCTCTCCACGTCATCGTCAGCACCCTGGTACATGGAGTATCCTCGACGAGACAGCTCCTCGTCGGGCGTCAGCCCAGGGTTGTGGAACGCGTGGTTCTTGTCCGGGTTCATTTTCAGCTTCCTGCAATTTGAAACGATTAAGATTTAATATATTCAAATTAAAAATATTCTTTATTAAAATAAACTTGTAAACAAGTGCTTTTGATACGTCAACTCTACTGCTGTTGCGGAAAGCTGTTCCTACCGAGAAGAGCCAGCAAGAAACTCGACGGTTGCTCTTTTAAAAATATAATTCTTATGACTAGTTACACACAGTCATTACTGTTTTGTACAGGGAACAAGAGTATAACAAGTCGTATTGTATCGCGAATCTGAAGGTGCAATGGGCGGGGCACGTAGAACGTAGAACCGATGGGCGTTGGGGTCCTAAGGTGCTGGAATGGCGACCTCGCGCCAGAAAGCGCAGCGTCGGTAGACCCCCAACGAGGTGGACCAACGACCTTAAAAAAGGTCGCGGGGAGCCGCTGGTTCTAAGCGGCACAAAATTGTGGGATGTGGAGATCCCTTAAGGAGACCTATGTTCACTGTTGAACATCCATTCATGACGTCCATTGGTTGAGAAAGAAGAAGATAACAAGTTAAAAATGGTTTTAAAAAAGGTTTTAACAAAATTTCATGTCTGTACTGTTAACTGATGAGGAGTTCTCTCGTCTGGAGCCAATCCTCGCAGCTGCAGGTCATGCTTATTATAAACATGTATTGCCATCGGAACTCGACCAATATATAAAATACAAATTAAATAAAAGCTTTTAAAAATAAGAAGAGAATATGTCAGGCATTCACATCGGTGTATGTATTGATCAGCTATGCTGAGGTCTTATTCTATCGAGTCAGCCCGACTCTTTTCAACGATTAACATGCACGTAGTCAATAAAAATGAATAATCAATCTAATTATATATTTTTTAAAGAGTTTATGCCGCGTGGTACCCGGAATAGAATATACCACCCTTTTCCTTACTGAGATGTCGCATGAGGTCGTAAAATACGTAGCCAAATGATATACCTAGATCTTTATAACATGTGCCGACCCCACTTAGAGTGGCATAACTGCAGGAGGATGATAACTTTCTGCCGAGTATCTTGCTGGTTCTTCTCGGTTGGAGAGGATTTACGCAACATTGTTAGCTTTTGAATAAGATTTGACTTAATGGAAACAGTCTGTTTGAATATAGAATGTATTGGATAGATGTTACTCACTGCACTCTCAGGCGACTGCTGTTGCTGAGATCGTCCAGCCGGCGGCGCAGAGTGGCGACCTGCGCGCACAGCACCGCGCACACTACCACCAGCAGAAGCCACGCTCCGCCGAACACGCTCACTATTATTATCGATTCTGTCTCCTGGAAACAAGAGACCAATTGGCAATAACCTAATACTTAGAACAAACTGAGCTGTGGTAGCCCAGCGGTAACACCGTGCGACTCTTTCGAGGAGGTCACGGGTTAAACCCGGGGAGACACCAATGAGTTTTTCTGTTAAAACTTGTGTCTATTGATAATTATTATAATTGGCGGTTATACAGAAAAACTCATTGGTGTCTGCCCGGGTTCGAACAAGTGATCTCTTCTCAAGAGTCGTACGGTGTTACCGCTGGGCTACCATAGCTCAATCTTTTTTATATCTTCTAAGAAATACCCCCCAGATTTACAAAGCTAGTTATATAAACAATAACAGACAATATTTCGTAGTTGTTATTTGATATCTCATATCTGGTGGGAATGTGTCATGGGTTTACGCGGTATCTGAAAAATTCCTAAGATAATCCCAATATGATTGCGTCGCGGCCGCGCGTTATCTTTATACGATGGCGATTGTTGTTATAAGTGTTTAATATACCAGCTAAATATGGATGTTGTAAAGATTATGACGAAATTACGCATAATACTACGAAATAGAAGATAATTTATCACCAACGAAATGCCAACGAAATGCCAAAGTAAAAGATTGACCGCCGAGTTTCTTTCTGGTTCTTCTCGGTAAGAGCAACATTCCGAACCAGTTGTAGCTTCATTAATCATATTGATCCTTGACGATTCAAAAGTGCTTGAAAGAGCTTATTTGAATAAAAATTATTTTGATTTGATTTGATTTGAACAAAAAAGGTTTAAAACTATTATAGCAGGTTTTTAGTAGGTTTTGACTGGTCCGTTGGCGCAGTGGGTACTGACCCTGCCTTCAGCTACATGGGTCGCGGGTTCGATTCCCGCCGAGGGCCAACATATTCTATAAATGAATTTGTTGGTCTGGGTGTATATATTTTGTGTGTAAGTGTCCCATATATTTTTATTTATATATATTAAACTATCACCATATTACTAAAATTGCGACTTACGTTTTAAATTTAAATGATTATCCTGAATTTCAGCACGTAGAGGGTTTTGGGGGAGTAAACCTATTTAGATAAGTTTTATTTAAAAAAAAATCGTTTTATCCCTGTTTTTGGGCTCTAAAATTTATTTGAAATTTACGTTGGATACAATCACAATTTTTCGCTGTTAAAGGTAAAGTCATGGTAGTTCGTTTGGGGAACGGGCGGTCTAGAGAGGTGATAATACCTAGGATCGAGCCCCACCTGCCCTATTATTTTTTTATTTTTCTCTTAAATTTTTTTTTTTTACATCATTTTAATAAAGGTCACCCAGGTACTAAGAATAAATATCTTAAGATAAAATCAATATTCACATTTAGGTTATATAATTTAAAGTCGATAATTGTATGTTAAGCTAATAGGGAATTTAAATTTAGGATGATGAAAGCTGAAATATGTTAATGGTATGGTATATTATATGTAGATATATGTACTCACCATATCATTTAGGTAAAGGGGCACATGTTTCCTACACGAGCGCCGACTTGCACTGACGTGTTATCAGTATAACTGATAACTACTGATAACGCATCTAAACTTGATGTTTCTATTTGAATATCATTTTGTTTTTTATCTATACGAGTATATACTACATGTGCATGCGGTTTTATCCGCGTGGAAATCAGTATGTCAAAAAGTTTTCCTACGTAAATACCTTCATTTTAGTCATCATTCTTAGAGATAAGGGATGATCCCACTTTAAGTGGGGTAGACACAAAATGTATTAAACATGTTATAACATGACTTAGTTCGGTATTTTAAGACCGGCCGCCTGCCTGTCATCAACTTATCCTAGTTGCCTTTTATAACACCTCTGTAAGAAATGAGGGTCGTCAATTCTGCTCAGCCGGATATGACACGTGGGTTAACTTACCTTAATCGCATTTCACGACACTTCGGTAAGAAATGATTGTTGTCTATTCTACTCAGCCGGATACCACACGGCAGGTCAAATTAACTTAGTCACCTTTACGTTAGTCCCCTTTTACGACACTTCTGTAAGAAATGAGGGAGGTCTATTCTACTCAGCCGGATACCACACGGCAGGTCAAATTAACTTAGTCGCCTTTACCTTAGTCCCCCTTTACGACACCTCTGTAAGAAATGAGGGAGGTCTATTCTACTCAGCCGGATACCACACGGCAGGTCAAATTAACTTAGTCGCCTTTATTTTAGTCCCCTTTTACGGCACCTCTGTCAGAAATGAGGGTGGTCTATTCTACTCAGCCGGATACCACACGGCAGGTCAAATTAACTTAGTCACCTTTACCTTAGTCCCCTTTTACGACACCTCTGTAAGAAATGAGGGAGGTCTATTCTACTCAGCCGGATACCACTCGGCTTAGTAAGTAAACATATGACTCACAAACAAACAAGATAACTTACTAATCCGTATATCTTACCAACAATGACAGATACTTCAAACCAACAATGAATCACGCCTAACGTCATTTCAAGGTCAGTATTATGGATTGTGACCTCACCTTGGTAGGGAGGTTAGAGGTCAACGTCATAACAGTAACAATTTTAGTGGCAGATGCCTTGCTCTGTGTCTGTCAAAATTTTTGGATGAGTTTCCATTGCTGTATTCCGATATGGTAGCTTCATTAAACAAAAGTAACAATAAAATTCATCACCATCTTCCTGCCCTTATCCCACTCTAAGTGGGGTCGGCACAACATGTTATAAACATGCTGTCACATGATTGGCTGCATTTTTACGACCGGCCGCCTGCCTGACATCAACTTACCATAGTCGTATTTTACGATACCTCGGTAAGAAAGAGGGTGGTCTATTCTACTAAACCGGATACCAGACGGTGGGTCGACTTACCTTAGTCGCCTCTTACGACAACTCGGTAAGAAATGAGGGTGGTACTATTCTATTCAGCCGGATACCACACGGCGTTAATATTTATTCAATATATTTTTATAATATATTGAATAAATTTTTGATTAATATATTATATATTTTATAATATATTAATCAATATATTTTTATTAGCTACAACAAACAAAACGCTTATTATTTAAAATTTCATACAAAACGGTCAACTACTAGTACATTTACTAGGTCAATTACTAGTGCACTTACCTTAATTCATTATTTATTGGTTCATGGAAATCCACAAAATGACGCATAATTGTGTGTATCATCCGTTATAATGACGTATCTAAAAGATATAATTCCACAATGGAAACGCATCATCAAAATAATATCTACGTGTGTTGCGGTAAGTGGCAAGTCACGTTTGTTTTGACATATCCGAATGACAGACAGACAAAATGCATTGTTAGGCTCCTTCACATCCATACTTAGATGCAACATTTTATCTTTATAATTCCAAATCAAATAAAAATAATATTTATTTAAGTAAGCTCTTTCAAGCACTTTTAAATCGTCAAGCATCAATATGATTAATGAAGCCACAACTGGATCGGAATGTTGCTCTTTTGTTTGTTTGCCTCCAGGGAACAAATAAGTTTCAAATCAAAATAAACATACAATAAGTGTATTTATTTTTTACATCTTAAATCAAATCAAATCAAAATCTTGATTCAGATAAGCTCTTTCAAGCACTTTAATCGTCAAGGATCAATATGATTAATGAAGCCACAACTGGTTCGGAATGTTGCTCTTACCGAGAAGAACCAGAAAGCAACGGCGGTCAATCTTTTAAACATTTTCAATTTTACATTATTAAACCGCAGTCTTGTATGAAAATGAAAGGATTTTCAAATCCCTAGGTATTTTTATCATCTGAATAATCTTCAATTGAGTAATATGCTTTACGTATAAGCATATCTCTTAAACTTATTAAACTTAACTACTTAACTACTATATTACTATACTATATTAATATATTACTTTTATACTAACTACCGCCCGCGTGGAAAGATTTAAAACCGTAATATAGAATACTATATTTTGAAAACCATAAAAATGCTTAAATTGGGTTAACCTTAAAAGCTAGACATATGCTGTCGCGGACTTTTATTTAGTACTTTCAGAGGGGAACAAATTTGTAGTATATGATTTTTGAATAACTTCAACCGTTTACTTAGCGCATGCAAGGAAAGCTTTAAATTATGCCGTTTTCGTACTATTTTTAATTGCTGCTCCTCTCCTATTCATCGTAGCGTTCTATATCCTATAGCCTTCTTTAATAAATGGACTATCTTGCACTTAAAGAATTTTTCAAATCCGTCCAGTAGTTCCTTAGATTAGCGCGTTCAAAGAAAAAAAAACGGTTGTAAAGTCGGTTTTACAGGCAAAGATTTTACGTGACAACGTCTTTTTATACTGCGTCCATCATATTATCAGTCTTTTGACAGCTCACGCTCATTAAGTTTTGTATTGCTTACGTACAAATATCATACAAATAATATTTGTACTTTATGGATGGGTACCGCCCACTTAGTGATGTCACACATAATGGGTTACTACGATTATGCCACAGATTAAAAATAATCGGTAGAAATCGATGTTACGAGTATTAAAAGACATTTAATAACATTATATAAAGTTTTACTTTCTTCTTAGTTAATACATGAATACAAATAAAACAATCAGGATATTTTAATTTATTTTATTAGCACGAGTCGTCGGAATGATAATCAACACTAGACTCCTCCGATGAGGAGTCTTCAGTAGCAGTTATTATTAGCTCTTGTGTAGATAATATATTATCAAACGCAATATCACGTTCCCAATCAGAGAATATTACTCTTTTAGTTCTTTCCACCACACTTGCCCAGTTCTCGGCCGTTACGTGGGTGCAAGCATTTTTTAGCAATTGCAACATTTTATTCGCTGTGAATGGGGGGCTTGTATTGCATCTCGCAGCATGCCCTTTTACTTGTGCCCATATAAGTTCTATTGCGTTGTACTGGCAGTGGTATGGAGGAATCCGAAGAACAGTATGGCCATATTCTGCTGCCATTTCATTGATTACATAGCGTTTTGCTCTCTTTTTGGTTTTTAATATTTTTATTAATTCAACTTTTAACATTGAGTCGTCCACATTTTCTCCATTGTCCCGAAGCCAATTAATTATTTCATGCTTTTTATTAGCCTGTGTTGGCATTTTGTCAATTTGACGGGAGTGGTAGGGCGCATTATCAATAAAAATTATTGATGGTTCTTCCAATGAAATGAGCATTTTTTTGAACCACTCTTCATACACATTTGCATTCATCTCTTCGTGGTAGTCATTTGATTTCTTCGATTTAAATGCCAACAGTGCGTCTTGTACAAATCCTTTTGCTGTACCTGCATGGCAAATGATTAGGCGCTCACCTTTTCCCATTGGTACTGAGGAAGTGGAATCAGCAGTATCATCAGTCCAGAAACGAGATAGTGTGTGGTTAGCGTTGAGCCATGTTTCATCCGTGAAAACAATATTTGCCCAATCTTGTATTTTCTTTGCCTCTCTTAAAAAATCACAACGTGCTATAGCTATATCTGTGCGTTCCATTAATAATTTTCTTTTATTTAACTTTTTATATGAAAAGCCAATTGTGTTCAAAACTTTGACCAAAGAAGATTTTTCACCATGAAATAGACCACTTCTTTTCAAAGAAACAATAAGTTTTCTCAAAGTTGGAATTTCTTTTCTCAAGTAGTAATCTAGTTTACGTAGGTTATCATTAATCGAATTACTTAGGTACGTAATTCGATTAATGATAGTAGGTACTATAATCGGAATGGTATCGCATACGAGAATCTTTAGGACATCACTATCGTCAATCTGTCAAAAGATGGTTAATATAATGGACAGTGTATAAATGTGATGGATTGGAGTGGGAGAGAGACGCAAGGCATTCGCCAGTCCGGCGGGCCTCTCTTTCGTTCGGTGACTCATCGTAACAGACGTGAGCGGGCGTTACACTTTTTCATGAGTGACTCCAAGCCGCAACCTAATTTAAGACGTTGTCACGTCAAAAAAACAAACTCTTCAGCTTTATATGTTAGTAAAGATTTAAACCTTTCTGTAGACTGGTCTAGTATGGATTTCATCAATTTAGTCAATGATGCTGCAATTGGATCATTATTTAGCATCAACGTTGCTTACTTTAAGTTTGGAGGTCTTTAAGACAACATCAATAGCTAGCGGCAAACGCCTTCGTTTTAATTTGTTAAGATTGACCTTTGACAAGAAGCGTTGTGTACAGTCGTCGACAATAATAGCAAACACTATTTATTGAATAATATAATTTATAAGAAGGCATTACTTTGCGGAGATCCATAAATACAAAAGTTATCATTAAATTATTATGCTATAATCCGCGATGAAGTAAAATAGAAAATATATATAATGCTAAATATAGAGTGGACAATCCGTTTTCATACCTGATACATGGAGGCGTAAAAACACTTGCATAAACCTCCACCACCGTCACCACAAGCGCTACACACGTTCACTATCACAATCAGAAAATAGACTCCACGACAAAAATGCAAAAGCGAAGCATTACAACCCCACCATTTAGTTCGCAGGCAAAATAAAATAAATTCTAGAATAACCACGGAAATCACTTACCCTCTGACTAGATTTTTCTAGTATCCATTGATGTCATATTGAACCACGCTTAATTGAAACATTACAACTGTACTTTTTGGTATTAAATAAATTTTTTTGAGTAATTTGATAGTATTTATAATATAACTTTAAAGTTTAAATTATAGCAAGCCTATTCGCCTACCCTGAAAAGGGTAGAGTCTAAGGGCGCTTACGAATTAAAGACATGAGAAAGCGCTGCAGTGCATTGATTCGATTGTAACAATAGAATTTTACCAAAATGTGCCGTTATAAAACAAAATATTGACTACGACTGTACCAAGGTGTATAGAAATATTTCACAGATTTGGCTGTCTCCGCCCACAGACTCCTCACCGATTTAGTTCACTTATAATGGACATTGCCCAACTTGTTTGACATTTTAATGATATTTCGATAAGGGTCAAAGATAGCAGATTGTAATATTTTGTTACAAACACATATTAGTAAAAGGTGACTAAGGTAAGTCAACCTGTCGTGTGGCATCCGGCTGAGATAGAATAGACCAACCTCATTTCCTACAGAAGTGTCTAAAATGGCGACTTAGTTAAGTTGACGTCAGGCAGCCGACCGTAAAATACCTAGCCAAATCACATCACAGCATGGTTAAAACATGTTTTGCGGACCCCACTTAGAGTAGGATAAGGGCGGGAGAATGATGATATATTATATAATAGACAAAGTAGGAACCGACATAAGCTTGCAGCTCCTGCTTTGCGCCTTGCAAAAAAACCGCGAGTCATTTCTAAGTTCATTTCTTACCGAAGTGTCGTAAAAGGCGACTAAGGTAAGTCGACCTGCTGTGTGGTATCCGGCTGAGTAGAATAGACCACCCTCTTTCCTAGCGAGGTGTCGTAAAATACGACTAAGGTAACTTGACGTGACGGAATTATTAATTATTTGGAGTTTCCTCGCATGTAGTATTCCTAAGGGATACTACACCGGTTGAACCGGAAATGTATTTAACTTCCTATGCTTTCTAGATTGGATGCGTTTATTGACACTAAGCCTAGTCTAGTTTGGCAACTTTTACTTAGAGCCTGTTTCACAAGTTACCAATAAACTGTCAGTTAGCTTATTCAGAACATATTTGACACGTATTTTGCGTTTCTCAGGTTTCTGATAGGCTTATTCAGCACGTAAAGTCCCTAATAAGTTAACTGGTAGATCATATGGCAGTTATTTTGTTCATCTGCTGGATAGCAAATACCTATTTCAAAATGGTCGCGATGTTTTTTCACTTTTTAGAGTCTGTTTTAGAGAAATTTATCTGCTACTTAGTTTATTTGTCGGTTAACTATCCGACACTTTATCAGTAACTTGTGAAACAGGCCCTTACTCGCAAATTCATGTTTGACCGCACTATAGAATTTCTAACCATTTATTTAACTTTTGACATATACACGCTAATGAATTTCAGTAATTATTAGATTAAACACCGCAGTAAACAAATGCAATACATTATGGGCGCTCTAATTTTTTTTTAAAGTGACCTGATTAACACGTTACGATATTATTACCGATATTTTTGAGCCTAGTTTATTGACTAGTATGATTTTAATTTAAACACTATTTTGCTGCGATTGACAGAAAATGGCAGTTCTTTTGTTGGCAAATGATATTGTTTATGACATATAAGGTATTTGTTATTTAACAATAGCACGATAAATAATATATACCAACATGATTTGCGACATTAAACAAATATAGATATATAAAATAAACAAATCGACTGGCCCGTTGGCGCAGTGGGTAGTGACCCCGCCTTCAGCTCCGTGGGCCGCGGGTTCGATTCCCGCCGAGGGCCGACATTTTCTATAAATGAATTTGTTGGTCTTTGAGCCTGGGTGTATATTTGTATTTAAGTATGTATTTAAAAAATATATATAAGTATATATTCACCAGTTGTCTGTCTACCATAACACAAGTATTAAGTTACTTACTTTTGGGATGGACGACCGTGTGTGTAAGTTTCCCATATATTTATTTATATATTTATTTATTTATGTATAGACCTGTTCGTTAACGCATAACGAATGTGTCCATATTTTTATATGATCTTAGTCAAATTACATAGCGTTATCGTTTAGAAGGTGCAGCGCGGTCTTTTATTATCTGTAGGTCAAACATCTCATCAAATAAAAACTAAATAATGATTGCTCTTCCATCCTCCATAATAAATCATCCCGATCAGGATTAATAGCTTCTATTTCGTTGCTTTAGGGTACAATTTGGCGTGTATTAAATATCTGAAGCGTGAGATATAGCCTCGTTATATAATTTGAACCATATTAGGCGGGTTGAAAACAAATCACCCGTCATTCTTATTCTAATGGCTTAAAAGGTTACTCTATTACATCAATGATTGTTATAAATTTTAATTCAAATTCAAATATTATATCCTCCTACCCTTATCCCACTCTAAGTGGGGTCGGCACAACATGTTATAAACATGCTGTAACATGATTTGGCTGCGTTTTTAAGACTGGCCGCCTGCCTGACATCAACTCACCTAAGTCGTATTTTACGACATCTCGGTAAGAAGGAGGGTGGTCTATTCTACTAAACCGGATACCACACGGTGGATCAACTTACCTTAGTCGCCTTTTACGACACCTCGGTAAGAAATGAGGGTGGTCTATTCTACTCAGCCGAATACCACACGGCGGGTCGACTTGCCTTAGTCACCTTTTACGACACCTCGGTAAGAAATGAGGGTGGTACTATTCTACTTAGCCGGATACCACACGGCTATCAAATTCAAATTCAAAATATTCATTATTCAATTAAATTTGTGAAAAAATGCTTTTCAATCGTCAACTGTACTGCTGGTTCGGAAAATTCCTCCTACCGAGAAGAGTCACCAAGGCATTCGGGGGTTGCTGTTTTAAAAATATAATTCTTCTCTTTGGGGGGAGAAAAATCGATCTAGCTAGGTTTCATTTTAAATAAATGTCGTTTTATCCTTTTTTTGGGCTTTAAAAAATGCTAAAATGTTGAATAGATAATAAATGAAAGCTGTCACTTATTGCTGTGATAGCCTAATGGTTAACCGGGCGAGACCATAAATATTCAAAACCCGGATTCGAGTCCCACGTGTCATCGGCGCCATCTTTGTTTTTTTTTAAATTTTATAAATTACCGAGTTTAGCTCGGTCAGATACTGATATTATTAATAACCCATTGTCATGACTAAAGCCCGGAATCCACCAAAGCGGAAAGGAGAACAGATATGGAAATGACGATATCTGATGGGTGTTCAAAACGCATTACTTGTTGTGGACTTCGGAACCGTCTTTCTTTTTACCATGCTGTTGTTTAGCCCTTCGATAAACCCTCTTCTTTTATCCAGGCTTGGGACCAGCAGGCCGAGTTATAGGCAGAGTTCACAGCAGAGGCAATAAGACCTCAGTTGAATGGGCAAAGTCACATCTTTGAGGCGGGAGGCCAGAGATAGAGTGAAATGGAAAAGGCTCGTTAGGGAGGCCAAGAGCCATAAAGGATTGTTGTGCCACAGGAAGAAGAAGAAGTTCAAAACACATCCCCTCTCCTCCCCCCTTTAGTGGAAACCGAGCCTAAGCTTGGGATACGCCATTAAGAGCTGTTCACGTAAGATTTGCCATAATTGTCTATTTAAGCGGACAACAATGAGCTAATATAAGCGATTGCAGTTTTTTTGGACGATGTGGACAATGCGTGCTCCCACAGAAAATCAGATAACATGCTAAATTAACATTATAATTGATATTAGTCAGAAATAATTTAGTTTTTTTCTAGTCCGAGTTCAAGGTAAGACTTTTTTGGCATACAATCCACGAGAACGTAGAATTAATGTTAATGTTTTTCATAAGTTACTATACTTCTTGTTACCCCTAAATACGTGCAGAAAGGACGAATATTTGTTGCTACTAGCGGCTTATAAGAAGTAGGAAGGAAGTAGCCTGTTACTAATCCACTGCTGAGAATAGGCCTCATCTCTCCGTTTTTGAGAAGGAAGGAGGAAGGAAGGAAAAAAGGTTTGGAGCTAAGACCTACCACGCTGCTCCAGTGCGGATTGTTAGGTTACACATATCTCCAGAATTCTTTAGAGATATACAGGTTTCATTACGATGTTTTTCTTCACCGAAAAACGTGTGATAAATTGCAATTATCAATTAGACACACATGTTTTAACAGAAAAACTCATTGGTGTCGGCCCGGGATTAAACCCTGTGACCTCCTCGAAAGAGTCGCACGGTGTTACCGCTGGGCTACCACAGTTTAAACCGGCTTATACTCGTAGCAAAATATTTTTTTTTTAAATATTCTATTTTTGCCAGTTCCAACTATGGGAAATTGTGAGTGCGTGAAAGCATTGGGCTGTAATCGAATTCATATATGCAACTTTTAAAATATCATAGATATATCAGAGGTCACAATTATCTTGTGTTTCTTGTGTCGGGACTCAGTAGAGTTAGCAACTCATTTCGATGGTCTCGGTATTAGCTTCTACAATAAAATCCCGCACATATTAGACTTGCCTACAGAAAGGTTTAAATTAAGTGTAAGAAATATTCTTAAACGTACAGCATATAACACAATTGAAGATTATGTGGATAATAAACATGCCTGGATTTGAAAATTCTTTCAGCTTCATACAGGACTGCTGTTTAATAATGTAAAATTGAAAATGTTTAATAGATTGACCGCTAAGTTTCTTTCGGGTTCTTCTCGGTTAAAGCAACATTCCGAACTATTCATTCATTAAATGTAATTGATTCAAAAGTGCTTTCAAAAGCTTATTTGAGCGACTGATTCGATGTATTTTTGTGTTTGTGTTAAAAACACTATTAAATAGAGGCTGATACAAAAAGCCTACTATACTGTTAAGGATTATTTGGACGATAAGAATGCGTGGATATAGCTACTGTCCGACCCTAAGATTATGTTAAAAAGAGCAACCGCCGAGTTTCTTGCTGGTTCTTCTCGGTAGGAAAAGCTTTCCGAACCAGCAGTAGAATTGACCATTCAAAAGCACTGTTTACAAGTTTATTTGAATAATAAATTTTGAATTTGAATTTGTTTAGTTAGTAATTTACAACGGCACCCCGAATTCTTGTTGGCCGTGGTATGCCGTAATACCTTCATCCATCACTAATTCCATTTAGATAGCCGTAGGGTCATAATTAATATGCAGATTTATCGGTTTTTGGATAAAGATACAACAGTAATGGGGCTTCGATTCTCGGTCAAGGCCGCAGACACGAGATGGCTCAACGCGAACAAGGACATCACATAGCAATGATTCACTCCCACAATTTGTAAGAAAGTGACAGACGCTGATTGCAATCTCAGTTTAAATCGACGTATAAATCTTAACCTAAATAATATTCATATTAAAGACCACCATAGTTATTAATATTTGAGAAAAGGTAGGTCTGTCCCTGATTTAGAATAATGAATCTATGGGGATTCCTTTATTTAAATCTTTAAAGGATACGCCGTGTGGTATGCAGCTGAGTAGAATAGAACACCATCATTTTTAACCGATGTGTCGTAAAAGGCGACTTAGGTAAGTTGACCCACTGTGTGGTATCCGGTTAAGTAGAATAGACGACCCTTTTTCTTACCGAGTTGTTGTGAATTACGACTAAGGTAAGTTGAGGTCAGGCCGGCCGGTTGTAAAAACGTAGCCAAATCATGCGACAACATGTATGTAACATGTTGTGCATACTCCACTTAGAGTGGGATAAGGGCAGGAGAGTGATAATCGACTTTTGACCATAGAGTTATATATGCTCTAGAATAATAACTCTATTGGATCCTTTATATTAGCTATCTTTAAATGACAGATTTCTGTAATCTTGGACGTGTCTTTAGACCTATAATATAGTAATATTACGCCATAGACTTTATTATATCTTGAAGGCATTAGGCAGCTTTCTCCCTCTCTTTCGAGCTATGAATCCCCCATGGTAGTGGGGCTAAGCTATTCACGTCGCGGAGCATAAAATGTATAAAAGCTTCAGGTGGGATTGTCACCTCTGTTTTATCTACTACCATATGACGTTTCTCATTCCACCTCGAACATTTAAAGATAGTAGATTGTTATTCTGCAAAGTTATTCCTGAACACCCATGACCTGTCACCACCTGTGTGAAATGGTAGCTTGTTTCACCAAAATTAACTAGTATCCATACTTTAATATTAGGTACCAGTAATTTCATCAAATTATTTTCTTTAGTTTCCCATTACCTTTGCCATTGGTTTAGAGTTTCTTTCTGTATCTTTCACCAGTCTTTTATTTTTTATCGCAGCCTATTCTCCTGCATCTGCGATATCGCAGACACCGAGGTTACCTTACTCTTATTGCACATTTTATCCAGCCTCGTTACGCCGCACATCCACCTTAGCATCTTCATTTCGGCAACTAGAATAGTATGTACGTTTCTGAGTTACGGATCATATTTCACTGCCATAGATCTTATCATATTCTTGTAAATTAAATTAAGTTTAACCTCCTTAGCGCAGGTGACAGCAGTTACAGAAGAGATTAGGCAGCTATTTCGATAAAAGCTCGCACTTCTTGACTTCTTCCAACGTAATGCTAACTAAAATTAATTTGTTAGATACGTTTTCGTTACGTTAGATAGAAAAGTTTAATTAACGCATCAATTGCCTAATAAGCAAGCGGCCTACTTTAATTGTTAGCTATCGCTGACAATAGGCAGTCGAAACAAAGGGTGAGCCAACTTCCGTGGCCGCTCTCCGCCGGACATAGAAATAATGGAACAATTAGACGATTGCTTAATTCCCCCACTGATTTATGGCAACCCGGGGCTTAATACTTTTATCTTTAGCATATAGAACATGACCAAGACGTTAACAATTAATTTATAGAATTAGGCGTTACTTTGCGGAGATCCATAATACAAAAGTAATAATAAAATTATTTTGCTATAATCCGCGATGAAGTAAAATAGAAAATATATATAATGCTAAATGTAGAGTGGACAATCGGTTATCATACCTGATACATGCAGGAGTCGTAAAAAACACATGCACAAACCTCCACCACCGCCACCATGATACACAAGCACTATATAGTGATTATTATATATTATATATAGCATTATATTATATATAGCATTATCTATAGCACTATATTGTGATAGTGAACGTATATAGTGCTTGTGTATCATGGTGGCGGTGGTGGAGGTTTCTGCAAAATAAATTTATTATTACGTTAACAATTGTTGAAAATAGAAGTCTAGCCACTAAGCTTTCATCGTGTAAGGTTCAATAATTTTTCATTGGTAATTTTTGTATTAAATAAACAAAATAGATATGATTTGATAAATATTGTGAATGGAAAGTAGTATTATAAAATGGTCGGTGCCAGAGGGAGTGGAGATATTACGTGCAAAGGGCTTCTGTGAAGACGATAGTGAATTGTAAAAATGTTAACAGTGTGCGGAATAAATTTATATACAGCTGGATGTTATAAAGTTATTTGTATCACCTCGTGCGGCCGTTCTTACAATCGAAAGGTTGCTTAATCCCTTTATCATCCTTCTGCCCTTAATCCAATGTAAATGGGATCGATACAACGTGTTATAAACATGTTGTCACATAATTTGACTAGGTACTTTACTACTGGCCGCTCGCCTGGCGTCAACTTACTCTAATCATATTTTACGACACCATTTTGTTGGTCTATTCTACTTAACCGGATACCACACCGTGGGTCAACTTACCTTAGTCACCTTTTACGGCACCTCGGTTAGAAATGAGGGTGGTCTATTCTACTCAACCGGATACCACACGGTATTGCTTAATCCCTTTATGATATACTAAATATTGTGTGATACTTTTATGTTATAATTCTACAGACAATTCCAAGATTGCATATATATCTGTGTTCTGTATTAATATATTTATCAGCTTACTAAACTCATTATGACTTGTAAAAACCTGATCACGTGCTATGTGGATTTTGGAAAACTACCATTACACAATCTTAATCCTGAACTTAATTATGTTAGTTAACTTAATCATTTCATTATTAACGATAATGCTAGAAGCTATATTCAACATCATTCTCTTACCCTTATCCCAAGTGGGGTCGGTAAAATATGTCTACTTCTTCCATTCTCCTCTATCATTCGTCGACTCTGGTGCCACTCCTTTAACATGCATATCGTTTTTCACACAATCCATCCATCTTTTTTTGGTCTCCCCCTAGCCATACATCCATCCACATTCATATTTAAAACTCTTTTGGTGACATGATTTTCATCCCTCCTCATTACATGACCATACCAACTAAGTCTCGTACTCTCAACTTTTCTGTAATGGGCGCAACTTTCAGACTTTGCTAGAAGCTGTATTGAAGACCCAAAAAAAAATAACTATTAGATATGATAACATTCAAGAAAAAAATCTAATTTAGGAAGATAAATTTCATAATCATCGACCAACGGTACGGCCGTGTGAAAAGAAACTCCTATCAGATGCTAGCAAATAGATATAAACAAAATGGTCAATCCCGAGTTCGCCACAGACAAAAAACCTATTATTTACAACCACAGATAACAGATAAGTTAATCCGTTTACAAGCCATTGTATTGTTTTCACACGCATTGTAATTTGTATCGCAAGCTCATATAATGTGCTAACAATGAGGAATTAAATCTTTTCAAGGTCACATATCACAACCGTGGGCACGTGGGACTCAATATCTTACGTTTAAGGTTACATTTGCGAATTTTGAACTGTCTGGCGACTTAGAAAATAAAAGGAATTTGCACTGCATGAAATTGTGACAAAACGAGTGTTAAATATGAATGGATAAGGCCAAAAAGAGATGGATTGTGTGAAGTATGACATGCATATAAAAAGAGTAGCGCCAGAGTTAACTAATGATATAAGAGAATGGAGGAGAAGCTTTGGTATCCCAGCGATAACACCGCGCGACTCTCTCGAGGAGGTCACGGCAAATCCCGGGCAGACACCAGTGAGTTTTTCTGTTAAAACTGGTGTCTAATTGATAATTGCAATTTATCACACGCTTTTCGGTGAAGGAAAATATTGTGAGGAAACCTGTATATCTCTAGAGAATTCTGGATATGTGTAATCTACCAATCCGCATTGGAGCAGCGTGGTAGGTCTTAGCTCCAATCCTTATCTCCAAAAACGGAGAGAAGAGGCCTATTCTCAGCAGTGGGAGGTTCTCTACTTATTTACAGCTCAAAAAAATTGGTTACCCATGTACTTATATATTACTTTGAGTTTCTTACTGGTTCTTCTTGATAAGAGCACTTTTTAGAACCAATTGTAGATAACAATATGACGATTTAAAAGTGCTTGTCAAAGGCAACTTTTAAATAGAATTATGTAACTCAGAATTTTGGTCATTTCGAAAATATTCTTTCCTATTTTGCGTTAATATTTATTGCCAAATATCATCGGAACTATTTTGAATACAGAAAGTTTAATAAATTTCTCAATTTATTAGTAAATAATTTATTCGATTTCGTGTATTCGCTGCGCAAATGATATAAAAACGTGACCCCAGAATGATCCAGTTTGTATTTCGCTTTCAAATGATATTGCATTTGTATTGAATTGTAAATCGGAGTAACATCGCGTAACTGATTTTATAATTGAACTAGCGATATGTCCCGACGTCGAACGTATATAGATATATAGTATAAAGATAGCTTGCCAACTTTTAAATATAAAGAAATAAAGTATATTAAAGTCCAAGAAGAATATTAAAAAGTATTTTCTTTGATCTATTCTACTTAACCGGATACCACACGGTGAGTTAACTCACTTTAGTCGCCTTTTACGACACCTCGGTAAGGAAGACAGAGAGTGGTCTTTTCTACTCAGGCGGATACCACACGGTATAAAAGTAATAATAAAATAAATAGCTGTAATGTGACTGGCCCGTTGACGCAGTGGGTAGTGACCCTGCTTTCATCTCCGCGGGTCGCGAGTTCGATTCCCGCCGAGATCCAATATTTTCTATAATTGAATTTGTTGGTCTTCGAGTCTGGGTGTATATTTGTATTTAAGTATCATCATCATCATCTTCCCGCCCTTATTCCACTCAAAGTGGGGTCGGCACAACATGTTATAAACATGCTGTTACATGATTTGGCTGCGTTTTCACGACCGGTCGCCTGCCTGACATCAATTTACCTTAAACGTATTTTACGACACCTCGGTAAGAAAGAGTGTGGCCTATTCTACTAAACCGGATACCACACGGTGAGTCAATTTACCTTAGTCGCCTTTTACGACTACTTTTGTGACAGCATATTTATAACATGTTGTGCCGACCCCACTTGGAGTGGGATAAGGGCAGGAAGATGATGACCTGATACATGCCAGGATTCATAACTTTATTATAACTTTTGAATTTTATTAATTTAATTGTTGCTAATTCCTGCTCTGAAGTTAAGATGAATCTCGGTACATTTTGCAACTGTGTCCAATTTCGTAGTTCGTGCGGGTAGACCCGGTGTCGTCACTCGTCACCTTTGACCTTTGACCTTTACTATGACCAAGACTGGTTGATATATCGAAATGATTGCCAGTTTCATCTCTGTCCTTTCTCTAGGCATCATTCTCCTGCCCTGAGGGAAACAATGCTCTGGAACATTCTAGGGAAACATGTGGCCTACCAATCCACATTGGAGCAGCGTGGTAGGTTTAGATACTGTCACTTCTCTCCATAGAGAAGAGGCCTACCCCCAGAAGTGGGATAGTAACAGGCCGTTACTTTAAATAATATTTGACTGGCTCGTTGGCGCAGTGGATATTGACCCTGCCTTCGGCTCCACGGGTCGCGGGTTCGATTCCCGGGCCAGCATTTTCTTTAAATGTATTTGTTGGTCTTTGAGCTTGGGTGTATATTTGTATTTAAGTATGTATTTAAAAATATATAAGTATATATTCACCAGTTGTCTTTCTAACACAAGTATTTAGTTACTTACTTTGGGGACGGACGACTGTATGTAAGTCATCATCCTCCTGCCCATATCCCACTCTAAGTGGGGTCGGCACAATATGTTATCAACATGCTGTCACATGATTTGCCTGCGACCGGCCGCCTTCCTGACGTCAACTTACCTTAGTCGTATATCACGACACCTCGCTAAGAAATGAGGGTGATCTATTCTACTCAGTCGGTTACCACATTGCGGGTCAACTTACCTTAGTCGCTTTTTACGACACCTCGGTAGAAATGAGCGTGGTCTATTTTATTCAGCCGGATACCACACGGCGGGACACTGTCATTTCTCTAGTATCAATAATAATTAAGGTCTTCGCATATATAATTTAATACGCAATTAAACGTATCATAGATACATTATTGCATTATTTTCTATATTATGGAATTCGGTATAATAACGCCAAATTGTATAAAATAGTTTAAAGCGATGTTACCCACGAGACAGTGTATTTTTAACTATTTCAATCTATAATTCTTGTAATCGTTGTTTACGATAAAGTTACATAAAGAGTTCATGTAACATTCCAAGTGAATTGATATAAAACTTTTTGTTAGATTATCGAAGTATTGTATCAGAAAGCGGAGCATTCTGTAATTGCTAAATAATGGGTTACACAACGAATGGCATTTGTCGATTTCCTTGCGAACAGCACGCGCTGAAATTAAACAAAATGGCGCCGCGTCATCTTTGCAATTGGGGACGGATGGTGGATTACAAACTGGTAAATCTGTAATTAAATGTCAGTTACACTTTGGCATACATCGCGAAAGATTCAAATTCAAAATATTCTTTATTCAAATAAACTTGTAAACAAGTGCTTTTGAATCGTCAACTCTACTGCTGGTTCGGAAAGCTGTTCCTACCGAGAAGAGCCAGCAAGAAACTCTTTTAAAAATATAATTCTTAATACTATTTACATTAAGTCATTACTCTCTTATATAGGTTCAAAAGAGAGCTATGTCCACACATTCTTATCTTCTGAATAATCTTCAAGAGTATAGTAGGCTTTCTGTATCAACCTCTTTTTAACAGTATTTTTAAACTGCTGTAATCGCAAAGCTGAAATTTATTGCGGAATTTTATTATAGAATCTTATACCAAAACCCACAAACGAATTACGCACTTTTGCAAGGCGCAAGGCAGGAGCCGCAAGCTTATGTCGGTTCCTGCTTTGTCTATTGTATACATCACCTATCGTTTTATAATTCTTTATATTTTTATGTACATAAATTAAATTGCTTAAAATATACTGTGAAGCAAATGTAAGAATACCTTACCTGTTAGGCTGGATTCAGACTATGATGCCGTTCTCGGTACGATCTCGCTCCGTTCTCGGTCCGGTAAAATATTGTTAAACAACAAACAGTCAGAGTGTTCACACTATCGTATCGCTCCGGTCCCGGTCCGATATCGCTCCAGCACCGGTTCGTCAAAAAGAATATTTTGACTGGAGCGAGATCGAACCGGTCTCGGCGTTGTACCGACATCGACAATATGAACACGCTTCTGTTTTAACTCCAGACTTTCATCAGTCGTGCCGCTAGTGTGTTTTAATTAAATCAAATTAAGTTAAAGGTAATAAATAGTGGGAATCTGAATTAGGTAAGTATTTATCATGTACTTTATAAAATTTGTTATAAGTGATTGTATTATTATAATTTTTTATCAGCTTTTCTTTCTTTCTTATTCCTTTTCTTCTATTCTTTTGAATCTTCTTTTCTGTCATTCTTTTTCTTTTTGTGCTATTCTTTTGATTTTTCTTGACTTTTCTTTTAATTTTCTTTTAGCCTTTTTTATTATTCGGTTATTCTTTTCTTTTTATTTTTTCTTGCTTTTCTTTTCTGATTTTTATATTGAAATACTAAATGCTGTTGAATTAAATTTATATAGTTACTAGCGGCCTGCCCCTGCTTCGCACGGGTATAAAATACATATCCCATGTCAGTCAGTGTAAAAAAAATGATTAAAATTGATCCAGTTGTTTTGATTTATTCAATACTGCCCGTGGCCGTAGCGTTAAATTTGGAGAAAAACAATTTCCTTTCCCTATACCAAGAAGATTTCCTGCTATCTTTGGAATATCTAAATTCATATAGTACATTATTACTTATTTACTTTTATATTTTCCCTATGTATTTTATTTTTACAATTAATTACAGAATGTCTTTAAACAAACTCTTGAAAGAGCGACATCGCTGCTAAAGTCGAAGTGCTTATAGGTCTAAGCGCGGCCTCCTCGCGGGATTTTAAATCTGTAATATCTCCGAAAATGTTCACTTAAATTACATGCTGTAAAGGGCAATATTGATCTATATTAAATAAACAATTTATTTAAGGTACTCAATTGGATAAGGATTAATGCTGTATTGTATAAAAATTGCTTTGAACATAAAGCATCATTTTTCGTAAAAAGTAAATGAAAAAAACTGCTATTGTGGGTTATCCATAAGAGATAGATATATACCATCGCGGACTTTTCTGTAGACCTTTTTAAGGTGTACAAATACTTAGTACATCATTTTGATAAATCTCGTAGGGTTTAGCCTGCGTTTGCAATGTAAGCGGAAAAAAATGTAATTATTTACAGAAACCTCAAAAATTACAGTATTTCTCTACTCCGTATTGAATGTTATTATACGTACAAACCTTCCTCTGAAATCACTCTATCTATTAAAAAAAACCGCATCAAAATGTTGCGTAGTTTTAAAGTTTTATGCGTACATACGGAAATATGGACTTTGTTTTATAATATGTAGTGATTTTCCAAAACGTCTTATGTCAACTACAAAGCGAGAACGAACCGAGAACGGCATCATAGTCTGAATTGAACTTTTGGCATGATTCAGACTATGATGCCGTTCTCGGTTCGATCTCGCTCCGCTCTCGGTCCGGTAAAATATTCTTAAATAAAAAAGAATCAGAGTATTCACACTATAGTATCGGGCCAGTACCGATCCGATATCGGTCGAGCGTCGGTTCGTCGACAAGAAAATTTGACTGAAGTGAGATCGGACCTGTCTCGACCTGAACTCGCTTCTTTTGTTTCAACTGCAGTCTTTCATCAGTCGCGCCGCATGTGTTTAGCATTTATGTTAAATAAAATTAATTAAATAATTATGTCTGGTAATAAATCCGCCGTGTGGTATCCGGCTGAGTAGAATAGACCACCCTCATTTCTTACCGAGGTGTCGTAAAAGGCGACTAAGGTAAGTCGACCCGCCGTGTGGTATCCGGCTGAGTAGAATAGACCACCCTCATTTCTTACCGAGGTGTCGTAAAAGGCGACTAAGGTAAGTCGACCCGCCGTGTGGTATCCGGCTGAGTAGAATAGACCACCCTCATTTCTTACCGAGGTGTCGTAAAAGGCGACTAAGGTAAGTCGACCCGCCGTGTGGTATCCGGCTGAGTAGAATAGACCACCCTCATTTCTTACCGAGGTGTCGTAAAAGGCGACTAAGGTAAGTCGACCCGCCGTGTGGTATCCGGCTGAGTAGAATAGACCACCCTCATTTCTTACCGAGGTGTCGTAAAAGGCGACTAAGGTAAGTCGACCCGCCGTGTGGTATCCGGCTGAGTAGAATAGACCACCCTCATTTCTTACCGAGGTGTCGTAAAAGGCGACTAAGGTAAGTCGACCCGCCGTGTGGTATCCGGCTGAGTAGAATAGACCACCCTCATTTCTTACCGAGGTGTCGTAAAAGGCGACTAAGATAAGTTGACGTCAGGCAGGCGGCCGGTCGTAAAATACGTAGCCATATCATGTGACAACAAGTTTATAACATGTTGTGCCAACCCCACTTAGAGTGGGATAAGGGCAGGAAGATGCTGATATGTCTGGTAATAAATCGTAGAGTTCAGAAAAAGTTAACTATTTCTTATGTGGTTTATAACATTTGTTATAGATAAAGAATAATTCTGCTATAATTATTTTACCAGTCTTTCTATGTGCCTTTTTTTTGAGAAAAGTGCATAGAGTTAAATTAATAAATAAATGGTCGACTGTTTTACAAAAAATAAAAAATAAATTGAATATTTATTATTTGCAGATGAAAGACATATTGAATTTGTGAAAAGTAGACGCAGCCTGTATGATTTGCAGTCACACTACTACAGTGAAATTATTTACAAAAGGAAAATATGGAACGAGATTGAAGACGCAATAGGATTACCTGGTGAATAAAACACAAACGTAACAAAGTGATATTCATTTAATTGCTTTATTGTAATTATATCGCAAGTTTTTCTTGCCATGGCACTGATACTTCAGGAGAGTTGATTTTTATTTCACTTATGCCTATAGGCCTATGCATTTCCTCTTTGTCTTTTTAGATTTTGCACGTGATTATTATTAATGTAATACAAATTACCCTCGAAATTCATCGAATTCCAGAATTTCTAATAATATTATGCAGAATGCATGTTGTTACATATCCTTATTTATAAACGTTATATTTCTATTATAGGAGCAAGGAATCGATGAGAGCGACTAAGAGCTCAATATCGAAAATACCTCTCTAAATTAAAAAGTGGCCAAAAGTGGCCAAGCAGCTTACAAAGTTTGCAAATGCCGATATCACGACCAAATGTAATTTATTAATGAGTACATAACTGTAATAGACTACGAATATCCATTATTGCCGATGATGAAGTTAACAATTACAATATTCTTGATATGGATATTGAAGAGACACATGAACCAACGACTATGATAAGATAAATTGATGTCAATGAAGGAGCTTAATTAGAAATTTATTCCGTCAATACTTTCGCTAGTAATGTACCTCTGGAATAAACAAAAAAATATGAACAGAAAACAAACAGGACCTCAACAGGAAAATGCATTATCAACCAACACCATCACCGCTATATACATATTATGTAATATTCATGCATATAAATGATTGTTATAATTTAAATATACAAATTTTATAAAATATGATATTTTATTACTTACCTTATCCAAACCATTAGTAACCTGACGAAAAGAGGTGTTTCTTTTTAAAATTTGCGCTCAATTATTTTAAAAATCATTTCAAATATTCCTGAATACAATCCTAAATCAATATAATGAACATTATTCTTCATTATTTACCAAATGACGAAATAAAGTATAATATTCGTCTTCCTCTTTTCTCGGTAATAAACTTTTACTTTTACTAAAACCCATATTTTCTTGTCCCCTTTTTTTCTTTTCTTTTTGTTATAATTTTTTTTTAATTTATATCTTGTTTATCCAAAATGCTATTGTTGCTAATTCTTCAATAGAAAAATTGAATTCCATTTTCTGGCGAATAAAATTAATATGATTCTTTTTTTAAACATCGTATGTCGACCATGAATCGAGATCGAACCGAGAACGGCATCGAGTAGTGTAGACACAGTGAGATTTGACCGGACCGAGAACGAAGCGAGATCGTACCGAGAACGGCATCATAGTATGAATCCAGCCTAAAATTAACATATACACGTAGGGGGGAAGGGGGATTTGTTATTACATGAAAGAGTTAGTATTTCACTGCTACATATGCCCCCTCTCTCCGTTTTTAGGAGAGAAGGATTGGAGCTAAGACCTACCACGCAGCTCCAATGTGGATTGGTTGGTTACAGATATCCCTAGAATTGAATCCCTTGAATAAATCCTTTCGATTTAAATTGCGACCAGTTACGCACTAGATTATATTGTATAATTTGTTAATTTGTTCTTAATTATTTAAGACATTACCGTCGAGTTTCTTGCTGGTTCTTCTCGGTAAGAGCACCTTTCCGAACCAGTCGTAGCTTCATTGTAATTTGACGATCGAAAAGTGCTTGTAAAAGCCAATTTGAATAAAGAATTATTTGAATTTGAATTCTCCACAGATATGCAGGTTTGCTCACGATGTTTCCCGTCATTAATAAATTGCAATTATCAATTAGACACATGTGTTAATATAAAAACTCGTTGGTGTCTACGCGGGTATTAAACTCGTGAACCCCTTGAAAGAGTCGCACGGTCTCACCACAGGGCTATCACAGTTTTTTAGAGCTTTAAATCAAATGAACTAAGCCAGATAAAGGCCTGTTAGCAAAAAGCTCCAATTTTTAATCCGCTACTAAATGTGTCAAGTTCGTTGCTGATTGATAAATAATTATACAAATGTTTTAATGCGCTCATATCTTACGTTATACAATGCACACTTTAGACAAAACGTCTTGACAAATCAAGTGATGTTCTGAAAATAAAAAAACATTATATTAATAGGTGATATTCTGTAAAGAGTATAAAAACCTTTAATTATTTCTAATTGGTGTCAACTTTATTGTTAAATTTACCTTAATTTAAATCTTTCCAGTCATTTATTTAACTTTTGACAGCTAAAGTAGTGATGTTCAAATTGCATGTCTGACTCGATTTCTAAGAACAATCGATTTACATAGAAGTTTTATTCGATTTATCATATTAACATTCCCTTTTTACTCAACGTATTGTATTGTTTTATAAAAATAATAAGGAATTTAAATGACTATATTGTAGGTAATAAAATAAATATGTACTTATATTTATCGTATTTCTTAAAAACAAACGTGAGAAAAATGAAACAATGAAAAGTATTTATAAGTTATCAATAACATTCTCATAAGTCATAGACAGTCCTTTGCCATAAAAGGAACGGCCATTTTGTATCAATCGCAACGAAATAGTGGTTAAATTTAAATCATTCTACTCAATCAGCTCGGATTAGTAACTTAATAAATAACTAAGTCAGTAACTTAGGATCGAATAGAATAAAACATTCTTTATTGCACCACATAAAATTATAATATACATTGTAAAGAAAACCTTTGGTCTAGAGACATTAAATTTAGGGTAATAAGTTAGGCGGTGCAATGTATACAAATTGTAGTACAAAAATATATCTACATACATCCATAACTTAGTGAAAGCGTAACAAACAGAGCTAAAGACAGACTTTCTCATCTTATTCTAACTGTATTATGTGTATCTTTAATGGATATTTTCATTTAATTTTAAGACAGTTCAATCGCACGTAAGTCTGCGCGGTGCGCGGTCCCATAGCCCTAATAAGAATGTCATTAATCACGGTTCAGTTGTCCGTTTGTCAATCACTGAACCTTGGTTCTGTTTGAATTAATCATCGGTTTTTGTCAGGTTCCTCAACCGCGGGTTTCTTTGAACTATGAACTTCGTTTCATTAGGGCTGGCAAAGTCGCTTAGACTTTGAAATATTTTATCCGATTAAAACTCAAAAACTATATTTGATTATCCTTATCCATTCTAATATTATAAATGCGACAGTCTGTCTGTCTATTATTGCGGCTAATCCACTAAAGCGTTTTTATTGATATTTCGTATTATGTACACATAATTGAGGGTATTTCAATTTATTTTGGGTTATTTTAACCCGGATAAAATTACGGGTAGAACAAGTTAGTAATAAAGTTTGATTTATCAATATTGTGTTTTAATTATCTATACTTATTATAAAACAAAGTACTCAAAAGCTTCTGTATGAAATCGATTTTCTCAAAATCTACTGTACGATTTTTACTGAAAGTTAGTAAAATGCGTCTAGAAGGTTTAGATTAATAGTAAGTTGCGATTTTATGTAAATTGTATTGAAGATCGTGCAGTTGTATAAACTCACTCTTTAGTCGCGTGCACCGCGTAAACCAACAGAGATACACTAAAGTAATGTATTAGAGAATTGTAAAATTACAAAAATTCTACAAAAAAGTCCGCGACAACATGTCTCTATCTCTTATGGTTAGTTCAGAATAACTACTTTTGTGACACACTGATTTTTACGCAGCCGCGAGTATAGCTAGTACAAAAATAATATAGAAAATAGCGCTTTTACTTTTTTGCTAAGTATTTTTCCACACTTGAATTAAATGACATTTAGCCAAATAGGTCCAGCCATCCTCAAGTTACATTACTAAGATACATTTGCATTTTTATGACCAAAACATGTTACAGAATTTGTTTACTATAAATAAACTTTCACATTCAACAAAATAGGTAATAAATTGTAGCAATTATCAGCAACATTCTATAAAAGTTAATTAAAAATATTTGGATTATTATTTATTATTGTAAATCACTAAATGCCAGGGCCAAATCAGGACTTTCTAAAGATACGGAAGTCTGTTTAATAATATTTTAATACAAAAATAATAATAAAAAATATTTTGCTATAAACCGCGATGAAGTAAAATAGAAAATATATATAATGCTCAATGTAGAGTGGACAATCCGTTATCATACCTGATATATGCAGGATTCGGAAAACACATGGACAAAACTCCACCACAGCCACCACAATACACAAGCATTACATACCTCCACTATCACAAACCCAACAATCGTTTCGCCCCGTAACCGAAGCATCATCAGGAGATAGACCCCACAACAAAATCGCAAAGCTTTGCTTTTTGTTTTGCGATTTTTGCTTTATTAGACCTTTCTGTTCTACTCGAACATTATTATTGAATTAGGCGTTATAAGATTTCTTAGCGAACAACCCTAGTAAAGAACAAGTAATACATATATCTATTGTTTAGAGGCACGGATGACAAATTCCGAATGGTTTAAATCATCAGTGCCAAGTACTAGATCTGTAATCACGTGTCCATCCTTGTGTTCATCTTGATCTACATTTAAGGCCGTATTCCATTTAGCGATTGTGGTTCTTGTATTTATGTTATAAAGGTAATTACTGAGCGTCGTTTCTTCGAATGTATCAGAAGGTAGTTGGCTTTTTGTTCCAAAGTTATGTCACTAGCAAATAACTGGTAGAGATATCTTATAATAGATCTTTACTTATAATTAATGTATAGAAACCGGCTATATTCACGACTTATTTTATCGGATGAACCCGACTAGTTTCAAGCCGATACGGGGCTCTTATTCATAAGCTCTTTACGCGGCGTTATCGCGGCGGGAATTGTTCCCGGGAACTCATGAAGAGCTCATGAATAAGGGCGTATGGGCTTGAAACTAGTCGGGCTCATCCGATAAAATAACACGTGAGTATAGCCGGTTTTTATTCATTAATTATGAATACCACCCACGATAGTTTAAATTCAAAGATCTTTACTTAGTACAAAACAAAGTCCCAAGCTGTCGGTTTGTATATAATCGATTCTCTCAAAATGTATAATACAGATTTTTGTTTTAACTAAAAGGTAATGCAATTCTTCTATAAGGTTTAAATTAATAATAGGTTTTAGGAAGAAGAGATTTCTTTTTTTCGTTAAATTTGGCACCGAATTCTAGCATTGCACTTAAATGGCCCAGAGCGAAGGCTTAAACTGGTGTCGAATTGCCCCCCCCCTTAATCATCAAATTGCCCCCCTGTGGGAAACAATGCTCTGGAACATTCTAGGGAAATGTGTGGCCTACTAATCCGCATTGGAACAGCGTGGTAGGTCTAGATTCTATAACTTCTCTCCTAAAACCGAGAGAGGAGGCCTACCCCCAGAAGTGGGATAGTAACAGGCCGTTACTCTAAATAATATTTGACTGGCTTGTTGGCGCAGTGGGTATTGACCCTGCCTTCGGCTCCACGGGTCGCGGGTTCTATTCCCGCCGAGGGCCAGCATTTTCTTTAAATAAATTTGTTGGTCTTTGAGCCTGGGTGTATATTTGTATTTAAGTATGTATATAAAAATATATAATTATATATTCACCAGTTGTCTGTCTAACACAAGTATTAAGTTACTTACTTTGGGGACGGACGACCGTGTGTAAGTCATCATCCTCCTGCCCATATCCCACTCTAAGTGGGGTCCGCACATCATGTTATAAACATGCTGTTTCATGATTTAGCTGCGTTTTAACGACCGGCCGCCTGCCTGACGTCAACTTACCTTAGTCGTATTTTACGACACCTCGGTAAGACAGAGGGTGGTCTATTCTACTCAACCGGATACCACACGGTGAGTCAACTTACCTTAGTAGCCTTTTACGACACCTCGGTAAGAAATGAGGGTGGTACTATCCTATTCAGCCGGATACCACACAGCGTAAGTGTAAGTGTGTAAGTGTCCCATATATTTATTTATTTATATTTAATTTATAGAATTAGGCGTTACTTTGCGGAGGTTCATAATACAAAAGTAATGAGAATATTATTTTGCTATAATCCGCGATAATAGAAAATATATGTAAAAAATACAAAATCGCAAAGATTTGCGCTTTGCGATTCTGTCGTGGAGTCTATCTCCTGACGATGCTTCGGTTACGGGGCGAAACAATTGTTGAGATTGTGGTGGTGAATGTGTGCAGTGCTTGTGTATTGTTGTGCCATCGGTGTCGGGTAGTGCATGAGTTCTTACAAATTCTGCATGTATCAGGTATGAGAACGAATAGTACACTCTACATTTAGCATTACATATATTTTTTTTTTTATTTAATAACTTATATGACACTTAAGTTATGTTAACAGGCTATAGGATGTTATTATATAATCGAGATAAATCTTTTATTACATGCCTTATGAGACTGACGTTTATAGTTATTGCTGATGAGGGCTTATATGGTTATGATGTGCGCAAATTTATCGCATACTTTGTTCTTTATAAAAATGATGGCATCTTAAAGGCACGTTACCATTTACCAAGGTTACCATTCGCCGTAATATATCGGGATAATGTCTATTGGTTTTGCTGCATCGAAGTAATAAAATAGTCAAAATTACCTAAAAAAGATAGGCATATATTTTCTTTTATTTCTATTTAAACTAACTTTTGAAATTTTTAAATATTTGTAATTAGAAAAACTATTTGAAAACAAATACCGCCGTGTATCCGGCTCAGTATACTAGACCCTCATTTCTTATCCAGGGGTAGTAAATGGCGACTAAAGTTAGTCGACCCGCCGTGTTGTATGCGGCTGAGTTTAATAGACCAACCTCATTTCTTTCCGAGGTGTTATAAAAGGCGACTCGAGCAAGTCGACTCGCCGTGTGGTATCTGGCTTAGTAGAATAGACCACCCTCATTTCTTACCGAGGTGTCGTAAAATGCGACTTAGGTCAGTTGACGTCAGGCAGGCGGTCGTAAAATACGTAGCCAAATCATGTGACAACATGTTTATAACATGTTGTGCCGACCCCACTTAGAGTGAGATAAGGGCAGGAGAATCATGAATCAGGGTTCAATGTGAGAGACAACAATATGAAAAATTATTGTTGAGTCAATATTTCATATAGCGGCCATCTCATGAGCAACGTCTAGATTATCATTCTCCTGCCATTATCCCACTCTAAGTGGGTGGCCTGTTACTATCTCACTGCTGGGCAGAGGTTTCCTTTCTCCATTTTTGGAGAGAAGGGTTGTAGCTAAGACCTACCACGCTGCTCCAATGCGGATTGGTAGGTTACACATATCCCCAGAATTCTCTAGAGACATGCAGGTTTCCTCACGATGTTTTCCTTCACCGAAAAGCGTGTGATAAATTGCAATTATCAATTAGACACTTAAGTTTTTATTAGAAAAAGTCATTGGTGTCTGCCCGGGGTTCGAACCTGCAACTCCCACGGAAAGAGTCGCACCACTGGGCTATCACAGCTGAATATAAGTGGATTAAGTTATTTAGTGGTTATACTCCGACCGGAGCGACGTGGAATAACCTAACCTAAGAAGCTTCCAAGTTAAAGGTCAGTATCCTTGATTATTCGGGGTGGAGAAATTTGTTGTCTGCCTATTCTACCTATGCTCACCAACTGCAGCTATCGAAGACGTAATAATTCAATTCAAATTCAGATTATTCTTTATTCAAATAAACTTGTAAACAAGTGCTTTTGAATCGTCAACTCTACTGCTGGTTCGGAAAGCTGTTCCTACCGAGAAGAGCCAGCAAGAAACTCGGCGGTTACTCTTTTAAAAAATATAATTTTTATTACTAGTTACAGTTAGTCATCTCTGTCTTGTACAGGATCTAAGCGAGCTATATCCACACATTCCTCTCTTCTAAGTAATCCTCAACAGTATAGTAGGTTTTCTGAATCAGCCTCTTTTTAACAGTGTTTTTAAACTGATGTAATGATAAAGCTAAAATTTATTGTGAAATTTTATTATCTTATACCCAAACCCACAAACGATTTACGTACTTTTGCAAGGAGCCGCAAGCTTATGTCGGTTCCTACTTTGTCTATTATACACATCACCTATCGTTTTATTATTATATATATTTTTTAATTAAATTGCTTAAAATAGGCTCAATAGGCGCGAACACTCATAACTTATGTAATAAGTTACATACTTAAAAATACTTAAACGGTTGACTTTTCTAAAGCCTCTCGAAACATCTCAACGCTGCAACAGAAACCTGATTGTCGCCCGAAAACAAAATTTAAATGCGAAAGAGCGGATGAACTAATAAGCCATCCGTGACCAAACATTCGTTGATTGTACGTTCAAGGGCGCGAGCGGAGTAGGGAGCCGCAGCTAACTTTGGCTAACATGCCGATAGTCTCCAACCTTTCGTGCTTTGTTGCGTACGCGTCGCGGAAACATCGATTGATACCAAACATCGATAACCGTTAACATATGAAGTGATAATCGATATAATTTAACACGAAAATTACAACTTTAAATATATATTTAACTTAAAGGTGAAGAGTGGTGTTTGAAAATAAATATGTGCATATAATTTTATAGTAGACGGAATTCCATGGATACGTAAACAAGGGATTTGTTTTGGTTAGGTATCTTAAAATATATATAAAAATAAATGTTTTTATGTATGGCCCATAAAGACTCCAAACGTCTGGATCGATTTTAATGAAATTTTCATATAATATTTGGATTGAATCAACGGATTATCCTGTAAAGGAGACTGCCAGAATTTCATACACCTTTGAGCCCAGACGTAACAGCAATAATTTTTATGTATTTGTTATCTTAGTATCAATTATTATTTTATTAAATTATGGGGGAACTATATGGGAATAATTATAATCATTCCTGTAATCAACGAACACTCAATTAAGTTTTCTCTGGCAAACAAGGCCTGGTTGGGTGTAGTTATTAATTAGTGAAAGAATATTCATCGCGACTAACATTTATGATGAGTATCAAATTTTATGATTGACATTTGAAATTTTAATTAGCATTCAAACAAAATTATATAATTCACAACAATGTGACCGCTAAAGTTTTAGAGGTTGTATTATACTAGACTAGCTGTGCCTACGTCTTCGCCCAAAAAGAAATCATTGTATTTTTTTGAAATTTTGTACAGAAGTTACAATAGAATTATTTTGCTGTAATCAGCATTTTTTATGAGAATCTATGTAATGTATGAAGCAGGCATGTAATATAGTATTTTTATAACCATAAAAATGCTCAAACTAGGTTAACCTTAAAAGCTAGATATATGCTTAAGCGGACTTTTATTTAGAGTTTTTAGAGGGGAACAATTTTGTAATACATGATTTTTTAATAACTATTACCGTTATTTCAGCGCACGCAAGGAACGCTTTAAATTGGCTGTTTTCGTATTATTTTTTATTGCTGCTCCTCTCCTATTCATCTTAGCGTGATGTTATATAGTCTAAAGCTATCGATAAATGGACTATCTTACACTGAAGTAATTTTTCAAATCGGTCTAGTAGTTCCTGAGATTAGCGCTTTAAACAAACAAATAAACTCTTCAGCTTTATATATTAGTATAGATTATATACTGTGGTAGCCCAGCGATAACACCGTGCGACTCTTTTGATAAGTTCAAGGGTTCAAACCCGGGCAGACACCAATGAGTTTTTCTGTTAAAACTTATGTGTCTAACTGATAATTGCAATTTATCACACGCTTTTCGGTGAAGGAAAACATCGTGAGGAAACCTGCATATACAGAATTCTGGAGATATGTGTAACCTACCAATCCGCATTGGAGCAGCGTCTTAGCTCCAAACCTTCTCTCTAAAAACGGAGAGAAGAGGCCTATTCTCAACAGTGGGATACTAAAAGGCCGCTACTAACTTACTTTTATAGATTATATAAGTAGGCTTTCTATACACTTGTTTACAAATTTGCTTGAACAAAGAATAATTAAAAATTTGAATAAGGATAATATATTATACAATGTATAATAACTCTATGGGCATAACATTTATTTGTCTTTTTTTATCTTTATTTTTTTGTAAGGACTTTTAGCCTACAAGGATATGTTAGCCCCATCGGCGCCTAAATTGATACATTCAAAACTAAATTAAATTACCTCCTTAAAATTAAGTAAATAACTATTATTATTTACAGCAAATGTGTACAAGTTAAATCTATCTGAAATTACTTACACGCTAGGACTATACAAATCATGCACACGTGGAATGGTCCCAAGAATGCTGGCAGCGTTTTCGCGCTGAATCGCTAAGCTGATTCGTTGTGCGAAAAAGGAGCCAGCCCTCTTGTCACCTGAATGGCCCTAGGGTCTCGTCTGCAAACAGCACAAATATATAACTCTCGATAAGAGATGCATACTTTCGCCGCTTGCCGGTTTCGGCCATTTCCGCCGCAGCTCCAGGTCTTGACGCTGTTTCCCTGATATAGGACGACGCTAACGTATCAACGCATGTTGCGTCCCAAATTAAGTAGTACCTTAAATATATAAGCAGATGGATAAGAGATAACAACTAAAACTCCTACATTGTAATAACTTAAATTATATTTCCGCATAAAGTGTTCTCTCTCCATATTTATTTGGTTACTAACTTAGCATTTGACTAGTGTTTGTTTGGTTCTCGAACATCAGATATTAGTTTACTAATTTAACATTTGCACAGTGTTTAGTTGGAATACGTTCCGTGGCAGAGTTCACATCGGAGACAATAAAAGTGATGAAAATCTGACTTTAGCCGGCGAAGTGAGCGCACAGTGTCGAAATGGGTCGCAGACATTACCTATTGTTGTACGTTGCTGCGGCTTCTTTCCTGGTTGCGGTCGCTAAGGTGAGATAACAATTTATTTTTAACCTCTTTAAAAAAAGTAACTTAAAAATGAGTCAATTTTTCGGTCAAAGCCACCGGCTTTCTCTATACCAATATTTAGTAAAAACTGTACCCGCCTTTTCGATACCATCGAGTTAAATTTTTTATAATCAGTCTAATCTAAGTCCTCTATTTTGACTGGCCCGTCGCAGTGGGTAGTGACCCTGCCTTCAGCTCCGCAGATCGCGGGTTCGATTTCCGCCGAGGACCAACATTTTCTATAAATGAATTTGTTGGTAATATAAACCCAGACTCGAGTCTGGGTTTATATTTCTATTTAAGTATATATTTTAAAAAAATATAAGTATATATTCACCAGTTGTCTGTCTATCATAACACACGTATTAAATTACTTACATTGGGGACGGAGAATCGTGTGTTTAATTGTCCCATATTTAAAAAAAATGATGTGCCGCTTAGAACGGAATAAGGTCAGAGGTTGTATATTTTTTATTAAATGGATGTAGGTGAACGTGGAATCTTCACTACATATTATAAAACAAAGTCCATATTTCCGTATGTACGCATAAAACTTTAAAACTAAGCAACCGATTTTGATGTGGTTTTTTTTAATAGATAGAGTGATTCAAAAGGAAGGTTTGTACGTATAATAACATTCAATACGGAGTATAGAAATACTGTAATTTTTGAGGTTTCTGTAAATAATTACATTTTTGTCCGCTTACATTGCAAACGCAGGCTAAACCCTACGAGATTTATCAAAATGATGTACTAAGTATTTGTACGCCTTGAAAAGGTCTACAGAAAAGTCCGCGATGGTATATGTCTATCTCTTATGGATAACCCACAAAAGCATTTTTTGTCATATACTTTTTAGGAAAAATAATGATTTATGTTCAAAGCAATTTTTATACAATACAACATTAATCCTTATGCAATTAAGTACCTTAAATAAATTGTTGATTTAATATAGGTCAATATGGCCGTTTACAGTATGTAATTTAAGTGAACATTTTCCGAGATATTACAGATTTAAAATGCCGCGAGGACGCCGCGCTTCACCCTATAGCACTTCGAATCTTTTAAGAGTTTGTTTAAAGACATTCTGTAATTAATTGTAAAAATAAAATACATAGGTAAAATGTAAAAGTAAATAAGTAAAAATGTACTATATGAGTTTAGATATTCCAAAGATAGCAGGAAATCGTCTTGGTATAGGGAGAGGAAATTGTTTTTCTCCAAATTTAACGCTTGCGGGCCACGGGCAGTAATGAATAAATCAAAACTACTGGATCGATTTTAATCATTTTTTTACACTGAGTGACATGGGATATATGTTTTATACCCGTGCGAAGCATGGGCAGGCCGCTAGTATATTATAAATTGAATTTGACCTACTTTCCGGGGTCCGGTTGAGCTGTAGTTTTATATACTGGTCCAGTCCTGATGACAATGCATGTTAGTGATAAGCATGACCTGATGCTGCCAGGATTGATTCCAGACGAGGGAACTCCTCAACAGTTAACAGTAGGGACACGAATTTTTTTTAACTTGACTTGTAATACTCTCAATTAGGTCTTATTTGTTTATACTGATTTCAAATCTCTATTATTCTGTTCTATTAAAAACTATTATGTTTTATCAAAACTTAAAAGCTTAATTGGTATTTATTACGCGATTTTCTTTAGAGAAAACATCTTAAACAAAATTGTATATCTTTAGATAGAGATGTATATCTTTAGAGAGGAAGGATTTGTATCGGAGCAGCTTAGTCGATCTAAGCTCCACCTATTCCCTCCCAAGACCAATTCTCCTATTCATAGACACCTATCCTCCCCAGTGGTGGGAAAGTAATATAGATTTTGCCCACGAAATATATACGTCAAATTCTTCCGCAAAATATTACCAAATGATTGTAGCAACCATCCTAGAAATGTAACAAAATTGTTGTGTCAAAATCGTATTCAAATATGAAAATGAATCCAAATGACAATGAATATAATATTATATGAAATCGCATTTGCAAAATTCACCGTTTTCATCAGAAAAATGCCTTGCGCCATCTCACCGAGTCAATATAAACAATATCGCGAAACGATCGGCAACAAGCAAAAGTCGATGTGGCCTATTGAATCGGCACGTACAGAAAGCGAAAGTCTGGTTCGAATCTATAACAAACAACCTATTCAAAAATATTAATCTATTTCGAAAATATTATGTGCTTAATTGATCCTATTGATCAAAATAATAATTAATTTTTGTGCATAAGAATATAAAATAAATAAATATATGGGACACTTACACACACGGTCGTCCGTCCCCAAAGTAAGTAACTTAATACTTGTGTTATGGGTGACAGACAACTGGTGAATATATACTTATATATTTTTTTAAATACAAATATACACCCAAGCTCAAAGACCAACAAATTCATTTATAGAAAATGTTGGCTCTTGGTGGGAATCGAACCCGCGACCCGCGGAACCGAAGGCAGGGTCACTACCCACTGCGCCAAAGAGCCATGTATACATTATAAAAAAGCGAGCGAATATACATGATTATAAAAAAATGTTGCTATATATAATAAACAAAGTTTGCTGTGTGGTATGCGGCTGAGTAGAATAGACCAACCTCATTTCTTACCGAGGTGTCGTAAAAGGCGACTACCATACGAATACCACACGGCGGGTCGACTTACCTTAGTCGCCCTTTACGACACCTCGGTAAGAAATGAGGGTGGTACTATTCTATTAAGCCGGATACCACACGGCGTTGACATAAAATATAGATTATATTCTAATTAAAATGGATCTTGAAACAATTTTTTTTTTACTAATTGATGATAAAAAATTTATGACGGAACATAAGTCTGAAGAGCTATAATAAAATCTCAGTTTTAACGCACGATTTGAGTTAACTGTGTTCACTAACTGGTTACTTCATCGCACATGTATTTTCTCACGTTCTGTTGACTTATTGTAACTTGATCAGTTAAAGGGAAAAAAACACGCGTATTATGTAATGTTATAACGCATTCCCAGAGCTTTTTGCTTATTTTTAATACGACTACTAAACCTAATAGTAAGTTTTATATAATTTATATAAGCGTTACTTTGCGAAGATCCATAATATTAAAGTAATAATAAAATTATTTTGCTATAATCTGCGAGATTATATTTAATTATATTTAATGCTAAATGTAGAGTGGACTATCCGCTTTCATACCCGATACATGCAGGTTTCGTAAAAACACATGCACAAACGTCCACCACCGCCACCACAATACACAAGCGCTACACACGTTCACTATCGCAAACTCAACAATTGTTTCGACCCGCAACCGTTGCATCAACAGGAGATAGACTCCACGACAAAACCTCAAAGCTTTTTGCAAAAAGCTAAGCTGTGTAGTGTTAGTATATCCGGTGGTGGAGGTTTGTGCATGTGTTTCTACGAATATATCGGGTATAAAAACGGATTGTCCACTCTACATTTAGCACTATATATATTTTCTATTTTACTTTAGCATATACTACTTTAGGATATAGCAAAATAATTTTATTATTACTTTTAGTTTAGACTACGCCGTGTTATATCCGACTGAATAAAATAGTATCACCCTTATTTCTTACCTAGGTGTCGTAAAAGGCTACTAAGGTAAGTTGAAGCAGGCGGCCGGTCTTAAAAGACCAAGCCAATCAAAACATGTTATAAATATGCTGTCACATGACAGCATATTTATAACATGTTGTGCCGACTCCACTTAGAATGGGATAAGGGCAGGAGGAGTATCATCAGAGTTGACGAATGATAGAGAATGGAAAGACATTGTGTTGACCCCACTTAGAGTGGGATAATAGAAAAATAATGTTTTTTTTTTTTTTAAATCAGGTTACATTCAAAATCAGCTGTCTATAATGGATAATCCGCGATACTTGCATCGTTTCCGAATGAAATATGCTAAATAATATTACTTTCAATATGTTGTTCGCCTTGATGCCTCTCCTAAGGAGCGGCTGGAAATATCTCAGTTCGACATTAAACATGTTCTATCCATTTAATTAGGTCTGCAAGATCGTTACAAACCATAAAACAATGGTATACGTGTTTAGACTGGTATCCAGATAGAGAGATGTCTATGGTTAGGAAGTCGTTTTTTAATCTATGTCAAAATTGTCTATGTATACGTCAACCAGAAAGAAAGGGATTAAACTTCACGAAGACCGCACGCATCTTTTATTTAAATCATGAACAATATGTTTACAAGATGTTTTAATAATTTACAGAATTAGGCGTTACTTTGCGGAGATCCATAATACAAAATGAAATGAAATGTATTTATTTAAAAAAGCAACAAGGGCTCATTTTGTTAGTACAGACTTATAACTATGTTAGTAACTTATTATCTACTAAAAATAAACACAAAATAAACAGAAAATACATTATCAGAAAAAATTATTAAGAATTTTAAGTCAGCCTACTGTCGCACCAAGACATTCATGAAACGTGCATATATGGGCGACTCCATCTTACACACTAACGTATTTAGGATACTGTTAGGGCTCGAACGAAGTCTTGCTTGCAAGGATCCGGTCTTCTTCCTTATAATAGAGTAAAAATCGTCTATTCGCGCTTCGGCAAAGTAAAGTAATAATAAAATAACTTTGCTATAATCCGCGAAGTAAAATAGATAATATATATAACGCTAAATGTAGAGTGGACAATCCGTTTTCATACCTAATACGTGCAGGATTCGTAAAAACACATGCACAAACGTTTGAAAGATAAACTCCACGACAAAATCGCAAAAGGGATCGCTTTTGCGATTTTGTCGTGTATCTATCTCCTGATGATGCTTCGGTTGCAGGGCGAAACGATTGTTGAGTTTGTGATAGTGAACGTATGTAGTGCTTGTGTATTGTGGTGGAGGTTTCCCACATGTCACCCTTTGCCTTTTTTAAATGTATTTTTTTGAAAAATTACAGAGCTAGGCTAGGTACAAGTAGTTTATAGTATTTTATAATAAGCGACGATATTTCTCCTTTATTCTTATTCAATAAATAAAAAACAGTTTTCCCAGACAAAAGTAATAATAAAATTATTTTGCTATAATCCGCGATGAAGTAAAATAGAAAATATATATAATGCTAAATGTAGAGCGGACAATCGGTCGGACAAACATTTAGCATTATATATATTTTCTATTTTACTTCATCGCGGATTATAGCAAAATAATTTTATTATTACTTTTGTATTATGGATCTCCGCAAAGTAACGCCTAATTCTATAAATTAGTTTTCCCAGAGTCAACCCATTTACTCTTTCTCTACAACTCAATGAATGACACATAAAAATATGACAGCCACAATGCTTTTTCATATTAATCGCCAACTTTATGAAGGAGGTTGTATTAAAAACATGTTGTAACAAGTTATTTAAGAAACTTCAAACGTCACCAATGCCTATACGGAAGTTTTAGTGCTTAGTCTCAAAGCGTCCGGCATTTTCCTATTTATAAGAATGTGGTTGAAAAGGTCAGTGAGTTAGTTCACACGAGAATTTAGTTATTAACGCCTATGCAGTGATTCTTCGTTATTTCTCGCTTCTTAAAAGCTGTTATTTAACTTGCAATGTATGTTTATATATAACTAGTAATATCCCGCGGTTTCACCCGCGTATTTACCGATCTCATGGCAGTGGAAAGTCTGCTAAGTCGGACTATAGATTTATTTTTGTTAAATATATCATCAATAGTTTTCGCAGCGCATGCAATGGAAGATTTTTATGACTAATTTTTTGCACCTTATTACATTTTATATGTACAGTAAAGACGCAGCTTTCCAATGGTAAAAGAAATTTTGAAATCGGTCCAGTAGTTTTTATGTGAAAACATTACAAACATACATACAAATTTTTCATCTTTATAATATTAGTATAGATAAATTAGGCGAAAATCATCATTCTCCTGTCCCTATCCCACTCTAAGTGGGGTGAATATGTTATAAACGCGTTGTTACATGGTCTGTCTAGGTATTTTACGATTGGCTGCCTGCCTGACGTCAACTTGTCTCAGTCGTCTTTTACGAAACCTGTGTAAGAAATGAGGGCGGTCTATTCTATTCAGCCATATACCACAATGCGGGTAAACTTACCTTAGTCGCCTTTTACGAAACATGGGTAAGAAATGAGGGTGGTCTATTCTTCTCAGCCATATACCACAAGGCGGGTCAACTTAACTTAGTCGCGTTTTACGACATCTCGGTAAGAAATGAGGTTGGTCTATTCTATTCAGCCGGATACCACGCGATAAATCGGGCTAACGTATGTGATAATAATTTCCCGTTTTTGCTTTATTGAGGGTAGGTACTTAAAATCTTAAGATGATGCAAACGAAGTCTCAGGAACGATTAGTACATATTATACAAACAAAGTCCCACATAACGTATGTCTGTTTGCGATAAACTCAAAAACGTCTGAGCGGATTTTCATGCTGTTTTCACTAATTGTCAGAATGATTCATGAAGAAAGTTTTAGCGTATAATTTGACTTTATAAATCTCTTAAGTTAGCAGGAATTTTTATTTAAACACATGCAAGTCTAGTGTTTAATAAAGTGTCATCATCCTGCTGCCCTTATCCCACTCTAAGTGGGGTCGGCACAACATGTTACAAACATGTTGTCATATGATTTGGCTACGTATTTGACGACCGGCCGCCTGCCTGACGTCAACTTAACTTAGTCGTATTTTACGACTCCTTGGTAACAAAGAGAGTGGTCTATTTTACTCAACCGGATACCACACGGCGGGTCGACTTACTTTAGTCGTCTTTTACGACACCTCGGTAAGAAATGAGGGTGGTATTATTCTATTAAGCCGGATACCACACGGCTTGGTGTTCAATAAAGTGTATTCTATTTAATTGTGTCTGTGCAGTATGTCATTGAACTGTCGATAAAGAGATCAAGTTACGGCGGGAAACAAAAACATTTATTTGACCTCCGCGGTTATCACGTGACGTTATTTTATGACGAGTATGAATAGATGTTGACCGCGATTTAATCTATGTTCATATTTAAGACAAATTTAAGAATATTTTCTTTTAATATTTAGAGCAGCTAAGTGACCGAGCCTTGCTTGGTAATTTTTTTTAAAATATACAAAAATTAAAAGTGAAAAAAAATAGAGGGGCTCGATCCTAGGTATTTTCACGTTTCTAGACCGCCCGTTCCCTAAATGAGCTACTATGAATTTAAATTTGACAGACGTGTTAGCTATTCCAATATTTGTCTATTCCCATCTTTGTATATTTGTCTATAACTACACCAAAAATAATAGAGGAGACTATGGAAAAGCCGAGAGGCGGCCATGTTTGCGCGAGCTGTCAAAAAAAAGGAATATACGTAAAAGCGAAAAAATAATAGAGATGGTGTTCAATTTAAATTGTATGTATTATAAAGTTAAATAAATGAATAATGCAAGCTGGACGTATTTTACTATATCTACTTATTATCAAGAGAGGACTTTCTAACAGAAGGATGAAATAAAAATACTTTTTTTTAATAAAACCTGGCTAAATCAAGCTTTCTCCCCCAAAACCCCCTACTTGCTTTCACGAAAATCATTGGAGCCGTTTCCGAGATTCCGAAAATATACCATCATTCAATATCATCATTCTCCTACCCTTATCCCACTCTAAGTGGGGTTGGCACGACATTATAAACACGTTGTCTCATTTGGCTACTTATTTTACGACCGCCGCCGGCGTGACATCAATTACCTTGCCTAGTCGTATTTTAGGACACCTCGGTAAGAAAAAGGTTGGTCTATTCTACTTAACCAGATACCATACGGTGGGTCAACTTACCTTAGTCGCCTTTTACGACACCTGGTTAATAAATGAGAATGGTCTATTTAACTCAGCCGGATACCACACGGCGGGTCATCGTACCTTAGTCGCCTTTTACGACACCTGGTTAATAAATGAGAATGGTCTATTTAACTCAGCCGGATACCACACGGTGGGTCAACTTACCTTAGTCGCCTTTTACGACACCTGGTTAATAAATGAGAATGATCTATTTAACTCAGCCGGATACCACACGGCGGGTCATCGTACCTTAGTCGCCTTTTACGACACCTGGTTAATAAATGAGAATGGTCTATTTAACTCAGCCGGATACCACACGGCGGGTCATCGTACCTTAGTCGCCTTTTACGACACCTGGTTAATAAATGAGAATGGTCTATTTAACTCAGCCGGATACCACACGGTGGGTCAACTTACCTTAGTCGCCTTTTACGACACCTGGTTAATAAATGAGAATGGTCTATTTAACTCAGCCGGATACCACACGGCGGGTCAACTTACCTTAGTCGCCTTTTACGACACCTGGTTAATAAATGAGAATGGTCTATTTAACTCAGCCGGATACCACAGATACCACACGGCGGGTCATCGTACCTTAGTCGCCTTTTACGACACTTCGGTAAGAAATAAGGGTGGTACTATTTTATTCAGCCGGATACCAAGCGGCTTAGGTAACCAATTATATATGAATGAAATATGATTTTTTTTAAAAGGGTGACCGCCGGTTATATGTGTGTTTTCAATTGTGTCTACTATTGATATTTATTGCGTTATTTACGTGTTTATTAATCAATGAAACGGCAAATCGTGACTGGACCCTCCATAACCTGTGTATAAAAATAATGACCACTCCACTTTGTGTTGCCATTTGAAGGAATTTCACACTTGACCGTGTGATCGAACTGTTTCGATACAACCTCAATTATGCGAAGGATCGTATAGGAAATGATATGTATTGTATCAATGAATATTTATATGAATAACGAAAGCCAAATTCCATAATCAAATTCAAATTCAAATTCAAAATATTCTTTATTCAAATAAACTTGTAAACAAGTGCTTTTGAATCGTCAACTCTACTGCTGGTTCGGAAAGCTGTTCCTACCGAGAAGAGCCAGCAAGAAACTCGGCGGTTGCTCTTTTAAAAAAATACAATTCTTAATACTAGTTACATTTAATGTTTCTATCTTGTACAGGGTCGAACAATGTTTATATCCACGCATTTTTATCGTCTAAATAATCCTCAACAGTATAGTAGGCTTTCTGTATCAGCCTCTCCTTAATAGTGTTTTTAAACTGCTGTAATGGCAAAGTTAAAATCGATGGACGTTTATAAATACTTATTTTATACTTATATATACCCACAATTTTGTTTTTGTAGACTTTAGTGAAAATAAAAAGACCCCTTCTTAATTCTCCATTTTGAAAATTTCAAGAGCAAAAAAATAACAAAAAAAAGGTTTAGCATTTTTACGATAATACAATGTGTATATGACTACTGCCGTGTGGTAGCCAGCTGAGTAAAATAGACCACCCTCATTTCTTACCGAGGTGTCGTAAAATGCGACTAAGGTAAGTTGACCCGCAGTGTGGTAACCGGCTGAGTTAAATAGACCATTCTCATTTATTAACCAGGTGTCGTAAAAGGCGACTAAGGTAAGTTGACCCGCAGTGTGGTAACCGGCTGAGTTAAATAGACCATTCTCATTTATTAACCAGGTGTCGTAAAAGGCGACTAAGGTAAGTTGACCCGCAGTGTGGTAACCGGCTGAGTTGAATAGAACACCCTAGTTTCTTACCGAGGTGTCGTAAAAAAAGACTAAGGTAAGTTAACCTGCCGCGTGGTACCTGGCTGAGTTAAATAGACAACCATTCTTAACCAGGTGTCGTAAAAGACGACTAAGGTAAAGTAAGACTCCAGACAGAAGGCTGGTCGTAAAATAACTAGCCAAAACATGTTTGAAACATGTTGTGCTGACTTAGAGTGGGATAAAGGCAGGAGGATGATGATGTTATTAACTTTATTTTATATAAGTTCTATAAAATTCAAACAAATTTTAATACAAACAAGTTTTTATTTTGTCGAAAAAATTTTGATATCTCATAATTATTGAATAGGTTACGCCGTGTGGTATCCGGCTGAATAGAATAGTACTACCCTCATTTCTTACCGAGGTGTCGTAAAAGGCGACTAAGGTAAGTCGACCCGCCGTGTGGTATCCGGCTGAGTAGAATAGACCAACCTCATTTCTTACCGAGGTGTCGTAAAAGGCGACTAAGGTAAGTTGACCCACCGTGTGGTATCCGGTTTAGTAGAATAGACCACCCTCTTTCTTACCGAGGTGTCGTAAAATAAGACTAAGGTAAGTTGACGTCAGGCAGGCGGCCGGTCGTAAAAACGCAGCCAAATCATGTCACAGCATGTTTGTAACATGTTGTGCCGACCCCACTTAGAGTGGGATAAGGGCAGGAGAATGATGATAATTATTGAATAGGTTGACAACAATCACGTGAGAATGCAAATTTATAATTATAATAACAATAAATATATTTTGATTATAATTAAAAACATTATTATGTTAAATTCATGTCATAATATAAGATTGAAATCATTAGTTTTAATTAATTTGTTATGTTGAATCATTTTAATCTGCTAATTTAATGTTTAATTTTTGAAAAAAATATATTATAATTGCTATAATTAATTTATTTATAATTCAAGTTTTTGTAACAAAAATACATTAAAAACTTATTATATACTTTAAAGTAACGCATGTGTTTAGCATTTATGTTAAATAAAATTAATTAAATAATTATGTCTGGTAATAAATCCGCCGAGTGGTATCCGGCTGAATAGAATAGTACCACCCTCTTTTCTTACCGAGGTGTCGTAAAAGGCGACTAAGGTAAGTCGACCCGCCGTTTGGTATCCGGCTGAGTAGAATAGACCAACCTCATTTGTTACCGAGGTGTCGTAAAAGGCGACTAAGGTAAGTTGACCCACCGTGTGGTATCCGGTTTAGTAGAATAGACCACCCTCATTCTTACCGAGGTGTCGTAAAATACGACAAAGGTAAGTTGACGTCAGGCAGGCGGCCGGTCGTAAAAACGCAGCCAAATCATGTAACAGCGTGTTTATAACATGTTGTGCCGACCCCACTTAGAGTGGGATAAGGGCAAGAGGATGATGATACTTTAAAGTTTTCCGACAAATACAAGGTTCCAGCTATCTCACGTTGATCGATAAAGATTTTTTCGCCATTATATATCGCACACTTGGTATTAAAGTGACCTAAATAAAAAATCCATTATCCTCCTGCCCTTATCCCACTCTAAGTGGGGTCGGCACAACATATAATAATAATAATAAATATATAGGACACTTACACACACGGTCGTCCATCCCCAAAGTAAGTAACTTAATACTTGTGTTATGGGTGACAGACAACTGGTGAATATATACATATATATTTTTTAAATACATACTTAAATACAAATATACACCCAGGCTCGAAGACCAACAAATTCATTTATAGAAAATGTTAGTCCTCGGCGGGAATAGAACCCGCGACCCGCAGAGCTGAAGGCAGGGTCACTACCCATTTACCCATTATAGATTTGGTAACAAAAAACATACTCGTAATATAAACTAATTCCTTCTAGAACCTTCCTATTTGTGTTTTGTTTGACCGCAGACTAACCACAATTAGGTTGGAATATATTAAGCAGGTATCTGTTTCTCGGAAAGTATATCGTGATATCGATTCTTTATGTTTCATTTGGAATTTTATGTAAGGATCAATTATTATTTGAAACAACGTGAATGAATCTAAGAAAGAAAAAATTCTATAGTGCAGGAAACATAAAATTAATATTTTGATATTAATCAAAGGATAATAATACATTAACCGGGTATAAAATTCTATAATAAAATTCCGCAATCAATTTCAGCTTTCCCATTACAGCAGTTTAAAAACACTGTTAAAAAGAGGCTGATACAGAAAGCCTACTATACTGTTGAAGATTACTAAGAAGATAAGAATGTGTCGATATAGCGCGCTTAGACCCTGTACAAGACATAAATGACTAACTGTAACTAGTAATAAGAATTATATTTTTTAAAAGAGTCTGATAGGACCGTCGAGTTTCTTGCTGGCTCTTCTCGGTAGGAACAGCTCTCCGAACCAGCAGTAGAATTGACGATTCAAAAGCACTTGTTTACAAGTTTATTTGAATAAAGAATATTTTGAATTTGAATTACTTTTGTTCTTTTAAAAACCTCTATGTAACGCCCACACTGAACATAAATTTTCTGTCACAAGGTCACATGTATAGAAATGCGCAAACACGTAACTTGTGAATGTTTGTCTGTCACAATTATTCCTCTCGGTCAACTGACATGTCACAATGTCGACCTACGCCACCTTTGATGCGCAATGACAGACAAATTGTGTTATGTCCGCGGTCTATATTTTGTAATAGATATGTCATAACTTTAATAGCAAACCTCTTCATATTCCACAATTACATCGTGTAAGTCAAATCAAATCAAAATAATCTTTATTCAAATAAGCTCTTTCAAGTTATGAATCGTCAAGGATCAATATGATTAATGAAGCTAAAACTGGTTCGGAATGTTCCTCATACCGAGAAGAATCAGCAAGTAACTCGGCGGTCAATCTTTTAAACATTTTAAAATTACATTATTAAACCGCAATCTTGTATGAAGCTAAAAGTATTTTCAAATCCAGGCACTTTCATCCAGAGACTAAGTTGGTATGGTTGTTAAGTTGGAGGAGGAATGAAAATCATGTGACTGAAAGAGCTTTAAATATGAATATGGATGGATATCTGACCGTGCCGCCGCCGAAGGGGAGGCCGAAAAAAGATGGATTGTGAAAAATGATATGCATATTAAAGAAGTGGCACTAGAATTGACGAATGATAGAGAAGAATGGAAGAAGAAGACATACTGTGCCGACCTCCTTAGAGTAGGATAAGGGTAAAAGAATGATAAATGAACATTTAGTCATTATTATTTTGTACAGGGTCGAAGAGTAGTTATATCCACGCATTCTAATCATCTATTTAATCCCCAACAGTATAGTTAGCTTTCTGTATCAACTTTCCTTTAAGAAAATAACATTAATTGTGCCCGTGAGTTTTATAGATAATGAATGAACTAGTACATTTAGTAATTACTATTTTGAACAGGGTCGAAGAGTAGCTACATCCACGCATTCTAATCATCTATTTAATCCTTAACAGCTGTCTAGTGTGCCGACCCCACTTAGAGTGGGATAAGGGCAGGAGAATGATGAGTACAGTTAGCTTTCTGTATCAGATTCCTTTTAACAAAACAATATTAATTGTGCCCGTGAGTTTTATGGATGACTTAAATTATTTTATAGATGACTGTAGTTCAGTGACCTCAAAGAATACTGTTTCTTCAATGCAGTTCGTATTATGTAACGTCATCTGAGATGTTCAACGTCGGACAGAGATTGAATACCCAACGATTGTGTTATCATCGCGTGAGTGGCGTGAGGTAACCTCCGGCATTTCGTTAATTGGTGCTCTATTATATCAATATATATACGTATTATAAAACAAAACAGAGGGTCGGTCGTAAAATATGGAGCCAAATCATGTGACAACATGCTTGTAACATGTAGTGCACTCCACTTAGAGTGGGATAAGGGCAGGAGGATATATTATAAAACGTAATCCTCAAAAGCTACCTGTCCTTATATGATCGATTTGCTGAACGGATTTTTGTATGGTTTACTAAAGGATAGCGGAAACATTATGGAAGGTTTAGATTTAGGTTAAATTTAAAATATTTTTTAAGTAAACTTGTAAACAAGTGCCTTTGATTCGTCAACTCTACTGCTGGTCCGAAAAGCTGTGTTTAACGAGTAGAGCTACCAAGAAACTCAGAGATTGCTCTTTTCAAAATAACACTTATAACTAGTTACATTAAGTCCTTACTATCTTGTACAGGGTCAAACAGTAGCTGTATCCACGCATTCTCAACAGTATAGTAGGCTTTTTGTATCACCCTCCCTTTAACAGTGTTTTTAAACTGTTGTAATGGCAAAGCTAAAATAGATTGTGGACTTTTTCAAATTCAATTCAATTCAAAATATTCTTTATTCTAAATAAACTTGTAAACAAGTGCTTTTGAATCGTCAACTCTACTGCTGGTTCGGAAAGCTGTTCCTACCGAGAAGAGCCAGCAAGAAACTCGGCGGTTGCTCTTTAAAAAAAATATAATTCTTAATATTATTTACATTAAGTCGTTACTGTCTTGTACAGGTTCAAAGAGAGCTATATCCACACATTCTTATCTTCCAAATAATCCTCAAGAGTATAGTAGGCTTTCTGTATCAGCCTCTTTTTAACAGTGTTTTTAAACTGCTGTAATGGCAGTGCTGAAATTGATTGCGGAATTTTATTATAGAATCTTATACCAAAACCCACAAACGAGTTACGCACTTTTGCAAGGCGCAAAGCAGGAACCGCAAGCTTATGTCGGTTCCTGCTTTGTCTATTGTATACATCACCTATCGTTTTACAATTCTTTATATTTTTATGTACAAAAATTAAATTGTTTAAAATGTATTTTTATTATAGAATCTTATACCCAAACCCCCATCGTTTAGAAAAGATATCCTAATACTATGTCATAGTTTCAGGATATCTTTTAAATTTGAAGGCAAGTTTGATAAACAAGTCTAGAAATCTATGAAAGAGAAAGTATGTCTTTATTGTAGTATGAGAAAGTATGTTTATATTTAAGTAGGTCTTTATAAACTCCAAAACCGCTGGACTGATTTTAATAAACTTTTTCACATAATCTTTACATCGACCCAACAATAATACTGTAAAGTTTGTTTGTGATCAGCGTTTTTTGTGATCTGTTTATAATTTTGTTTTGAAACCCGACAGAGACACAGCATCACGTGGACCGATAGTTAATTTCGATAGGTTTTAATTAATTAAAAAAGATAAATAATTTCGGACCGTTACGAAATGTAAATCCATACAATTCGCAGCTTATCTATTGTTGGCCATAATCGGCAAGATTTGGCAGTGTTTTGTAACCATCGCTATGTCTGTCTGTTGGTTCACAAACTACAAATTAGCGTTGGCGTTAGGTGTCAAGTGCTTTCTGAGATACCATTTAAACGTATAAAGCACCTCTTAAATGTCTTAAATTAATCAACCTTCTATTATATATTTCACTAGCAATCGTCAAAATGGTTAAAGCGGTTTAACCTTAAAAGCTAGACATATGCTGTCGCGGGACTTTATTTAGAACTTTTAGAGGGGAACAATTTTGTAATACATAATTTATGAATTATTATTTTCGTTTACTCAGCGCACGCAACGTTTAAATTTTGCCGTTATCGTACTATTTTTTATTGCTGTTCCCCTCCTATTCATCTTAGCGTTAAGTTAGCTTATAGCCTTCGATAAATGGACTATCTAACACTGGAAGAATTTTTCAAATCAGTCCTGTAGTTCCTGAGATTAGCGCGTTAAATAATCAAACAAACAAACTCTTCAGCTTTATATATTTGTATAGATTCATATACTCTAGCTAAGTGTCTCCCAACCTTTTTTATGCCATGTCCCACCTTATCCACTACCATAGCCGTTCTAATTTTTTTTATGCCTTCGTATGTAACATACACAGAATAGAATAGAGTAGAATATAATTTCTTTTCTATACACTACAATAATAGTATGTGGCTTCTGGTATCTGGCTGAGTAGAATAGATCGCCCTCTTTCTTACCGAGGTCTCGTAAAAGACGACTAAGGTTAGTTGATGTCATGCAGCCCGTCGTAAAATACGTGGCCCAATCATGTGACAACATTATAACATATTGTGCCGACCCCACTTAGAGTGGGATAAGGACAGAAGAATGATGTCTTATTCATACACCAGTCTAGTGATAAGTCGTGACAATAACCGCCATTATCAACTATTAACATTAACACCACCATATCATCAGAATTACAAAACAATTGGCTATAATTTTATAAGTGTTACAAACGTTTAAAATAATGATAGCCGAACTCCATACCTCTTGGTCAATACTTACTATAAACTGAGAAAAAACTATGATAGCTTAAGATAACCAAAATGTATGGGAAATCTATACTAATATATAAAGCTGAAGAGTTTCTTTGATTGTTTGAACGTGCTAATCTCAGGAACTACTGGACCGATTTGAAAAATTCATTGAGCGTAAGATAGTCCATTCATCGAGGAAGGCTATAGGTGTAACATCATGCTAAGATGAATAGGAGAGGAGCAGCAATAAAAGATATTGCGAAACTGTCAAAATTTAAAGATTTTCTTGCCGCGCTATGTAAAATTAAAAAACCTTATCTTACAATTAACTCAAATAAAAAATATGTACAAAAAATTTTTACATTTAACTCACGATAACTACTTTTAATTTCAAATTTGAATTCGGGATAAAATGTGTAACATACTGATTGCGAAGCTGCTAGAATAGTATTTATATTATTTAGTATCATAACTTTTGTTATTCGACCTGAAATTAAATTAAATATGTGGTAAACATATTTCATTTAATTTCATTATCGCTTTTGAAACAATTCCATTTTATAACTTTGAGGAAACACCTCAAAAGAAAGATCATAGATTAATTTAGTTTTTTACATTTTTGATAACTATTTTTACATAATTTATAGAATTAGGCGTTACTTTGCGGAGATCCATAATACAAAAGTAATAATAAAATTATTTTGCTATAATCCGCGAAGAAGTAAAATAGAAAATATATATAATGCTAAATGTAAGTGGACAATCGGCCATCATACCAAAATCGCAAAGCTTTGCGAGTTTGGTCGTGGAGTCTGTGATAGTGAACGTATATAGTGCTTGTGTATTGTGGTGGCGGTGGTGGAGGTTTGTGCATGTGTTTTTACGAATCCTGCATGTATCAGGTATGATGACCGATTGTCCACTTACATTTAGCATTATATATATTTTCTATTTTACTTCTTCGCGGATTATAGCAAAATAATTTTATTATTACTTTTGAACTATTTTTACCTAAATGGGACGTTAAATATTTTCAAATTATAGCTTTGCGGAAACCGTAGAAGAGACAAAATCAAATTTCGCACTAAATTGGGATTTTAATTATACATTTATTAATGGAATATTTAAAACGTTGCAGCTAGAACTTTCGCGTTTATGATATAAGTAAGTCAAGATTACAAAGAATAATTATATGACCGCCTTTTATTTCAAGTCTCAACTCGTCTTCAGAGGAAGCGCATAATGTTTACGATAGTGTTTTAACCTTGGTTCGTGCCTATTATTTGTCTTGCATCATTTACTGTAATTGCTGAAACGAGCCGAAAAATCGATTTTTGATTGCGTTGCGTTATTATTTCGAGGATAATTTTTTGTTCCACTGGAAAACGTCGTTAAACGTGGATTAACTGTTTTAAATTATCGTTACAATTGTTATAATAAATTATGCATACTTAATTCAAATAATTCATTATGCAAGGAAACTTGTAAACAGGTGCTTTTGAATCGTCAACTCTACTGCTGGTTCGGAAAGCTGTTCTTCTTCTTCAACCGATGGACGTCCACTGCTGGACACAGGTCTCTTAATGGGATCTCCAGAACAGACGATTTTGTGTCGCTTGTATCCAGCGGCTCCCCGCGACCTTTTTGAGGTCGTCAGTCCATCTAGTAGGGGGTCCGACACTGCGCTTTCCGGTGCGGGGTCGCCATTCCAACACGTTGGTCTCAACAGTTGGTTGGTTGGGGTCTCCCAACGCCCATCAGTTCTCCGCACTATGTGCCGCCCATCGCCACTTCAGCTTCACGACCCGCTGAGCTATGTATGACTCTGGTTCTTGTACGGATCTCCTCATTTCTGATTTGATCACGTAGAGATACTCCGAGCACAGCTCGTTCCATCGCTCGCTGAGCGACTCGGAGCCTTCTTATGAGCATCAAGTTATGACGTTTTAACTCAGTTGTATTTGATACGGAATATTAAATAATAAATGTATTATTTCACGGCCATCGATTATGTAATTTGGCTTTTGTAATAAATATTCATTGATACAATACAGATCTCATTTCCTATACGATCCTTCGCATAATTGAGGTTGTATCGAAACAGTTCGATCACACGGTCAAGCGTAAAATTCGTTCAAATGGCAACACAAAGTGGAGTGGTCATTATTTTTTACACATAGGTTATGGAGGGTCCAGTCACGACTTGCCGTTTCATTGATTAATAAACATGTCAATAACGCAATAAATATCAATAGTAGACACAACAGAAAATACACAGACAACAGTTGTAGCTTAGCGGTTAAATATCGCGAACTTTTTTTTAAAAAGGTTACTAGAAATTTGGGTTACAAATTACTAGTAAACTTGTTAATCCCTCCAGCTAAACTAAATGCTTGTGTTAGGAGTGGGTTCACGTCGGTAGTATAATGGCCGGGATTCGAACCCACGACATCTTGACCGCAGGTTCGACCTAAAAGGGATATTATATGCACGCGAAACAGGAATCTTGATTTAGGTTAGTATTATATAATCATCGTCCTCCTGCCCTTATCCCACTGTAAGTGGTGTCGGCACAAACATATTATTAACATATTGCCCCATGATTTGGCTACGTATTTTACGATCGGCAGCCTGCTTGACGTCTACTTATCTTAGTCGCCTTTTATGACACCTCGGTAAGAAATGAGGGGGTCTATTCCATTCAGCCTAATACCACATGTCGGGTCGACTTACCTTAAACGCCTTTTACGACCCCTCCTGTTAGAAAATGAGGACGGTATATTCTACTCAACCGGATCCCACACGGCGGGTCGACCTACCATAAATGCCTTTTACGACACCTTAGTAAGAAAGAGGGTGGTCTATTCTACTCTACAAAATTTTTCGTAAATATGACTACTCATTGAAACAGTCATTTGGTGGGGTGCGCCATGTTATCGTGGTTCAACCATAATATAACATCGTGACCATAATCGATTGATTCTGCGATGAAAATCCGTTCGTGAATATCATTTTAAATGTCATATTGATCGTATAACATTTTTTATGTGTCGCTATTCAAAAAAGATGTTTTATTGCATCTCTCAAATAAAAAAAACAACCTCACACAAGGTCGATATCTACTTTTTAAGTAGAAACTCGTATTAGCAGGTCTAATACGTCCATATCTAGAAATTATGTTAAAATTTTTGCAATTAACCAGACAGTTATGGTTGTATTACATATTCATTGCTGTATAATGTTTAATTTTTGATGATATTTAAATTATATTAAGACTAAAGCGGACTAGAATAGACCAACCTTAATTTTTTACCGAGGTGTCGTAAAAAGCGACTAAGGTAAGTTGACCCACCGTGTGGTATCCGGTTTAGTAAAATAGATCACCCTCTTTCTTACCGAAGTGTCGTAAAATACGACTATGGTAAGTTGATGACAGGCAGGCGGCCCGTCGTAAAATATGTAGCCAAGTCACTATAATACTAAAATTTACATTGAGTGCCGTATGGTATCCGGCTGAATAGAATAGTACCACCCTCATTTCTTACCGAGGTGGCGACTAAGGTCAGTCGACTCGCCGTGTGGTATCCGGTTAAGTGGAATATACCACCCTCATGTCTTACCGAGGTTTCGTAAAAGGCGACTAAGGTAAGTTGACTCACCGTGTGGTATCCGGTTAAGTAGAATAGACCACCCTCTTTCTTATCGAGGTGTTGTAAAATATGACTAAGATAAGTTGACGTCAGGCAGGCGGCCGGTCGTAAAATATGTAGCCAAATCATGTGACAACATGTTTCTAACATGTTGTGCCGACCCCACTTAGAGTGGGATAAGGGCAGGAAGATGATGATTTAAATTATATTAAGCTAAAAACGTTTTAATTAATAGGACAGTACTTGAGTGACCGAGCTTTGTAACTTTTAAAAGATATAAAAAATCCAATAAAAAAAAAGAGAGCGGGGGCATCTATTAGACTAGAGGATTTCGTTTAAACAAGTTATAATCATCATCTTCCTGCCCTTATCACACCATAAGTGGGGTCGGCACATGAACACACCCACACTGAGCCGATAGGAGAAATGAAACTACAATCGCAAGAATACAAATCTCAACTTTATTTGCCCCTCACAGCCCTACCTATGTCTGAGACAAAGAATCTCCTTAGCGAGATGTCAATTTAATTTTACTATGTACAGCGCCATCCATTGGTCAGTAGTTGAACAAGATACTAAAAGTACTGTTGAGCGTTTAACATACCGCCCACCATGGACAGAATGTCCATAATAACAAACATATAAAATGTTATCCGAAAAATATAGTACCGCCCACCATGACTGAATAAATTTACTCACAAACAAATCAAATATTAAACTACAAATCAAAAATTATCTACAGACATATAGGGTCAAAACAATACTTGTGAATATATTAAAATACCAAATAAAACATCTAATAATTAAATAAACAACCAATGACGTTGTCTGGTCCAGAGTGCTTATCAAAACTAATAACGAAAAACCAAAATTAGTAATTAAATCCATTAAAAAACTGGACAGAGGTAAGTGATAAAAGTAAGTGAATTGAAAATGAAGCGAAGTGAAAATCATCAGCACCCAGGTACAGACAGGTAAGTTACTTTTTCTTTTTTACCTTTCCCTTTCCTTTTAAACCTTTTACATTTACATTAATTTTTTTTATTTTATCTTTTCTGTTATGCATCACATTACATTTTAACCTTTTAATTCTTTTTCTCCACAGGTCATCATTAAGGCAGTCTGATGGATTTACGTCCTTGGATGCACAGTCTGCAGAGGTTTTCCTTGAGTCAACGTGAGACCACTGGCTACTCTTTAATATGGTAAGTATCTCCGATATCCTGTTACTTATGTATGTTTTCCATTTACTCGGATGAACCCTAAAGCAGAATTTCTGAATAAGAATTTTTGCCTTTATTATCTGCGGTGAAATCTGTCCAAGAGGGTCAAAGATACGGAATATGTCTAATATGACTTTGCGCTTAGTCACAGGTGTACTCAGCGGAGGAAGTTGGACTGTATATTTAAATTTATCTCTTTTTCGATTTAATGTTCTTCTTAATATTTTCTTAACTGTATCTACTTTTAATTCAAAACTAACTATGCTTTCATCTTCATTTTGGATTTTCTTTAACCATTTCACATCATTACTAGACCACTTCTGAAGTTGAAAGCCGCTATGACTAAGCAATTCATCCCCTTTGGCATAAATTCGCATACCCTCTTTAGAAGATTCGCATGCTGTTATGAGATCATTGAGGAAAAACCTTTTCATAATACGGTTGGACACAAAAGGATAAATTTTTTCTTTATCACCTGCAAGTTGTTGCAAACATCTTACTGTAAGATAAGGTACTGATGTTGTGCCAAAGGTGACACGCAATAATCTCAGATGCTGTAAATCACCTTCTGAGTTATCTCGCCAAAAAAGATGTTGGAAGTCAACATCTTCGTCAGAAACCTTTATCTTTATAATATCTGCTAGCAAGCAGATTGGATGGCAACGCCATCGAATTATTGTTTGTTGCAACTCAGGCTTTAGTCCAACCATTAATTCGTCATTAAGTGATGCCCTATTCTTTCCTTTACAAGATGCGTCTACCTGAAAAATCCTGGTTGCACCTTCTGAAAGTGAAACTATTTCCATTCCACGGTCTAAATCAATATACTGTTTGATTACAGACGCATATTGCAGCTTAAAATCAGGATTTTTAAGTAATCCTTGCTCCAGCATGCAGATTCTATTATGTGCAATATGGTTAGAGTAACCATTCTTGTCTTTCTTGGTGTGTTCAGAGAACGACAACGACCTCCCACATTCCTCTTCCTCTTCAATAAGAGGTTCTTCATCTACGGAAGCAGGCTCTTCTGACACCCCAGACTTCTTAAGCGTGTCATTTGCACACAATGACACGTGCATGTTCAAAATAACACTGTTACACATACCTGGACTATGGCCATTTGGATCATATATATCACCAGATAAAATCCAACCGAGCCTTGTTTTCTGAGCAACAGGGGACCCAGGAGGACCTTTGATCAAACCTTCTAGTAATATCTGTGAATAGACACCAACACTTAAAATCATCTCAATTTTACTAGGTGTGGCGAAAGATGGATCTGCCAACTCCATAGCAGGTAATGCTGAAAATAAATTACCTAACCTCTTTTCAGGTAACAAAGACGTAAGTTTCTTCACTACATACGCTTTAACTTCAATAACAAATGTAGGGTCTAGGCGTGATTTAACCTTTACAGACACCATGGAAGTACAAGGCATACTACCATCATCGCCTAGCCTTGATATGTTAGCTTCACTTGGCATTTTCTTCAATCCTAACAACTGGACTGTAGACGCCGAAATAAATGAAGCCTGAGAGCCCTGGTCTAAAAGAGCTCTTAATACTACCGCAGAACCAGTTTGAGTTTCAACCTTTACCAAGGCTGTGGCCAATAGAGCTTGACTCCTTATGTGTGAAAAACAAGACACTACATTGTTTGTCTCACTATGTGAGAATGTGGTTGCATCTTCAACCCTATCCTGGCCGACTGACGTGTCGGCTTGATTTCCTTGATCAGATGATATCGGCTTGTTCACTGGGTGCAATAATGAATGATGTCTTTTATTGCAGATACGGCATCTAGCGGACTGACGACAAGAATATGCGGAATGCTTATCGCCTAAACAATTAAAGCACAATGCGCTGGACCGGACAAAATCACGGCGCGCTTCAGCACCTAATTTTACAAAATTTTTACAATTATAAATTTTGTGACTTTCACTACAATAGGAACAACATGATTCAGTTACTTGTACCTTATAACTGCGAGTATTTGTTTGCTTAATTGGTTTAGAATCTAAAAATTCGAGGGATCGAAAACGATGTTCCAAAAAATCTTTAAAAGCATTAAGTGTAGGCACAGTACTCGAACCTTCACTGACCCTAGCTTCCCACAGCTTACGACTTTCTGGATCTAATTTTTGACTGACAATATAAATTACAATTACATCCCACGAACTTGTATCTATTTCTAAATTTGATAAACCATTTAACATATCATTTGTACTATCTAATAATTGTTTAATTAAACTAGCAGATTCTGACGTTACATTTTTTAGAGAGAAAAATCTTTTAAGTATGCAATTCGCCAAATATTGTGTATTATTATATCTATTTTCTAATATCGTCCAACACTGAAGGTAAGTAGTGTTCGATATGGGTATGTGGCGAACAAGCTGCTCCGCCTCGCCGGTGAGATGTCCCTTCAAATAATGAAGTTTTTGAACTTCATCGATGCTCTCATTGTTGTGAATGAGCGACTTGAACAGATCTCTAAAGGTCACCCACTCAGTGTACAGCCCGGAGAAAGTTGGAATTACTATTTTAGGTAATTTAATAGTGCTCTTAAAATTGGAACCAATAACTAAAGAGTTATCTCCTTGCGGGCTTGCTGTGTTAACTTCAAGAATTTCTTTCAATTCAGTTTTAAAATCCATAAACAGCTCTTCGACGACTCCGAACACATCTTCCGTAAAATAGTTAGTACGTAATGTAGCCCTTTGTTTGATTAATTCAAAATGATTTTTTGAAAAGTCTTTCCACTTTGTCTCTAAAGCTTGTAATCTAGTCGAAACATATTGTCGTGTCAACCTTTCTTTCGGACTTTTTCTGAAATTAACTCTAAGTTTTTGTATTTGACACTTCAATTCTTCTTGTATATCCAAGAGCTCCATTTTTTTTAAGTGTTTAGAATTCTAAGTAAAATCGGGCGTAGGTTCCCCGTCAGTTCACTTTTAGCGAAATTATTCTAAGTCCCGAACTACCACTATTGAATTTTTCTAAGTCCAAACTATTAACTTTAAAATTTTACAAGTGTCTTAAATGTTGCAAATTTACTGAGTCCCTATTACGTAACATAAGAGTACTCACAGTTGTCCGGCACTGAACTCACTACACTCACTGAATCCGCTCCGCTTGTGTCGCCGCTTCCGCTCGTGCGCCCGCTGGCGCTATGGCCGCACCGTCTTCCCGGTACAGCTGTTCCTGGTGCCTCAGCACCCTAGCGCCATCAACGACGATCCGTCGCTGGGTCGACGCGGTAATCACTGACAACCGCCGTCAAACACAAACCACACTCCGGCTACGAAGTACCAATGAACACACCCACACTGAGCCGATAGGAGAAATGAAACTACAATCGCAAGAATACAAATCTCAACTTTATTTGCCCCTCACAGCCCTACCTATGTCTGAGACAAAGAATCTCCTTAGCGAGATGTCAATTTAATTTTACTATGTACAGCGCCATCCATTGGTCAGTAGTTGAACAAGATACTAAAAGTACTGTTGAGCGTTTAACAGCACAACATGTTATAAACATGTCACATGATTTGGCTACGTATTTTACAACCGGCCTATTCTACAAGGCAAGGGTGATCTATCTACTTAACCGGATAAAACACAGTGAGTCACTTACCTTAGTCGCCTTTTACGACACCTCGGTCAGAAATGAGGGTGGTCTATTCTACTCAGCCGGATACCACACGGTGAGTCACTTATCTTAGTCGCCTATTACGACACCTCGGTCAGAAATGAGGGTGGTCTATTCTATTCAGCCGGATACTACACGGCGGTTAAACAAGTTATAATATCGTTCGTAAAGTAACGTTACTATCTTACAGCTGGGAAACTCTGTCTTCTTAATATATAAAAAAGAGTGTTTGTTATCCTCTATAGACTCCAACAAAGATGGACAGATTTTGATGAAATTTTCAGACAATCTTTAAAATGACCCAGCGGACAATACTGTAATTTGGTTGCGATCAGAACATCATTTTTCTAACTGTAATTAATCATCATCCTCCTGCCCTTATCCCACTCTAAGTGGGGTCGGCACAACATGTTATAAACATACTGTCACATGATTTGGATGCGTTTTTACGACCAGCCGCCTGCCTGACGTCAACTTACCTAAGTCGTATTTTACGACTCCTCGGTAAGAAAGAGGGTGGTCTATTTTACTAAACCGGATACCACACGGTGGGTCAACTTACCTGAGTCGCCTTTTACGACACCTGTGTAGGATTTGAGGTTTATCTATTCTACTCAGCCGGATACCGCACGGCGGGTCGACTTACCTTAGACACCTCGGCAAGAAATGAAGGTGGTACTATTCTATTCAGCCGGATACCACACGGCGTTTTAACTGTAATTAATATTTCTTTAAATTAAGCTCGGCAAAGCGGGCTGGACATACTAGTTCTATAATAACTTCTAAACGTTAGTTAATTCTAATGAATAATATTGTGAATTTGAATATGAATTTCACGGTCTAACAACACACTAAAGTGACGGAAGTCGGCGTTTGTTTATTAGTTGTTTTATAATTAAACGGATGTATTTTATGCACCGAGTATGGTAATAAATTTATCAGTGACCTTAAAATTTGTGAACGTAATTAAAATGAAAAATTAAGGCTATTTTTAGAATAATAATAGATAGTAATGGTTGAAAGCTTTAGGCTAATACAGAAATTACAGTTATTTTAAATTCAAATTCAAATTCAAAATATTCTCTATTCAAACAAACTTGTAAACAAGTACTTTTGAATCTTCAACTCTACTGCTGATTCGGAAAGCCGTTCCTACCGAGAAGAGCCAGCAAGAAACTCGGCGGTTGTTCTTTTAAAAATATAATTCTTATGACTAGTTACATTTAGTCATTACTGTCTTGTACAGGGTCTAAGCGAGCTATATCCACACATTCTTATCTTCCAAGTAATCCTCAACAGTATAGTAGGCTTTCTGGATCAGCCTCTTTTTAACAGTGTTTTTAAACTGATGTAATGGCAAAGCTAAAATTGTTTGTGCAATTTTATTATAGAATCTTATACCCGGACCCACAAACGATTAACGTACTTTTGCAAGGCGCAAAGCAGGAGCCGCAAGCTTATGTCGGTTCCTATCTTGTCTCTTATACTTTAGAAATCCTATCCTATACTACTAATATTATAAATACGAAAGTTTGTAAGTATGGATGTATGTTTGTTAGTCTTTCACGGCAAAATCCGCTGAAGCAATATCGGTGAAATTTGGCACAATTATTCCTTATACACCGGGGTAGCATAAAGGCTATCGAAATCCATAATTGTATAGGAATAGGCTGACATTGAAAGCGCCATTCATTATAAACCTATCACACGACAACAGTCCACGCGAACGAAGTTGTGGGTAAAAGCTAGTATAAATATATGGGTCACTTACACAAACGGTAGTCCATCTCCAGAGTAACTTAATACTTGTGTTATGGGTGAGAGACAACTGGTGAATATATACTAATATAATTTTAAATACATGCGTAAATACAAATATATACTCAGAGTCGAAAAACCAACAAATTGTTTGATGAAAATGTTGTCAACTTAAGTGTTAAAACGCCCTTAATTATGTACTAGGTATATTTTTTTCTTTTTTCCGAGAGATGGGGGTTTTTCCTGTATGTTAGCCTTATGTTATATAAGTATGATTACATATTTATTTTTAGTTTTACTTTTATGTTATGGCGAGTGGAAATATTGTTCTATGTACATAGTTTTTCGTTATTTTCTTTTTCTTTCTATAGATATTTCCCGTATTTCACTTCTTGTCTTTTTCCTTCTGTTACACAAAGGTTGAGTAGAAGAGATCCGTTTTAGGGACAAGTTCTACCTTTATACATTTGCTTTTTTATCCTAACAATATGTATTTACAATAAAGAATTAAGTTTTATTTGAACCAAATTTTATCAATATTGGCGATTAGCCTTGAAAGCTTAAGAGATAGACAGACATACTTTCACATTTACTGATAGTGTGGATCGGCCTCATTTCATCTAAATCCGTTTCTGATGTTATGAATTTGGTTATTTGATTTCCTCAGTGTACATAGTGTATTTACTTACACATGTTAAGTTGTTTTACCATTGATGAAGTCATGTCTTGGTTTTACATATTATTTAACAAGTTATTGACATAATATTCATACCAATATGATAACGTATTAATAAAATAAATATATGGAACAATTATATACCGTTCGTCCGTCGCTAATCTAGTCAATACGAGTGTTACGGTGACAGACAAGTGGTAAATTTAATACTATAATATATAATGTTATATAAAAGATTAAATATATAAACGCTGATTTGAAGATCAAATTAAATATATTTTTGAAAAGAAACATGGATTAAAGAGATCAATGACCGTACCCTATCACACAATTCGACAAATGTAATACAACACATGGCCTTGACCTAAAACTTTTATTGTTTTCTCGTGTTGCGCGCTGCTTCAGGTCAATGAATCATTATAAACAAAGCCAGCTCCCAATTAAATTATATTTATTATGTTTGAAAATACTTTTTTAATACTATATGGATTGAATTATGCCATAGTTATCTTATACGTTTAAGTGAATAGTAGATTCATATAATGTTGTATCATCGTTATAACTCTAAATAAAGACTACTTGATTTTATTGCGATTTTTATGTTTATATAATAAACAAAGTAGCGACATAAGCTTGCAGCTCCTGCTTTGCGCCTTACAAAAGTACGTAAGTCGTTTGTGGGTTTGGGTGTAAGATTCTATAATAAAATTCCGCCATCAATTTTATCTTTGCCATTACAGCAGTTTAAAAACCCAATTAAAAAGAGGCTGATACAGAAAGCCTACTGTTGAGGATACTTAGATGATAAGAATGCGTTGATATAGCTACTCTTCGACCTTGTACAAGACAGCAATGATCAATGTAACTAGTAATAAGCATTATATTTTGAAAAGAGCAACCGTCGTGTTTCTTGCTGGCTTTTATTGGTAGGAACAGCTTTCCGAACAAGCAGTAGAGTTGACGATTTAAAATCAAACAAAACTTATAAACAAGTGTTTACATAAGTAAAGAATTTTTGAATTTGAATATATAATAAGGAGGAATAACGAAAGTTTAAAATCTATTATCATAACGTCTAATCATCATAATTTTTTTAATCGCGGATTGTAGTAAAACATGTTGTCTTTAATATTTAAATGAGTTAATCTTGTATATATATGTAGACTCATCAGTATCTTGGGCATTATTCTTAGACATTGGTGGGCGTAATTAGGGTATCGTGCATATGGAAAAGTATAACGCTTATCTTCAACTTTATATTCTTCTTAACAATTTTCACAACTGCGCCATGACACGGATCTGTCTTCATCTCTCACATGCGCCGTCTGCATTCTGTCACCGCTGCGCCTTCTATTTTCAATGTATTTTCAATATATTTTTAATGATGGAATGTTGGTTGCCAGGATGCGACATATATATATATATATATATATATATATATATATATATATATATATATATATATATATATATATATATATATATATATATATATATATATATATATATATGTATATATATATATATATATATATATATATATATATATATATATATATATATATATATATTTTTCGAATCTTGGAAACGGCTTCAACGATTTCAAAAATGTAGCATGTAGGGGGTTTTGGAGAGAAAAAAATCGATCTAGCTAGGTTTCATTTAGCTTATTTGGGGACCGGGCAGTCTACAGAAGTTGAAATACCCAATTTTTTTTCAAGTTTCTTCTTTTTTTATCTTGCAAATAAAAAATATCGTGCAAGGCTCGTCCATCCAGCTACTTTATATTATGTAACTTCGCAAATTACCGCCTATTTCTATAAAATAGTGATTTTAATATTCAAACCTGTTTCCTTAATACTACATCGCATGATACAAACACCGTGAATCACGTGCTGTGGGTGTCACAGGCCAACTGTCTTCCAAACAGGTTTTTGTTCGCTGTACGACCTATTAAATCTACCAGATTTATACTGCTGGCACACAAATTTAGACATCTTAGTATCCCATATCACCATATTCGGTCATAGCTATGTTATTAGACTACAATGATTATGACTTCAAGGTCAGTGATTCACAAAATATGTATATTTTAACAAGCTTTTCACCGTGGTTTCTCTCATCTTTCGATTCGAAAGCGAATTTGTTATTAGCTTCTAAAGTGTAATAGACAAGTACTGACGTGTGGTATACGGCTGAGTAGAATAGACCAACCTGATTGCTTACCGAGGTGTCTTAAAAGGCGACTAAGGTAAGTTGACCCACCGTGTGGTATCCGGTTTAGAAGAATACACCACTATCTTTTTTACCAAGGTGTCGTAAATAGCGACTAAGTTAAGTTGACGTCAGGCGGGTGGCCGGTTGTAGAAACGCAGCCAAATCCTGTGACATCATGTTTATAACATGTTGAGCCGACCCCACTTAGAGTGGGATAAGGGCAGGAGGATGATGATATTCTCCTGTCCTTATGCTTAATTTTACCCGGCAAAGCTCGCTCGCCCGTCCTTCCGGTGATGCTGTCAAAGCTATTAGGGCTAACAGCATTAAAAAAACCTGCCCTTATCCTTAGTAGTCAGCACAACATGTTATCGCTGTTCTGTCATTCGTCAACTCTGGCGCTACTTCTTTTATATATGTAGACAAAGCAGGAACCGACATTAGCTTGCGGCTCCTGCTTTGCGCCTTGCAAAAGTGCGTAACTCGTTTGTGGGTTTTGGTATAAGATTCAATAATAAAATTCCGCAATCAATTTCAGCATTGCCATTACAGCAGTTTAAAAATACTGTTAAAAAGAGGTTGATACAGAAAGCCTACTATACTCTTGAAGATTATTTAGAAGATAAGAATGTGTGGATATAGCTCTCTTTGAGCCTGTACAAGACAGTAACGACATAATGTAAATAGTATTAAGAATTATATTTTTAATACAGCAACCGCCGAGTTTCTTGCTGGCTCTTCTCGGTAGGAACAGCTTTCCGAACCAGCAGTAGAGTTGTCGATTCAAAAGCACTTGTTTACAAGTTTATTGGAATAAAGAATATTTTGAATTTGAATTTATATGCATATCATACATACTTCCCTGTAGTTATATATTCATTTTTAGATTAAGTTTTAGATTTAAGTAACAATGAATATTGAATCAGTAGATGCAAATTACAATGATTTAAAAATGTATTTTAAAAATGTAGAATACGGAAAAGATGATGTAAATTGATTTGGGGTGTGTTGAAGTCAAGAAGAATCAAAGTCTTGAAGTCACGATAGAGCGGTTGATTTAGTGGATAGAGCATTAGGTAAAGAAGCTATTCCATGCCCATGGTGTTACTTGATATTAATAACAAGGAGGAAAGACGATATATATTCAAATTTTATTACTTAATAATTATTAATACATAATCTTTTTTTATGAGATTTATTACATACTGAAAATATCGCTTTTCTTATTATCATATACATATTATATATCCTCCTGCCCTTATCCCACTCTAAGTGGGGTCGGCACATGTTATAAACATGCTGTATCATGATTTGGCCGCGTTTTTACGACCAGCCGCCTGCCTGACGTCAACTTGTCTTAGCCGTATTTTACGACACCTCGGTAAGAAAGAGGGTGGTCTATTCTACTAAACTGGATACTACACGGTGGGTCGACTTACCTTAGTGGCCATTTACGACACCTCGGTAAGCAATGAGGTTGGTCTATTCTACTCAGCCGGATACCACACGGCGGGTCGACTTACCTTAGTCGCCTTTTACGACACCTCGGTAAGAAATGAGGGTGGTCTATTCTACTCAGCCGGATACCACACGGCGGGTCGACTTACCTTAGTCGCCTTTTACGACACCTCGGTAAGAAATGAGGGTGGTATTATTCTACTTAGCCGGATACCACACGGCTATATTATCATATACATATGTGTTGTGTAAAAATTTCAATTTATTTCTTAACGCACAGACGTAGTAGCATATTTGTATCATCATCCTCCTGCCCTTATCCCACTCAAAGTGGGGTCGGCACAACATGTTATAAACACGCTGTTACATGATTTGGCTGCGTTTTTACGACCGGCCGCCTGCCTGACGTCAACTTACCTCTGTCGTATTTTACGACACCTCGGTAAGAATGAGGGTGGTCTATTCTACTAAACCGGATACCACACGGTGGGTCGACTTACCTTAGTCGCCTTTTACGACACCTCGGTAAGCAATGAGGTTGGTCTATTCTACTCAGCCGGATACCACACGGCGGGTCGACTTACCTTAGTCGCCTTTTACGACACCTCGGTAAGAAATGAGGGTGGTATTATTCTACTTAGCCGGATACCACACGGCTATATTATCATATACATATGTGTTGTGTAAAAATTTGAATTTATTTCTTAACGCACAGACGTAGTAGCATATTTGTCTATGTGCATAAATTATTTGAGACTAAATTTACATACAAACACACTAAAAATATAAAGCACTTGCGTGGGGCGGAACTGCGAGTTATATATATATATAAATTTATTGCAAAGAATGTAGAAATATATTTCGCGAAATCCGGGTTATGATGTTTAGGAAATGATATATGAATATTCTATTATTCATTTTTTATAACAAAAGTAGTCCTAAAGAATTTGAAATATATAGTCATAGTAAAAAAAACCTTATTTTTATCATTATTTTTCTTTCTTTCTATATAACCCGTATTTCATTTGTCTTTTTCCTTTTCTGTGCTTAGTGCGAGTTTTTTTAACACTATTGGGTTAGCGTAACGCCAATATGTATGGCGCTGGAAAACCGTTCACTAGATGGCGCTAATAAACACACTGTTACTCAAAGGTTGAATAGAAGAGATCCCTTTTAGGCATAAGTCCGCCTTTGTAAAAAAAAAGTAGCGGCCTGTTTCTATCCCACTGCTGTGAATAGGCCTCTTCTCTCCGTTTTTAGAGAGAAAGATTGGAGCTAAGACCTACTACGTTGCTCCAATGTGGATTGGTAGGTGGTTTTTGTACATGTTGTTTTTTGCTCTATTCTAACAATATGTACGTATAACCGTCGTTCGGAGATTTTATCTCACAACAAATGGGGTTGGCACATGTTTTAACCATGTTGTGATGTCATTTGGCTAGGAATTTTACGACCGGACGTCTGCCTGACGTCAACTTAGCTTAGTCGCTTTTTACATCGGTAAAAAAATGAGGGTGGTACATGTAATGTTGTATTATAATATAATGTAAGTATAACATAATTAGTGTAATTGGATTTTATCCGTGCTAATTATTATTAAATAAATAAATAAAATAAATAAATAAATATATTTTACTCAGCCGGATACCATACGGGTCGGCTTACCTTAGTCGTCTTTTACGACACCTCGGTAAGAAATGAGCTCTATTCTACTCAGCCGGATACCACACTGGTCAACTTACCTTAGTCGTCTTTTACGACACCTCGGTAAGAAATGAGGTCTATTCTCCTTAGCCGGAATCCACACAGCGGGTCAATTTACCTTAGTCACGTCTTACAACACATTGATATAAAATGAGGGTGGTCTATTCTACTCAGCCAGAAACCACACGGAATTTCTGTTTTGTAATATGTAAGGATTAAAATAATTTATTGTGGAATCTAAAAAATAAATTCAATTCTATAAATGGAAAGAATTCGTGATGTTGCAAATTAAGTATTATTAACGTTCGTGGGATACGTTTTAATTCAAATAACTTTTGTTACAAAACAATTTGTTGCAATTTATTTGGAGCCAATCCAATTTAACGACGTCTATTGAATTATGCAATTTGTGCCCGAAATTATGCAATTTGTATATTAACATTGTATATAGTAGTAAAGTAGTAAAGTAGCGGCCTATTACTCTCCCAATGCTGGGAATAGGCCTCTTCTCTCCGTTTTTGGAGAGAGGGATTGGAGCTAAGACCTACCACGCTGCTCCAATGCGGATTGGTAGGTTACACATATCCCAGAATTCTCTAGAGATATGCAGGTTTCCTCACGATGTTTTCCTTCACCGAAAAGCGTGTGATAAATTGCAATTAGACACATAAGTTCTAACAGAAAAACTCATTGGTGTCTGCCCGGGTTCGAACCTGTGACCTCCTCGAAAGAGTCGCACGGTGTGGCCGCTGGGCTACTTTTGAAATATGAAAGTCTGTCTGTCTGTTACGCTTTCACGGGTAATCCGTGAAATTTTTTTTGGCGGGTAGTGCATGAGTTTTTACGAATTCTGTATGTATCAGGTATGAGAACGGATAGAACACTTAGATTTAGTACAACATATGTTTTTTTATCGCTGATTTTAGTGAAATATGATTTTCATTATTTTTACATTTAAGTTGACTTAAACGTAGTCGCAGTTACGGTTTTGTACAGTGGTGTAGCTATCCCCTCATTTCTTACCGAGTTGTAAAAAGCGACTAAGGTAAAATGACGCGTTGTGTGGTTTCCAGTTAAGAATATACAACCCTCTTCCTTACAGAGGTATCGTAAAATACGACTAAGGTAAGTTCACGTCAGGCAAGCGGCCGGTCGTGCAATACGTAGCCAAATCATGTGACGACATGTTTATAACATGTTGTGCCCACCACACTTAGAGTGGGAATAGGGCAGGAAAATGATTTGAATAGTTTAGTTGGGACTCTATTTTTTTTTCGAACCTTTGGTTACCTACCTACGCCACTGGTTTTGTATGCAATAAAATATATTTAACCATACACCTTTAACTATGGTGTATGGTTCAGCACTTCGAATTTAGCTGCGATCGGACGGGTTTGTTTTTCACATGGCCAACTATATGTCGCTCTTTCAAGAGTAACCTCTAAAGAAAACATGTTTGTATTGTGTAATGACAAGAAACCTGTGAATATTGTATATAAAGACATCATGTAATTAAATGTAAAAATAAAATTCATAGGGAAAATGTAAAAGTAAATAATAAATAAGTAAAAATGTACTATATGAATTTAGATATTCCAAAGATAGCAGGAAATCTTCTAGGTATAGGGAGAGGAAATTGTTTTTCTCCAAATTTAACGCTTGCGGGCCACGGGCAGTGATGAATAAATCAAAATTACTGGATCGATTTTAATCATTTTTTTTACACTGACTGACATGGGATATATATTTTATACCCGTGCGAAGCAGGGGCAGGTCGCTAGTATTCCTATAAACGAGGGTTGTTGCGTTCAGAGATAACCATAGTGAGATTTAAAAGATATGTGCGTGTTTGTTTTGCATAGTCCATATCGCAACCATTGTTCGCAATTGCGTTGTATTTTTGTTCCGAAAGCATTTTGAAATCCCTTTGTTTCATATTACCCTGTGCGTGCGTAATAAGTATCTAAGTAGCGGCCTGTTACTATCCTACTGCTCAGAATAGACCTCTTCTCTCCGTTTTTGGAGAGAAGGATTGGAGCTAAGACCTACCACACTGCTCCAATGCGGATTGGTAGGTTACACATATCTCCAGAATTCTCTAGAGATATGCAGGTTTCTTCACGATGTTTTCCTTCACCGAAAAGCATGTGATAATTGCAATAATCAATCCAAATTCAAAATATTCTTTATTCAAATAAACTTTTAAACAAGTGCTTTTGAATCGTCAACTCTACTGCTGGTTCGGAAAGCTGTTCCTACCGAGAAGAGCCAGCAAGAAACTCGTCGGCGTCAATTAGACACATAAGTTATAACAGAAAAACTCATTACTCATTAACCCCACTTGGAGTGGGATAAGGAGGATGATGATCAAAATTATATTATCATCACTCTTGAATCATCAGGAAGTTGTATAGTCAAAGAAGTCCTTCAACCAAATCTTTTTGTTATAATTCAATGACTGTAACGTATATCGAATGTGTAATAGATGCCTTGCGTGTGTATATCGCGTGCAGTTGCCCGAAGAGTAAATAAACGTTATACAATATTACATGGGATATGCAGCCATTAGTTACACACTCGCTTCCGTGGGTCTTTGTCCAAGTGACCTACTAGATGATGTGAAGCGTACAAATGTAAAAAATAGTAAAATACACATTAAAACTTATGTGTCTAATTGATAATTGCAATTTATCACACGCTTTTCGGTGAAGGAAAACATCGTGAGGAAACCTGCATATCTCTAGAGAATCCTAGGGATATGTGTTACCTACCAATCCGCATTGGAGCAGCGTGGTAGGTCTTAGCTCCAACCCTTCTCTCCAAAAATGGAGAGAGGAGGCCTATGCCCAGCAGTGGGATAGTAAGAGGCCGTTACTTACATATCCTAAAAATTCAACTGGTTCAACTTACATATGTACAGGAGTAAAAAAGTAATGAGAATATTATTTTGCTATAATCCGCGATAAAAATTTATTTATCACGGATTATAGCAAAATAATATTCTCATTACTTTTGTATTATGGACCTCCGCACAGTAACGCCTAATTCTATAAATTACAGGAGTAAAAAAAAAATTGAGCATTACACTATTATTTCACAATTTCGCAACAGTTTTTTTAAATTCTATTTAATTTTCTTAGACCGCTGTGGATTTTGAAATTTATTATTCTTATCCTGTGCGAAAGTTATAAGTTTTATTCTTTAATAGTTCCATGGTCACTCGTGACAACACCTTGACATACTGACATAGACCTATCGCAAAAATTGACATCGATTTATACATTTAAATATTCAAATTTATATTCATTTTCATAACATTAGTTAATCATTCCGCTGCCCTTATCATACATATATATTAACATGTTGTCACATGATTTGGCTACATGTTTAAAGAACGGCCGCCTGCCTGACGTCAACTTACTTCAGTCGTATTTTACGACATCTAAAAACGGAATCTAGTGTAATCAAATTATCTTGTATACTAAACAATGGCATCTAAATTGCACTTGCTTCATGTAATTAGTTCGGATCGCTCACGTAACTGTCTCGTGACTCCGTTACCGCATCGGCGGAAAGCGTTACGGGTAATGGCCGGCCGGCATCCAGGACTATGCTAATAGGGCTCAAGCTTAAGCTCAGTGTTGCCAACCCGCAGAAACTAAAAAATACCAATAAAAGAACAGTAGAAAATAGTAGATGAAGTAAAAAGGCAGATTTCATTATATTTATTCATTACTAGCGGCCTGCCCCTGCTTCGCACGGGTATAAAATATATAGCCATGTCACTCAGTGAAAAAAAAAAAATTAAAATCGATCCAGTAGTTTTGATTTATTCATCACTGTCCGTGGCCCGCAGGCGTTAAATTTGGAGAAAAACAATTTCCCTCTCCCTATTCCAAGAATATTTCCTGCTATCTTTGAAATATCTAAATTCATATAGTAGGTACATATTTGCTTATTTATGTTTACATTTTTCCCTATGAATTTTATTTTTACAATTAATTACAGAATGTCTTTATATACAACATTCACAGCTTTCTTGTCATTAAACAAATTCTTGAAAGAACGACATATAGTAGCAGTTAGGTAAATGCGAAGTGCTATAGGGCGAAGCGCGGCTAGCTAGGTTTTATTTAAAAAAAAATCGTTTTATCCCAAAAATACAATTGAATATATAAAACACTATTTTTGTCAGAAACTGTCAAGTCAGCGTAGCTTATTCAGGGAATGGGTGGTCGCGAGAAATGAAAATACCTGGGATCAAGCCCCACCTACTCTATTAGTTTTTCTTTTTTTTAAGTTTTTTTCTATAAGGGTTGGTCACCCAGATATTTTATTTATATATTACAAAACAAGGTCATCAATTTTATCTATACTAGGATACATAATGGCAATTTGTTTTTTTTCAGACGGGCAGTAGAGTCAAGAGTCCGGCCACTCGGTTCACTTGCCGGGGACGCGCTTCTGGCTACTACGCTGATGTGGAGACTGGATGTCAGGTAAGGAAGTTTATCCACATGCTTCATGTCTAGACACCGGCTATACTCAGGCCTCATTTTATCAGGTTAACCAGACTAGTTTCCTGCTTCCTGCTGCAATAACCTTGTAAAGAGCTCATGAATAAGAACTCCGGATGGGCTAAAACAAGTCGGATTCACCCGATAGAATGGATAACTGTTGTCGGCAATGATTTCCGCTTTGTATTTTATAGCAACACAGTCATGAAACAAGAGTATCGCGCCCTTTTTGATTAAAATGGTGGCAACACTGTGATGTGTTGTTTCCGGTTGAGTCTTCCTATTGATAAAACGTTTCAGTGACATTCAGTATTTGTTCGTCATTCAAGAGAAGTGCATCTCGGAACTAGAATTGTGGTATTCCTAATATATCGTGTTATTGTATATAGTGTGCGCTAACATAATGTACGGGCTGCTACCCTGTACGCTCTTTGGTTGATAGATTGTTAGATTGATAAATTGATAGATTGCGGCGCTTAATTTGATAGTTTTATTATATTATAATAATGATAATGATATGATTTTGATATTAATTTGATATGTTGAGCACGCGCGGCCGCTAACGTCGTACTGATTTTAAATTGATTTGATATTAAAAATATGGCGTAAATGCCGATGTTGCAAATGTACGTGTTAGCTCGTACAGATAATAAAATATTACTCACGTTTCAGCCGTTTTTTATACATAACCTATAAATACTACTCAATATAGCTAAAATTAAAAATAATATATTATTATCCCACTGCTGGGCCTCCTCACCCAATTTTTGGACAGGGTTTGCAAGGGTTGAAGCTAATACACATCACACTGCTCCAATAAGGATTCGTAGTACAGAAGTTACAATAAAATTACTTTACTGTAATCCGCGTTTGTTAAGAGAATACATGCAATGCTAACTGTATGAAGCAGGCAACAATCACATACCACATACATGCAGGACAAGCCGTCACACGTATCACAAGACGCCGCCAACACCAATACTCCATAGAAAGCACAACACACTCACTACTACAACCTCTACGATTGTTTCGCCCATAACCGAAGCATCATCTGGAGTATAGGTTCAACGAACAAAATCATAATGCAAAGAGGATTTCACAGATTTTACATAAACCCACAATTCTCTAGAGATATGCAGGTTTACTCACAATTAGACATAGAAGTTTTAACAGAAAAACATAGAAAAAAACAGAGAAATTGGTGCTTGGCCGGAGTTTGTGATCCCTTGAAAGAGTGGCACAATTTCACTGCTTGGCTATTAAAGCTTTATCGACCTTACTCAATGACCAGCTTTAAACAAAGCTAGCGTTTATTTACTAGTTATATAACTTACAATCACTATCACTAATTAATATTAATTTACTATTTACGTTACATAAGAACCAATGTCAGCCTATTAATGCATCCGTTTCGTGTTTAAGTCTTATTTATTTATTTATTTGTAAAATTATATATATCTTACGTATATATCTTTAAAAAAAAAATGTACAAGTTATATCTTTCTTAAATTATTTACACGCTAGGACTATACAAATCATGCCCACGTGGAATGGTCCCAAGAATGCTGGCAGCGTTTCCGCGCTGAATCCCTAAGCTGATTCTTTGTGCGAAAAAGGAGCTAGCCTCTAGCCCTCTTGTCACTTGAAGAGGCAGCTTTTTTAAAGCTTTTATTCAACTTGCAATGTATGTATTTGAAGGTGGAATCTTGCAAGTTAAATTTGACCCACTTCCCGTTGTCCGATTTGACTGAGATTTTATATATTGGTCCATTCAATGACATTTAATGATAAGCATGATCTGATGCTGTCACGATTGGCTCCAAACGGGGGAACTGCTCAAAAGTTAACAGTGGGGACATGAAATTCTTTTAAAAGCATTTTTAACTTGACATGTTTTTATCTCGTATGTACCAAATACATTTACTGTTGTTAAGCATGAACTTCAATCTACAATAAAAGATTACCCACTACATGTTGAATTTCAGGAAAATCGTTGGAGCCGTTTCAAGATTAAGTCATTTTAATATTAAAGAGATATTAAGGTGGACATAATCATATTAACGATTATCATCCTGTCCTTATCCCACTCTAAGTGGGGTCGGCACGACATGTTTTTCTCTTCCATTCTGTCCTATCTTTCGTCAACTCTGGCGCCACTCCTTTTATATGCATATCATACTTCACACAATCCAACCATCTCTTTTTAGGCCTCCCTCTAGGCACATATCCATCCACATTCAAATTTAACACACGTTTGGTCACATGATTTTCATCCCTCCTCATTACATGTCCATACCATCTCAATCTTGCACTTCTCGTCTTTTCTATAATGGGCGCAACTTTCAGACTTCCCCTTATATACTCGTTTCGTATTTTATTCAGTTTTGTCACACCACACATCCACCTTAACATTCTCATCTCACTTGCATGTACTCTTCTTTCATCCGTCTTTTTCATTACCCAACATTCTGATCCATACAATGCGACAGGTCTTATGACTGCTTTATAAATTTTTCCTTCAGGAAAATCGTTGGAGCCGTTTCAAGATTAAGTCATTTTAATATTAAAGAGATATTAAGGTGGACATAATCATATTAATGATTATGCTAAGTTATTACCTACTACATACTTGTTACGCACGCACAGTGTAATATGGAACAAAGGGATTTCAAAATGCTTTCGGAACAAAAATACATAAACGGTATCGCAATTGCGAACAATAGCTCTGATATGAGGTATGCAAAACCAACATGCACTTATCTTTTAAATCTTAATATAGTTAATTTTGAGCGCAACAGACCTCGTTTAGAAGAACCCCAGTTATACACAATTGATGACGGCGTACAGTTAAATATATTTCATGTTACTGTCCCACTGCTGGGCATAGGCCTCTTCTCTCCGCTTTTGTAGAGGGATTTGAGCTAAGACCTACCACGCTGCTCCAATGCGGATAGGTTACACATATCCCTATAATTCACTAGAGATATGAAGGTTTCCTTGCGATGTTTTCCTTCACTGAAAAGCGTGTGATAAATTGCAAACTATACATGGTATAGCTATTAGTGTATTTTGGTGTAAAGATCTTATTTTGCCCTTCTTGAAATTAGATCAAGGTGTTAAATCATATGTGATTTTTTTTAACCATTTCCTTTGACCATACACCTCGAGTATGTAACTCAATTAAAGTGGCATTTCCTTTAGCCGTATTCAGCGTTTCCGCCGCATCTGCTGGTTTTAACGGCGTTTTCTTATATGACACGATATTCAAGCATATGTTGTCCAAAATTAGAACCATCCGTCCGTTCCACATTTTAAAGGAGCTCTAATCAATTTTTTACTTAAACATTTTTCTAAAATGTCATGAATTATAGCTGACATGTGGTATCTTGAATAGCCGTGTGGTATCTGGTTTAGTAGAATAGAAAACCCTCATTTCGTACCGAGGTGTCGTAAAAGACGACTAAGGTAAGACGACCCGGCGTGTGGTATCCGGCTGCGTAGAATAGACCACCCTCAGTATTTACCGAGGTGTCGTAAAGGCGACTAAGGTAAGATTGACCCACCGTGTATTATCCGGTTTAGTAGAATAGACCACCCACCTTCTTACCGAGGTGTTGTAAAATAAGACTAAGGTAAGTTGAGGCAGGCAGGCGGCCGGTCGTAAAAACGCAGCCAAACCATCAACGGTCAACTTACCTTAGTCGCCTTTAACGACACCTCGGTAAGAAATGAGGTTGGTCTATTCTACTCAGCCGGATACCACACGGCGGGTCGACTTACTTTAGTCGCCTCTTACGGTACCTCGGTAAGAAATAAGGGTGGTACTATTCTACTAAGCCGGATACCACACGGCTAACTATATTATAATTTAGTTAAAATTGTATATAATTTGTTTAAGTTGTACTAAAATTAAACTTCTATCTTGAAATTTGAGAATTCTCTGTCTTCAAATTTGAGAATAAGTAACGGCCTGTTACTATCCCACTGCTGGGCATAGGCCTCTTCTCTCCGTTTTTTTTTTGGAGAGAAGGATTGGAGCTAAGACCTACCACGCTGCTCCAATGCGGATTGGTAGGTTACACATATCTCCAGAATTCTCTAGAGATATGCAGGTTTCCTCACGATGTTTTCCTTCACCGAAAAGCGTGTGATAAATTGCAATTATCAATTAGACACATAAGTTTTACTAGAAAACTTATTGGTGCCTGCCCGGGGTTTGAACCCTAGACCTCCTCGAAAGAGGCGCACGGTGTTACCACTGGGCTACCACAGCTTCAAATTTGCGAATCTTGATTACAAATTGCCCGAATATTGTCTACGTTTTGATTGAAGCGTATTGCGACTGCATTACCGCTAACAATTTAACAAATCCGATATTTGTCAATCATTGGAACATCTTATTGATTGTTATGTTTATTAACTTTGCGAAATCTTTCATAACGTTTAATGATTACTAATGGATGGTATTGTCAAAATATTAGCGGCTTCTAATGTTGAAACTATCGAGTAACCACATATGAATGTTGGGTAAGAAATAGGTGTTTGTACATTTGCTTCATATATCATTGCTTTATATAATTTATAGAATTAGGCGTTACTTTGCGGAGATCCATAATACAAAAGTAATAATAAAACTATTTTGCTATAATCCGCGATGAAGTAAAATAGAAAATATATATAATGCTAAATATAGAGTGGACAATCGGTTATCATTCCTGATACATGCAGGATTCGTAAAAAAGACAAAATCATGGTGTAACATGCTGTAACATGATTTGGCTGCGGCTGGTTTTTTACGACCTGCCTGCCTGACGTCAACTTACCTAAATCGTTTTTACGGCACTTCGGCAAGGAGGATGGTCTAAACTACTTAACCGGATACCACACGGTGGGTCAACTTACCTTAGTCGCCTTTTGCGACACCTCGGTAAGAAATAAGGGCGGTCTATTCTAATCAGCCGGATATCACACGGCGGATCGACTTACCTTAGTCGTCTTTTATGACACCTCGGTAAGAAATGAAGGTGGTACTATTTTTCTTAGCCTATATATATTACTTATATTATATTATATTCTTTTCTCTTTCTATCTTGAAGATATCTTTAATATTTAAATGAGTTAATCTTGTATATATATATATTTTCCGAATCTCGGAAACGGCTCCAACGATTTTCCTGAAATTCAGCATGTAGGAGGTTTTGGGGGAGAAAAATTGATCTAGCTAGGTTTTATTTTAAAAAAATATTGTTTTATCCCTATTTTTGGGCATTAAAAAACACTAACATTTATATTGAATTGAATTTTCGCCATTAACTGTCAAGTCGACGTAGCTTATTCGGGTAACAGGCAGCCTCGAAATGTGAATGCCAAGGATCGATCCTAACTAAATAATTGTTTTTTCTTTTTTTAAAGTTTTTTTTTGTAAAAAATTACCTAGCGAAGCTCGGTCACCCAGATATTAATATATTGTTAGGATCCAAAGTAGGATTTATAAAAAGAGAACTAAATTAATACATTTGTAACCAAACAAAAAAGATGGCTGACGTTAACGCATTGAATAACAGAGCTTTCGCACGCAAGTACCGATCGTAAAAGGGTCTCTTTTACGATCGGTACTTGACCTGACCACTTTTATACTCTAGATGAGAGGTAATTATGAAGTGTTGCTAGCAACAATAAATTAAAACTCTGATTAAAAATGTCGCTGTCTACAATATTATATATTCTCACTCCTTATTTATTTATTGTTAATCACATGATACTTTAAGTTCCCTCTCGATAGAGCGACGATAAGCTTTCCAACGCCCAATAAACAATAAAGTATGGAGTAAATCGCCTACTGATTTCTGCAAGGTGATCCGCGCCATATGTACAAAAGCATCTTAATAAAATATACTTATTAACTGACTCTGTAATATATATATACGCGTATATTGAAGTGTTTTGCATAGGACAGGATGTCTGTAGGTCGTCAGTCGAATGAACTGCGTTTATGCTTTTGACCGATCATTTTTTGGGATGTTTTTTTTTACGATTTTATCTTTACACCTAACTTATCTTGACTAACTTGGTGTAGGCAGCGATATTACCTTCAGCACTGTTTGTCGTGGTTTCGAATTCCGAGAGCCAAGATTTTAAAGAAGATGAAGTTGGGGGTATATATGTATTAAGTCATTCATCATCATCCTGCCCTTACTATAAGTGGGGTCAGCAAAACATGTTATAAACATGTCACATGATTTGGCTACGTATTTTCATGAACGGCCGCCTGCGAGACATCAAGTTACCTTAGTCGTATTTTACGACACCTCGGTAAGAAGGAGGGTGATTTATTCTACTAAACCGGATACCACACGGTGGATTGTCTTAGCTTAGTCGTTTTTTACGACACCTCGTTAAGAAAGAAAAGAGGGTTGTCTAATCTAATCAACCGGATATCACACGGTGGGTTAACTTACCTTAGTCGCCTTTTACGACACCTCGGTAAGAAAGAGGGTGATCTATTCTACTCAGCCTGATACCACACAATGTATATATCTAATTAAGTATTTATTTGAATATATTTGTGTATATTCACCAGTTGTCTGTCACCCATAACACAAGTATTAAGTTACTTACTTTTGGAATACACCGTGTGTGTCCTAAATTGTCCAACAGTCTCATACATTTATTTTCTGTCAAAAAACAACATTACAAATCTATGCATGTTGATGAAATAAAGACGTTTTAGATTTTTTTAAAGATAGTTACTTATAGAAAAGATCCTGTTGTTATCTACTATTCAGGGAATCTAAACGAAATACCATCGCAGCAGGTGTCATCGCTCTATAGGTCAGGGTTAAATTTCGTGGGTTTTACGGAACAGGGCGACGTGAGACGACACCCATTGTTCGGAGTTTACAACAGATATGAAATAATTGAACTCTAGTACTTAATGTCAAGTTTAGAATATTTGTTTTGTCAATGTGAATTAGTAATGTCGTATGAATTAAATTCAAATTCAAAATATTCTTTATTCAAATAAACTTGTAAACAAGTGCTTTTGAATCGTCAACTCTACTGCTGGTTCGGAAAACTGTTCCTACCGAGAAGAGCCAGCAAGAATCTCGGCGGTTGCTCTTTTAAAAATATAATTCTTATGACTTAGTTATTTAAATTAAAATGCTTGAGCAGTTGATTTAGAATTATTTTCTCAAAGACCTTGCTTAGAGTTGGCAAGACCGATATAATTCCATAATATTCCGATTGAAGTTAGGAAAGGTTTAAATTGCTCACATGTTAAACATATTACATAATTGATTATTTGAATGATAACAAGTCAAGCTAATAATGCTTTTAAAAAAGCTTTTAACAAAATTTCTTGCTTTAGATTTCTTTAGATAAATAAATATAAATATATGGAACACTTACACACACGGTCGTCCGTCCCCAAAGTAAGTAACTTAATATTTGTGTTATGGGTGACAGACAACTGGTGAATATATACTTATATATTTTTAAGTACATACTTAAATTCAAATAGTGCATATTTGTATATTCCCAGGCTCAAAGACCAACAAAATTATTTATGGAAAATGTTGGCCCTCGGCGGGAATCGAACTCACGACCCGCAGAGCTGAAGGCAGGGTCACTACCCACTGTGCCAACGGGCCAGTCAAATTTCATGACCCTACTGTTAAGTGTTGAGCAGTTCCTTCATCTGTGGCCAATCCTGGATACAGCATCAGGTCATGCTTATCATAAACATGCACAGTCATCGATACTAGACCAATATATAAAATTTCAGCTCAATCGGAACACATACATACATTGCAAGTTGTATCAAAGCTTTTCTTCTTCTTCTTCTTACTCAACCGGTGGACGTCCACTGCTGAACATAGGTCTCCTTAAGGGATCGCCACAATCCACGATTTTGTGCCGCTTGGATCCAGCGGCTCTCCGCGACCTTTTTGAGGTCGTCAGTCCACCTCGTTGGGGGTCTACCAACGCTGCGCTTTCCAGTGCGAGGTCGCCATTCCAGCACCTTAGGACCCCAACGCCCATCGTTTCTACGTACTACGTAGTCAAAGCTTTTATACAACTTATAATGTCTGAAGCTTTTATATAAGTTGCAATGTCAATGCTAAATGTCCGAATTTGAAAAACATTTCAGCTTTATACAAGACATTTAAAATGTTTAAAAGATTGAAACTCGGCGGAGTTTCTTTCTGGTTCTACTCGGTAAGAGCAACATTCCGAAACAGTTGTAGCTTTATTAATCATAATCAAATCAAAATCCAAATAATTTTTATTTAAGCAAGCTTTTTGAATCATCTATGAGCAATTAGATTTAATTTGTACTTAATTTCGATAACATTAGTCCAGTGAATAAACCATGAACGCTTAACAGACCGACGGAAGGACTTTCTTTTTAAAAGCTTTTATTTATCCAGCAATGTATTTATTTCAAGGTGGAAAAAATTCCACCTTGACCCCGAAAAGTGGGTCAAATTTAACTTGCTCTTGCAAGTTAAGTTTTTTTTCACTTTTCGGGGTCCGATTGAGCTAAAATTTTATGTACTGCTCCAGCTCCGATTACAATGCATGTTTATGATAACCATGACCTGATGCTGCCAGGATTGGCTCCAGACGAGGGAACTCCTCAACAGTTAACAGTAGGGACATGAAACTTTGTCAAAAGCTTTCTTAAAAAAGCTTAACAGCATTTTAAAAAGCAAAAAGCAAAAGCAACTTGACTTGTTAATTATATTATTAAAATTATATAATAACTAGTTAACAACCAATTAATCGTTAAAAAGACACGCGTTTCAATAGCATTTGACATTTTACGCCTAATGCAATCATGATCGTGTGCTATTGTGGAATTTATATATCAAAAGGGCGTCGAATACACGTACCTTTTGTTGAATGCGATAAATTCTGTTTGACTTTTAAAATTTAGGTTATCTATACATAAATATACTAATATATGAAACTGAAGAGTTTGTTCTGTGGAAATATGCACGCAAGTAAGCTAAGTAAACGGTGAAACTTATTCTGGCCCGTTGGAGCAGTGGGTAGTGACTCTGCCTTCAGCTCCGCGGGTCGCGGGTTCGATTCCCGCCGAGGGCCAACATTTTCTATAAAATGAATTTGTTGGTCTTTGAGCCTGGGTGTGTACTTGTATTTAAGTATTTATTTAAAAAATATATAAGTATATTATTACCAGTATTAAGTTACTTTGGGGACGCGTTATTATATTTATAAAAATATAATTATATATATAAAAAGAATAAATAAATAAATAAATAAAGGGTGAGTAAGGTAAGTTGACGTCAAGCAGGCGGTCGGTCGTAAAATACTAAAATACCTACCCAAATCATATAACAAAATGTTTAAAACGTGTCGTGTCGACCCCTCTTAGAGTGGGATTAGGGTAGGAGAACGATGAATTCAAGTATCCGTTTTCATGCCTGATACATGCAGGATTCGCAAAAACACATGCACATATATAAGAAATCGACTTTGATGTGATTTTCACTGGAAGATAGAGTTTGTTTGGTTGGAGAGTGGGGTTAACGAAGTCAGGGGTGAAGTTTGTAAAAAATGTATGAAAATTCTCTGTGAAGTAACCTTTACGTTCGGTACGTGTGAAGTTTTATCACAGCAAAAGTGAGAGAGCTCTGCTCGTCCCAACAGATGTTGATCGATTAAAAGTCACCTTGACCTTTCGCTTCCCTTACGTAACATAAGCGACTTACTATTGACTTCGGTTCGCTTACTATCGCCCGCGACTCAGTCTGCATTTCAATACACAGATGAAAAATAGGTAAATGATTATAATCAAAATAATCTTTATTCAAATAAGCTCTTTCAAGCACCTTTAAATCGGATAGGATCAATATGATTAATAAAGCTACAACTCGTTCGGAATGTTGCTCTTACCGAGAAGAACCAGAAAGAAACTCGGCGGTCAATGTTTTAAACATTTTCAATTTTACATTATTAAACCGCAGTCCTGTATGAAGCTGAACGGATTTTTAAATCCAGGCTTTTTCTTCATCCAAATAATCTTCAATTTTGTAATATGCTTTACGTATAAGTACATCTCTTATACTTAACTTAAACCTTTCTGTAGACTGGTCTAGTATGGATTGCGGAATTTTATAGTAGAAGCGAATACCGAGACCATCGAATGAGTTGCTAACTCTGCTGAGTCGCGACACAGGTATCACTTTTTGTGACCTCTCGTATGTTTATGATACACAATAATAATGTATATCATAATCATAAACATGATTAAAGGCAGCCGTTACATAGTACAAATAGTATGCAAAATATTATAATATAATAAATGTCCTACTTGAATTATACAACAATACAATAAATCTATTATATAAAAAAGTATAAATATTATACGTTTAAAAGATTTACCGCCGAGTTTCTTGCTGGTTCTTCTCAGTAACATTCTGAACTTATCTTCCGAATTTATCTCCTAATAAAAACCGAGCAAATTCAAATTCAAAATATTCTTTATTCAAAAAAAGTGCTTTTGAATCATCACCTCCACTGCTGTTACGGAAAGCTGTTCCTACCGAGAAGAGCCAGCAAGAAACTCGGCGGTTGTTCTTTTAAAAATATAATTCTTTTATTATTAATAGTTACATTAGTTATTACTGTCTTAAGAGTAGTTACGTCCACGCATTCTTATCATCTAAGTATAGTATTGTATCAACAGTATTGTAGGCTTTCTGTATTAGCCTTTTATGATGAAACTGCTGTAATGGCAAAGCTAAAATTGCTTGTGGAATTTTTATTATAGAATCTTATACATGAAATTTGTTTCGTAGATTTTCTAGAATCAATCACATACAAACAGACAGCGTTTCGGAACTTTGTATCATAATATAGATATGTATATCGTTTTTGTACTTTTTATGTTTGTTTCATAATATTATAATTAAACACGTACAGTGGAACATTGGATTAAACGATGAAAGTTGTGAGCAGAAGCTCTGAACAAGTAAGCTGTGATCTTGAACTTTGTCCAGCCTCTCACTTAGCTTAATGAGTCGGTTTTGACTGCTAATTATCATAATTTCATACATTAACATAAATTAAGTTCACGCGTTCAAATAACCTCAATTTCTTTGTAATAAATATGATACAAATATATGTTATAATAAACATCAACAATCTATTTTGGACTTTACATAAGTTCAAAAAAGCAATTAAAAAGACACTTATTTATAAAGATAATTATACAGTTGAGGACTATGTTGATGATAAGAAAGCTTGGAATTAAATTGCGACCAGCTTTGCACTAGATTATATTGTAATTTTTGTATTTGTTCTTAATTAATTAAGAGTGACCGCCGAGCTTCTTGCTGGTTCTTCTCTATAACTTTCAAGCAACTTTCCGAACCAGTTGTAGCTTCATTGTAATTTGACGATTCCAAAGTGCTTTTAAAAGCCAATTTGAATAAAGTAAACTTAAAAGTAAATCCCCAAAGTAACTTAATACTTGTGTTATGGATGACGGACAACTGGTTAATATATCTTATCACAATATTTTAAATGCGATAGGGTGTGAGTATGGATGTATGTTAGTTGTTTCACGGCAAATCCGCCGAACCGATAACGATGAAATTTTGGCACAATTATTCCTTATACACCGGAATAACACGCTATTAAAATCAAATTCAAATTCAAATTCAAAATATTCTTTTTTCAATTTTTAACATATAGGCTATAAAAATCCTGTTAATTTTACAGGAATAGGATGACACTAAAAAGCGCCATCTATTATCAACTTATACGTATATATACTCGAAGAACCAACAAATTGTTTTTAGAAAATATTGGACCTCAGTCTTCATCTTCGTCATTCTTATACCATATACATACAGGAGTGACCACACTTAACAGAGAATGCTACCCTTTGCGATATTGTCGTGGGGATATCTATTCATGATACTTCGGGTACGGGGCGAAACGATTGTTGAGATTGTGGTAGTAAATGTGTGCAGGTTGGTGGTGATGATAAAATACTACGGACTTCATAAGTTTTTCGCCATAGCGACGAGATAAATGTAGATTTTTTTTGTTATAAAAATATTTTACTATAATTCATTCATTGTGACGTTTTGTGAGGAATGAGGAAGATATTTTAAAGGCCTTGGTGTAAACTGTCTTCTCATAGACAAATATGTAAATACTTATCGATTCCCATAGCTTTGTCTTAAGAAAATATATCTATACTAATATATAAAGCTGAAGAGTTTGATTGTTTCTTTGATAGTTTGAACTAGTTAATCTCAGGAACTACTGAACCTGTTTTAAAAATTCTTTGGTGTTAGATAGTCCATTGATCGAGAAAGGCTATATAACTTTACGTTAAAATGAATAGGAGAGGAGCAGCAATAAATAAACGGTGAAAATTATTCAAAAATCTTTCATAACTACTTTTATGTTCTAAATTTAAATTTGCGAAAAAAATTGTGTAGTATTAAAGTGACCGAATAATAATTTTAAAAAGTTGTTATTGTGGCAAGTAGCACATAAAGCGAAGCCTTCAAAAGTAGTGTTTGTTAAAGAGACCCGTAAAATGGAAGAGCAACAAAACAGTATATTTTTTTAGTTTGGAACGTGATATCATAGATGGCATTGAAATAAGGATTACAATGTAGATACATTCATAACGTTTGGGTATAAGGGTATTTCTATAATAAAATTCCGCTATCAATTTCAGCTTTGCCTTTACAGCAGTTTAAAAACATTATTAAAGAGAGGCTGATACAAAAAGCCTACTATACTGTTGAGGATTATTTAGACGATAAGAATGCGTGGATATAGCTACTGTCCAACCCTGCACAAGATAGTAATGACCTAATGTAACTAGTTATAAGTATTATGTTGAAATGAGCGCCGCGTTTTTGCTGGCTCTTCTCGGTAGAAACAGCGAACCAGCAGTAGAGTTGACGATACAAAAGCACTTGTTTACAAGTTTACTTGAATAAAGAAAGTATTGAATTGAACATGTTGGCTTACCCGATAAAATAACACGTGAGTATAGCCGGTTTCTATACATAACCAGGAATAGCACTCACAATAGTTTAAATTAAAAAATTATTACTATGTATAAAATATATAGTTCATGAAGTATCTGGCAATATTAGTTGAGAATATCTTATTACAACTCTATAATTAAATTAATTTAACACGTTCAGAAATACAGTTTAAGAATCGTAAATATATATAATTTAAAGCCATTTATTTGTAACCTTCAACTTTAAGACAATTAAGAGCGAAATAGGAATATAATTTAGGCTATTATATTTGTTATTTCATGGTCTATTTTATTATTTTTTATCTATGCCAACTTTGAACTGAATTTTGGGAAACGGCTTCAACGATTTTCATGAAATTCATTATGCAGAGGGTTTTGGGGGTGATAAATCGATCTAGCTAGGTTTTATTTAAAAAAATGACGTTTATTCCTGTTTTCAGGCATTACAAAACTGCTAGAAAGAAAGAAATGATTTATTGGAACAGAATTGCCAAAATAACAAAAGAAACAATAAAATATAAATTGAATAGAAAGGTTAATTTGGCTATCATTTGTACAGTTGTGATTAAAGTTGTGTCATTTATAAAGCTGTGGTAGCCCAACGGTAAGACCGTGTGACTCTTTCGAGGGGGTCACGAGTTCAAACCCTTGCAGTCACCAATGAGTTTTTCTGTGAAAACTTGTGTGTCTAATTGATAATTGCAATTTATAACACGCTTTTCGGTGAAGGACAACATCGTGAGGACAACCTTGATGTCTCTAGAGAAATCTGGGCATATGTGTAACATACCAATCCGCATTGCGTGGTAGGTCTTAGCTCCAATCCTTCTCACCTAAAACGCAGAAAGGAGGCCTACGCCCAGCAGTGGGATAGTAACAGGCCCTTACTTCTTTTTTGTAAAGTTGTAATAGCTAAATGGGGAATGAGCGGAATAAATTAGTGAAAGTACACCAGATCGAGTCCCAATTACCAGCATTCCTTTCTTTCTTTTATAATTTTTTTATTGCATGTTTTTTTTTTAATTTGTTTAAAAAATTTGTATCTATGTTTGTAATGTTTTCATACATTCATACAAAAACTGTTCGACCGATTTCATAAATTCTTTCACCATTAGAAAGCTGCATTTTTACTGAGCAAAATAGGCTATATTACATTAAAAAATAGGGATCCGTATAAATAATGTAATAAGGTGTACTAAAATAAAAAATACGCGGGTGAAACCGCGGGATTTTACTAGTAAGAAATATTTTGCTAAACGGTAAAAGTTATTCAAAAATCATGTATTACAAATAATTTATATGGCAAAACAATGGCCTCGTCAGCTAGTAAGAAATAATTGTGCCAAATTCCATCGATATTGGTTCAGCGGATTAGCCGTGAAAACGTAACAGACAGACCTTTGCATTTATAATATAAGTATGGATGTAACATTTAATAATAATAATAATAATAATAAAAATAAAAAATAATAATAAAAATAATAACTCAATAATTTAAAATTGGGATATTTTAATAACGTCAAATATGAAACTTTAAACTTTGCTATTTTGTTTCTGAGACGGAGTTCGTACAAACAAATGAAATAGTTACTTAACAGAATTACGGAAGTTTCCAACTGTATATATACATAACAGTAGGTCTGTTTGTACGTACGAGGAAGCCGGTGGTTACGTACTAGCGTCATTAGACCGCTATTAGAACATCATTAAAGTACAATTTGTTACTTTTAGAGTTCCACAGACAACGGAGTTAAAAGAAATAGGTTAAAAACTCAAAACTACGCTTGTTCGCTTTTCGCGAAGGGACTCACGTTGCTTCATATTATAGACCTATATTCTTATTTTAGTCACCGCCACCCACTATCCCTCGCAGAGCGCAGTTAACGGCCTTTAAGATGGAAAATACGTTTCATGAATAAATAAATCTGTCTCTCATCCAGGTATACCACATGTGCGACGGGCTGGGCCGCCAGTTCAGCTACTCGTGCCCCAACACAACGTTGTTCCAGCAACGCATGCTGGTCTGCGACCATTGGTACATGGTCAACTGCACCAACTCCGAGAGCGACTATGACGCCAACCTTCTCATTGGTAACAAACTGTTTCTATCTTTAATATTTAAATGAACTCATTTATGATAATATTTAAATGAACGCTATACAAGCATTACACACATTCACTAGGACAATCTCAATGATATTTTCGCCCCGTAACTAAAGCATTATCAGGAGATTAAGTCCACGACGAAGAAATGATTGTCTTTGCGAGTTTGCTATATTTAGCACAACATAGATCTTTAATATTTAAATGAATTAATCTTGTATGTATATATATATTTTCGGAATCTCGGAAACGGCTTCAACGATTTTCCTGAAATTCAGCATGTAGGGGGTTTTGGGGGAGAAAGATCGATCTAGATAAGTTTTATTTTAAAAAAGTGTCGTTTTATCCCTGTTTTCGGACTCTAAATTTTTTTTAAAATTTACCTTGAATACAATCCCAATTTTTCGCTGTCAAACGTAAAGTAATGGTAGTTCATTTGGGGAACGGACGGTCTAGAGAGGTGAAAATACCAAGGATCGAGCTCCACCTGCCCTATTATTTTTTCATTTCTCTTTTCATTTTTCTTTCATTTTAATTTTTTTTACATCATTTTAAAAATATCCGCTCAAAGCTCGGTCACCCAGGTACTCTATACTAATATATAAAGCTGAAGAGTTTGTTTGAACACGCTAATCTCAGGAACTACTGGACCGATTGTTGAATGTAAGATTTGTCGAGGAAGGCTATAGGCTATATAATATCACGCTAAGATAAATAGGAGAGGAGCAGCAATAAAAAATATTGCGGAAACGGCTAAATATATAAAGCTTTTCTTGTATAAACTGCGCTCTATAAAAAGGTGAAAGTTATTCAAAATTGTTCCCCTCTAGAAGTTCTAAATAAAAGTCCGCGAAAGCGTATGTCATTTTTGTGATGGAGATATTTGCAGGGTTAGATAGTGACAGAAGCTACTGTTTATTCCAAGAAGATGGTCCACGAAACGAAGTTGTGGGCAAAAGCTAGTAACTAAATAACTCTATGCGTGTGTACCGGTCATTTATCAATAGCTTAATTTCTATTATAATATGCTACCCTAAAATAGAGCACTCGTGAATAGCTTTAAGCTAGAACAATCTATGGTTGCGTAGCTTGTTGTTACAGCTTTCAGGCAATCATTATTCCAGCTAGATAATATCGAGCTAATAACTTATTGTACAAGATAAATTGTTCTTGCATCATATCCTTCGACTTTCACTGTAGATATGTATCAAATTATTTACTCATAATAACATGTCGTTAATACAATTTAAATCATGAATTGAATATTATTATGTCAGTGTTATAACATTGATTGGCGAATTATTTTTAGGGTTCGACAACAAAATTACTTATAGTTAATGTTCTGCAGTATCATTTTTTAGCTTTAGGGTACTGCAGTGATCGTGTGGTATCCGGCTGGATAGAATAGTACCACACTCATTTCTTACCGAGGTGTCGTAAAAGGCGATTATGGTAAGTCGACCCGCCGTGTAGTATCCGGCTGAGTAGAATAGACCAACCTCATTTCTTACCGAGGTGTCGTAAAAGGCGACTAAGATAAGTTGACCCACCGTGTGGTATCCGATTGAGTAGAATACATCAACCCTCTTTCTTACCGAGGTGTCGTAAAATACGAAAAATCATGTTGCAACATGATATGCCGACCACACTTAGAGTGGGATAAGGGCAGGAGGATATATAAAGTCTCAATTAAGGTATGATGTCCTACTAACCGCGCGAATTAGGGGCATCTAGTTAAATTATAAAAAGCACGTTTAGCTCTATTTGCCCAAGTTAAAGCCGTGAAATGTTTGAATGGTATGCAAATGGAATTTGATTGATAGGTCATGAACCGGCCCATGACTCAGTTAAAGCCTTACCATAACATCATCATAGTGTACAAAGGTAGCTAATTCGGTCGTGCTCGTTATCATACTAAAGTTTATAATTTGAAACTGATATTTCTGCGTGACAGAAAACATGTATTTTGTTTATAAATATTAATACTTGGTTGACCGAGTTATACTTTTTACACAATAAAAAAAAGAAACAAAAAAAAATTGCATGGTAGTTGGTGATCGATTCTAGGTATTTACATTTCTCGAGAATGGCCGGTCCCCGAATAAGCCACGCTGAGTTGACAGAATAAAACGAACCGAAAAACAAGGATAAATCAATTTGTATTTACATAAAACCTAGCTAGATCGATTTTTCTCCTCCAAAACACATGCTGAATTTCAGGAAAATCTTTGGAGCCGTTTCCGAGATTTACTCAACTCAAGATTAACTCATTTAAATATTAAAGATAAATAATGGCGGTGAATGTAAACGTGTGGTATCCTGTTGAATAGAATACACCCTCTTTTCTTACCGAGGTGTCGTAAAAGGCGATTAAGGTAAGTTGACTCACTGTGAGGTATCCAGTTTAGTAGAATAGATCACCCTCTTTCTTACCGAGGTGTCGTAAAATACGACTAAGATAAGTTGACGTCAGGCAGGCGGCCGGTCGTAAAATACGTAGCCAAATCATATGACAGCATGTTTATAACATGTTGTGCCGACGTCATTTAGAGTGGGATAAGGGCAGGAGGATGATGGTGGTGAATGTAAATGACAAAGTAGGAACCGACATAAGCTTGTAACTTCTGTTTTGTGCCATGAAATAATTACGTTAGTCGTTTGTGGGTTTTGGTATAAGATTCTGTAGTATAATTCGGCAAACAGTTTTATCTTTACCAGTCAGATACAGATACAGATTAATGCCAATTGTTTTTCAGGTCAAAGGGACAAGCTTACAGATTAATGCCATGTCAATTGTTCTTCAGGTCAAAGGGATAAGCCGTTTGTATCGGACGCTGACATGCGCCTGCGCACTCCACGCCCTGATATTCTCTCTGTGCCGCCCAACAACAACTATTATGAGGGTTTAAAAGAAGCTGAAACTAAGGTAGCTTACATTTCATTTATAACGCAAATATAATTTTAAATAAATTGAACACTTGAAGTAAATTAGACACTAAGTACCTAAAAATTAAAATTCGAACTAAGTATGCAATTTGCATACTTAGTTCGAATTTTGATTTTTAGGTACTTAGTGCCTTATTTACTTCAAGTGTTCAATTTACAATCACTTCAGAATCGCTACATATATCGCTTTGATTGCCATTCTGGACAAATCGTATTATGAGATTATTTCCATTTCTTCTAAGAAGATGACAGCTTACCTGGTAGTTTGTGCTTTTTAAATTCTAAAATAATCCCAACTAATTCTTTGTCTTTTAGCAATTCAGTTACATATTAGCTTAATTTAAATAGCCGTTTAGTAGAGTAGAGAGAAGTGAGTAGAATAGACCATCCTCGATTCTTACCGAGGTGTCATAAAAAGAAACTAAGGTAAATTGACCCAACGTGTGGTATCTGGTTTAGTAGAATAGACTACCCTCTTTCTTACCGAGGTGTAAAATACGACTAAGTTAAGTTGATGTTAGGCAGGCGACTAATCGTAAAAACGCAGCCAAATCATGTGATAGAATGTTTATAACATGTTGTGCTGGCCCCGCTTAGAGTGGGATAAGGGCAGGAGGATGATGATTAGCTTAATTTAAAGTCTTTTTGTTAGATGTATTTTCCGTCTTTGATGTAAATTTGATTCACTACCTTTTGTCTCTCTTTCAGTTCCCTATTCATCCAGATAATAGCATCGTTGGTATTGCGGAATCCATTTCCAGCGGGAATGACAATGATCTCGATCGAGACAAAGGAAACTATAGACCGCCCGCAGCCTGGTCTACTAGATCCACTAAACGAGCCAATATCGACTCCACCTTCAACGACGATAATTTCAAATTTAAAAACGTGAAACCAAAACCTTCGAAAGCAAACAAAAAGAATAAAGAAGTTCGTAATCATCAGGAACAAACGTTTGAGGCTAACAAATTTCAACCGACTGTTAATATTCCTACTCCATCCCGAGAGTTGATCGCTCCACTGCTACCAACAAGTAAAGTAGAAAGTGACTCCGAAGAGTCTGAATTGAATATAATAGTTAAAACAACCCCAGACCCCGTTTACAAGTTCATTAAACGATTCGATCCAAATTCACCCGATTCGATTAAAACTACAATGACAAAATCCGAAATCATCAACCTAAATCAACATTTACCAGATGCCTTAGTTAGTGCAGAGGAAGACAGATCACCGAGGAAGAACAAAAACTTCGGTAACAACTTCAATGTTGTTAAAAGTGATAAGAAGAAAGGTATTTTAGAGGGAACAAGATTCGAAAATGTTAATGTGAAACCAGAATCAAATGTTGAAACTTCGAGCATAATAGCGGAGCCTTCTCGACAACTGTTGCCTCCAAAACTTGATGTAACTCCTTTAGCGTCTACCACAATGGGACCACCGATTTACTACGAGTGGAAATGGGCAGTACCAGCGTTAGATTTAGAGCCTCCGAAGTTCAGCAACGAATCTAAAATAAACGCAACAAGTAAACCAGTTAAATCAGGGAAGAGACCGTTCAGTTCTGTCACTAGATCAACACCTAAAACGGTTGACACACTGCCTAGTAATACAGAGTATAACATAAGTTCTTATTTTGTTCCTGATTACGTATTTCCTTTGGATAGGCCACATCCAGGGTACGATGGAGAGCACGCCCAGACTTCCTTCCAGGTCCAGGTCTCCAGGCCAGGGAGGGCTAGCTATGGTGAGAACCCCGCGTGTCCACAATGCCATCCAGCATATCTGGAACCTGGTACTTGCGAACCTTGTGTCATTAAGCGGTAATGACTACTTTTTAGATGTAGGCATTATTTTTTGGAATTTCATAGCACGAAAGTAATGGTAGGATTGTCTTCTGTCTCTTTGGTATTGATAAACTTAAAATTACTGAATTTATTTTCAGGCGGTTTTGCTCAAATAGACAGAGATGATTTATAAAGGTGACGAAATTACGTATTATAAAATAAACTTTTTCGTCTGTTTGCTTACGATAAGCTTATTTTACATATGCAGAATTAGTAACCGCGTACACAAGCATTACACATATTCACTAGGACAATCTCAAAGATTTTGCTCCGTAACTAAAGCAGGAGATGAGGTAACCAAGACGAAGACAAGATTGTCTTTGCGAGTTTGCTATATTTAGCACAACATAGATATTCTTAAAACTTGGATTATAGCAAAAAAAAATTCTATCATTACTTTTGTTAATGTTACAACAATTAAAAAATATGTTAATTAATTTAAATCATTGCCATTGCAATAAAATGAAAATCGATTTGTTAATTATTCAATATCTTTTTAAAGCTGTGTTAAGAATAATAAATCAATCGAAAAAAGATATTATAGCTATTTTATAGACTGGTTTTGATATGAGATATAAAATATATTTGATGATAAGACAATAAACTCTGTATATAACTATATATAAAAATAGATGCAATGTTTAATTATAAAGATATACAAAGATATTTGCTTAGAGGATCGCCATCTTTTTTTTGAGCAAATAGCGAGAATATATTTGAATATGTACGTAAAAGTATTTTTAAAAAAGAGAAAGATTTTACAACTCTTTGTTTCGATCATAGACACGTTTGGATAATTTAGGTACCTACAAAATAAATTCTTTTTGGTGTCGTAAAAAGGGTTGTAGAAAAAAATAATTAAAATAAATTACTTGTTTTAATTTATGTACATTTTTTATAATTGTATAATTCATTAATTACCTACATGAGTAGTTCATTTAAAGATAAATGTAATTTTACGTGTTCACTTTATTTTTATATAATACTTGACAATGAATGTTACTACATTTAAAAACTACTATATGATATTATGTGCTTAAATTAGGTTTTGGATGCTGACTGTGTATAGTAATATAATAAATATAGCTTCAAATCACCCATATAGTAAAGTCCATATATTGAGTAAAATTTTTATATTTAATCAACGATAGATGCCTAATTATTTTTTAGACGCGTTATTTTTACAAAATAATATACTTAGTTCTGCTAAATACATTTCTAGAATGTCAGGCAACCAAATGCTTGTTAGACATGGTAGTAAAATGGTAACATATTTATGCCCTGGCGATGCTTATGCGTTCGCCCGTTCCACTGAGCTACACAATAAAAGTCGTTAAGGCTATCAGTTTATAGTTAAACTAGTAATATCCCGCGTAATTTTTATTTTTTTACATTTTTATTTCGGATCCCTATTTTTTAATGTATCATAATATAGCCTATGTTGCTCAGTAAAGATGCAGCTTTCCAATGGTGAAAGAATTTTTGAAATCGGTCCAGTAGTTTTTGTGTGAAAACATTATAAATAAACATACAAATTTTTCCTCTTTATAATATTAGTATAGACAAAAAACTCCGTTCATGAAAAGTTCACGATAGGTTGTTGTCGGGCTAACCCGATATAATAAGACGTGAGTATAGCCAGTTCTATACATTAACAATGAATACTACTCACGATAGTTTAAATTTAAAAATGTATTAATTTATTAATGTACTATAAATAAATAAATAAATATATCCTTATATTTTTTATGAGTACTTTAGAAATGCTTCATTCGATTCTTCGTCAAAAATACAAAAATACAAAACTGGTTACAATGTCCTAACAATGTTTTTCTTATTATAATTATTATGAGTCTTAGAAAACAAGTTTTTTAATATTTTTACGTTAACGCCACTAAATTACTTGGCCACTTGATTTTCCTGCTTATTATTGATTATTCTTGTTTTCTAATTACTAATGACCCGACGTAGGTATAACATCAGTTTGATTTTATAGCTTACTTGTACACATTAAATGTATAATTTACTGCCAATTCCTTGCGATTGTCGATATAACAATATTTATAGTAGAGAAAAGTTTCTTTAATTTTATTAACCATGCGTAAATAAGTAACGGCCTGTTACTATCCCACTGCTGGGCATAGGCCTCCTCTCTCCATTTTTGGAGAGAAGGGGTTGGAGCTGAGACCTACCACGCTGCTCCAATGCGGATTGGTAGGTTACACATATCCCTAGAATTTTCTAGAGATATGCAGGTTTCCTCACGATGTTTTCCGTCACCGAAATGCGTGTGATAAATTGCAATTATCAATTAGACACATAAGTTTTAATAGAAAAACTCATTGGTGTCTGCCCGGGTTTGAACCCATGATCGTCTCTAGAGATTCACACGGTCGCACTGCTAGGCCATCACAGCTTTAACCATGCGTACTTATAAAGAAAATGGAATATAAGCATAAATATTTATATCTATATTATTACAAAACAAAATCTCTAAAAGATGTCTGTCTGTATATGATTGATTTCTCAAAATCTACTGAACTGATTTTTATACGGGTTTTACTAAAATATTGAGGCATTCAGGATGCAGAAGTAATTAAAAAATTATTTTGCTATAATCCGCGATAAAGTAAAATAGAAAATATATATAATGTTAAATGTGGAGTACACAATCCGTTTTCATACCTGATATATGCAGGATTCGTAAAAACACATGCACAAACTTCCAAAGCAATCGCTTTGCTATTTTATCATGGAGTCTCCTGATGATGCTTCGGTTGCGTGGTGAAACGATTGTTGAGTTTGTGATAGTGAATGTGTGTAGTGCTTGTGTATTGTGGCGGTGTTGGAGGTTTGTGCATGTGTTTTTACGAATCCTGCATGTATCAGATATGAAAACGGATTGTCCACTCTACATTTAGCATATAAATTTTCTATTTTACTTCATCGCGGATTATAGCAAAATAATTTTATTATTATTTTTGTATTATGGATCTCCGCAAAGTAACGCCTAATTCTATAAATTAAAGCATTCAGGAGGGTTTAGGTTAATATTAAATCACGGTTTTATATAATTTGAAATAGGAACAAATAGAAGAAAAAGCAAGGCTTCGTAACACACAATTTTCACGCAGGCGAAGCCTCGGGTAAGTGTTGCATAATTTTGATTTTGTATAATTTCTTTCTTTGATAAATCTATATTGTTGATGTTTATCAGTGTTAAATCCTGTATTATATTTTCATTATAAAAGATATAATTGTTTATTATTCACAATTATTATCATATTTATTATGTCTAAGTTACTCGTAATAAAAGTTGTAACATACTAAGTTGCTGATATAAATAAGTTAGCTGTAGTTATTTATAATTGTGTAAACATTAGTACCTAAGTTTAAATGCCTTTTGTATTAAGTTTTACAAATAAATAACATTTATAATCGGTGTGATTTTTAATTAATTGTAATTGTAGGGGTGTAATTTATTAAATACTAAGGTTATACCTAAACACGGAAAATATTTAACTACATTTATCTACATTTGTTTAATCTATAGTTTTTCTCTCAGCGACAACATTGCAGTATATTTTCCATAAGACTTATTATCTCTCTTTAATCTTTTCGCAACAAATAATAATTTGTTTCGAACATTCACTTACCGGCCTACCAATCTATGGGCCTATATTTAACTCCTCTACTGAAGTCTGATATTATTTTAGTTAGCAATTGATGTATGATATTATTAGTATTCGTAATCGACTACGAGTATAACAATCGATTGGTTCGAGTATCACTATAATCGATTATATAATATTTATAATATGACGAATTGAAAAAAAATGATGAATAAATAATGTATTATAAAATTAATAAATATTAAAAAACAAAAGAGATCAAAGAAAACGAAAAAAAAAGATTAATTAATATAATCGATTTTCAAAATAAAAAAAACCGATTGATAATGTTTAGAAATCGATTATTTTGCACATACCTAGTTTATAGACTATGAACGCTATTTTTACTCTGTGACAATCAGTTCCATTATCCCACAGAGTACATTATATACGTTATCCATAATCCATATTTCTTAATTATACTAATTAGTCTGTGGTATTTCTGCTTTCGTTTAGCGTCATGGCGTGCAATATTTTATGCATTATCTTTTCAATTATTACATATTAAATGTAGTTCGTGTCCGTTATAATACAAGTATTTTTCAGTTAAAATATGAGCAAAGCGAATCCATTAGGCCTTGTGAATTACGGGGATTCCGATGACGATGAGGATGGTTATAACAAACGTGTAGAAACTTACAGCAAAATGAAGCAACTGACTTACGAATCCAGTCAGCATACGATTGTTTCCGTTGGTATACAACCTGCACCGATACCGCACTGCCGTAAGTATTCATTCTTTTTTCTATCTGCGGATATACCACTAGGTTATAGTTGAAATTATTATTTTATATCCTCCTGACCTTATCACACTCTAAATGGGGTCGGCACAACATGTTATAAACGTGTTGTCGCATGATTCGATTACGTATTATTACGTACGTATTACGACCGGCCGCCTGCCTCACGTTAGGTAACTTTAAGTTGTCGTATATTACGACACTTAGGTAGGAGATGAGGTTGGTTTATTCTACTCAACCAGATACCACACGGCGGTGAAATTATTAATTTATAATTATTATTAATTATATAATTTATCATAATATTACTCACATTCATGTACTTAATCGTCTTTGTTGAGGAAAAAATTCCAACTTAATATGGGTAATTTTTTTAATTTAAACTTCGTGTTTCCACCTATTTAAGAAATCTAACATGATCATAGTACATTTTCCTTGTAAGATACTTAAGGAAGTTGGTTAAAATCTCAGTCTGAAGCAATTGTTTATTTAACTTTGTATATTTGGCATAACTTTTAACTATAGGAATTTAACATGTTTTTATTGACTTAAATTTACAGCTTGGTCAGCATGCTATGATGAGAATAGTGGCTTCACCTATTACTGGAATCAGCATACCAATGCAGTGACATGGGAAGCACCTCCGGAATACCTATTGGCTCTTAAGTTAGCACAACAACACTTACATACAGGTGAGGTTCGTTTATTGGTGGTCATCACCATATGATTGACGAGAAAATCATGTGTGCTTAGAAAATAGATTTTTATTTAGAACTTTTAGCAGAAAACAATTTTGTTATATGTGATTTTTGAATAACTTTCACCGTTTACTCAGCGCGTGCAAGGGAAGCTATAAATTTTGCCATTTTCGTAGTATTTATTATCATTGCTCCTCTCCTATTCATTTTAACGTGATGTTATATACCGATAGCCTTCATTGATAAATGCACTATATTACACTCATAGAATTTTTCAAATCATTTCAGTGGTTACTGAGATTAGCGCGTTCAAACAATCAAACAAATTCAAATTCAAAATATTCTTTATTCAAATAAACTTGTAAACAAGTGCTTTTGAATCGTCAACTCTACTGCTGGTTCGGAAAGCTGTTCCTACCGTGAAGAGACAGCAAGAAACTCGGCAAACTCTTTAGCTTTATATATTACTATAGATAACTGGTTCTTCTCGGCAATAGCACTGTTGTGATAGCTGTATTATATTTTGAAAATTCGATAGTATTGTTTATATTAAATGTATGTATACATTATTTATGTTATATTTCTTTTTTTCTCTTCTTTCTCTCTTTCTCGCACAATGGCAGCCACTGAAAATCAGTGGCTGCCATTAGCCCTAGCTTAAAGCTGAGTGGTCTACCATTTTGTGACCTATTATATTTGCTTGTCTTTCTTAGTATGTTGTTGGTTTTAAATTCTTTTTTATTTACGTTAAGGTCACAAATTAAGGTTTTTTAATTTGATTGTAAGGAATATATTTTTTTAAATAGGTTCTTCAGAGGTATCTGCAGAAGAATGGCAACTGTATCAACAAGCGCTCGCTGAGAAACAGAATTCACAGTCCAAAGTCATTACTAAGGCTCCTGTAGTTAAGCCTTTACCTAAGAAGCAAGACAAACCCGGAGTGAAAGACAAACAGAAGAATAGTAAAAAGAGGCCTGTTAGTGATGAGGAAGAAGAGTGAGTATTGAAATATCATTATAATGCTAATAATAAAGTAATTTTGATTTATAGATATTGATTATGTGTGCAAAAGTAAATATTATATTAACATACAACATTAAACTTTAATGTTTTAATAGTGAAATTCAGGTAAATAGGAAAGTGAGTAGAATAGACCACCTTCATTTCTTACCGAGGTGTCGTAAAAGGCGACTAAGGTAAGATGACGCGCCGTGTTGTATCAGGTTGAGTAGAATAGACCACTCGTTTCTTACCGAGGTGTCGTAAAAGACGACTAAGGTAGGTTGAGGTGCCGTGTGGTATCCAGTTGAGTAGAATAGACCACCCACATTTCTTACAGAGTTGTCATAAAAGATGGCTAAGGTAATTGTACGTCAGACGGGCGGCCGGTCGTAAATTAAGTAACCAAATCATGTGTTATATATTATTGTTGAGATTGTGGTGGTGAATGTGGGCAGTGCTTGTGTTGTTGTGTTATCGGTGTCGGGTAGTGCATGAGTTCTTACAAATTCTGCATGTATTAGGTATGAGAACGAATAGTACACTCTACATTTAGCATTACATATATTTTCTTTTATCTCAGATTATAGCAAAATGATATTCTCATTAGTTTTGCAATTTGTTATACTTGTTTTATATTATTGTTTTTCATTCATTTCAGGAAAATCGAACTAATCACATCATACCATAATTCTGATTCCGATTCCAACGATGAACCTGAAAAACCACCCCAACCTACAGTCTCCCATGTACCGAAACCGCCAGCCAAACTGCCTCTACAACCGCAAAAGAAACAGAAAACCAAGCCTGTAGTGGAATATGGGCCTCCGTTACCACCAAACCAAGATTACACCGTACCAATTGGTCCAGAGTTACCGCCTGAAGTGGTTCTAGAAGAGAAACCTAAATCACCACAAGAGAAATTACCTAAAGAAGAAAAGACAATTGCTATAACTGAAGAGGTATTTAAAAACTAATATTTATTACTTCTAGAATTGATATTATGTAAGAATAGCAATTATTAATCATCCTCCGGCCTTTAACCCACTCTAAGTGGGGTCAAATTCAAATTCAAATTCAAAATATTCTTTATTCAAGTGGAATGTTTCCTGTACTTTTGAATCGTCAAATGCTTTAAAGAAGCTACCACTGATTCGGAAGTTTGCTCCTACCGAGAAGAACTAGCAAGAAACACGGCGGCTAATGTCGGCACAACATGTTGTAACATGATTTGGCTACGTATTTTACGACCGGCCGCCTACCTGACGTGAACTTAACTTAGTTGTATTTTACGACACCTCAATAAGAGGATGGTCTATTTTACTCAGCCGGATACCACTCAATGGGTCAACTTACCTTGGTCACCTTTTTACGACACCTCGGTAAGAAATGAGGGTGTTTGTTCTATTCTACTCAGCAGTATACCACAGAGAATAGCAATAGCAATTATAAATATAAAATTAAACATTGGTTCAAATTAAATTAAATTAATTTATTTGAAACTACATATACCTATGTACTTTGATATTAGGTTATTAGTCTATGTTAGGTGATTAACTTAGTTTATGCCATCTGAAGAATTATATGTATGTAACTCATTAAATCTCTTTAATTTACTTAAAAAATATATAAAATTGATAAAATACTATTTACATATCTAGACATGACATTTTAGCAAGTCCAGTGAGTATAGAAAATATACCTTATATTTTCTTTATATTTCATAATTTTCCAAAATCAATTTATTATGTTGATTTTTATATATGCCAGATTACTTACTGTTTTAAAGGTTATCTTTTTAATGCATTAGATATGAGATATCTATTTGTAACTATCTACTTTCATGTTTTTTCTTAATGATGAGAAAAGTTTCTGATATTTGCTTAAAAAATAACATTCCAATGACATTGAAAAGTTAAAATTTATTTTAAATTTAAATAATTTATTTTTCTTCTATTTATATATTGCTTTCTCACCATTTGTAATCAATAATATTTTGATTACACATGGTCCTTTATGGTATTGAATATGTACTTTTGCCATGTTTTGTCTTTTGATAAAATATGTCAAAAGACTTAGCAATACCAAAAGGTTTTCAATGAAATTAGAATAGTTATTGAGCATACTGATGGCTAAAGTTTTCAATCTGAAATAAATAATTCGAGTCAAATATTGAATTCTATAATAACTTTAAATTAATGAATATAAATTGTCCGTCCATATTCAGGAGATAAAAGTAACACCAGTTTCAAATGATGAAGATAGTCAAGAAGAAAAAGAATTACTAAAAAGATTAAAAGACAAAGCTAAACTTTTAGAGAAATTGGGCGGAGAGTTACCATCAGAGTTACAACAGATAATAAAAGATGAGTCACTGTCTCGATCAGGGTCTCCCAAAACAGAAATCAAAGACCCTAATATCGATATTGACGATTTGCTAGAAGAAATTGAAAAGAAAGAACTACCAAAAGTAGTGAAGTCTAAAATTAAAGATGAAAGATGCATATCTAATACAAACAGCGCTAATAATTCACCGAGAAGCGGTGATCGGACTCCACCTTTAGAAGAATTAAAAGCTTTATTTCCCGGAGCAGTCAATGGTCCTGTTGCAACTTTATTCCCTAGTGCTGTAAATATAGATGTAAGCAAACCTGATTCCAGACCAGAAACTCCTCCAATAGTGGTAGTAGAAAAGGAGAAGAAAGAAAACGTGTACTTAATGGACTCAAAAGAACCAAAAGAGAACATAAGTAAAAAGAAACTTAGGATATCAAATTCGGTATTGCCCGAGAGAAAGAAAATTGAAAAAGTTGAACCACTGTCCTACACAACAAAATACTCACAGTTTATAGAAGGTTTTTCTAACGAAAGAACAGGATTAGGTTTTACAAAAGAGGAAGATGTTGAAAAGACACCAAAAAACACTATAAGTTATGGAAACGGTTTGACTTTTACTAAAGGCGAGACTTTGAATGAAGAAAAGAAAGACGATGATTTGGACGACCTAACAGAGTTGCTGGAGGCGAAATTGAAGTTTTTGAATCAGATACAACAGTATCCTTTGTCGCCGGTTCAGGAGATGTTTATACAGATGCAGGTAAATATAATAATTTATTTTATTGTACTACTTCCAAGTTTGTTTGTCAATAAAACTTATTAATATAGAATAAAATAAAACTTAACACAAAAAATTCACAGATTACCATTGTGTTGATATTTAACTTCAATTGCATTATTGTTTGTGTATTTCTCATCATGTAAATTACCTAATACTTCTAGCTCTATTATGGCGAGTGCAATTCGTTATGGCATATTAAGAACTTGAGGGCAACCAAAGTCTTTTCGTGTCATACAACACGTGTTCTTTCATGGTAGTTCCACAACCTGTTACGTGATTTGGCTAGGTATTTAACGACCGGCCGCCTGCCTGACGTCAACTTACCTCAGTCGCCTCTTACGACACCTTGGCAAGAAATGAGGATAGTCTTTTCTACTCAGCCGGATACTACACGGCGAGAAAACTTTAAATCCATTTATATTAAAATATGATTTTTCAGTTGTGCCACTATTGCAGCTAATGAGCGATATATCTTTTTCGGCCTCCCTCTAGTAGTCATATACTACATATCCATTCACATTCATATTAATCGAGACTCTTTTTCATAGTTTCCTCATTGCTGGTTGTGACTCCATTTCATTTTAGCTATTAGCTGCCTCCAGTAGTTACCCTCTGACTGGTGAAATGCGTAACTGTCACCTTCAGCCTTGCCGTAACCTAGTCTGACCCGTAACTTGGTCTCTTGGGACTACGATCTCGAGGCCATTTCCCCTCAATCTTCCAAGTAGACTTCGTTTGTTGTAATTGCCTCCAGTGGTTACGCTCTGCCTCATCAAATGCGTAACTGACTGGCACCTTTAGCTGTTCAGCAATCATTTTTTTTATGTCAGGAAAACTCATTATGGGTCGTCACCGCTCGACGGGGACGAGCAGCGGGTATGTCGGACTCTCACCGACTAAAAACCTGACAGTGCTCACCACACTGTTGGTGGCGGGGACAGGGTACAGTAGTACACATTACCCCCATCCCCGCCAGCAGCAACTCTGAACCCCAGAGTGCGCCACCTCTGGGTCGAGGCCTCTCTAAACGTGGCCCCTTCCTACGCCGGACGATGCATCGGGAGCACCAGATGCATCGACCGCCTCGGGACCTATTCAGCTGGGCGTTCGATAATAACCTATCGAAATGACTTGGATGGATAATTTGATAATTTCCACGTAATGCAGTTAACCGTAAATGCAATCAGATCCGCAGACGCTACGTTAACCCTTGGTCCTTACCTGGGACCTTAAAAGGGTGGGCATCTGATAAACCTCGTTCGGAACGTCCAGAAGGTCTGTTCAGCAATCTAGCCTAACCTCTGACTTGATGAGGCCTTTTCCCATGAATCTTCCCAATAGAGACTAGTATTGTTGGTAATGCCTAATTGTCTGTTATGCAGACGTTAGTGAGCGCGTTCCGCGGCGGTGCGCTGTCGGCCGCGTACTGGCGGCGCTGGGCGAGCGGCGCCGCGCGCGCGCTGCAGCTGCACGAGGCGGCCGCCGCGCCGCCCGGCTGGCTCTGCGTCTTCCAGAGGTACGCCGCGCGCGCTTGTCACACCGACGCCGGGCTGCGCCTCCGCCGAGCCCAACGCGCCCACCGCCTCACACGACACTCCGTCCACACTTATGACCACCCCGTTGGATTCCCTCGTGATGACTTACCCTTATTGGCAACCTGTCTTTTGGTATCTTGTCTAATAACATCATCTAATTCTGACATTTATCTAAAAACCTGACAGTTCAACGATCCTATTCCTTTCTGACAGACCCTGGGCCTCATCCCTGTGAAACTACCTACATCGCTTTAGAATACTCCACGCCCAAGGCTTTATACAATCTCACATTTTTTCCTCATTTGATCACCCCGTTGGATTCCCTCGTCTCACCTTGGAATACTCCGCGCCCACTGCTTTACACGACACTCCACATTTGACCATCCCATTGGACTTCCCCGTGATGACTTACCCTTGTTGGGCAACCTGTCTTTTGGTATTACCTTGTCTAATAACATCATCTAATTCTGTAAAAAACCTGACCTCAGCCCCAATCACCGAGACTACCTACCTCACCTTGGAATACTCCGCGCCCACTGCTGTAAACGACACTCCACTTTGACCACCCCGTTGGATTCCCTCGTGATGACATACCCTCATTGGCAACCTGTCCTTTGGTATTATCTTGCCTAATAACTAACATCATATTATTCAGTTAAAAACCTTATAGTTCAACCATCCTATTCCTTTCTGACAGACCCCAGGCCCCATCTCTGTGAGACTACCTATAAAACCTCGGTATACTCCACACTTGCTGCTTTACACGACACTCCGTCCACATTTATGACCACCCAGTTGGATTCCCTCGTGATGACTTACCCTTGTTGGCAACCTGTCTTCTGGTACTATCTTGTCTAATAACTAACATCATAATTAATGTTAAGATTCCGGCTATACTCACGTGTTATTTTATCGGATGAGCCCGACTAGTTTCAAGCCCATACGGGGCTCTTATTCATGAGCTCTTTACGCGGCGTTATCGCGGCGGGAACTGCGTGTAGCAGCTCGCAGGGCGCGACTCGAGAGTGGTTGGAGCGGGGGGAGGGACGGCAGCGGCGCTGGTCGCGCGTCTTCTGAGCACTCCCCGTCGCTGCTCTGGTCTTCGTCATCGGATGCTCGAAAGAATTCTGTGCATGCGACGCTTACGGTGTCCGGTTCCAGCAGGTCTTTAGTAGTACCGGTAGTGCCAAAAATAGGTTTCCACGCTGGAGGCAGTGCCCACCCACAGTCTCTGTTAAAATTCGGGTGACGGCTTATCTCAATCGCCTCACGTATTTTTCTAGGTACTAGAAATTTTTCCCTAGATAACACGGTAGCCTTATCGAACCTGATATAATGGTTAACACCCGAATCGTGTACATGTTCCGCTATGGCTGACCCATTAGTGTCCATATTCTTGACACTACGTATGTGTTCTGAAATCCTCGTCAAGATGTTGCGACGAGTTTCACCTATATAATTTTTCCCACAACACGCAGTTCCCGCCGCGATAACGCCGCGTAAAGAGCTCATGAATAAGAGCCCCGTATGGGCTTGAAACTAGTCGGGCTCATCCGATAAAATAACACGTGAGTATAGCCGGAATCTTAACATTAATTATGAATACCACTCACGATAGTTTAAATTCAACTAACATCATGTTAGTTATTAGACTATTCAGTTAAAAACCTTATAGGTCAACTATCCTATTCATTTCTGACAGACCCCAGTCCCCATCCCTGTGTTTTCTACAACACTCCACATTTGACCATCCCATTGGATTCCCTCGTGATGACTTACCCTTATTGGTAACCTGTCTTTTGGTATTATCTTGCCTTATAACATCATCTCATTCTGTTAAAAACCTGACAGTTCTTTCATTTTCAACAAATTCCTTTCTTACCAACCCCGTCACCACCACTTAACACTTTGACCTACCTCACCTCGGCATACTCCACGCCCACTTTTTGCAACACTCCACATCTTACGATCTAATTGGATTTCCTCGTGATGACTTTACCTTATTAGCAACCTGTCTCCTGGTATTATCGTACCTAACTAACATAATGTCATTATATTAAAAACCTTATAGTTCAACCATCCTATTTCCTTCTGACCAACCTTTGACCCTGTCACTGAGAGACTACCTACCTCTTGAAACACTCCACACCCAGTGCTTTCTACAACACTCCACATTTGACCATCCCTTTGGAATCTCTCATGATGACAGATCCTTATTGGCAACCTCTTTCATGGTATTATCTTGCCTAATGACTAGCACAATCTCATTCTGTTTAAAACCACTTTTTCCCTTTTTGACAATCCTATGCCTTTATCACTCTCCCATTGCTGTCATTATTCCTCTAAACAAATATTTACCTTTTCTGAGGGTCCCCCTCCTTTCTAACCGAGCCTCCATTTACAAAACTCATCCTTTCCAACAATCTCCCGCCTTGCTGAACATCCTCCTTTTTGCCTCTACTGGATCATGTCCTGACTACTCTACCATCTCCCCCCTCCTCAATGACCGTCCCCTTATGCCAGATTTACCAACCAATAGATTTTTTTTAACGTTTAAGTTTAACATTAAATCATGTTAATAGATTTTGCATTCACGTTTAAATTTTTTATACTTATACTTTATAAAAAGTTCCTCATTTGGCAGACTTCTCACTTCCTTTAACTGGCCTTTCTTAAAATTTTGTCTTGTTTTTATCTTCAGAAAATACTATTTCTGCTTGCTAATATTCAACTCTAAAATGTATACAAATATATACACAGCTTTATAAGTTATCCTCGTATTAGTTTGCATCATAGTACAAAAAATACAAATTTTCACTAGAAAGTAAAATAATTCAAATGTTATTTTACAATTTTAGTTTTATTTTACTAGTTATTGAGATTTTCTAAAATTGCATCATATATAACACTGTTTATAAAATGGCGTTTTTTTTTGTAATGGCAACACAAGCGTTTTTATTCGTATAAATTAAAATCTATACAATTCTTTATATACATTTAAAAAACAATACATATATCAATTGAATACATATTTATTGTTGTTGTTTCTAACTTCAAATTCTATAATTCTGAAACTTTGTCCATGCTATACTTTCTTTGGTCAGTAACTCTAGCTCCCTATCATATACAATATATAACTATACACATTTTATATATACATATATACAATATATACAACATCTATACAACTCTATACAATATATACAACTCTATACAACTCTATACAATATATACAACTCTATACAACATATATACAATTCTATACAAGTTTATTTATTTAAAATACTCTTGGATTAGCTTCGGTGTGACATGCGATATGAAATAATCTTCAATATAGTGATGTGACTCTTTCCACAGACAATTTCAATCGAACAATCTAAGTGTCTATGACAAACTCAGTCCAGACTTAACGGATTACCATAAAAGAGTGATTAGAACATTCTAGAATGATATTGTGCATCATCGTTCCGTCCTTGTGTTTATATGTGATTATTATAAATAATCGTAGTCATATTACAATAAATATACAGTATTGGACTGTTATTTATTAATACAATTATTAATCTGTGATATACAGGTACCTGATTTAGTTATTAAGATAATAAAAGATTATACGGTAGTATGAGTTTCTTTACTCCCAAATAACCAAGAAATATAGAATTAGGTTTGTTTATATTACTTCTTCATTTAAATGTATGTAATCAATGTAATTATTGAAATTATTTATTAAGAATCGTAAACTTTTTTGTATAATTTTCAGTTTTATTGTATAGTTTACATTATAAGTTTGGTTGATGACGTCATCGCTTAAATCTAAAAAATAGTTTTTAAACTTATTAAACCACAACTGCAGGATGCTCCTACTCGTACAGTAAACCAATTATGTTAGCGCCATCTATTATCTATCAGCAACACTTTGTTAAAACTTGTATACGACAACTATATAATAATATATAATAATCGTATAAAGCAAATAACGTGACATATCTACAAATTGTATGATCAAAGGTTTAAATATTAACCAAGACTGAATTAAAATAGACACATTTTATACATAATAAAACATATAATGAATGAAAATAAAGCTAATTTATTAACATTAATGTGTATGCGTTTTGCATATGCTCAAAAATGCGCTTATAGTAAACTACACGTCCACTCTCGCGCGCGGCTTTGGTATTACTGACGTGGTGCGCTAAAAACTATGTATTGTTTCTGTATTTATATAAATATTCATATCAACTCACATTCACTACATTAATAATTCTTATTTGTAGTTACTTTTACTGCTTTACTTTGAAAGATTGAAATATAAATATATAATTGAAAATTATACTTGAAATACATGTTGGAACATGTATTTCAAGTATAATTTTCTTACTTATTTAATTAAAATCTTTACTATTATGGATAATAGTAAAGATTTGAGTGGAAATGAGCGATGACGTCACCATCGGACTTGCAAAAAAAATTGTCGAATTACCTTTTCGGATGTTATTTATTTATTATAATTGATACATTTTATACGAAATAAATATATAAAGCATAAAGGTGATTTCAAGATGGAAGATTTGTACGCGGAAGATTCGAGACGTTAACAACGCGCCTGGGCGATTGGTAAGAAACTATGACATTTACTTAATTCGTTTATTTCTTGATAATTGCATTTTGATCTTTTCCAGATGGATCGAAAGGTGAAGGCGGTATAACCAACCTGTGTCTGCTAGCATTAAATAAACAAAAAAGTTTTTTTTCTCTCGTAAAAATGCAACGGTTTTATCATCATTTATGCGGTTTTTTTTATAATAAAAAACTCGATAACATTTGATTTTAGTATATGACAAAATCGGCCGATAAATTAACGGTTTTTAATTTGCGGTTGGTTTTTTTGGGGTTTCAAATAGTCGTAAAAAATTTTTTCAATTTTGAAACAGACACAAGCAGGATTTTATTAGATGGTTCAAGTATGAAAATTATAATAAATATTTGCATTAACTCTATTTAAGGAGTGTTGGCATTTATTTCGAATACAACTTGTTGTTAAGATAGCCCCGTGCTTTTAGATTGTTGTTTGGATGCTTTACAACGATCGTTCGAAATTTTGAAGAGTTATAACTATTTTTGTATGAATTATGTTTCAAAGATTATATATACAGATTATATATACATTTCAAAGATTATATATAAACAAGTTATATTTGTTTCTAAATGAGTAGATTAGGTTAGGGGGAAAAATAGCAGAGGTGTCAAACTCGCGGTCTGATATAAACATTTTTGCGGCCCACTCAATGTATTCGAATATACCTTTTTAATAAGCAATGATGTAAACTCATTCGTCGACTGAAAGTGAGCGTCATTAATAAATGACGCTAAAATAAATAAAAAAAAAATTAAAATAGTCTCGGCCATAAAAAAATAATCGGAATAGGAAAGATATCTGAGAGCAGATGTCAGAATATAAAGTAATAATGAAATTATTTTGCTAAAAGCTGCGTTTATTAAGTTAATATATATAATGTTACACGTAGAGTAGAGTGGATAATGTTTGATATTTGCGTACCAACTTTTTCTTTAATATAAATTGTCTCACTTCAAATTCAAATTCAAATTCAAAAATTCTTTATTTGTGACCATGACAAAACTTAAAAAAAAAAAAAACAAATACAAAGAATTTAAAGTAAGCACCAAGATACGAAGACATAAATAAATATAATAGGTCACAAAATGGTAGACCACTCAGCTTTAAGCTAGGGCGAGAACCCTAGCACTGATTTCGTAGGTTAGCTGGCAGAGATCTCTGTCATAGGGATAAATTTACCTTTGTACACTTTTTTTACCAATAATGTTTTTTTCCAACATTTTTTATGGTACATAAATAAATAAATAAAATATTATCACAAAGTACAAGTGAAAATAAAAAAAATCTGCACATTGAAATTTTCATTTTAACCATTGTTAATGTAACCCAAGTAAGCTTTTGTGTTTGACACCCCTGTAGTAGGCTATATTTTATATATCGAGTTAACGTATTATACGTGGAGATATCTATCTATCTATCTAATTTTGGGGACGCCTGTCGGTGCAGGGACTTCCGGACTATTCCACCCATTACCCCATGTTGGGACAAGGGTTTCACTGCTGCCCCAGTGTCACCTGCTCTAATCTACCCGTAGCTTTTACGAACCTGATAATATCCCTGAAGGAGATATTTGTCAGATCCTCAACTTCAATTTCATCCTTAGCTAGTATCTCCCATCTTACCAGCGAGTACATAGGGCACTCAGCCATAAGGTGTGTCGTTTCTTCCTCTCCACACTCTGGGCACGCAGCATCTTCTGTTATTCTCATTATTGACAGGTGTCTGTTTAACGGGCAGTGCCCAGGAGATAAGAGATTTGTGTAAATTCGTATCGCGTTGTTGTAAGGCACCCACCGCGATGTAAGCGCACGGGGCTCTCGTGTCGCCCACCACGCCGCCCGCTTGTACCGGCCCCTCTGTGTACGTAGGGCGGAGGCGCGCTACTGCTACCGGCGCGAGTCGGACGGGTTCGTGCAGTACGAGTACCCCGCGGTGGCCAACACCGACATGGAGATATGCACGACGCCGCCGCACCCCGGGACCGAACCTAAGGTCCGTTAATCCAGTTCTCTACCTCTAGTTTTGAACCTCCAAACATTATTTTTCTCTATGTTTATGTATGCTGCCGAGGCTCGAAAGTATAATAAATCAGCTGATCAAGATTCAGAAGGTAAGGCGGGTTCGACGCATTCAATAACAGGCCCTCCAAAAAAAGACAATTTTGTATTTAATGGCATTACAAATTATTATATTCACTTTTATAAATATATTCCATTGTATTTATTATATTATAATATTTATTATTTGATATTATTCAAAGGTTAATTTTTAATTTAATCCACTGTACAATTCAATTTACCTCTTTTTTAATTTTAACTTGGTTGGATAGGAGAGATTCCGACTGCGGAATAAGCCCGCCATTGCAAATTATGTTTTTAATTTTTATTATTATTAATGCAATAAATAGATTACAAACAAACAACAAATTATGTCAACGATGCAAGTAGATTCGGGAACTAAGATTCGCGCTGGCGCATGGTAAAAAAAAATTGTCACCATCCATAACCCCATAGAATTTCACCAAAAGAATTGAATGTACTTTCAGCTCCCGGAAAATTCTTGAAATCGAAGGTTGTTCGCTGTCGTATTGATTCTTTCGAGATGAACTTGGAATTCCTTGGATAGCTTAAAACATCAATCCTCAAACAGTTAAAAATAAGCAAAAGGCTATCATCCTATAGAGTGGAATACGGTAGATTTTAAACTTTCGCGATTCATACTAATTAATATATAAACAAACGGGTCACATCGCGATAACCTCGAGTTACCGTTGTATAAGGTTGGATGTTTTAGCAGAGTTGCATCCACCGTGGTCACGAACTGACTCAGTCAGTTCAGTTCAGGTCAGAACGATGCCGTAACGTCGAACCTTATATAAAGGTAACTCGAGGTTATCGCGATGTGACCCGTTTGTTTATATGAAATAATTAGAATGGAATAAATCAGCAACATTTCCAGAACATGGTAGATATCCTTTTTCCGTCTTGGAAACAAAAGGATAACTACCATCTGCCTACAGAAAGCAGGACAGAAATAAAAAGACGTTAGATGTTTGTGTTGCACAGGAAGAGATAAACTCCTTTCCGTTAATATTTCAATTTTTCAATCGAACATAACTTAATGTCAGAAATAGAGTCTCAGGAATAAAAAGGATGTATGTATGTATTGTGCAGGAGGAGATAAACCCCCCGCTGCCGCCGATGCCGCCCCCGCCGCCGTCGCCACCGGGCTGGTGGTCGCGCGCCACCCCCCCACCGCCGGGAACCGACCCCCCTGACCAGCCCGAGCCCCCCGAACTGATGACCGTCGTGAGTACTGTGATTTTTTTTATAATTTTCGAGTATTCTATATCCATAATAAGTGATAGGTGGTGAACCTATCTAATAGCGGATACTGTCATCCCTGAACTGAATTTGACCCGTACGATGATATGTTTCTAAGCAGTGCATAAAATAAACATCTAAACATTTCACAGCTTTGCACGGCTAATGCGGCCAATATCTATATATAATTTAAAACAAAGTCCCTAATAGCTTTCTGTCTGCATGTGATCATTTTTTTCAAAACATATTGAACATACGTTTGTACTAAAGATAGCAATTCTTGAGAAAGGTTTGGTTAATAATACATTCCCTGAACAGACTAATCGACAGACAGATTTTGATGGGACTTCCACTGGAAGATAGAGGAGGTCTTGGAGCAATATATAAGCTACTTTTTATCGTACCACTCCCGCAGAGTCGGGATTTAGGTGGGAAAAACATTGTGACATACTGGTTTTCACGCAGGTAAGATTGAATTTCCTTAGAACTTTACGGGTTCTCTGTCAATTATTAGTTAGAAATTGAGGATATAACAGTACGAGCTTCTTGTTCATACACTCTAAATAACCTCTGAATATTATTTTTACAGCCTGAGCCTAAGAAGGAAATAGGAGATGAACTGCTCTCGTTCTACAACGATATTGCCGAGTTGGAGAAAACTTCAGAGCCCACTGCGCCCAACTCCCCGGAAGTACCTCCGCCCCCACCACCGCCAGATATTTCGGACGGGTTTAAAGAGAAACCTAAAGAAAAGCCAAAAGAGAAGCCCAAGGAAAAAGAATGTAAAGATAAAATTACGAAAAAGAAGCCCAAGGTAAGGCTATGTTAATTAATAGTTAATTTCAAATTATTCTAATGCATTTTATGTAGTGAATTAAAATCACTGATTTAAACTAATAAATAATAATAATATAATTTTATTTCCATTTTTTGTACAGAGTAGGTCTTACTTAACAACATTATTTTATGAATAAGTATCTAAAAACTTAAAAAAAAACCTATTTTACTGGCGGACTCCGCACTAGGAAAACCTGTATTGTGGAGCCAATGAAAAGATTTCTTTTTGCTTAGTGAACTAGGCGGGAATAACATTTTCCCTGGAAGATCTAAGGATTATAAAAATAAATTAACACTATATTTATATAATAAAAAATGTGCCATATAAGTATAATGTAAAATAGAAATAATAATAATAATATATTACAAAATTAATAAAAAATTGAAAGCTAATGTAATTTAAGCAATGTTTGCAGTAAAGATATGTTCAGTCTCCTCGTATGTTAAGTTTAAGTAATAAAATGAAGATAAAACTAAAATCTTTTTAATTTTAATTGAAATAAGCTTTTGCTAGCACGAATATTTGAATCGACAATATATGATCATTACTCATGATGAAATATATAAATATCATTAAATTCTCGTTCATTAATATCCATTTGGGACAATATTAATGTGAAACTCTATTTAAGGCCAAGTTAACTTAAATATAGATAAATTAAATACGAACGATTTTTACTGACGTTGGAACTGTTGATAATGAATATAAAAGTTTGATTACAAAAGATAGGTAAGGCGTTTGATAGGCTCAATCATTTTAAAAGAAAAGTTGGAATTACTCTATGTTGCTGATTTTTCACTATGCCGATTTAAATTCAAATTCAAAATATTCTTTATTCAAATAAACTTGTAAACAAGTGCTTTTGAATCGTCAACTCTACCGCTGGTTCGGATAGCTGTTCCTACCGAGAAGAGCAGCAAGAAACTCGGCGGTTGCTCTTTTAAAAATATAATTCTTAATACTATTTACATTAAGTCGTTACTGTCTGGTACAGGTTCAAAGAGAGCTATATCCACACATTCTTATCTTCTAAATAATCTTCAAGAGTATAGTAGGCTTTCTGCATCAGCCTCTTTTTAACGAAATAGACTATATAAATTAATAACCTTAGATGGTCACGAATTTTATCAATTTGTTGTTAGTTCTAGAGTGCCTCAGGGTAGTTACGTGGGACCGATTTTCTTAAATTTTCATAATCTTTACATGACATGAATTGTCTATAATTTTTTTTACGTTTATTAATCATAACTGATTATATATTCTGGAATTTTATAAATGTTGAAGTAAAATTAATTCCTAAAATGTCTCTTTGGATATACAAAATGAATATTTTCAAAAATACGTCAACGATCCTTGGAAATGATATCGATAACTTAATTCATTGGAGTAATATCTTAATGTGTTTAAAACTAAAAAAGAACGATATTGTTTATTTGTGATACAGACAAGGAGACTTCTGTTGATAAACTTTAAAATAAAATTATCTTATTTGGGAAACAAACAATGGCTCTATTACTAAATAAATATTTAAATACATCAATAAAGTTTCCACTAAAAATGTTACACAAATATTAGTAAGTTAATAGCTTAACTATATAATTTAATGTTATTTTTGTTATTTTATTTTATATTTGTATATTGTCATATTGCAGGTAAAGTTATCGTCTTCTTTGGGGATGAAACAAAAAACTGTATCGACTTTGGTAGCGAAATGGCAGCAGGTCGCCGACGAAATCGGCTCGGACTAACGCCCACCACGCCACAATTTGTACACTCCGATTGAATTATGTTTGAAATTGTAGGTAATGTCGATACTACAGGATGGAAGAAATATTTAAAATTTTCCTAAAAGACAAAGTTTACATTCTAAGTTTACTTTCTGCAATAATCTCTGTCACTTTTGATCGGTAAAAGACTTTGTAAAAATGTTTAAAAAAATACAAATAAAGCAAGTTTTCTAAATTCTACTGTCCTTATCTAGGTTTTTTTTTGCCTTTTTGTAAAGTGATTTTTTAAAAATAAATCGTTAAACAAAGCGAAATAAATTATACAAATGTGTTTGATTATTATACAGTTATATACTAGAGCTGTATTTGCTTGAAACTTAATAGATATTAAAAATTTCAATTAATTTCCATTCGTATTTTCGTAGTTTTATTAGTACCCAAAAACGAGTTTTTTTTAAAGAAAACCTAAAAAAAAACATGAATCCGTACAAAAATAATATTACTGTACCTATGTATTGTGACGCCACTGAAAGCATGTTTCCTTGAACTTTTCGCGAAGAGACTCACATATTTAATTGCTCACAATATAATTATTCTCGGATTTTTTTGAGAGTAAAATTAGACAATTTACTACATATTAAGCAATAACATTTACTATTTTTGAAGTAGGTTTATTCTGTAACTTATATATAATGATACGCGACTAACTTTATATCATACATTTTTTTTTATAGACAGATGGATTTGACAATTGGGTTATAAAATGGTAAACACTGTTTACTAAAATATATCGTAAATGTGAGATTACGTGATGACCTTATTCTAACATCGTTTAAATACTATGATAAACCGACCGGTTAAAAATTATAGATAAATTTATACAAAATCACAAAATTGATTAAACTGCTAACTTATATGTTGCCTTTGTTATATGGTCGATGTAAATTAAAAAATAATAATCAAAAAACATTGATGACCTCATTTACCATAACTTATCACTGAAATATTGAATTCAAATAAATTAACTTTGAAGACAATTTATTATGGAGAAAAATATTGCGAAATTATGACGATCGCCTACTTCAGCTTTTTATGGGATATACTAACGTTTATTGGAAAGATAATGATATGTACCAAAAATGTTCTCAATTTTGATGTTAGTGATTATTCAAATAGATATTATAACTAATTTATAGAATTAGGCGTTACTTTGCGGAGATCCACAATACAAAAGTAATAATAAAATTATTTTGCTATAATCCGCGATGAAGTAAAATAGAAAATATATATAATGCTAAATGTAGAGTGGACTAGTTTTCATACCCGATACATGCAGGATTCGTAAAACATGCACAAACCTCCATCACAATATACAAAATATTGCAAAAACTGCGATTTTGTCATGGAGTCTATCTGATTCGGTTGCAGGGTAAAATGATTGTTGAGTTTGTGATAGTGAACGCGTGTAGTGCTTGTGTATTGTGGTGGCTGTGGTGGATATTTGTGCATGTGTTTTTATTAATTCTGTATGTATCAGGTATGATAACGGATTGTCCACTCTACATTTAGCATTATATATATTTTCTATTTTACTTCATCGCGGATTATAACAAAATAATTTAATAATTACTTTTTTTAGATCTTATAACGATAAGCAATAATTAAAATTAACAAAGTTATATGCCATACGTTAAAGCGTTTATTTCTTTCGTCTTTAAGCGATATGTGACCTAAAATTAATTTGAACAAGTGTCTTATTAACTTTAAAATAGATTTTGAACTTCTCACGGAAAATATAATAGTTTATAAATATTGTACATAATATATATAATTTTATACTTTACATTGATCTAAGTAAATTAATATACATGAAAATTGTGTTTTTATTTAAAGTAAACTACTTTAACGACCACTTTTGAATCTCCAAAGTAGCGGCCTGCTACTATCTCACTGCTGGGAATAGGCCTCTTCTCTCCGTTTTTGGAGAGAAGGATTGGAGCTAAGACCTACCACGCTGCTCCAATGCGGATTGGTAGGTTACACATATCCCTAGAATTTTCTAAAGATATGCAGGTTTCCTCACGATGTTTTCCTTTACCGAAAAGCGTGTGATAAATTGCAATTATCAATTAGACACAAGTTTTAACAGTTAAACTCATTGGTGTCTGCCCGGGTTTGAACCCGTGATCTCCTCGAAAGAGTCGCACGGTGTTACCGCTGGGCTACCACAGCTTACGAAGTATTAAAGAAACTAATTAATTTCAAATTCATGCAATTTTGGGCCCACGATGTAGCAAGATGGAAATGGGGCTAATTAAAAGATTTTTTTATTTGTTAACTATTACTCAAAATTTGGCTGATTTTGTTAATCTAAAAGCAGTGTTATAAAAACACTAGCTGCAAATAGTGTTATAAAAACACTAGCAAAATAATTTTATAATTACTTTTGGCTATATTTTATTAAATACGATATTTTCATTATTTTTTTACGATAGAAATAAGAAGCGTTTTTTCATAAGTCAAAATCAATTTAATTTCTTTCTCTTTTTTTGACAACATAAAACCTCCGCGCTATATACATTTTTAATAAAATGTAATAGCGCCTCTCCGCACCTCTCCGCACCGCTCCGCACCTCTCCGCACCTCACCTCACCTCTCCGCACCTCACCTTACCTCGCCACACCTCACAAATATTATCCCCATAATTACCTCCGTTACAATTTAAATACGAAAAGAAAGCTTTAGATTTAAAAAAATACTACGCACAATATACAGCTATAAATTTCAAGAAAATCTACACTTTCGAATCCTTTCTATATTAGGCTAAGCACGCGAAAGAAATTCAACATTTTCAAAATGATCAATTTATTCGACGACTTTATATTGGGCTTACGTAAATCCATCCTTTATCCAGTCTAGACTGCGAACAGTAAACAAAAGCTGTATGGATTCCGTAGTGTCTAATAAGTTCAACGCCTTCATATTTTCACTTTTTAGATATTCTCAACACAATTTCACTTTAGTTTTACTTATGTGGAAAGCATTTTTTGCAAGCATCACCCCTATATTGTCTATAGCAGCTTAAAGTTTTGAGCCTACATTACACTTATATATATCCTCCTGCCCTTATCCCACTCTAAGTGGGATCGGCACAACATGTTGTAAACATGTCGTAACATGATTTAGCTGCGTTTTTACAACCGGTCGCCTGCCTGCAATATCTTACCTCAGTCGTATTTTACGACACCTCGGTGAGAAGGAAAGTGGTCTATTCTACTAAACCGGATACCACACGGTGGGTCAACTTACCTTAGTCGCCTTTTACGACACCTCGGTAAGAAATGAGGGTGGTACTATTCTACTCAGCCGGATACCACACGGCTAGCCTAATAACACTTATGGAATTTTAATTCATCTATACTAGTATAAGATAAGGATGTGGTAGCCCAGCGGTAACACCGTGCGACTCTTTCGAGGAGGTCATAGGTTCAAACCCGGGCAGACACCAATGAGTTTTTTTGTTAAAACTTATGTGTCTAATTGATAATTGTAATTTATCACACGCTTTTCGGTGAAGGAAAACGTCGTGAGGAAACCTGCATATCTCTAGAGAATTCTGTAGATATGTGTAACCTACCAATCCGCATTGGAGCAGCGTGGTAGGTCTTAGCTCTAATCCTTCTCTCAAAAAACGGAGAGAAGACACCTATTCTCAGCAGTGGGATAGTAACAGGCCGGTACTTACTTTTTTTACTTTTTAGTGTTCTTTTGTTTTTTTAAATTTCAAATTACTGAACCGGTCCGGACCCGGTCGATTAAAAATTCCTCTTTACTCATATTTTGGCGCACATTAGTTTTAATTTTGCAATAACTTCTAAGACATTTATTTAAATTATATGATACATTGTAATCAATATCATAAAGTGCTTAAGATAATTACCGATTGAAATGATTGTGTTGTTGCATGTGTTTTTACAAATCCTGCATGTATCAGGTATGATAACCGATTGTCCACTCTACATTTAGCATTACATATATACTTTATTTTACTTCATCGCGGATTATAGCAAAATAGTTTTATTATTACATTATTATTATATTATTTGTATTATGGATCTCCGCAAAGTAACGCCTAATTCTTTAACTTACTTATATATTAGTATAGTAAGTAAGTAGTGACCTAAGGAGATGTGGAAGCCCACATGTGGATGTGGTTCTGTGTGCAAAAAAAGAAATGAAAAAATCAAGGAAAACATAAGGTAATAAACTTAAAACTTCTTTCTACAAAATAAATCAATACAGTTAATACAGCGGAAGTTCAGAAAGTTTGTAAGGCGGTGTCGTGCGTGGGGCCGTCACGTGCAAACAATTTGAAACAAATTAAGGCTGACTTTGTCTACCTTTGAAAGTTTAACGGTGAAGTCACAATACAAAAGGAGCGGCCTGTTTTTTATTAAACATGTATATAATATTGTGTAATATATTAAATAACTAGCGGCCTGCCCCTGCTTCGCACGGGTATGAAATATATATCCCATGTCACTCAGTGTAAAAAAATGATTAAAATCGATCCAGTAGTTTTGATTTATTCATTACTGCCCGTGGCCCGCAAGCATTAAATTTGGAGAAAAACAATTTCCCTCTCCCTAATCCAAGAAGATTTCCTGCTATCTTTGGAATATCTAAATTTATATAGTACATATTTGCTTATTTATTTTTACATTTTTCCCTATGTATTAATTACAGAATGCCTTTAAATACAACATTCACAGCTTTTTTTGTCATTCAACAAACTCTTGAAAAAACGACATATAGCTGTTAAATGCGAAGTGCTATAGGGCGAAGCGCGGCTTCCTCGCGGTATTTTAAATCTGTAATATCTTCGAAAATGTTCGTTTAAATTACATGCTGTAAGCGGCGATATTGATCTATATTAAATCAACAATGTATTTAAGGTACTTAATTAGATAAGGATTAATGCTGTATTGTTTAAAATTGCTTCGATAATAAGACATTATTTTTCGTAAAAAGTAAATGACAAAAAATGCTATTGTGGGTTATCCATAAGAGATAGACATATACCATCGCGGACTTTTCTGTAGACCTTTTCAAGGTGTACAAATGCTTAGTATATTATTTTGATAAATCTCAAGCGTAAAAAAATGTAATTATTTACGATTACGATATTATGATTTCTCTACTTCATATTGAATGCTATTGTACATACAAACCTTCCTCTTGAATCACTCTATCTATTTAAAAACCGCATCAAAATCTGTTGCGCAGTTTTAAAGATTTAAGCATACATAGGGATATAGGGACATGGAGACATGGGGACAGACACAGAAAGCGACTTTGTTTTATACTATGTAGTGATAGTACAAAGTTAATAAATACGGTTCTGTCTAAACAATTCGTTACACAGTTTAGTCGCTACGCATTTACGCGTTTTATTACACAACCATTACTCTGGATAAAGGAACAGAGTAACGGATGCCCAGATCACCGGAGTCCTTATAAATAAATACCTTATTACACACGCGGGAAATGGAGACGTAGATCTACAAAGAAAGAAAGATCGAATGCCATATTATTTTCATTGCTAATCAAAGATTACAGTGTACATAATGATTGCTAATTAATGTTGCCAAACCAAGAAATTATGAAATTATCTAATAAAATTGGTACAAATGGAACTATTTAGTGTTGTTATTTTCTTATTTTTTGAAGAAAATTGCTAGCGTGTCAATTAATTGGATAGGTGTCAAGAATAGGTTAGCTTACCCTATATGATTTTTCATCATGTTATGTTATATGATCATAGTGTGTAATAAACATTAAGATGGTGATGGGCAAAGTGCGGCCCGCGGCCAACTCCGGCCTGCGAAAGTGATTAATCCAGCCCGCCAAAGGTTCTATACCCATAGATAGATTCACCCGATATAATTACCTTTCGACATAAAATGCATTATAATTCTGGCCCTCCTCTACAATTTCCTAAACCTTGTGGCCCCCCATTAGAAAGTTGCCTCACCGCTGTACTAAGCTGTAGATATGCTTCATGATATAGTTATGAACATTTTTTTATATACAACAAACATGCTCTAAAAGCATCAAGAAACATCAGATATTCAAGCATCTATTATAGAATCCATACTTATATTAACAATGCAAATCTGTTAAAAATGTTATTAAAGATAATCTTAAATTTAAGTACACTGAAAGTTTAGTGAAAGTAAACATGTAGATAAAAAATCTTTCTTTCGGAATCAGAAAAGATATGCAAGAACAGTATCAATCCGCAAATCTCTTTCCCTTTCGGTATTTAAATATTTGTATTAAGTAATTATTATATATTAGTAGCATCTAGAGATCTTTTCATCAATTTATTTTTCCCAAAATTAATTAATATATTAAATAGTTAAATATAAACTTTTTCTTTTTCTCTATATTACCCGTATTCTCTTTCTTCTTCACTTCTTGTCCTTTTCCTTCTGTTATTCAAAGGTTGACTGGAAGAAATCTCTTTAAGAGATAAGTCCGCCTTTATACATATGCTTTTTTACTTTTTTTTTTCTTTTCTAACTATATGTATTAAAAAGAAATAAATAAATAGATACGCAAAAACAACATTTATAAGTTATTAATTAAAATGGTGTAATTATTTTTTTTTTAATCCTTATTTTTGGGGGTTTTTTTCTCAAGGAAAATGCCACCCCCATAGTAACTATTAATCTTACTTTCTAGTGTAATTAGTTAGCCCTATAAATAGATGAAAATCGGTTTAGTTAACTTTAACTATTTGATAAGTACTGTCGATCTATCTATTTCCGATCTTTGATCTAAGGTTGAAAAAAAGAAAATAAGAAACCTATAAGTATACCTCGTAGCGCGTCGTAGCGCGCTCAGTGTAGCTACGACGGGCGGACGTAGCAGACGCGTAGCGCCCAACACGCGTCTACGTTATTCCATTTTTCGCTATTTCGCACGTGATTGTGTCGCAAATTATTCCCCATTGGAATTGTTTTTCGCGTTGCCAATAGAACACGTGAAATGACTTTAAATCGAGTGATTAGTTATTGATTGTTCAGTTAAAATGGTAAGTAATTATATCATATATGTTGTTTTAAAATGCAGTTGTTTATGCGGGTATCTGTCTGATTTATTGGTTAAGAGTTGATTTATTGGTTAGGAGTCGGAAGTAAATTGATGAAGGTTCAAACTGTTAAACGATCCGCTAATGTTTAAATTTTCATTCGTTGAAACTTTCTTAAGTTATATTTTCTGCTAAATAACGCTTCTTGAGATCAGTTTATATGCTTTTTATTTTTGAATATATAGTTTATTATATAAACAAAAATAGTCGTAAAGTCATGATAGCTGATTGATGATATTGTGTCACTTTTAACAAGGAGACACGGGTTCAAACTTTGGGTAGGTTTTCATTTATCCTTTTTTCTGCTTAATTGATAGTAACAATGGGTGTGCCGTTTGGTTTTCATCTGAGCAGATAAGACCACCCTCATTTCCTACCGAGGTATCGTAAAAGGCAACTAAGATAAGTTAACCCGCCGTTAAGTGGTATCCGGCTGAGTAAAATAGACCATCCTCATTTATTACCGAGGTATCGTAAAAGGCGACTAAGGTAAATGCCGTGTGGTATCCGGCTGGGTAGAATAGACTAACCTCATTTCTTACCGAGGTATTATAAAAGGCGACTAAGGTAAATGACGTAGTATCCGGCCGAGTAAAATACACCATCCTCATTTCTTACCGAGGTTTCGCAAAAGGCGGCTAAATTAAATGCCGTGTAGTATCCGGCTAACTAGAATATGCCACCTTTATTTCTAACCGAGGTGTCGTAAAAGGCGACTAAGGTATGTTGACGTAAAATAATTAACCAAAACTTGTAACATGTTTAAAACATGTTGTGTCGCCCTCTCTTACAGTAGATAAGGGTAGGACAATGACGAACGATGATGTTCTCGTTAGAATAATAACAGAGCTAAAAGAAGATGACATCTGGTTTATCAATACTTATTATAAAACACGATCTCCAAAGCTGTCTGTTTGTATGTAATCGATTTTCTCAAAATGTACTAAACGGATTTTTGTAAGGTTTTTACTAAAACGTAGCAATTTTTTCGGAAGATTTATGTATGTATATACATATATAGAATACAACGATTTATGTAAATTGTGTTGACGAGGTTGCGCGGTTGTAAAAAAAAATCGCCTCTTGGGAGATTTAGTCGAGTGCGCCTTGTAAACCAACAGAGATACACTAAAGTAATGTACTAGAGAATTGTAGATCTACAATAACACTACAAAAAGTTCGCAATAGCATATCCCTATCTCTCATAGTTCACTCACAATAACTAATTTTACTTTAAAAAAGTAATAATAAAATTATTTTGCTATAATCCGCGATGAATTCATCGCAAAATAATTTTATTATTTTTTAAAATTTTATTATTACTTTTGTATTATGGATCTCCGAAAAGTAACGCCTAATTCTATAAATTATTTACTTTTACTTTCAAAAGCTGTGGTAGCCCAGCGGTATCACCGTGCGCCTCTCTCAAGGAGGTCTAGGGTTCAAACCCCGGGCAGGCACCAATGAGTTTTCTAGTAAAACTTATGTGTCTAATTGATAATTGCAATTTATCACACGCTTTTCGGTGAAGGAAAACATCGTGAGGAAACCTGCATATCTCTAGAGAATTCTGGGGATATGTGTAACCTACCAATCCGCATTGGAGCAGCGTGGTAGGTCTTAGCTCCAATCCTTCTCTCCAAAAAAAAAAAAACGGAGAGAAGAGGCATATGCCCAGCAGTGGGATAGTAACAGGCCGGTACTTACTACTTTCAAAATGTCAATTAATTTATTTGTGACAAAATGATTACCACGGGCAAAGCCTGGTAAATCTAGTTGTAATATAAGAAGCTGACAGTAGCTCCATTTTGTTTTTATGGCGTTTTTCTCTTCCCTTAATTCTGAATCTTATTTCGGTCGCGCCAAATATTTGCTTTCGCTGTTTGAGAAACGCAAAAGGGTGTATTTTGCGTTCCATTTCACGTCCCAAATTAGAGTCACGGCTGTCGGATAATAAATGCCGACAAAAGGGCAATGTTAAGGGCGAAAGATAAAATTAGTATAATATGCCATGAATGCGTGCTAACCGCATTTGTTACACGTGCGCAGATTACAGGTTTTAAGGGGTCATTGATGTCATATTGATGTATATAGGTATGTACATGCTAAACTCGACTTCAATGATAATTATAAGATAGTTAATTATAAAACAGGCGTCCCAATACAGGTAAATTTAATAGAACTATAGTCGAAACAGAAATTTGAATTATCGTAGTCGAAGGGGAAAAGTATTAGAGAAAGCTTATAAAAATAAATCAATATTTCGTCTTAAGCAAATGTAAACTTAGATTAAAAAATTCCATTTAAAACATCGATTTCAGTAATAAATATTAAAATTTAAACATAAAATATCATATATATTTTTCAATATGTTTAACTTATTTATTGTCTTATTTGTGATAATTATTAATTATGTTTAATACGTGTAAATAAGTTTTTTTGTTACATATGTTAATGACTTTTGTATAGACAACACGCTCACTATAAATAATATTGATTATTTTATCGAATATTATAGATTATTTATTTTATTATGAGTTGGCATAAGATGTTCTTTAGTTTTAAAAGTTGTTTTGTTGTGTCTCAGAATAATTTTTATGTATTTGAAATGTGCAAATTACCAATTACGTTTTATAAATTAACAGAATTTCTTACAATTATTAATATACATATTATTGTCAAATTCAAATTCAAATTAAAAATATTCTTTATTCAAATAAACTTGTAAACAAGTGCTTTTGAATCGTCAACTCTACTGCTGATTCGGAAAGCTGTTCCTACCGAGAAGAGCCAGCAAGAAACTCGGCGGTTGCTCTTTTAAAAATATAATTCTTAATACTATTTACATTATGTCGTTACTGTCTTGTACAGGCTCAAAGAGAGCTATATTTACACATTCTTATCTTCTAAATAATCCTCAAGAGTATAGTAGGCTTTCTGTATCAGCCTCTTTTTAACAGTGTTTTTAAACTGCTGTAATGGCAAAGCTGAAATTGATTGCGGAATTTTATTATAGAATCTTATACCAAATGTCTTATAATATATTAATTCTAAGAAATATAACTAAAAAATAACATTAGAATAACAATTATTCATTGAAGCCGATTTTGGAGTCTGACATGTAAATTTAATCGGAATATTCGACTTCCGATTGATTGTAGTCGAAAATCGGAATCGTAGTCTCTCGATACATCCCTAGTTGCCACACTCCGACCACGCATTATTAAAGATGTCGCCATAAGCCGGGATCATGTCACCTCAAGGCGTTGCCGCTTTAATCTTCAGGCTAACGCTATTCGTATATTTGTTAAGGTCCCAAATAAATACTAATACAAACGTGGGTAGATAACGCCCTTGCAATTTGTATCCATATATTTTCAAAAGCTTCTGACAACTTTCATGGCACAGATTTTGGAACCTCGTTACTGAAGTGAAGGACCTTTTCCTCAAGTTTGATTTCTGGCATAGTCATCATCATTCTCCTGCCCTTATTCCACTCTAAGTGGGGTTGGCATAACATGTTACGTATTTTACTGACGTCAACTTATATTTGTATTTTAAGACACCTCGGTGAGAAAGAGAGTGGTCTATTTTTCTTAAACGGATACCACACGGCGGGTCGACTTACCTTTGTCGCCTTTTACGACACCTCAGTAAAAAATGAGGGTGGTTTATTCTACTCAGCCGGATATGGTCTAGTGGTAGCCCAGCGGTAACACCGAGTGACTCTTTCGATAAGGTCACGGGTTCAAACCCGGGCAGACACCAATGAGTTTTTCTGTTAAAACTTATGTGTCTAATTGATAATTGCAATTTATCACACGCTTTTCGGTGAAGGGAAACATGAGGAAACCTGCATATCTCTAAAGAATTCTGGAGATATGTGTAACCTACCAATCGGCATTGGAGCAGCGTGGTACGTCTTAACTCAAAACTTTCTCTCAATAAACGGAGAGAAGAGGCCTATTCTCAGCAGTGGGATAGTAACTGGCCGCTACTTACTAGTATTTCTATTTTAACATATTTTAAGGCCCAGAAAGCAGGGATAAAACGATTTTTTAAATGAAATCTAGCTAGATTGATTTGCCCCCGAAACCTGCATATCTCTAGAGAATTCTAGGAATATGAGTTAACTGCCAATCCGCATTGGAGCAACGTGGTAGGCCTTAGCACCAATCCTTCTCGCCAAAATCGGAGAGAGGAGGCCTATGTCCTACAGTCGGATAGTAAGAGTAGTTAATGCTAAATGGAAATTTAACAATCATTAAATTTATATACATTTTGAAAACTTATATGCAAATACCTGTAAATATAAGTAACTTCAATTAAAATCTTACAGTTTATAATAATTGACATCGGAGTTAAATATATTGGGGCAACAGTTATTTTTCTAATACCAATTTCATGAGACACGTGTTGGTATGGTTAAAAATCCAATACATTTAAAGCAATCTCTTCAATATTAGTTGCGTTCCCCGAGGAAATTATAGTTCATAATGTGATTTGAAACGCAACATGGGTATACGCTGAGAGGAAAATAAAAATTTAACGATAACTTGTTTAAGTTAGCAATTTATCGCTGCTCGCCTTTTATATTTATTTTTGTTTTTTTTATACATCATCCTCCTGCCCTTATCCCACTCTAAGTGGGATCGGCACAACATGTTGTCACATGATTTGGCTAGGTACATGACCGGCCGCCTTCCTGACGTCAATTTACCTTAGTCGTATTTTACACCACCTTGTTAAGAAATGAGGATGGTCTATTCTACTTAGCCGAACACCACGCAGCGGGTTGACTTACCTTAGTCGCCTTTTACGACACCTCGGTAAGAAATGAGGATTGTTTTTCTACTCAGCCGAATACCACAGGGCCGGTTGATTTACTTTGGTCGCCTTTTATGACATCTCGGTAAGGAATGAGGGTGGTCTATACTCAGCCGACTACCACACCAGGCGATGTGTCGATTTACTTTAGTTGCCTTTTACTACACTTTTTACTTTTACTACACTTTGGTAACAAAATACAAACAACAACAAAAGTAACAAAATATCCGGATACCACACGATGGGCCAACTTACCTTAGTTGCCTTTTACGACACCTCGGTAAGAAATGAGGATGGTCTATTCGACTCAGCCGAATACCACACGGCGGATTGAGTTACCTTTGTCGCCTTTTACGACATCTCGGTAAAGAATGAGGGTGGTATATACTCAGCCGGATGCCACACGGTATTAATAATTGTGTACAATAAAATAAATATACTTTTATTGATGTCTCAAAATATTCCATAACGCAGAGAAAAAAATATTTTAAGCACTTTCTTTTCCAATAAAACTTAAAGGCGAACTTCAGATGATAGACGCTCTAACAAGTAGGTCATAAGAATATCTTGGATTAAATATTTCAGACACGCGAGTTTTATCAGTATTCTCCGCATACCGTCTGTGATAAATGCGTTCGAGTAGATTTATTACGTATCGAATTTATCGTTCACTAGTTAAGCTGGGGTTACATTAGCAGGCGATGTAGTGCGTTGGTGCGCAACACATCGTGTATCAGCGATACACGATGTTCTTGTCTATATTAGGCGGGCGCAGATTCAGAAAGCGGCCTATGGCGAATATTCATTGTCCAGATTTGTGCGTCCAAAGCGATCACTGTATTTGCATTATATGTCAGTAAATAATTATTTATTACACTTTAACGATTATGAAGTACGAAATAATATGAAAATGAGACGAAAGAGGAGATAGTGGATGTCTACTATTCACAGAAACCGAATGTCAAAGTCTGGACAACACTGAAGTGACACAGGTGCACCCCAGTACCAACTTAAGCCATTCGATCGCATACAGCGCAGAGCTCGTATTACTGGGGATAAGGCGATTAGAAAACAATTGGACTCTTTTGCGATGCGTAGAAACGTATCATCACTGTGCGTTTTTTACCGCATCTTTCCCGGAGAGTGTTCCATTGAACTACATGACCTGATTCCTGCCGCTAAACTCCATAACCGCACTGTACGTCACAGGTTTAAATATCATCCTCACCATCTGGATGCTTGGTGATCCACTACAGTGTGTTTTTCAAATAATTTCATTCCGCGCACCACCATTTTACGGAACCTTTGGCAGTGTTTCCGGATCGGTACGACATAAGTACTCTCAAAAAACGCGTTTTCCACTTTTTTAAAGGATCGCAACGCACTCGCTCTGCGAGAGGTCGTGGGCTGCGGTGATTACTTTAGGGTAAACCGCATGCTCGTTTGCCATCCTATACCATAAAAAAATAGGTGTGGCCACTCAAAGAAATATCCCTTTAATGCGCGCCAGGTTACCGACAATAACCCGATGTTACGAGTACATCATCTGCGCCCGAATGCTTCGCGTTGTAACGTTGTACTCGGCCACATAAATTGCCGTAGCCCGAATGTTCGCCGTAGTTCGCTAATATAGCCTCAGCATTATAGATATTTAGGATAAACAATTTTGAAGATACTTTCTACGTGAAGAATATTAGAGAAAAACCTGCGTTTTATTTAATACACCAATAATATATTATAGCCGTGTGCTATCCGGCTGAGTAGAATATACCACCCTCACTTCTTAACGAGGTGTAGCACAAGGGGACTAAAGTAAGTTGACGTCAGGCGGCCGGTCATAAAATCCTCATCATCCTCATGCCCTTATCTTGGAATAAGGGCATCAGTCTGTGTGGGGTCGGCACAACATGTTATAAACATGTTGTTACATGATTTGGCTAGGTATTTTACGACCGACCGCCTACCTGACATCACCTTACCTTAGTCACCTTTTCCGACACTTCGGTAAGAAAGAGGGTGGTCTATTCTACTTTTCCGTATACCACACGGCGGGTCAACTTACCTAATCTTTTACGACACCTCCGTAAGAAATAAGGGTGGTCTATTCTATTTAGCTGGCATTATATAAATAAACGTATGGAAATAATAAAAACAATCAGATTTAGACCCATTATAGTATAGATATAATTTTCAAAACTACTACACTAAAGCAATACGCTTTGGTTCCTAAACAATCAGACGCCTCCACGACCTCTAATCCTAAAATCCTATTAAGATGTCCGCTATATACCCCCCATTCTCCCCCTAAATTCAACATGATAATAACAGTTGGTGCATTTCAGTATCTATAAAATATCTTAGACTAATTGTGCTTACGGTTTCGACTAGAATAGGAAATAGGTGTATTTATTTATTGAACATAACTTACCTTAGTCGTCTTTTACGACACCTCGGTAAGAAAGAGTGTTGTCTATTCTACTCGACCGGATACCACATGGCGAGTCGACTTACCTTAGTCGCCTTTTATGACACTTCGGTAACAAAATTAAGGTGGTCTGTTCTACTCAGCCGGATACTACACGGCGGGTCGACTTACCTTAGTCACCTTTTACGACACCTCGGTTAGAAAAACGGTGGTCTATTCTATTCAGCCGGATACCACACGGCAAGTCACTTACCTAAGTCCCCTTTTACGACACCTCGGTTAGAAAAAGGGTGATCTACTCTATTCAGCCATATACCACACAGCAAGTCATCTTACCTTAGTCACCTTTTACGACACCTCGGTTAGAAAAACGGTGGTCTATTCTATTCAGCCGGATACCACACGGCAAGTCACTTACCTTAGTCGCCTTTTATAACACCTTGGTAAGAAAGAGGGTAGTATATTCTACTCAGTCGGATACCACACAGCTTAGTACGCAATAAATCAAGACAACAACAAAAAAAATATAACATTTGATTAGTAACGGCCTGTTACTGTCCCACTGCTAGGCATAGGCCTCTTCTCTCCGTTTTTTTTTAGAGAGAAGGATTAGAGCTAAGACCTACCACGCTGCTCTAATGCGGATTGGTAGGTTACACATATCCCCAGAATATGCAGGTTTCCTCACGATGTTTTCCTTCACCGAAAAGCGTGTGATAAATTGCAATTATCAATTAGACACATAAGTTTTACTAGAAAACTCATTGGTGCCTGCCCGGGGTTTGAACCCTAGACCTTATCGAAAGAGGTGCTAGGTGATACCGCTGGGCTACCACAGCTTACATTTGATTAGTTCGAGAAAAATCCAGACAAAATTCTCCTACCAGAAAGGTATTAGTTAAGACCCTTTGAAGTATCTGTTCGCTTTCATTTGGAGGGTTCCTAACACATTGATATATGGGCTCGCGAAGGCCTTGAGTCATTAAGGTGTCTGTCCATATATAAATCGATATAGATATACAAACGAAGACAAAAACCTTTTTAATATAGTAAGAACGTATTTCTTCTGCAAAGTTTATCTCATTTTGTACCACTCCTCAGTAGTATTATAGTATCAGTAGTGAGTAAATGTAATTTTATGAATTTGGAAATCAGTGTCATAAAAGACACAAAAGTAGTTATTGTTCGTTAGCCGTAAGAGATAGAGACATGCTCTCATGGACTTTTTTGTAGTGTTTTTGTAGATCTACAATTCTCTAGTACACTATTTTAGTGTATCTCTGTTGGTTTACGAGGCGGCAATTTATAAAAAAGTAATGTACTATGACGTAATGTAATACTATTAATCCATTACGAACATTACCAAAGAATTTAGTAAAAACCATACAAAAATCCGTTCATAAGATTTTTAGAAAATCAATCACAATAGAAACGGACAGAGAGCCTCTGTGACGAAGAGAGAAAGTCGCTGGAGAGATCACGAGACATAGGAAGAGAAGGGAGTGACACAGACAAATAAATTTAAGTTAGACAAAAATAAGCACAGAGTAATCAACACTTTGAAGACTTTGTGTTATAAGTGTAGATACCTAATATAGGACAGATTAAAAAAATCTTATTAACCAGTGCTTTTAGAATAAGTCAAGTCATGCTGTTCCTGAAATATACTCTAAAGTGAGAAGAGCGAGAGATCAGAAACTCAGTTGCTATTTTCAAAATAAAATTACTATTCTTTTCGTTATTGCCAACTTTTTCACGATAGGAAGTAGCTAAATCCACGCATTTTTGAATAACTTTCACCGTTTACTTAGCGCACGCAAGATAAACATTATATTTTTCCGTTTTCGATATATATTGCTGCTCCTCTCCTATTCATCGTAATGTTATATAGCCTATAGCCTTCCTCGACAAATGGACTATCTTACACAATCGGTCCAGTAGTTCCTTAGATTAGTGCGTTCAAACAAACTCTTCAGCTTTATATATAACTATAGATAACAATAGTGTAGTAATATGGCCATCTTCTTGTACCTTCATACATACATTGGAAAGTATGGAAAGTATATATTATTTTATTTATTTATTTATATGCTACATTTGCAATGATGGCATTGCGATAGTATAAAACTGCGTGCATATGCCATCCTCACAGTCAAAATTATTAAAAGAACATAATATATTAATATTAAAAAATTATATAATATATATTTAAAATAAGTTAAACAAAATACTACTAAATAAATACTATGAAATGAAAGTATGCGAGGTGGGTGATTGAGTGTGGCTATTGTGTGGAATTATATGTGGGTTGATAAGATAGGTTACAGGTAAAGTAAAAAGTAAGTAACGGCCTGTTACTATCCCACTGCTGGGCATAGGCCTCCTCTCTCCATTTTTGGAGAGAAGGGTTGGAGCTAAGACCTACCACGCTGCTCCAATGCGGATTGGTAGGTTACACATATTCCCAGAATTCTCTAGAGACATGCAGGTTTCCTCACGATGTTTTCCTTCACCGAAAAGCGTGTGATAAATTGCAATTATCAATTAGACACATAAGTTTTAATAGAAAAACTCATTGGTGTCTGCCTGGGTTTGAACCCATGATCGTCTCTAGAGATTCACACGGTCGCACCGCTAGGCCATCACAGCTATAGGTTACAGGTATAAGGCATTAAATCTTCTGATGATAGTTGAGTTGCTGTTAACATTGTTCTCAAAGAAATCGCTTTATTCAATGTACCGAGAAGAATTTTCAATCTAACATCTAGACATTCCTCTATCATGTTATTACACATGATCTCAGCGTGGGAGGTGTGTATTACGTTATCTTGGAAAATTCCACGTTAAATAATACAACTTTGTTTAACATTTACTGAGAATAACGCCCACGTGAAATTGAAATACCTGGAATTTAATCCTGGAATCTAGATTATAAAGACTTTAGTATCTTCAGCATAAAAGGTTAAAAAGGCATAAAGCAGCACACCTACGCTGCTTTGTGCCTTTTAAATAAAATTTTCTGGCGCGAAAGTAATAATATAACTCATCATTCTCCTGCCCATATCCCACTCTAAGTGGGATCGGGACATGTTATAAACATGCTGTCACGTGATTTGGCCGCCTACCTGACGTCAATTTACCATAGTCGTCTTTTACGACACCTCGGTAAGAAAGAGGGTGGTATATTCTCCTCAACTGTATACGACACTGTGAGTCAAATTACCTTAGTTACCGTTTGCGAGACCTCGGTAAGAAAGAGGGTGGTCCATTCTCCTCAGCCGGGTACCACAGGGTGGGTCAAATTACCTTAATTGCCATTTGCAATATCTCGATAAGAAAGAGTGTGGTATATTCTACTCAACCGGATACCACACGGCGGGTCAACTTACCTTAGTTGCCTTTTGCAACACCTCGGTAAGAAAGAGGATGGTCTATTCTACTCAACCGGATACCACAGGGTGGATCAATTTACCTTAGTTAACTTTTACGACACCTCGGTAAGAAAGAGTGTGGTATATTCTACTCAACTGGATACCACACGGTGGGTCAAATTGCCTCAGTGGCCTTTTACAACACCTCGGTATGAAAGAGAGTGGTATATTCTTCTCAACCGGATACCACACGGTGGGTCAAATTACCTTAGTGGCCATTTACAATACTTTGGTAAGAAAGAGGGTGGTCTATTCTACTCAGCCGGGTACCACACGGCGGGTCAACAAACCTTAGTCGCCTTTTACGACATCTCGGTAAGAAAGAGTGTGGTATATTCTACTCAACCGGATACCACACGGTGGGGCAAATTACTTTAGAGGCATTTTGCAACACGTCGGTTAGAAAAAGGGTGGTCTATCCTACTCAGCCGGGTACCACACATCGGGTCAACTTACCTTAGTTAACTTTTACGACACCTCGGTAAGAAAGAGGGTGGTCCATTCTCCTCAGCCGGGTACCACACGGCGGGTCAACTTACCTTAGTCGCCTTTAACGACATCTCGGTAATAAAGAGTGTGGTATATTCTACTCAACCGGATACCACACGGTGGGTCAAATTACTTTAGAGGCATTTTGCAACACCTCAGTTAGAAAAATGGTGGTCTATTCTACTCAGCCGGGTATCACACGGTGGGTCAACTTACTTTAGTCGCCTTTTACGGCACCTCGGTTAGAAAGAAGGTGGTCTGTTCTACTTAGCCGGGTACCACACGGCAGATTAAATTACCTTAGTCGCCTTTTCCGAAACCTTTATAAATATACTAGAAAAAGGAAAACCACGGTTGCGTACAACAAAATATATTTCTGGCACGTCCGAGACATTATGCTTTGAACCCATAAAATGGGAACAGTTTATCTTTGGAGAGATTTAACGCTGATGTTTATGAGCATTTAAGGTAAACAGCGGCCATTTCTTATATCTATCTCGACACTAATTGCTCTAGCCTTCACTTCTCTTTATTGGTAATTACATATTTATGAAATACAAGTATATCCTCGATAAGAGGTTCATATATTTTACACCATATAATTGTACATTATCTTTAATCTTTAATATATAAATGAGCTAATTTTGTATATTTATATATTAAAAATAATCTGAATTTTTAAAAGGCGACTAAGGTAAGTTGAAAAATCGTGTGGTATCCGGTTGAGTAGAATAGACCAACCTTTTTTCTTACCTAGCATTTTTATAACATGTGCCGACACCACATAGACTGTGATAAAGGCAGGAGGATGTTAAACGTAATATTTTTAATTGAAATTTTGAACATTTTAATTATTGTGAGTTAACCATAAGAGAAAGATATGCTGTCGCGAAGTTTTGTAGTATTTTTGCAGATCTAAAATTTCATCGTACATTACTTTGGTGTATATTTCCTGTTTTATACGGCGCCCGCGACTAAAGAACTCGAAGGGCGACCTCTTTAAATGAAAATTACATAAAATCGTCATGTCCTATTAACCTTAACCTTCCGGAAGAATTGCTTTTAGAAAAAACCGTTCCAAAATCCGTCGAGTAGATTTTGAGAATTTCTATCACAGACAGACAGCTTTTGGGGACTTTATTTTATAATAAGTAGTCCCTGGATGACCGAGCCTTGCTCGGTAATTTTTAAAATGATGTAAAAAAAATTGAAAAGAAAAATCAAAAAATAATAGGGCAGGTGGGGCTCCAGGACCGCCCGTTTCCCAAATGAACCACCGTGACTTTACGTATGACAGCGAAAAATTGTGATTGTATTCAACGAAAAATTCAAAAAAAATTTAGAGCCCGAAAACAGGGATAAAACGATCTTTTTTTAAAATAAAAATTATCTAGATCGATTTTTCTCCCCCAAAACCCTCTACATGCTGAATTTCAGGAAAATCGTTGAAGCCGTTTCCGAGATTCCGAAAAAAAATATATATATACATACAAGATTAACTCAATTAAATATTAAAGAACTAGCGGCCTGCCCCTGCTTCGCACGGGTATAAAATATATATTCCATGTCAGTCAGTGTAAAAAAATGATTAAAATCGATCCAGTAGTTTTGATTTATTCATTACTGCCCGTGGCCCCCAAGAGTTAAATTTGGAGAAAAACAATTTCCCTCTCCCTATTCCAAGAAGATTTCCTGGTATCTTTGAATATCTAAATTTATATAGTACATATTTGCGTATTTATTTTTACATTTTTCCCTATGTATTTTATTTTTACAATTAATTACAGAATGTCTTTAAACAAACGCTTGAAAGAGCGACATCGCTGCTAAAGTCGAAGTGTTATACGGCGAAGCGCGGCGTCCTCACGGCATTTTAAATCTGTAATATCTCCGAAAATGTTCACTTAAATTACATGCTGTAAACGGCCAAAATTGATCTATATTAAATCAACTATTTATTTAAGGTACTTAATTGGATAAGGATTAATGCTGTTTTGTATAAAAATTGCTTCAAAAATAAGGCATTATTTTTCGTAAAAAGTAAATGACAAAAAATGCTATTGTGGGTTATCTATAAGAGATAGACATATACCATCGCGGACTTTTCTGTAGACCTTTTCAAGGTGTACAAATACTTAGTACATTATTTTGATAAATCTCGTAGGGTTTAGCCTGCGTTTGCAATGTAAGCGGAAAAAAATGTAATTATTTACAGAAACCTCAAAAATTACAGTATTTCTTTACTCCGTATTGAATGTTATTATACGTACAAACCTTCCTCTGGAATCACTCTATTTATTAAAAAAAACCGCATCAAAATCTGTTGCGTAGTTTTAAAGTTTTATGCGTACATAGGGAAATATGACTTTGATTTATAATGTGTAGTGATAAACTTATTTAAATATTAATGATAGATTAGTATTGATAGTGGCTTAACGTATACATTTTAAAGAGTCGTCCGCCGCGTCTGTCTGTTATTCTAACTGTTCGCGTTTAATAAAAAAAAACTGGACGGATTTTCATCCAATTTTTTCCAATATAGAGTAATTCAATGTTAAATTGAATGACGTAAATGCCTTGATTTGAAAATCCTTTCAGCTTCACACATGACTGCGATTTAATAATGTAAAATTGAAAATATTTAAAAGATTGACCGCCGAGTTTCATTCTGGTTCTTCTCAGTAAGAGCAACATTCCGAACCAGCTGTAGCTTCATTAATCATATTGATCCTTGACGATTCAAAAGTGCTTGAAAGAGCTTATTTGAATAAAGATTATTTTGATTTGATTTAAGAAGTAACAAATAAATACACTTATTGTATGTTTATTTTGACTTGAAACTTATTTGTTACCTGGACGCAAACAAAGTTGCGGGTAAAGTTTGTTTTACATACAAGGTGGTTTTTATAGTATGGTGTTTCCACGCTCGGCGCGAATGCCATCGATTTTCTATTTTAACTACCACTTTTTGTGTATCACAGAATACCATAGCGTTAACATTATCTTTGATACTTTAGCAGTGAGTTGATTTAACTATTTTTTACTGCTCGATCCAAAAAGGAGTTTTATATTTAAATTGTAAATATTTACCCATAGAAATATTTCATAAGTCATAATAGTATGAATGAATGCTATGCGGATATGCTACCACCGTGTGGTATCTGGCTGAATAGAATAGACCACCCTCATTTCTTACCGAGATGTTGTAAAAGGCGACTAAGGTAAGTTGACCCACCGTGTGGTATCCGGTTAAGTAGAATAGACCACCGTCTTTCTTACCGGGGTGTCGAAAAGGCGACTAAGGTAAGTTGAGCCACCGTGTGGTATCCGGTTAAGTAGAATAGACCACCCTCTTTCTTACCGAGGTGTTGAAAAGGCGACTAAGGTAAGTTGACCCACCGTGTGGTATCCGGTTAAGTAGAATAGACCACCCTCTTTCTTACCGAGGTGTCGAAAAGGCGACTAAGGTAAGTTGACCCACCGTGTGGTATCCGGTTAAGTAGAATAGACCACCCTCTTTCTTACCGAGGTTTCGTGATACGTATCCAAATCATGTGACAACATGTTTATAACATGTTTATTTATTTTTTTATTTGTAAAAATCCACGCTATTATTATGAGTAAATTACTCTTAATATAAATTTTTTTACATAAGCCATTTAGGATTACATTTTTTAGATTTTATTTTGTTGTGCCGACCCCACTTAGAGTGGGATAAGGGCTGGAAGAAGAAGAAGATAATATGGAAGTAAGCAAAATATACAATTTTTTTAAAGTTAATATCAATTCTATATAATCATGTAAAAAAAAACAACTTCAGTAAATTGCACCATCAAAGCGAAACCCCACTTAACAAGCTGTTGTAATAACAGCTTGTTAAAAAGAAAGCTATCGTAACAGCTCATCAAAAAAACTGCTAATGAGCTAGTGTGAATTTTTTCTCTGTTCACTATAAGAAGTATCACACCTATCTGCCGCGTAGTATCCGGCTGAGTAGAATAGACCACCCTTATTTCTTACCGAGGTGTCGTAAAAGGCGACTAAGGTACGTTGCATTGCCGTGTGGTATCCTTCTGAGTAAAATAGACAACTTTCATTTCTCACCGATTTGTTGTAAAAGGCGACTAAGGTAAGTTGACCCGCCGTGTGGTATCCGGTAGACCACCATCATTTCTTGCCGAGGTGTTGTAAAAGGCGACGAAGGTTGACGTCAGGCAAGCGGCCGGTCTTAAAAGACCTAGCCAAATCATGTTACAACATGTTTATAACATGTTCTGCCAATCCCACTCAGAGTGGGATAATATCAGGGAATACTATACTATACTATAAAACTTAAGCTTATAATTGAACCTATTTTAACAGTTGAGTAAACGCAAACATAGTCACATGTACAGCTTACTATAAATAAATAAAAAACAAGATTGTTATAATAACACTGCAAAGTTACTTAATTCTATAAATAACTTGTTATAAACGTTATGGAGCAATTTACTTAAAATTGGTACAAGCAACTAGACAAATTGAACATTACGTCGATACTTAAAGTTCTATTACGAAGTTATATAATAAAATTGCTTGGGAACCCGCCGACCTGTAGACCGTGACCTGACCTTAATAACATCTGCGCCACTAGGTCAACGGTCCCTAATTAATTGACAGAGTTTACTATAGAGCTTCGCCTAGCAAAATACCGCTATACTAGTATGAAAGAGTCGCTGCCCATGAGATAATAAAATGTGGAAACAGGACGTAATCTGTTGCTCTCTTTGTCGCACTTACGGGCCTTATAGTATTCGTAGTGACGCACCACTGACATGTCGATGTTTTTGTTACGAAATAAGAAACAATGTAAATATGAGGAAAACTATTCAATAATTACATATTTAATGATCAAAATATATACTAAATATAACAAATAAAAAAGTAACGGCCTGTCAATAACTGTTAGGTCGTAAGTGGACTGTATAATTGTTTTACTGGTATAATAAAAAACAAATATATTATAATAAAAGATAAAAGATAGTATAATAAAAGACATGCGTTACAAAGTGCTCCGACACTTTGTAACGCATGTATTCGATCTGCCATCAAGAGAGAAGAGTAATGTTGCCTCATACAAGTTAATTATTACTACTAACATGTTGGTGTTGCCAACAATAATGCACTGCTGGGCATTGGCATTCTATCTCTATTTTTGGAGAGAAGAGATTGGAGCTAAAACCTACCACGCTGCTTCAGTACGGATTGGTAGGTTATCATATCGCCAAAAATTCTTAAAAAATATGTGGGTCTCCTCAAGATATTTTCCTTCACACAAAAGCTTCTGCTTAATTTCTTTTAGCGTATGATAAATTAAAAATTCATTGGTGCTTGCCTGGTGCTTGAAACCGTGTCCCCAGAAAGAGTCTCACGGTGTTACCGTTGGGATATCAAAGCTTTCATTATTAAATAACCCTTTCAAACTAATCGTTAAATTAACGACACTCATTAACAGTACACGATATTTCTTAAATTACATGCAGTTATTACCTAGCTAACGCATGCCAGAGCATACTATTTTTATTTCTTCTAAGAATCGATAAGCAGTTATCGATAAGTGATATACCGCACGCGTCTGTCCCTAGCGCACACATGTTTTAAGGTATCACGGGCAGCGAGTCGTATATCTTATTAATTTGATATTAATTTAAAATTTGTACGCCTTCAAGGCAGAATATGTGAGACACATGATATTTTAGACCTTAATACCTTTGTACTAATATTCCTGAAAGAATAAATAAATCAATCTTTACTTTGACTTACCTTTGTCCCATCCACATTCATATTTAACACTCGTTTAGTCACACGATCTTCATCCCTCCTTATTACATGTACCATCTTAATCTTGAGCTTCTTATCTTTTCTATAAAAGGTGCATTTTTCAGACTAATTGCAGATAAACAAATTTCGTATTTTATCCATTCTTGTCACTCCACAAATCCTTTCCATTCTCATTTCATTTGCATGCACTTGTGTTCTTCCTTTGTAAAGTGTCTAAATATAGTAAATAATTTGACAGTTTAATATTAAATGAATAAATAATTATTATTTTTAGATTAAATATTAAACTAGAAATATTTAAAGAATCATAATTCTTTAAATTAAAGATGTATTTTGATTATTGAGATGGGGTCATAGTGAAGTTCTTGACGATTAAGTATAAAAAAGGTAAAACTTCATATTTCTAACTCTATTTATAATTTCTATTTATATACTGAACTTGTTTCGGAGACATTGTGTAAGATATAACTCAGTAGGTGCTATCCGATTCCAGTTATTTGATAAAGTGTCATTTGAATTAACAATAGAGAGATTTATAGAATTAGGCGTTACTTTGCAGAGATCCATAATACAAAAGTAATAATAAAATTATTTTGCTATAATCCGCGATGAAGTAAAATAGAAAATATATATAATGCTAAATGTAAGTGGACAATCGGTTATCATACCTGATACATGCAGGATTCGTAAAAAACACATGCACAAACCTCCACCACTGCCACCACAATACACAAGCACTATATACGTTCACTATCACAAACTCAACAATCGTTTCGCCCCGCAACCGAAGCATCATCAGGAAATAGACTCCACGACCAAAATCGCAAAGCTTTGCGATTTTGAGTTTGTGATAGTGAACGTATATAGTGCTTGTGTATTGAGGTGGCGGTGGTGGAGGTTTGTGCATGTGTTTTTACGAATCCTGCATGTATCAGGTATGATAACCGATTGTCCACTTACATTTAGCATTATATATATTTTATATTTTACTTCTTCGCGGATTATAGCAAAATAATTTTATTAGTACTTTTGTTAATAGAGAGACTATTATGTTGTCGCCGATAACTTTCGCTTTGTATTTTATAGCAACACCGTCATGAAACGAGTATCGCGCCCTTTTGACTGAAATGGTGGCAACACTGTGTCGTGTTGTTTCCGGTGGAGTCTTCCTATATATTGCTAAAACGTTTCAGTTGTATGCAGTCTTTGTTCGTCTTTCAAGAGAAAAGCATCTCGGAACGGGAATTGTGGTATTTCTATTATATCGAGTTATTAATCTAAATTCTATTTTAACCTAACACACTCTCCTTTCATTTCTTTTTCTTTGCCCAAAATTATAGAGGACGAAGTCGCTTTACCTTTAGTAGCTTTGCCTTACTTTACGAGTACTTTACCTGTACACAAAACAAGTATTTCAATTTTTATTCGTTTCAATTCAAGCATCATGTACGGCTTACCTTTGTTCTGCCGCCGAGTTTTTCTAAAGACATCTTTTGTATTATTTTTCCAGACAATAGGTTTTGTTCAATGTCGGGTGTGAAAGAAAACTTTCCGATATAAGCTCCGCTTTGAACTTGCACGTGTAATAAAATAAAAAGAGAAAACCTACGCAAGTTAATATAAAAGAATAAGAAATATTTATGTTGTATAAAGATTATAAGTATTCATATTGTAAATATTAACTTGATTTTATGTTTGTTAATAACATAAAAAGAATGAGAAAACTTATACGAGGTAATATAATAAAAGAAAACGGAATATTTATGTTGATTGTATCGACGTTCATATAACATATCGCATGTAAATATTGAAGTGCCACTGTGTGCAATCCATTACTAGAATAGATCACCCTCATTTCTTACCGAGGTGTCGCCGTAAGAGGTGATTGAGGTATATCGCGCCGTGTGGTATCCGAATAGAATAGATCACCCTATTTTATCGGAGCGTCGCATAAGGGTACTAAGTTGAGTTGAAGTCAAGCAGGCGGCCGGTGGTAAAATATTTGTCAAATCATGTTTACAACATGTTGTGCCGACCCCACTTAAAGTGGGATAAGGGCAGGAGAACGATAATGATGATTATTTTTGTCAAAACTTATATAAATAAAATCAGTCTAATGTTACAACTCTTTAAAGATTATGTCAGTGAAATGCAAACGATATGAAAGTGCGAAAACTGGCGCATTGTTAAAGAAAATTAAACTATACTTTTAAATAAATTGCCAGTGCAATATAAAAGAAATTTTCATAGTAACGCGAACAAAGTAACAAGAATCTGCAGTTAAACTTTAAAAATTCCTTCAAGTCATATATTTCAAAGTATAATGAAAAAGAGTTGCATGAGTGCGCCTTGCATTTAAATGAAATGCTTGGAATTAACACGAAACTTTAACCGTGGATTGTTATAAGGCATTCTACAAACATCCGATTATTTGTAGGTCCGACAATCGCGCCGAATTTGGATTAATTCTAATCGTGGCTGTGGTAGTACACATCAATATTATATTACCAGAGGAAGATGAGTTCTTGTTTTTACTGAGAGAAGGAAAAAAAGAATTTTCTAGACTAAAAAAAAGAATCTAATATATATATCTTTAAAGAACTATTAGGCACAATAAATTCGCGACAATGGCGGCATCTATTTGGTTCAGCAAGATACGAGTACAAGCCATCATCACTTCTAATAGCTCAGCTCAGCCAATACTCTAGATTACAATCAATCTAATGGTCGCTTGACACTCAGCATGACACTGATTCTTTGATAACGCTTTTTACACTTAAAGCGTTATCAGAGAAACCCCCCTAAAGCGTAGTTGTTATAAGTTTAATACTATATTTAGTATTCCCAATTAAAATTGCTGTAACAGCAAGCTGTGACTACTTTTATTTTATTTTATTTTTATTTGGAAAACAAACAGTACAAATTAAACATAGATATAGTAAATTATACTTTTAAGTTGAATTTAATGTATTTCAAATAAATATGTATCTGTAGTTGCCTACATATAATTTTGTTGATAGTTAATTTTATAGATAGGTGAAGTAAAAATAGATAATTAAAGTACAAGGGGCTGGTTGTTGGTGAATAGGACGCTAAATGCGTTCGGAAATGTTCCCGAATTCCCGAATATTCCTTTTTCTAATAGCTATCGGATTGTCCGGACACCGATTTTGTTTTTTAAACAGCTTTTTACAGACTGTGTGATCGATTTTTATACAGAGTGGTTTTATAATGGCTATCTGTATGTAAATTTCTTTGACGTTAAAACATCATGCACTGATTGTCGGCCGTTTGTAAAGCGCCTAAGCTCGGAGACCTGCGGTGAATTCGGTGCACTAATTTAGTAATAATATTACGTTAACTTTATGTGACGTTTTTAACTTTTTCAATTAAAATTCTTTTTGTAAATTTATCTACATTTCATTTTAAAACTGTTTCAAAACTAAACTACGGCAAATAATTAACTACAGAATACCTCATATAGAAATATGTATTGATATTACATGGATATAGGGGCTATGGGTTCAAACTTCTTGCGCTTTTAGTTCTGAAGGAAAATCAGGATATCTCACAATGATTTATTTATTTATTCTTTATGCATACAAAAACAAAAAAAAATCAACTTTAATATTTAATTGAGCTAATCTTGTATGTATATATATATATATTTGGAATCTTGGAAACGGCTCCAACTATTTTCCTGAAATTCAGCATGCAGGAGATCTAACTAGGTTTTATTAAAAAAAAAATGATTATATTCCTATTTTTGGGCATTAAAAAAATACTAAAATTTACTTTTAATTTATTATATAAAACACAATTTCTACCGTTAAATGTTATAAATGCTGTTATACATTTTTTGATATCGCCTTCCTCAGGAAACTTTTTCAATTATTGAGAGAAACCACACGGACCGCTTTTCATCACTATACTTTTCTAGGGTTAAAAGAACTTGAACTTTATCCAACTCTCCATTGTAAAATCACGAACTGTTGCTTTTTTCTTAATATCCCGATTGAATTGCAAATATAATAGTAAGTAACTAAAAGTAATGGCCTTTTATTTTTTTACTGCTGGGCATGCAGTGAAAGAAAACGTTGTGAGGAAACCTTTATATCTCTAGTGAATTCTGAGGATATGAGTGACGTACCAATCCGCATTGGAGCAGCTTGGTAGGTCTTAGTTCCAACCCTTATCCAAAAAAACGGAGAGAGGAGGCTTATATCCAGCAGTGGGATAATAACAGGCTGTTACTACTACTACCAAAGTTTTTTAGTTTAAGTAAAGATTACTAAAAAATACTATTAGACAGTACATATCAAATTCAAAATATTTTTTATTTGAGTAAACTTGTAAACAAGTACTTTTGAATCGTCAAGTCTACTGCTGGTTCGGAAAGCTGTTCCTATCGACCAGAGCAAGCAAACTCGGCGGTTGTTATCGCTAGTTACATTTAGTCAATACTGTCTTGTACAGGGTTGAAGAGAAGCGGTCCACGCATTCTTATAATTTAATTAATCCTCAATAGTATAGTAGGCGTTCTGTATTAGCCTCTTTGTAACAGTGTTTTTAAACTGATGTAATGGCAAAGCTAAAATTGATTGCGGAATTTATTATAGAATCTTATACCCAAACTCACAAATGACATACTTTTGCAAATCGCCTATTCTGTATCTGGGGTGTAAGGGGGAAACTCGTCCCAGTCAGTTTCCTCAAATGTCAACCTCACCTGCACGTGGTACACCCTGCAATTAAACCGACGAGGCTCTGGCGACCGACCAATGGCGGTATAACCATTCTCAAGCTGACTTAAATCTAACAGACCGACAGCGGGCAGCAGCGTTGTCGGTGCGAAAGGGTCAGCACTGCGATCACCAACCCGCATGCCAAGCGTGGTGATTATTGGCAAAACCCTTAATGGATAGACACATAAAGCCACAGCCCCTAGTTCCCGGCAGCCCCGCTATTCCTGGCTCTGGCAGCGGTTTGGGTAACGGCGGGGCAGGGGGTGTTAAGAATCTCCGGCAGAGATTCCGCTGCCAACCCCGACGACTAGACCTGGCAACGTACAACGCACGCACTTTGAGGGAAGACGAAAAGATTCTCGAGCTGGAAGAAACAGTAAGCAAGTTGCGCTGGGATGTGATAGGATTATCTGAAGTCCGAAGAGAGGGGGAGGACACGATGATTCTGAACTCCGGCAACTTGCTATACTACCGGGAGGGTGAACAACAGTCCCAGGGTGGTGTCGGGTTTCTCGTCCACAAGTCCCTTGTCAACAACATTGTTCAAGTCGAGAGTGTGTCGAGCAGGGTCGCGTTCCTTATACTCAGAATTACCAAACGGTATTCGCTGAAGGTCATACAGGTTTACGCACCGACATCGGCACATCCGGACGAGGAGGTAGAGGCCTTGTATGAGGATTTGTCTAGAGCCATACATGCCTCTAAAACCTTCTACACTGTTGTGATGGGGGATTTCAACGCAAAGCTGGGCAAGCGAAGTGGCACAGAAGTAAGAGTAGGGCAATTTGGATATGGGCAACGGAACCACAGGGGCCAGATGTTGGCTGATTTCTTGGAGAGAGAGGACCTCTACATGATGAATTCTTTCTTCAAGAAACCGCCACATCGAAAATGGACCTGGGTAAGTCCCGACGGTTCCACGAGAAACGAGATCGACTTCATCATGTCCAGCAGGCGTCATATATTCAATGATGTCTCTGTGATCAACACCGTAAAGACGGGGAGTGATCACCGTATGGTAAGAGGCACATTGAATATATGCGTACAGCTGGAAAGATCCAGACTGGTGAAGTCCACGCTCCGACCAACTCGAGCTCATATCCAAAACCCCGAAAACTTTCAACTCGAGCTGCTGAACCACTTTGATTGTCTAGCTGACTGCGCATCTGTGGACGACTTAAACAACAGGCTGGTGGAAACTGTTCATACGGTGGGGTCCAAATTTTATAAGACACACCGTAAAAGGACTAATAAATTCTCGACCCAAACTCTCAAGCTCATGGATGAGAGGAATAAAATGAGACTACAGTCTTCAGTAGACGCGACGCGCTACCGTCTGATCAATAGACAAATTTCGAAGGCGCAGAAATGCGACCTGCGACGCTTTAACACCGAATGTATTCGAGATACTATTGAGCGTAACAGGGGCTCAAAAGTGTTCGCAAGAGATTTGTCTATTGGGCAGAGGCAGTTGACGCGATTGAAGACCGATACTGGTAGTATCATTTCATCTCGACCTGAGATTTTGAGAGAGGTTGAGAGGTTCTATGGGCAGTTATACACCTCAACACAACAGCCTGTTGTCACCTTGGCAAAAGATCCTAGAGCCAAGCTAACCCGACACTATACTGAGGACATCCCGGACGTCAGCCTATACGAGATTAGTATGGCTCTCAAACAACTTAAGAACAACAAGGCACCAGGTGATGACGGAATCACTACAGAACTCCTGAAGGCGGGTGGAAAACCCGTACTTATAGTCCTTCAGCGATTGTTCAATTCCGTCATTCACGAAGGAACTACGCCGGAAGCATGGCACAGGAGCGTGGTGATTCTGTTCTTCAAGAAAGGTGATAATACCTTATTGAAGAATTATAGACCCATCGCGCTGCTGAATCATGTTTATAAATTGTTCTCGAGAGTCATAACGAATCGTCTCGCGCGTAGGTTCGACGACTTCCAGCCTCCCGAACAAGCCGGTTTCCGAAAAGGCTACAGTACCATAGACCACATATTCACGCTGCGGCAGGTTATACAGAAGACCGACGAGTATAACCAGCCACTTTGCTTGGCGTTTGTGGACTATGAGAAGGCCTTCGATTCGGTGGAAACATGGGCTGTGCTAAGGTCGCTCCAGAGATGCCGCATCGACTATCGGTATGTCCAAGCGCTGAAGTGTTTGTATGAAAACGCCACAATGTCTATCCGTGTCCAAGACAAAACTACGAGACCAATCCAAACGCGGCGAGGTGTGCGACAGGGAGATGTTATCTCCCCGAAGCTGTTTACCGCTGCATTGGAGGATGTCTTTAAGCTTCTGGATTGGCACGGATACGGCATCAACATTAACGGCGAGTACATCACTCACCTTAGATTTGCCGACGACATAGTTGTTATGGCAGAGTCTCTGGAGGACCTTAACACAATGCTCGATGACCTCAGCAGAGTATCTCAACAGGTGGGCCTTAAAATGAACATGAGTAAGACGAAGATTATGTCAAACTCCCATGTTCCACTCCACCCGGTCATCGTTGAGAACTCTGCACTCGAAATTGTAGACGAATATATATACCTGGGACATACGGTCCAGCTAGGTAGGTCCAATTTCGAGAAAGAGGTCAGTCGCCGAATCCAACTCGGATGGGCAGCGTTTGGGAAGCTACGCGAGATCTTTTCGTCCAAAATACCTCAGTGCTTGAAGACCAAGGTCTTCGAACAGTGCGTGTTGCCAGTGATGACTTACGGATCGGAAACGTGGTCGCTGACTATGGGCCTCATAAGAAAGCTCAGAGTCACTCAGCGGGCGATGGAACGGGCTATGCTCGGAGTATCTCTACGTGATCAAATCAGAAATGAGGAGATCCGTAGACGAACCAGAGTCACCGACATAGCTCATCGTATCGCGAATCTGAAGTGGCAATGGGCGGGGCACGTAGTACGTAGAACCGATGGGCGTTGGGGTCCTAAGGTGCTGGAATGGCGACCTCGCACTGGAAAGCGCAGCGTTGGTAGGCCCCCAACGAGGTGGACTGACGACCTCAAAAAGGTCGCGGGGAGCCGCTGGATCCAAGCGGCACAAAATCGTGGATTGTGGCGATCCCTTAAGGAGACCTATGTTCAGCAGTGGACGTCCACCGGTTGAGAAAGAAGAAGAAGAAGAAGTATCTGTTTAAAAGTAAGGAAAAAATATATAAATATGTATACCAAATTGCTATCTTTAATATTGAAATGAGTTAATCTTGTATATATATATTTTTTTTAATTTCGGGTTTTGGGCGGGAAACATCGATCTAGCTAGGTTTCATTAAGAAAAAATGCTGTTTTATCCCAGTTTTCGGGCACTAAAAAAACTGCTATAATTTTATGAGAAAGCAAATAAATTTCGCTGTCAATTGCAGAGTCATGATAGCTTAATAGGGTAGGAAGCGGTCTCGAATTTAGAATATTAGGATCGATACCAGACAAAATCTTCTTTTAAATTTAAATTGCATTTTTTTTATTTATTTAAAAACATTACCGAGGTTTGGTCGCTCAGATACTAAATTAAAATTGCTAATTAAGTACGGTGAAAGCGTGATTTAAGAGTTTCCTCTGTTAGTAAAGTTTATAAGTATATCAAAATGGAAAATTAATTTACTCTAAAAGCAGCCATTAACGACGTAAAGCGTCGCTCGGGGCTTAATTACTGGAGTGGGAGGAAATCGGCTCGCGGTGTTATAGAATAAGTTTTGCCGGCGACTTGCTCTATGTTAACTTGAATGTTAAAATACCCTCAACTTTGTGTTTTTAAGTTTTAATATTTTTTTATATTTAGTAATTACTGTCTTGTACAGGGTCGAAGAGCAGCTATATCCACGCTTTCTCATCATTTAAGCAATCCTCAACAGTTTAGTAGGCTTTCTATATCTGCCTCTTTTTAATATTGTTTTTAAATTGGTTTAGCCGTGAAAGTGTAGCAAACGGACAGAGATATTTTCGCATTCTAACCATGATGGTTAAAATGCCTCTCCTGCTCTTATCCCACTCAGAGTGGGGTCGGCACAACATGTTGTCACATCATTTGAGGTAACCTTAGCTTAGTCGCCTTTTACACTTCGGTAAGAAATGAGGGTGGTCTATTCTACTTATCCGGATACCACACGGCGAACCAATTTACCTTCGTCGCCTTTTAAAACACCTCGGTCAGAAATGAGAGTCGTATATTCTACTCAGCTGGATACCACACAGTGCGTCAACTTACCTTAGTCGCCTTATACGATACCTCTATATATAATGAGGGTAGTCGATTCTATTCAGTCGGATACTAAATGGTGGATTTTGACATGGATTGTAACAAAAGTATTTTTTGGAACATGAACTCGTACAAAATTATCAACACTTTGTAACATCTTAATTTTAACATAACAAAGCCGTGTAAACTCAAATACAAGCATTACAGAGCGAAACGTCCTAAAACCATCTTGAAACGCTGAGACAAAGGGCCGTACAATACATCACGAGTTGCTACATCAAAAAAGAAATAAAGAAACGTGAAATTATGTCAAAAACTTGCAACACTACAGCGTGTAATGAGAAACACACATGCAGTGTGTGAATTTTTCATTCGCGAAGCTCACAGAGATGTATGTTCGTGTATGAAATGAACTTATTCTGCGTTGAGCCCAAAAAGTACAAGGTCTCTATAGGCTTTGATATTGTATTTATTTTTATGGAATAACTAGATATGCCACTGGCTTCGCCCGCGTGGAAATCAGTGTCCCAAACCTTTTCCCAAATTGAAATTTTGAACCTAAAAGTACTTATTGTAACTTATTGTGCACGCGACAAAAGCGCTCAGCAGGATTTTTTTTACAACCTAACGACCTTATTTAACACAATTTACTTAAAACTGAAATGTTTTATTAATCTAAACCTTCTGGAAAATTTATACCACCTTTAAGTAAAAACCGTACATATATCCGTTGACTGGCCCATTGGCGCAGTGGGTAGTGATCCTGCCTTCAGCTCCACGGGTCGCGGCTTCGATTCCCGCCGAGGGCCAACATTTTCTATAAAAAATTTGTTGGTCTTTGAGCCTGGGTGTTTATTTGTATTTAAGTATGTATTTAAAAATATATAAGTATATATTCACCAGTTGTCTGTCTACCATAACACAAGTATTAAGTTACTTACTTTGGGGATGGACGATCGTGTGTGTGTCTCATATATCTATTTATATATTTATATATCCGTTGAGTAGATTTTGGAAAAATCGATCACATACAGACAGAAAACTTTGGGGCCTTTTGGGTTTTATACTACTTTAGGGTTTTATATTAAGAATAGAAGTTCCCCAATCCATCCTTATTCTTCTTTTTCTTTGTCAATGGATGCCAATATCTTGTGCCGCTTGGTTAGTTAATTTTGCTGGGGTCTACCGACACTGCGTTTTCCGGTCTCACTGGAATCGGTCACCTTTCCAGCACATTGTCTTACTATCGTAAAATAGTATGTTTTGATAGTTTTTGGGCATTAAAAATACATTAATAGTTAAAAAAAAATTTTATAGTAAAATTTAAAAAATGCATTAAAAAATACTTCTTCTTCTTTTGGTGCCTCTCCAACTAGTGGAGGTTGGCAGTCAGCTCTGCATACGCCCTCCTTTGCATGGCCAGACGGAAGAGTTCGGAAGCGCTCTTGATTCCCGTCCATCAAAGGGACGCCGGGAACTCGGGGCCGTGGTTTTTTGAACTTTTTCCATGTAGAGCTGATTACTAGGGAAATTTAGTGCGGTGGTTTCCCCTTGCCTTCTGCACCAAACTTTTTAGGGAATATTTTGTTCCCAAGGCCGTTGAAGCCTCTTCAGATGGTTGTCCAACTGGGTTAGGTTATACCGCCTATGCTCGGTCGTCATTGCCTCGTCTGTTGTCTAGCAGGGAGCACCACGACGGTCCTAAAACCGCCGCCGCCAGCTATTCTGAAAAGAACCACTGGCGCGAGCAGGTGAGGTTGACAATTGGGCCGGATAAGATGTTGTTTCCGTTATCCCCTTACTCCCCTTAAAAAAATACTAAAATTTACATTGAATATATAAAACACTATTGCCGGTAATTGTCAAGTCAACGTAGCTTATTCGGGGAACGGGTGGTCGCGAGAAATGAAAATACCTAGGATCGAGCCCCACTTACCCTATTATTTTGTTAAGTTTCTTTTTTTTATTTTGTAAAAAAATAAAGCTCGGTCAACCAGGTACTAATTATTATACTTAATATTAATACTAATAGAAAATATATACTTCGCTGATAGGGCGAATCGATTTTTAAGATTGTTGTGATTAATATATGCAGTGCTTGTATGGTGCGTTGTTCATGGCGGTGTTTGTGATACTTGTGGTAACTAATCTTGCATACGCATAAAATTTGAGAAAGGTTTTTGCTTGCTACACTTTGCATTGCATACATATTCTTAACAAACGCCGATTATAGGTAATGCTAATCATTTATGTTTAGTAGTGAATAGTAAATAAACAGTAAAAAATACTGGCATAGTTGTTTGCTGCTTGTTTGCACCTTTATAGAAGACAGATTAAAATATTAAAAATAAAATGTTACGTAAAAGGAATAAGCTTGCGCGTTTTCTCGGTAATCTTTAATAAATCTTTTTCTGAAAGCTGAACTGGAACATAAAGGTACAAAAGAGTCTAAAGGCTTATTTAAGATACAGACGTGAACTGTTTATCCTGTAGACAGTGAAATAAAGGATCAAAAAATATGAAAATATTACAAAAGCCGTTAAGGAACAAGTCGAGTTGAAAATGCTTTAAAAAAGTTTTTATCAAAATTTCATGTCCCTTTTGTCAACTGATGAGAATTTTTACGAATTCTGCTTGTATCAGGTATGAGAACGGATTTTAGACTCTACATTCATTGTTCTTTAATATTTAAATTAGTTAGTCTTAATATATCACGTAATGGCCCAAAATACCGTGAACGCCAGACCTTCGTCATATTATTATCATTAAATAAAAATTCTAAAATGTAGAATTGAATCCAAATTATATTTGAGCTGTCAAATGCAAAGCTATTATAGCCTAATGATAACGGGTGGACCAAAAAAGTTAAAAACCTAGAGTCGATTCCCATATTTCATTATAGCAAGTAATATTATCATTAATTTTGTTATGGACCTGCTTAAAGTAACGCCCTAATTCTATAAATTATCTCTGATATACTAATTTACTTATTATTAATACGTAAAGAATTTGATAGGTATCTAGTAGGGTTTGGAATCAATTACATACAGACGTACAGTTCATCGTCCTCGTCTCTGACATGATAGATCGCTCGCTAGCCGACTTGTTTTCTGAATTAGACGCTCTTTTTGCAGTTCTTTGAACTTTTCTTACACATGTCAGTAAGATCCTGGAAAAAAACTTGGTCGACACCAGGAATTGAAGAATTTGAAAATTATAGAATTTAGAATTAATTTATAGAGGCGTTACTTTGCGGAGATCCATAATACAAAAGTAATAATAAAATTATTTTGCTATAATCCGCGAAGAAGTAAAATAGAAAATATATATAATGCTAAATGTAGAGGGGACAATCGGTTATCATACCTGATACACGATTACACGATTACCTGATACCTGATACACGTTATCATACATGATTATCCTTCTGCATGTATCAGGTATGATAACTGATTGTCCACTCTACATTTAGCATTATATATATTTTCTATTTTACTTCTTCGCGGATTATAGCAAAATAATTTTATTATTACTTTTGTAAATGGGGATTATTAAATTGTTTTTGGAAAATTGTATTCTTTCTTTTTATTAAATGTTATATGTTGTTTTAGATGTTTCCATATAACAGTAGGTTTCTCCACGTTATTATTGATATACCTGTTACAATATGCGGTGTTTTCTGCTAAACTTGCCTTTTTAACTAAATTCTTAAGGGTTTTATAATACTCTTTAATCGTTGTCGCAATTACTTGACTGGAATTTTTTTTGGGCTTCATCACCTATTCGCATCATTAATTTAATAGGTTATCCAAGGATAATGATTATCATTTATACTTATATTTTCTATCGGAATCAGGCAATCGAATAGACCTAAAATAATTTAGAAAACTCAGACACTATTTCATTTAAGTCTTGTATTTTAAATATATCGTCCCAGTTAATCAAGTTAAGACAGTTTTCCCCCCGAAGTTTCTCCCTGAAAACCCCCTACATGCTGAATTTCAGGAAAACCGTTGGAGCCGTTTCCGAGATTCCGTAAATATATTTATATATATACATACAAGATTAACTCATTTAAATATTAGAGATAAAGATACAGAGAAAGTATATATTGTAAATCATTTGTAGAACTGTATATAAAGAAATCCTTTCGCAATTCATAAAAGAAATCGGTACCGCCCGATAAATCAATGGGGAAATTGAAAAATGATTTTGTACTAGATTAAAAACGTCAAGATGTCGATAACAGGCGGGTCCCCGATTAAGAGTCTAGATTAAGGAGTTCGGAAATAATCGGATTATGTAATTTTCAGTTGGAAAAGACGGCACCCAATTTCCATCGTTTAATTATATTATCAAGGGGCGGAGGTCGGGTTTCGTTAGCTTAATACGATTTGAATTGTCTATACATTCATTTTTATATGAAAATAATTTATAGAATTACGCTTTGTTAGGGTTCCATAATCATCATCTTCAAGCCCTTGTCCCACTCTAAGTGGGGTTGACACAACATGTTATTCGTTTTGCCCCGAAATCGAAGCATCAGGAGGATAGGCTTCACAACAAAATCGAAATGCATCGTGCATGCGATCATAGAGATTGTAATAGTGAGTGTGTAGTGCTTGTGCTATGTAGGTGTTGGCGGCGTTTTGTGGTACGTGTATTGACTTGTCCTGCATGTATGGGATATATGTGAATGTTGCCTGTTTCATACACATATTCTCTTAATTATAAAATTATTTTGCTATAATCCGCGATGAAGTAAAATAGATATACGCCACGACAAAATCGCATTTCATCTCCTGATTCTATCTCCTGATGATGCTTCGAAACGAAACGATTGTTGAGTTTGTGATAGTGAACGCATGTAATGCTTGTGTATTGTGCTGGCGCTGGTATAGGTTAGTGCATGTGTTTTTACGAATCCTGCATGTATCAGGTATGAAAACGGATTGTCCACTCTACATTTAGCATTATATATATTTTCCATTTTACTTCATCGCGGATTATAACAAAATAATTTTATTATTACTTTTGTATTATGGATCTTCGCAAAGTAACGCCTAATTCTATAATTTATACAATATATTCTCTTAACAAACGCGGATTTCAGCAAAATAATTTTATTGTAACTTCTGTTATTATGTTTATACTACACGAATGCGTAGATTTAGCTATTCTTTGACCTTGATTGTTCTTCGACAAGAAAAGACGAAATGTAACAGTTATAAGAATTATATTGTGAAAAGAGCAATCACCAAGTTTCTTGCTGGCTCTTCTAGGTAGAGGCAATTTTCATAGCTAGCAGTAAAGTTGATGATTCAAAAGCACTTGGGAACAAGTTTACTAGAATAAAGGATATTTTGAAAATGGATGCAATCGCAGCATCTTGTAAAATATTATTTCTGCGTTTCTGAAAGCTACGCTGTATTTAATTTCGTATTTAAGACGAAGCATCAGATGGACAAACTTCATTTGAAATGCAGCGAGACAGTGCTATAGGAAATATATTTGTAGAAACTGAATAAATGAATTTCGGGAATAAGTCGAAATATAATATTAACTGAGCGTAGTTTCATTTCAAATGTTTGCTACGAAATTCACTTCGTAATTGGCCAAAACATTTCGTTATTAAGTCTGGTAGGTTTGATTGCTTTAGATTGTTGAAATTTTTTGTTTATTTCTCTGGATTATGCAAAATAGCTGCATGCTATTTAAAATAGAGAATTTTATGTTTAATAAAACAGTTTTCTTCAACGAATGCTTTATAAAATGCTGGAGAATTCCTGGGATATGTGTATACTCACTTTGAGTTTACAAAAGTAATGAGAATATTATTTTGCTATAATCCGCGATAAAAGAAAAATATGTAATGCTAAATGTAGAGTGTACTATTCGATCTCATACCTGATACATGCAGAATTTGTAAAAACTCATGAACTACCCGACACCGATGACACAACAATACACAAGCACTGCACACATTCACCACCTCAACAATTGCTTCGCCCCGTAACCGAACCATCATCAGGAGATAGACTCCACGAAATAGCTTAGCTAAGCAAGCAGATTTATATTGTACTGAGTTTAACCTCTACCATTTAGTTTACTTTGCCTTGGAACACGTGTAGTAAACTAAAACTTCTAACATTTTCTTGTATTACGTTTACTAAATTTCTCGTATTAATATAATTTTGTATCACACCTCAGAGACCTACAAAGATTTGGACTCATAATTGGCTGGTAGGTACAAAATACTCTAACTACATTTTATATCTTCGGTACACAAAGCTCTAAGATATTTACTTAACTTCAAAACAAGTTTAGTGTAACACGAGTCCAAACTAGAAACTTCGTCCCTTACCCTCGCCCGCCATTGTTCGACTTTAATCTTTGTTCGTAACTTAATAAAGATCATTCTCGCTTTTCCCAAAAATATTTGGGTCAGAAAGAAAAGTGAAAACATTATTTAGAAAACTGTAAGCGTTAGGGGACTTTTGCTTTTTCATTTCCCGCCTTTTAGACGACTTACGACGGAATAAGTTCGAGCCTCTAGCTTATTATAATATAAATACATTTCAATAATTTCAAAAAACTCCACTTCTCCACACAAATAAAAGAAAAAGTCACGGCCTGTTACAATCCCACCGCTGGGTAAAGGCCTCCTCTCTCTCCAGCAGAGAAGGGTTAAAGCTAAGACCTACCACGCTGCTCCAATGCGGATTGGTAGGTTACACATATTCCCAGAATTCTCTAGAGATATGCAGGTTTCCTCACGATATTTTTCTTCACCGAAAAGCGTGTCATAAATTGCATTTATCAATTATACACATAAGCTTTAATATAAAAACTCATTAATGTCTGCCCGGGGTTTGAACTCATGACCCTCGAAAGCTGTGATAGCCCAAGGGTGAGACCGTGCACACACACAATGACACACTAATTACCGAATAGAATAGATAAACGTTACGAGTTCCAGTTTGATACACGTTTTAGAAGGCAAATGGTGGGGGTTTAACTTATTACTATATAACTCTGCTTGCTTGGAGGCGTCGCTTTGCGATTTTGTCGTGGAGTAGTACCAGAGTTGAATGATAAGAGAGAATGGAAGCGAAAAACATGTTGAACAGAATGATGATCACTTTTAAATTATATCAACGACTCAAAATATTTCAATTAATTCGTGTTCATCCCAATGTTTACTGAACCTAGATTGTAGAGCTTTATTCACGTTTGTTTTAACCGGACATGCACCAATGCTTGCTCTCAAAGGAAAATGGAGTAAGTAAACATGGCGCGAATCTGAACGCTCCGGTAAAAACGAATCCGGTATCAAAGGACCATGTAACGTTACAAAAATACAAAAAAAAAGCTTTATATTTATTGCTTCATTTTGATTGCAGCAAATTGTTTCTATATTTTTTTGCTACCAGAATCCATACACTTATTTATACATATTAATATAATAAATGTAAAAGTGTTTATTACTCTCTCACAGCGAATCCGCTGGAGCAATTTTGATAAAATATGGTGCAATTTTTGAAATGTAAACTATCATGAGTAGTATTCATAGTTAATGTATAGAAACCGGCTATCCTGACGTCTTATTCTATTGTTTTAGCCCGCCTACACCTCGCAAAGCATTTTTTGCGATTTTGCGATTTTGTCGTAGAGACCGTAACTTATGCATCCGTAACCGAAGCATCGTCCGGAGATAGATGATGCTTCGGTTACGGGGCGAAACAATTGTTGAGATTGTGGTGGTGAATGTGTGCAATGATTGTTTATTGTTGTGTTATCGGTGGCGGGTAATGCATGAGTTTTTACAAATTCTGCATGTATCAGGTATGATATCGAATAGTACACTCTACATTTAGCATTACATATATTTTCTTTTATCGCGTATTATAGCAAAACAATATTCTCATTAGTTTTATATTATGGACCTCCGCAAAGTAAATCTTAATTCGATAAATTATAAATTATTTAGCCCGCCTAGTTTCGAACCCATTCGGGGCACTTATTCATGAGCTCTTTGAACGACTATCGCGGAGGGAATTGCGTACAGCAGTTCCGGGTTTGAACCCGTGATCTCCTCGAGAGTCGCACGGTGTTACCGCTGAGCTACCACAGGTTACCACAGCTATCAAAAGTCAAAATTTAAAAAAATATAACGTAGTCAGTTTCTCTATAATTGAAAATTTCCACAATCCTCAGAACAACCCTTGTAATGGACTCAGCGTTAAATTCCAGACGAGATTATATGTCCAGGCGACCGCTCACACGACCCGGAATGTCCGTCGAGATGTCCGCTAGCGTTCAGGACATTTCACCATTTGTACTAAGGAAAATAGGCTATTCGTGGGAGCTTTATTGTAGATATAAATTTTATTTATACATCGGATAAACAGATGTTGTAGAAGATTCCGAAGCAATTTACCACTTGTGCCGGTTTATGTGCGTATTTTTTATGCCCACGATATATAAAGAAACAAATACAGCGAAACATGTTTATAGTCCTTGCATAAACAATTTATAGAAGTAAGTGTTATTTTGCAGAATTCCATAGTAGAAAAGTATTGAGACAATAATTTTATATATCTATCAATTATTTTTAAAGATATCTATATTTGATTATCTCATTTAAGCTGTGTGGTATCCGATTGATTTAATAAATTAAATTTAATAGACCACCCTCATTTCTTACCGAGGTGTAGTAAAAGGAGACTTATTCAGTTGACCTGCTGTGTTATATCCAGCTGAGTGGAATAGACCACCCTCATTTCTTACTGAGGTGTCGTAAAAGGTTATAAAGATAAATTGACTCGCCGTGTGGTATCCGGCTGAGAGAATAGACCACCCTCTTTCTTACCAAGCTGTCGTAAAAGGCGATAAAGGTAACTTGACTCGCCGTGTGGTATCCGACTGAGTAAAAAGGACCACCCTCCATCTTACCAAGGTGTCGTAAAATACGACTAAGGTAAGTTGAAGTCAGGCAGGCGGCCGGTCATAAAATACGTAGCCAAATCATGAGACAACATGTTTGTAACATGTGCCTATCCCACTTAGAGTGGGATAAGGGCAGGAGGATGACATTTTTTTTTTTTAATTTTATAATCATAGGGTAACACTTTTCCTAATTTCTAGAAAATTTGATAGTTTTCTCTGAATAAAGAATTTATATTAAAAAGTATATTTTCCTGCGTGCATATGTATTTTTATAAGCATTTTTTGTTGGTATAGAAATGTTAAGGCGATTTCGCCCTAAGTATTTTAGGATCCGTAACGATTTCGGTGGAAAATATTTCAAATGTATGAGTTATATCCGGATAAAGGACTTGATATATGTAGCAATCCAGATGTTCGTTGGGAACGCTCTGTGATGGATCTGAAGGACGATGTGCGATACTCGAATATTAGGATTGTTAACTTGCGTATTTCCGCACCTAAAAAGTCGTCATAAATATTGGTGTTTTAGGTGTTTAATAGCTGCAATGATTATGTCTAAGCGGAGCTATTAAATTAGTGGCATACCTGTAGGTATTTAAGCTCCATATAACACTACACTCAAATAAGCTGTGGTAGCCCAGCGGTAACACCGTGCGCCTCTTTAGAGGAGGTCTAAGGTTCAAACACCAGGCAGGCACCAATGAGTTTTTTAGTAAAACTTATGTGTCCAATTGATAATTGCAATTTATCACACGCTTATCTCTAGAGAATTCTGGGGATATGTGTTACCGACCAATCCGCATTGGAGCAGCGTGGTAGATCTTAGCTCCAATCCTTTTCTCCAAAAAAAAAGAAAACGGAGAGAAGAGGCCTATGCCCAGCAGTGGGATAGTAGAAGGCCGTCATTACTACTATTATAACACTCAAAACTCCAGTCAAAGCATTTTTCAAATGTCGATTTGATACAACTATTAGAAGCTCCAGCTCAATGGAACCGCCATATCAGAGGTATAAAAAAATGGCGTAATTCAAACAAATAATTATTTCATTTTGACTGAATTCGATGCTTAATAACATTTAGTAACGTTAAAACGATAACAAAATATCCAGATATAAGGTTAACTCACGTACTTTTACCCCTTTTTGTTTCAGTTATTTGATCTGGCTAATAAGAAACGACTGTTACAATTTCAAAGCAGGCTAGTCCCTACATAGTAAATACAGCAGCAAACATGTTCGCTACCAAATAGGAAATGCAAACGCAGAGTTTGGATTCTAGAGTCTGATTACTCAAAGGAATTTTGTACAATATATTTCAGGGTATAGGACAGGGTGCTTCCTAACGATTTATTTATCTTTTTATTGCGCAGTAAACATTGTAACAGAATTCATCTTACGCGATAGTTATTTTGCGAACTAAGCAAAATGCATTATGCGTATTTCGTTAAAAAAACAAGCAATATGTAAAGAACTTCTGGGTCATGTGACTCGCTAATTTGTGCAGTTTAGAGGGTTTAAATTTCATGGATTGTCTCCACAGAAGGGACATCATCTTTTCTGCTTTGTCTTGCAATGAAATAGCAAAGGATTATAACTTTATTTTAAATTACCAGTTTCTTTCGAAGAAGTATGTAGTAGGAGATTTAAAAGTTCTTGTTTACAATTTTACTTGAATAAAATATGAAGAATATTTTGAATTTGAATAACATCATTAGAATATTGCACGGAACTGTATGGTCGTATTTGCAAAATTTATCTACAGTCAGCTTTTGAGATTCCCTCTTGTGTATTTTCAAGGCGTGTTTGTTTTTATAATAGCTTCACGCGATCCGCTGGCAGCTGTACTAATAGGAAGTTGGTTTAATGTTTTCAACAACATAATTAAGCGTTTGACTTGGTTATTATTTGGCCTGATTGTTTTGCTTGCTACGCACTTTTGTTTGTACATAACCACCGAGGAATCATGCCTTTCAGCATTATTTAAGGGCCTCTCGAGAATAACTCGTTTCACTCAATCATTTTTACTGCCGAGGATAAAATATGTACTGAATTTTGTTTTTGTTTTGTTACATTCATGGTTGTTTTTGATTCTTTAAATTTATTGACTTAACCTTTATTTAATAGAAATGCTTGGTAATGAAATTTAACAGGTTGTATCATTGATGGATGAAATTGCGCTATGCACAAAAAATATTCTCTAGGTTGATATTTTAAATTCATCATACGTTTTAGGGTGAAGAAAGATAACATCCTAATGAAATCTGAACTTTATTCCTGAAATAGGAATAACCTGGCAATTGGCTTAGTGAATTGTAAATTAGGCTGTGATTCATAATAATAAAAATACTTTATTGCACAATAAAAAAAACAAAAAAACAAACAAACATAAATAATCTTAAAAGTAGTGCAAAGGCGGCCTTATCACTAATAGTGATCTCTTACAGGCAACCTAATATTAGAGACACTAAAACTAGCAATATACAGGACGGTGCACAAAGTATTTATTAATAAACGTAAATACATTCTAATAAATACACCCTAATACATAATAGAATAATAATACACTAATACATACATATTTATATACACAGTACTTAAATTTATACACACTATTTACTTATATATTAAATTACAATGATAAATAATAAGTCTTGAGATGATGTTTAAAATTACAAGCTGAGAGGTAGTTTTGCAGAGAAATATGTAACAATAATAAAATTAGCATACCGTTGTTTACTTAGTATCAAAACAGTGTAATAAACTCTGCCAACGAGCCGGGGCTTTCCACTAATGGCAATGTAATAACAAAGATAGAAACAATAATATGTTTAGTACTTACTGTGTTTAGTACTTTTTAAACTTTTATCAGAGAAATAATATGCCCTGGCTTTTACAGTCAAAAAAAGGCGGAAAATGAGATTAGCACTATTACCCCATATTCTCTAGCTAGAAGTAGTCAATCAGAGCAAACTTTTTTGAAATTTTTTGTTAAATTCCGTGATTATCTACCATTAAAAACGAGAACGATATATTTATGTCAAGAGAAACTCATAAAGAGAAGATTTTAATATGCACATTCCGTATTCTGTTTTATTGTACCAATAAATACTTGATCTGACTTTAGGACCCAGTAAAAGAATGACAGTTTTGCTCTCAACGTTTTTACGCTCGAGGGCAATGTTTGGGTCAAATATGTGCCTGTAACTTATGGGAACAGCTAAAGACGATCTTCTATAAATAATAGTATCTGAGTGACCGAATCTTGTTCGGTAATTTTTTTAATATATAAAATAAATACAATTAAAAAATTAAAAAAAAAGATTATTTGGAATCGATCCTGGTATTCAGAATTCGAGAGCCCCGTTAGCCAATTGAGCTATCATGACTTTGCAATTGAAAGCGAAATTATCCTTTGCTTTCCCACAAAATGATAGCAGTTAAGTGCCCAAAAACAGTGATAAAACGATTTTTTTTAATAAAACCCAGCTAGATCGATTTTTCCCCCAAAAATGCTATGCTGAATTTCATTAAAATCTTTGCAGCCGTTTCCGAAATTCAGAATATACAGGATTTACCCATTTAAATATTAAAGAAACATTTTTTTAAAATAAATATGTCATTGTTAAAAATGCTTAATATTGTCTTATCCTGTATGATTTGTGAAAAGACATCCTGATTATTTTGAAATTCTAAAAACATATACAAAATAATACATATCTAATTATTATTCTTATTCTACTAAAAAAAACAATTAACGAATGTTAAATTTTCTCCGTTTAATACATCGTAAACTTTTAACAGCTGTTTACACGTGATTTCTAAAATATAAACTAATTTAAATTTGAGTTTCTCATGGTGTTGCTTGTATTTTGTAATGAATAAAAAAAAGTAAAACTTCTAATTAATAATTGTCGAATAAATAAAGGTTATTTATGATATCAACACTTATCCCCTTAATACACACGTTTAAAAGTAACGGTCCGAGATAAGTGCCCTGACGCACGCCACACGGGATAATGATAATAGCTGTAACATAACCCTTAATGTGGCCTATCTGAGTAAATTGAAGCACGTTAACAATTATCAGAGTTTAGACGAGCATTGCTTAATGAGTCCTGATTGCTTTAACTAGTTAAGACCACTAATGTTTAAAGTGATTAGTCTAAATTATAGAGTTATAATTTTGATTTACTTACTCTTGAAATTTCCATTGTATCCTATCCTATCCTAATGCAAAAGTTTGTGAGTAAGGATATGTTTATTACTTTTTCACGGCCAATTCACTAAACCAATATCAATATTGGGGATATTAGACCTAAAGAATGTTGAGATTTGTGCTTATCCCTCTATATGTCATTTCTGTATCCGACCATCCTGACTTTTAACTCTTTGCTCTTTGGTCAAACAAAGGGAAGGAGATTTGTGAGGAGGGATAGTTTTGGGTGGATAGAGTAGAAGCAGCGTCTAGTTCGGACAGCTTTTTAATAAGAATGAGATATAAAAGAGAATATTAAAATCTTTAATAGAATCTTCAACAGAAAATATTAACAAAGTAGGAGTTTTCTTTCCTTATCGGGTTCTAAGGTTAAGATTAAAGGTTTAAATTAACGTTATATTGAAGTAACTAATACTGTCAATTTAGAGAAGGAAGACAAATTGGCTCACAGTACGAGCAATTAAGATAGCAGCGACGAGCTAAATGCAATTTGAGTTTTGTTACTTATTAACTGTATCGCAGAAAATTCCATTAAAAATATATTATTAAAGTCTTCTTTAAACACACTATGAAACTGAATGTGTTGACGTTAACGAAGTTGCGAATATATTTTGTCTTCTATCTATACTTATTATGAAACAGAGTCCCCAAAAGCTGTCTGTCGTGTATGATCGATTTTCTCAAAATGTACTGAATGGATTTTTGACCAGTTTTTACTAAAAGGTAGTGCAATTCTTCCGGTAGACTGAGGTTAATTGAACATTACGATTTAATGTAAATCCTGTTGAAGAGGTTGCTTGAAACTTTAGTCACGTGTGTCGCGTAAACCAACTGATATAAACTAAAATAATGTACTAAAAAATTGTGGATCTACAAAAATACTACAAAAAAGTCCAGGACAGCATATCTCTATCTCTTCTAGTTAACTTACAATAACTACTTTTATGTTCAAAATTAAACATAAACGTTCAATTAAACATATAACGTTATTATTGAGACTATTAGATGAAAAAAAAGGGATTGACGCGGGAAAATTTTTGTGACGCATTTGAAGTAGGGTGCATAGCTAGTTAAATATAAATAAGTAAAATAAAAAATAACCGTATTTTAAATCACCTAATTATCTATTGAATTCAAGGCTATTTTCTTCTCAATAAAAACTCCGTTATGAATAGGCTCTAATTGAATAGAATGTTTAACCTATTTAATGTTGAAAAAATCAGATTCATTAAAGAAATTTGTTTTATAAATCCTTACTCTAATATTTTAAATGCAAAAGTGTATTTGGCCTTTTTTCACGTCTGAAGTGAACAGATAATTAATGGACTATAGATAGCATGATAAGCGGTGCCGTGTGGTATCTGGCCGAATAGAATAGACCACCCTCGTTTCTTACCGACTGACTCACCGAGGTGTCGTAAAAGGCGACAAGGTAATTCGATTCGCCTTGTGTTAATCCGGTTGAATTGCTATTCAACCGGATACTATGCTTAGTACCACCCTCATTTCTTACAGAGGTGTCGTAAAAGGTGACTAAGGTAAGTCGACCAGCCGTGTATTATCCGGTTGAGTAGAACAGACCTACCTCTTTCTTACTGAGGTGTCGTAAAACACGACTAAGGTAAATTGACATTGGCAGGCGGCCGGTCGTAAAATACGTAGCCAAATCATGTGACAACATGTTAATAAGCTGTGTACGGTAGTACTGGTACTGTCGGTACTTATGCGGGAAAGATTTTGTGACCCACCGCTAGTCTATTAGGATTTTTTAATGTTTTAGATGTTGCTAAACGACGATAATTGTGGAAACATTCAATTTTGAAAATGAGATATCACGAAATGAAAAATAACGCGGGTGAAAATAATTTAGCGGGTCTCACAACTATAGCCTTGTCATCAATATATCTACGTGCGAAGCCAGTACACATCGCTAGTTCATAAAACACAATGGCAATGAATAATCGAACTACTCGCGGTCCGCGGAGCAGAATAATAAATTGGCGAGAGTCCAGGAGTAATAAAATAAAGCTGAAATTCGTTCGGCTCATTTCGCAGTTCGTTATAACGGCAAAATGAGTTCTATCAATTGACTTGTTTAATATTTCTACTATATATATATGAATTTTGATTAATTCATTTTAGCTTTGCCATTACAGCAGTTTAAAAATACTGTTAGAAAGAGGCTGATACAGAAAGTATATTGTTATGGATTACTTAGACGATAAGAATGTGTAAATATATATCGCTCTTCGACCCTGTCTACGACAGTAATGACTGATTGTAACTAGTTAAAAGAATTATATTGTAACTAAACTACTTGTATTAATAAAAGAAGTATTCTAAATCAGTTTTATTCTTTTCATGAAAAATGCTAAAATGAAATTAAGGCAAACTCTCATTCGCTATTCGCGGGCTAGCTGCTAATGACAGCGGCTGTCACATCTCCCACGTCAAAAATGGCGCGAAAGGCTGTGGCAAGATGTGACGTCATGGCTTGCTTGCTTGCTTGCAGTAACGACAAGGCGGCGTTGTTACAATATTTTGAAAAGAGCAACCGCCTAGTATGAAAAGCTTTTCCAAACAGCAGTAGAATCGACGATTCAAAAGCATTTGTTTTCAAGTTTATTTAAATAAAGAATATTCTGAATTTAAATTTGAATTCAATGCCAAAAATAGAGGCAGAAAGTAATAATTTTCGTCTAAAAATTAATTCAAGAGTGTAAGTAATTTAAGATAGATATAATTTGTAAATAAATAAAAAATCATGAGTTTTTATAATTTAAATTTAAATCATATTAGCAGTAAAGTAACGTAATTTACGACATGACCTCCCCGACAGAGTTGTTATTAATGAAGTGTTATAAATAAAAAAAATCCCCGAACGAGTGTATCGATAAGATCCTGCTGTACTATCGTGGAGTAATTAACATGAGATGACAATTATTTCGTGAATTATTTGCTGGGAATAACACGTATTGTAGTGACTACATCGCGTGACACAGCGGGAGTATAGTTGGTCACGAGAAGCGTTGGGCACGCTATGAGTCCATCGCTTGTGACAGAGGGCACGCGGTGAGTCTGTCACAGTGATTGCATGATGAGTCCGTGAACACACGGCGAAAGTATTGCTTGTCACAGCTTGCTATAAGTCTATCACGTGACACAGTGGACGCGGAATGAGTCTCTTGTCTCATAATAGGCGCTCAAGTGAGTCCGTCGTATCTTACAGTGGGCGTGCGCTGAGTCTATCACGTGTGTTATATGTTAGTGCTACGTCTGCAAAGAACAAGTGAAGTGTGGGGAACAGTGCGGCAAGCCATAGTATTAGTCACTCTTTGTTCGACTCACGTAGTTTATAGTCAATATTTTTGTAATTTACATTGAATAAAGTATATCATTAATAAAAAGTTATATTTATTACTACGACATAACACTCAAAAGTTATTATTCGTGACACAATGGACGCGGGATGAGTCTATCATGTGTCGCAATAGGCGCGCGGTAAGTCCATCATATTTTACAGCAGGCTCGTTATGAGTCCATCACATGATACTGTGGACGCGGGATGAGTCTATCGCGTGTCGCAACAGTCGCGTGGTGAGTTCATCGTATGTTACAGTGGGATTGCGGTGAGTCCATCACGTGCTACATCGGGCACGCACTGAGTCCTTCATATTTGAAATGTGACTCTACCGTGTTTCACAGTATTTTTTCTTCTTCAAATCGCCGCAATACAATCACGTTAACAGTTTATGCAAGTAAATATATGACCCGCCGAGAATATATTTTCGAAACACTCTCTAGTGGGGTTGATGCCTTAGATCCTTTCTAATACAATTATGTATATAGAGGTAGAGCGTTCACCTTTTCAAATGTAATTTCGTATGACAGAACATACGTCATGTTAAATTGTTACTACGTCCAACTGTCGTGGTATTCATTAATCAGACTGCTTTATACGATGCAATTTTATTTTTGTACATGATGATTTAAAATTAAATGCTACAACAGCAAAGCATCCTATATTATATAGTTTGTAGTTCTACTCTCAAGTTTCTGTAGTTTGTACTCTCAATGTAACTTCTGTCCATCTTCTCTCCCTTAACTTAACTCCCTCTTCTTGTCCATTCAAATACATTCTATTGTTTTGGAAAAGCTCGATAAATTACATCTAAAAGACAAATATACGAAACGGCGGAAGTATGCATCTCTCATCGAGAGTTATATATTTGTGCCGTTTGAAGTTGAGACCCTAGGGCCATGGAGTCAAAGTGCAAATTTTTTTTTATCCGTTTTAACACCACGGTTAATTGCCTCTTCAGGTGACAAGAGGGCTGGCTCCTTTTTCGCACAAAGCATCAGCTTAGCGATTCAGCGCGGAAACGCTGCCAGCATTCTTGGGACAATTCAATGTGGGCATGATTTGTATAGTCCTAGCGTGTAAGTAATTTAAGATAGATATAACTTGTACATTTTTTCTGTAAAAAATATATACGAAATGTATACAAAAGTTCGGAATGAAGAAGTTAAAGGCTGTTCTACTGTGGATTATAGCACTTTTATGTGGCAAAGGGCCAGAATAGTTTATATTTGATTTCGTTTATTTGCGTTCACTGAATGCCAAGCGTGTGTGGCACGGCGTAGACACGGGGCAAGTCGGTCGTTTGTTACAATGTTGACAAAACATTCGTTTCGTAGGTTAACATCGCTATTGATTTATTGAAGGTCGCCGAGTGCCTCGGTTCGAGCTGTCTTTGAAAGCTTCCTTATTAATATTTAATGGCAAGGGAATTTACTTAATTGAATTTACTTGGAATTATATCTCAACAGGTTGATCTATAAATAGAAATGGTAAGAGGGAAACTCTGTATAGCGATATGACTGAGAAAATGTGAACGACTGTGCAAAGATGAAAAATTAAGCTAAAGGTTAAATATCTGAAATTCCCGAGGCGGTCGATGGATCTGGTGCTCCTGATGCGTCGATTAGCGGAGGGAGGGGCCACTTTAACAGAAGCCACGACCCAGTGGTGGGATTCAGAGTTGCTGCTGGCGGGGATGGGGGCGATGTGTCCAACGGTACCCTGTCCCCGCCACCAGCAGCGTGGTGGAGCACTGTCAGGTTTTTAGCTGGTGAGAGTCCGACATACCCGCCACTCGTCCTTGTGGTGGGACCTATGTGGTGGGACTTTTTCACGGATTTCTTATATATTTATTCACTTTTACGGCCTGCTAATATCCCACTGCTTATCATAGGTGTCTTCTTATACTAAGAGTTGGAGCTTAAACACAACACGCTACTCAAATGAAACGTTACGTTACAAATATCCTCCGAATTATCTAAAATAGGTTTTCTCATAATAATAATACTCATGATAATTTGTTAATACTAATTAATTATGTTGTCGCCAATGACTTTCGCTTTGTATTTTATAGCAACACCGTCATGAAACAAGTAACGCGCCTTTTTGACTGAAATGGTGGCAACACTGTGTCGTGTTGTTTCCGGTGGAGTCTTCCTATTGCTTAAACGTTTCAGTGGCTTTCATTCATCATCCCCCTGTCCTTATCCCACTATATGTGGGGTCGGCAGAACATGTTACAAACATGTTGTCATATGATTTGGCTACGTATTTTACGACCGGCCGCCTGCCTGACGTCAACTTACCTTAGTCGTATTTAACGACTGCTCGGTAAGAAAGAGAGTGATCTATTCTACTCAGTCGGATACCACACGGCGGGCCGACTTACCTTAGTCGCCTTTTACGACACCTCGGTAAGAAATGAGGTTGGTCTTTTCTACTCAGCCGGATACCATACGGCGGGTCGACTTACCTTAGTCGCCTTTTACGTCACCTCGGTAAGAAATTAAAGTGATCTATTCTACACATGCGGATACTACACGGCTATCACAGCTTATATTTACATTGTAGTAATGAAATAGTTCAGTTCGCTGCGATCGTCTTGAAATGACACCTTTATTTAGATGAAACAAAAAAGTAGTCTCACTAATCCTACAATTAATTGTACGGACTAAAATCAGGGCAAAGGTAAACATTAAATGTTGATCGTTACTGAAACGCTCACCAAAAACACGTTTTCTAGGTTAACAGTCGTATCATTACGGAGCGTCGAGTGCCGCCACTCACGCGAGTGACGTTATCTTTGGGGCTACACTCGTGTATATCTATTAACAATTAACAAAAGTGATTAGATTTTTTTATTTACAACAAAAATATACAAGTTATAACTATCATAAATTACTTACACGCTAGGACTATACAAATCATGCCCACGTGGAATGGTCCCAAGAATGCTGGCAGCGTTTCCTCGCTGAATCGCTAAGCTGATTCTTTGTGCGAAAAAGAAGCAATATATCACATTACGGTTTTATATAAATTGCGTAGAAAAAGTCACGCGGTTGTTAAAAAAAAACTCGTCTGCTAGGATCTTCTATGAGAGATCTAGGAGGAGTAATGAGATAGAGAGTTGTAGATCTACAAAAATACTATTAAAAGAATATATATAGAAGAAGAAGTCTCTATCTCTTATGGTTACACAATAACTATTAAAAATATTACGAATTTTTTTATATTATTAGAATAGAATAAAGGCAATTATGTTGTCAAAAAACTGTGTATTCACGCGGGCGAAGCTGCATATAAAGCTAGTTATCTTAAGCTTTATAACAATGTCCGGATATTTACTTGCAACTCGCGAAACGCAACGTACGCGCAGAAACAGCAATTTTCAAAAACTTGTGATTTGTGACCAAAAACTATTTAGAAAGTGTCCAGAGTATCCAGATTTGAGTCCCGATCCCGTAAAGGTAAGTGGTTGATCCTTTTCTGCCCACCTGTGTATACTCGTAAATGAAAACTTCCTCGCTTCCTGATCCCGGTTCGATTCCTGCCATTCATTTTCTTAATTCATTGGTTGCAAAGGTAATAATAAAACTATTTCGCTATAATCCACGATAAAGTGAAATAGGAAATATATATAATGCTAAATATAGAGTGGACTGGAGTAAAGCATCATCAGCAGATAGATTCCACGACAAAATCGCAAAGCTTTGCTTCGATTACGGGGTGAATAGACTGTTAAATTTGTGATAGTGAAAGTGTGCAGTGCTTGTGTATCGTGATGGCGGTTGTTCGTGAAGGTTTGTGCACGAATCTTGAATATATGGGTATGAAAACGAATAGTCGACTCTACATTTAGCACTATATACATTTTCTACTTAGTTTTTGGTGAATTATAGCAAATAATTTTATTATTACTTTTGTATTATGGATCTCCGCAAAGTAACGCCTAATTCTATAAATAACAATTTTTTGGTGCTTTAATTCTCGGTGTATGTATCCAAAATTATATATGTATATATTTACCAATTGTCTGTCACATATAACACAAGTATTATGTATGACTGTATGTATAATCACTTATTTATAAATAAGCTGCCATTTCTTTAATAAAAGCAATAATTTCGTCATGACAAAAGTGTGACGACGCGACATAATTTAATAAGCAGTGGACTTTGAATTCTAACGAAATTGCTGGAGACAAATAGAATAAACAGGGAGATGTAACACAGATCTGAGGACAAGGGGAGCGGGGAGGGGAAATGGATTCTGTCTCCTTTATTTCGACAGATATTGCTGTATTCGTAAATTTGTTTATTATTACCATTTTAATTGTATTATTTGACTACTTACGTATTTTATTAGTATCATTTGTATGAATCATCCTCCTGTCCTTATCCCACTCTTAGTGGGGTCGGCACAACATGTTATAAACATTTCACATGATTTGGCTACGTATTTTACGACCAGCCACCTGCCTAATATCATTTTTATGAAAATAATAATAAGTTTTTCTGTCAAAACTTATGTGTAGACACTGACAATTTATCACAGATTTTTCGGTGAAGGAAAACATCGTGAAGAAACCTGCATATCTCTAGAGAATTTAGGTAATATATGCCTGCTAATCCAGCAATGGAATTGAACGATCTTTAACTGAGTGTAATTGATATTAGAATTTAAATTTTGTAGACTTGAAGTCTTTAATCTATCTAATATGTAATAAGGAATATTTATGCTAAATTTCATAGATATTGGTTCAGCGGATTAGCTGTGAAAGAGTAACAAACATACATCAATACTCACAAACATCTAAATTAATATTAGTGGGAAGTGGGATTATTAGGACATGACCTAATATTATGGCTAAGCAGTAGTGATACGGACTTCAACACAAGTAAACAAAGCGAGGGTTTTAAAATAGGCTTTGAATTGTGCGTCGTAGAACATTATAACGAGATAAGGTTTAATGCTTTTAGAACTTAAAAGTGCGTAAGAGGTTGACGTATATATCAGATTTGAAAATACTGTTTTTCCCGAACTGAGATACGACGCCCGTTCCTTTTCCCACAACTTTATTTCAAATCAAATCAAAATTATCTTTATTCAAATAAGCTCTTTCAAGCACTTTTGAATCGTCAAGGATCAATATGATTAAGGAAGCTACAACTGGTTCGGAATGTTGCTCTTACCGAGAAGAACCAGAAAGAAACTCGGCGGTCAATCTTTTAAACATTTTCAATTTTACATTATTAAACCGCATTCTTGTATGAAGCTGAAAAGAATTCAAATTCAGGCTTTTTATCATCCAAATAATCTTAAATTTTGTAATATGCTTTACGTATAAGAATATCTCTTATACAATTTTAGCTTTATATTTAAATTTATACAATTATTTCCTAATTACTAAGTTGATATTAATTGCGTCGCTTACACAGTAGTAGTAAAAATAAAGTTGCTAGTACATAAGGTTATAAGAATTACAACGTTTACTCAATGTAATTCACACGCCGTGTGGTATCCGGCTAAATAGAATAGTACCACCCTCATTTCTTACCGACGTGTCGTAAAAGGCGACTAAGGTAAGTCGATCCGCCGTGTGGTATCCGGCTAAATAGAATAGTACCACCCTCCTTTCTTAACGAGGTGTCATAAAAGGCGACTAAGGTAAGTTGACTCACCGAGTGGTATCCGGTAAAGTAGAATAGACCCCCTTCTTTTTTTCGAGGTGTCGTAAAATACGACTAAGATAAGTTGACGTTAACCAGGCAGCCGGTCGTAAAAACGCAGCCAAATCATGTGACAGCATGTTTATAACATATTGTGCCGACCCCACTTAGAGTGGGATAAGGGCAGTAGGATGATGATTTAAATTCATACAATTATTTCCTAATTAATAAGTTAATATTAATTGCCTCGCTAACACAGTAGTAGTAAAAATAAAGTTGTTAGTACATAAGGTTGACATTTGAATTCTTATTCAAATTCAAATTCAAATTCAAAATATTCTTTATTCAAATAAACTTGTAAACAAGTGCTTTTGAATCGTCAACTCTACTGCTGGTTTGGAAAGCTGTTCCTACCGAGAAGAGCCAGCAAGAAACTCGGCGGTTGCTCTTTTAAAAATATAATTCTTAATACTATTTACATGAAGTCGTTACTGTCTTGTACAGGTTCAAAGAGAGCTATATCCATACATTCTTATCTTCTAAATAATCTTCAAGAGTATAGTGGGCTTTCTGGATCAGCCTCTTTTTAACAGTGTTTTTAAACTGATGTAATGGCAAAGCTAAAATTGTTTGTGGAATTTTATTATAGAATCTTATACCCGGACCCACAAACGATTTACGTACTTTTGCAAGGCGCAAAGCAGGAGCTGCAAGCTTATGTCGGTTCCTACTTTGTCTCTTATACTTTAGAAATGAGTTTTTAACAGTGTTAATGAATTACAATGTTTACTCAATGTATTGGGTTTTGTGGCTTCCTTTGAAAAGTAACTAAGAAAAACGCTTCCAATATTGTGGTGACCGCCGTAATGAAGGCAATTTTACGACGCAATCCCGGTGACTATAAAGGATTGGAATGTTTCCAATCGGGGACCGCACTTTATTGCCCAATCGCTGCGAGCCGCGAAATTTTTATCTATTCCTCTATAGCTAAATAAATTGAAAACCATTTAACACCCCGTCTTAACCCAGTGTTTTTGCCCATAAAACTTTGGATACTGAGTTGTGAACAGACGCCGTGTGGTATCCGGCTAAACAGAACTTCACTCATTTTTTACCGAGGTGTCGTAAAAGGCGACTAAGGTAAGTTGACATTAGACAGGCGGCAAATGAAAGCGAACAGATATTTCAAAGGGTCTTAGCTAATACCTTTCTGGTAGGTGAATTTTGTATGGATTTTTCTCGAACTAACCAAATGTTATATTTTTTTGTTGTCTTATTTTACTGTGTAGTAAGCCGTTTGGTATCCGGCTAAGTAGAATACACCGACCTCTTTCTTACCGTGGTATCGTAAAATACGACTAAGGCAAGCTGACCCATCGTATGGTATCCGGCTGAATAAAATAGATCACACCCTTTTTTTACCGAAGTATCGTATAAGGCGGCTAAGGTAAGTTCGTGTAGTATCCGACTGAACAGAATAGACCACCCTTATGTCTTATCGAGGTGTCGTAAAAGATGACTTAGGTAAGTTGACCCATAGTGTGTTATCCGACTGAATAGAATAGACTTCCCTCATTTCTTACCGAGGTGTCGTAAAAGACGACTAAGGTAAGTTGACCTATCGTGTGGTATCGGGCTGAGCAGAATAGACCACCCTCATATCTTATCTAGATGTCATAAAAGGCGACTTAGGTAAGTTGACCCATCGTGTGGTATCCGGCTGAACAGAATAGACCACACCCATTTCTTACCGAGGTGTCGTAAAAGACGGCTAACTTAACTTGATCCGCCGTGTGGTATCTGGCTGAGAAGCATAGACCACGCTTTTTCTTACCGAGGTGTCGTAAAAGCCGACTAAGATAAGTTGACGTCAGGCGGCTGGTTATAAAATACCTAGCCAAATCATATGGCAACATGTTTATAACATACTGTGCCGATCCACCTAGAGTGAGATAAGGGCAGGATCATAATAAAGTAAGTAAGTAAGTAAGTAACAGCCTGTTACTATCCCACTGCTGGGCATAGGCCTCCTCTCTCCGTTTTTGGAGAGAAGGGTTGGAGCTAAAACCTACCACGCTGCTCCAATGCGGATTGGTAGGTTACACATATCCCTAGGATTCTCTAGAGATATGCAGGTTTCCTCATGATGTTTTCCTTCACCGAAAAGCGTGTGATAAATTGCAATTATCAATTAGACACATAAGTTTTAACAGAAAAACTCATTGGTGTCTGCCGGGTTTGAACCCATGATCGACTCTAGAGATTCACACGGTCGCACCGCTAGGCCATCACAGCTTGGATCATAATGAATATAACAAATTAAAAGTAGGTACAATTTTAATAAACACATCAATATAGTGATAAAAAAGTTATTTTCTATTTGTATTTCGCGAGTTTCATTTCGCTTCAATAGATATTCGAGTACACACTGAGTTCAACGAAGCGTTTGCCACGCATCGCTTAGTTCAGAATTTAATCGGTAATTGTGTATTGAAATAAAATATTCGCATTAGTATAGAGATGATTATTGCAATGCAGAAACGTTTATATCATCCTGTTTAAATTCAAATTCAAAATATACTTTATTCAAGTAAACATGTAAACAAGTGCTTTTGAATCGTCAACTCTACTGCAAGTAAGCTGTAACTACCGAGAAGAGCCAGCAAGAAACTCAGCGGTTGCTCATTTCAAAATACTAAGTACCCGGTAATTTTAAATGAAATAAAAAAAACTTAAAAAAAAAATATTAGTAGTTGCGATCGATCCTATGTATTCACATTTTTGAGACTGCCCGTTCTCCGAATAAGCTATGCTGACTTGACAGTACATGGCGAAAATTCAATAAAACGATTTTTTTTACATAAAACCTAGCTAGATCGTTTTTTTTCCCCAAAACTTCCTACATGCTGAATTTCAGGAAAATCGAGATTCCGAATATATATATATATATACAAGTTTAACTCATTCAAATATTAAAGATACTTACAACTAGTTACATTAAGTCATAACTATCTTGTACAGCTCGTAGCTATATCCACGCATTCTCAACAGTATAGTAGACTTGTATTTTTTCCTGACGGAAAAACGAGATTTTTGTATCCTACTAGATATGCCTGCTTTTCCTTAGTGGAAATCAGTGTGTTACAAAGATTTTGCCGCGTAAATCCCTTCTTTATATTCTGAGTTAAGATATAAATTAAACCGAAAGGGAATCAAAAAATAAAAATACCTACCTAAGAATACCTAGACAAAAAATGTATACAACATTGAATGTTCAGCAAGTCGATGTGTATATTACGTCCGCTTGCTACCAAAGTCGGATTGCAGCGGATGTAATGGAAAGAGCGCTGGCTGGCGGATCTAATATTATTTTGGTGGCATATAATTTTTATATATAATATCTTGTATAGTATTTATTTGATTAATGTGTTTTAAACAATTTTTAATATATTAAATGGCAAATCTAACAAACAGAACAGAAGAAAACAGTGTCGAACACTTCACACACTTTACAGTCTTAAACATAATAGACAGAGACGTGCTGTTGTGGACTTTTTGTAGTATTTTTGTGGATCTAGTGGAGTTGAGAAAAGCTCTCAGCGGGCGAGGTTTCACAACCGTGAGATTTTTTCTTTAACACAACTTACATAAACCGTAATGTACTTTTAAAACTAAACTTAAACCTTCCGGAATAATTGCACTATTTTTTATTAAGAAATCACAGAAATCCGCTCAGTAGATTTTGAGAAAATCAATCACATACAGACAGACAGTTTATGAGAATTTTGTATTATAATAAGTATATATAGAGATGCGCCGTGTGGTATCCGGCTGAATAGAATAGTACCACCCTCTTTCCTTACCGAGGTGTCGTAAAAGGCGACTAAGGTAAGTCGACCCGCCGTGTGGTATCCGGCTGAGTAGAATAGACCAACCTCATTTCTTACTGAGGTGTCGTAAAAGGCGACTAAGGTAAGTTGACCCACCGTGTGGCATCCGATTTAGTAGAATAGACCACCCTCTTTCTTACCGAGGTGTCGTAAAATACGACAGAGGTAAGTTGACGTCAGGCAGGCGGCCGGTCGTAAAAACGCAGCCAAATCATTTGACAGCATGTTTATAATATGTTGTGCCGACCCCACTTAGAGTGGGATAAGGGCAGGAGGATGATGAATAAGTATATATAGAGATATGGTTATTTATTTCCTCGCTACGAAATAAAGTTAATACGCCGTCGCTGTGATATGGAATAACCTTCCGGCATCTATCCTGTCTCCCAATTTTGACATGGGTGCTTTCAAAGTTATATTCATACGCTCGCTATCGCATCTTGTTCGTACAACACTGTCCGTGTCTACATCAAATTCGAATTCAAATTCAAAATATTCTCGTTAATATGTTAACAAGTTGCTTTTGAGATAAATGGAATTAAAGTTTTTATAACCAAGAGATAAATGGAATTAAGCTGTGGTAGCCCAGCGGTAACTTTCGCCTCTTTCGACGCGGTCTAGGGTTCAAAACCCCGGTCAGGCACCAATGAGTTTTCTAGTAAAACTTATGTGTCTAATTGATAATTGCAATTTATCACACGCTTTTCGGTGAAGGAAAACATCGTGAGGAAACCTGCATATCTCTAGAGAATTCTGGGGATATGTGTAACCTACCAATCCGCATTGGAGCAGCGTGGTAGGTCTAAGCTCCAATCCTTCTCTCCAAAAAAAAAAAAAAAAACGGAAAGAAGAGGCCTATGCCCAGCAGTGGGATAGTAACAGGCCGTTACTTACTTTTTACTTACTTACTAAAGTTTTTATTGCTAAGGAAAATGTTTAAATATGTTTTAATTGTTTAAAAACAATGCCCCTATATTGTTGCTGAAAAGAATATTTATTTTAATATTTACACCTATTATACCTTAACCAGTCAAAAACACGTGTTTTTTGACTTGTGCCACTATTGTAGCTCATGAGCGAAGTGCTTTAAAAAGCACCTTTCAATGATAGCTTTATTATAATTTGACCTTCTTTCATCATTTTAATTCCTCTTTCATCTTGAATAAAGAATAACAGTTTTTTAAGATTATGTAATATTATCTGGAATCGAACCTGGCATTGAGAATTCGGGCTCTCCGTTACCCAATTGAACTATCGTGACTAAGAAATTGACAGCTTAATTAAAGTTTACTTATAAAATTTTAAAAAAAATTCTGTGCCCGAAAAAAGGGATAAAACAATATTTTTTTTACTGAAACCTAGCTTCATCAAATTTCCCCCCCAAAACCCCTACATGCTGAATTTCATGAAAATCGTTGATGCCGTTTCCGAAATGTATACCTATATACAAGATAACTCATTTAAATCAACATCATCCTCATGCCCGTATCCCACTCTAAGTGGGGTCGGCATTACATGTTATAAACATGCTATCATCTGATTTCGCTGCGTTTTTACGACCAACCGCCTGCCTGACGTCAACATACATCAGTCGTGTGTTACTACACCTCGGTAAGAAATGAGGTTGGTCTATTCTACTCAGCCGGATACCACACGGCGGAAGATCAACTCATTTAAATAATAAAGATTAAATTCGAATGTATTGACATTGATTAAAATTGTTAGACCATGCAATTCTATGGTAGTAAAAGTTAAAGGTAAAGTTTTCCAACCGAAATTCCCACGGGAATGGGAATTTTCAAACTAAGCCAGAGCGAAGTACCGTTGGGTCAAACTTATACATAAATTTAAGCTTAACGCAATCCTTCACTACAAACTTTAACTATGTAGAATTTTCACTTCCTCGTATGATCAATAAGTTATTTCAACTTTCAAATATGATGATGATGATCCATAGGTGATGTATATAATAGACAAAGTAGGAACCGACATAAGCTTGCGGCTCCTGCTTTGCGCCTTGCAAAGGTACGTACGATTTTAAGTGGGTCGCTACTGTATTTTTATTCGACGCACTGGTGAGAAACGTCCCATTTGGCCAAACTCATCCAGGTCAACGGTGGTGGCTTCCGCGATTGGATAAATCCATCGCCACCCTGCCTGTTCGCTTAACTTGGTACACAGTATTTATAACTTACAACTAAAAATCTTAAGCTTTGTTTCGTGTAATCGTCATACGGACAGACGTTGGAATCGACGATTTTGAACCTCTTCAAGTTCTCTCGGTGGTATGCATGTCCTGTAGCTTTGCCTTTACAACAGTTTTAAAAAAACTGTTAAAAGCCTACTGTACTGTTGAGGATTATTTTAGATGATAAGAATGCGTGGAAATAGCTACTGTCCGAACATGTACAAGATAGAAATGACAATGTAACTAGGTATAAGTATAAATTTTAAATGAGCAACCACCGAATTTCTTGCTGGCTCTTCTCGGTAGGAACAGTTTTCCGAACCAGAGGTAGAGTTGACGATTCAAAAGCACTTGTTTAAAACTTTATTTGAATAAAGAATATTTTGAATTTGACTTTGAATAGAACTCCGTTTTTTATTGAGAGTTTTAGTTGATTAAATTTAAGTATTTATAGGAAAACAAAGTTTTTGATATGGATGTATAGGAAGTACCAATTACACTAAAGTGGACGACAAAAAAATCACTCTGACGTCAATTCCCTGAATTATCTCCATTGTCCGATATCGAATATCAACATCGGTACAACCTACAGGCTAATTGGACATCCGATTGAATTTCAAATTTGCGCTGCTTGTTTGCATATCGCTCGGCCTCGGCCCCCACTGCGCCAGCCGATTGCGATCGAATTGAGATCGACATGGAAATTTCCGTGCTTTGAAATCTATTGTAAGGTATTAGAAAAAGAAAATAATATATCAAGCATTGGCATGGGTTTTGGAAAAAGGGGACAAATAAATAAGGAACGACATCGCGAAGGGGAATATTAAGAATTGGGGACGAAATTTGAGAAAATGTTTGGTTCGTTGGACAAAGCACGCAACAGTGTCGGACAGATTTTTAATACAGACATGAGTAAAAGAATATTGGAATCAAAAGGAAATCCATACAATAATGTAAAGTGTGAGTTTTATTTTCTTATCGGGTGCAAATATTATAGTTTTTTGTATAATGCCGATTTATAGATTTCTTCAAAAATTAATTCTTCTTGGCATTAACTGATCATTTTGACTTTTGGACGTAGGTCTTTTAAAGGTTTCTTCTTCTAACCTAGCCCAATTATGTGACAATATGTTGTGCTGACCCCACTTAGAGTGGGATAATAACAAGAGAATTCAAATTCAAATTCAAATTTTCAAATTTATTTATTGCTTAATGTGGTACACAGAGATGTTACATATAGATTATAGAACAACACATTCTGCCTATTACAAGCATGCAAATAGTACATATAGTAGTATAATTTTATATAATGTGATCTTTTAATATTTTACTAATATTTATTTCACTAATATTTATTTTTAGCTATTAAATTATTATATTTATCAAAATTAACATATTTTTATTCTTATCACTATTATATTTATATTATATTCATAAAGACGTCGTGAAACATTATTAATAAGGTTTAAAATTCAGAAACTCTTCAATATTATAAAATACTTTGTCAACGAGGAATTTATGAAGTGTATTTTTAAATTTTGTATAGTCACAAATCTCTGCTATACTTTTTGGTAGCTTATTATTAATTTTAACAGCCATTACACAGACACTTTTATTTAAGAAAGCAGTTCTGTGCGTTGGAAATTTAAACCTGTGTTTAAGGCGTTCGCGAGCACACTTTTCAAATAGACTTTGGTTTCGCCTTAGAAAAAGCAGTAATTCATATATATAAAGAGAGGGTAAGGTGAGTATATTGAGCTTTCTAAAGTGCTGTTTGCAACTTTCTGTTTTGCGTATTCCACAAATTGCTCGCACACATCTTTTTTGAGCAACAAATATTTGACAGCTGTTTGAACAATTTCCCCAAAAAATTATACCGTAACGGAGAATTGAAGCTCCATATGCATGATATGCTACTAGTAACGAACTTTGATCAACTTTTTTTGCCAACATATATAAAGAATACGAAAATTGATTTAGTTTTGAGCATACATAATCAGATTGGGATTTCCATAATAAATTTTCATCAATTTGCAAACCTAAAAATTTAGTTTCTTTTATTTTATTGATTTTTGTATCTAAGTAATTTACCTCAAAGCCATAATTAATTTTATTGTGTATATTTTGAAATGTCATAATTTTTGTTTTATTTATATTTAAAATAAGGGCATTTTTATCTAACCATTTTGTTATGTCAGTCAAACTCTTGTTTATAGCAATTTCATGTTCCTTTTCATTGTCATTAATGTACATTATAGTGCAATCATCCGCAAATAAAACCATGGGTTGAGGAGTGGCTAGAGGCAAATCATTAATATATATAAGGAAGAGCAAGGGGCCGAGGACGCTTCCTTGTGGTACGCCACAAATAACTTTTTGAGCTTTTGATAAATAATTTGTTTGAGTTCGGGTTTCATTGTTAATTCTATCTATTTGTGTTATTTGAAATCTATTATCTAAGTAGGACTTTATCAAATGTAATGCAGTTCCTCTCACTCCATAATTATCTAATTTTGCTAGTAGTACATAGTGATTAACACTATCAAACGCTTTAGTTAAATCCATGAATAATGCAGATACAATTAGTCTTTTATCTATACCAACCATAACCTTAGAAAGAAATTTATATATAGCTGTATTTATACTTTTATCTCTTCTAAAACCCATTTGATTGTCTGTAAAAATGTTGAATTTTTCAAAAAAGCTGTAAAATATGTTAGATATTATTTTTTCGAAAATTTTTGCAAAGACCGGTATAAGCGCTATAGGTCTGTAACACGACATATCATCTCTATTTAACTTTTTAAATAACGGTTTAATTATTGATACTTTTAGTTTTTCTGGAAATATGCCGCTTTCTAAACATAAATTAGCTATGATACATAGAGTGGGAGAAATGATGTGAGAAACATATTTTACAATTCTTGTTGAGATATTGTCGTAACCAGTGCTATTAGTATTTTTTAATTTTTTTATTATTAAAATTACGTCTTGAGTCGTAACAGGTGTCATAAAAATTGAATGAGGAATAGTGCTTTGTGGTAGCATAGAATGTAATTTTTCAGTGGAATTCTTAGAGTTAGGTGTTACAAAAAATTTATTAAAAGCATCCGCAATATCGGTAGGATTTCTATATGTTTTATTATTAATTTTTATTTGAGCAATATTTTCCCTAGGATAATTGGTTTGTGTCTTTTGTATTATTTTCCAAATCATTTTCGACTTGTTTTGAGCTGTACAAATTAAATAGTTATTTTGAGATTTTTGAGTCAGAGAAATAATTCTTTTAAGTCTTTTTGAGTATGTTTTGAAAGCTGTTTTAGTTTGCTCATTTTTATTCAGTCTGTAGCTCCATAGTAATGACCTTTTTCTTTTACAACCAACTTTTATACCTTTTGATATCCATCGTGGCCTTTTGTAGCAGTAAATTTTAACTTTGATTATAGGGAAACAAAGATCATAGATTAGTTTAAAAGTATCATAAAATTCATTAAAAGCGTCATTTGCAGAGTTGATTTCTTTAATTTGTGCAAATTTTATACTAGATATATAATCTCTGAATTTGATCATATTTTCTTTACTATATTCGCGTTTTTGTATGAACCAATAAGGAAAACGACAGCTTTTTTGGACAGGACATTTAAAAACTTGAGCGGAATGGTCAGAAAGTGCTAATTCAATTACTTCCGCTTTACCGTTGCGGATATTGTGCAGAATATTATCTAGGCAAGTTCCACTGCTTTTTCTAGTAGGCTGATTAACTGCAAATTTCAAATTAAACGATGTTATTATTTGTTTAAATTTACAAGTTATATTATTTTGTTTCAGAACGTCTATATTGAAATCGCCACATATTATAATATTTTTATTTTTAAAACAAATATATTCAAGAATTCGAGTAATAGTATCGTAAAAAATTTCAATATAATTAGTTGTATTATTTGGAATGCGATATATACATACTATAATTGTACTGTGTTGAATTAATTCAATGGCACATATTTCTACTATATTTGAAACGCTTAATTTGTTTATATAGTCCAAAATGTTAAATTTGTAGCTATTTTTTACTAAAATGCATGAGCCACCGTTACGATTGTTTCTAGTGTAATATGCAGCAAGAATGAAATTAGGGATATTTAATAAATTTTGATCTTCGGCTACCATATTATGCTCAGTAATACATAAAACATCCATCAAAACATTGTTCTCATAAAATTCATCCAGATGTGTTACCAACCAATCACTTTTATTGATTAGACCATTAATGTTTTGATGAAAGACATTGATGCAGTTATATACGAAAAAACTCATTATTTTTATTCAATTTCTCAGTATCTACCGCTGCGCTATTTTTTGGTTGGGAATTCAAAATATTCTCATCATTTAATGCCTCAGTATTTATTTTGCTATTTATGTCTAGTGTGTTTGTAATACTATAATCAGTTTGTGTGCATGCATCAACCATTTTTTTTTGTTTATTACAATTCAGAGTTAGCTTAAATTTTTCTATTTTAATTTTATAATCAATTGATAAGATTTCTCTTAATAAAGACCTACACACATTAATTGCAAAATATTTTTTAGTGGGTAAACACCTTGAGTAGTCCATATCCATGAATATGGCATTTCTTTGCAAGCCACATAAAAATCTTAACTCATAATTTAGACGACCTTCATTTAATCTATTATTATAAGGTATCTCACTTATAATTATATTAGTATTTTTAGCATTACATAGCCACTGGCAAATACTAGATTTAAATGCATGGGGATTAAAGTCATTTATGCCGCCCAAAAGAATGACATAGTCTTCATTGGTTAACTGATTCACTTCTGATTGACAAGTATTAACAAGATGTTGTAATGTGGCATTCGGTTTCCAAAAGCAAACAACAATGTATTGTTCACCGACTAAGCTTTGAAGTTTATAACAAATATCCTTTCCTTGTTGATCCGCTATTACAAAAATCTTTTTCTTCCTTTGTTTTGGTTCTACACAATCAGCAATATTTGGTTTATTATTTACACTGCTATCTAAGTTATATTTAGCATCCTCTGTATTTTTCCCAGACCTATTTGGTTGTTCACATGTGTCAGGCTTACACCTATTCTTTTCTGTATAATCATAACTAATTTCACCTTTTTGGTTAAATTCATTATTATTCTTGTTACTAGTGGAATCAGATATCGGGTGGATAGGTGGAGTACAGAGTGCAGATTTCTTTCTTTTGTTTCTTTGCCTATTGGATGTAGGTGTTGAAGACTCATTAGCAGTGAATTCAATTTTTTTATACATATCAATGACTCTGTTACATTTTTCAACATCTTGTTTTAAAATCCTATTTTCTAAATTTAATTCTTCTATTTCGTGATGAGCACTTTGTAGTTCAATATTTAACTTTTGTATAGTTTCATTAAGTTCTAATATCATTTGACAGTCATTCATTGAATTATTAGGCAAGCTTATGGCAGTTGAATCAAATAGTGACGAATTCAAATTTGAGATTTCGTTGAGGGATATTGATTTGCGTATTTTTCGTAGAGTAACATTATCAGAATCCATTTTATAAATTTTAGAAAAATTTAAAAAGTCAATTTTAATGACGGGTTTGAACCCTCACCTGTATCGCGAAACGTATAGATTGAGGCAAGCTTATACACAATGAGCCAACTCATTCATAATGGAAACGACGAAATTGTACTTTAGTTTGTTCATATGACTATTTATTCTTTGGTAAGATGTCGGTAATCACATTATAAAATACAAACAACTAATTATCGTATGATTTTTCAATGTTTTTGGACCAATTAACACTTATTTTTTTAATAAATTTTTTTAGTAACTCCTTTTGCACAAAGATATTTGTTGCACTGATAGTATTTAAACAACACTAAAACGTTTAATTATTTAGTAATTTGTCGTGCACGACTTGTGTTTCTCACTAGTTCCATGTAATTTTTCACATTATTGTTGAATTCGTATATTATTCACTTTAGATAATAATGTCACATATTCAATTGTACTTATTTATTATTTACTTAAAGTTTTTGGCACAAAACAACTTAGAATTTATAAACAATTTTTTTTAAAATCTGTTTATTGATTACCACTGCACTCTGACGTGCGCGAGCGTCTTGATTCAACAGTCAACAAAGGCTTTATAACATTTTATTTCAAAATAGGGATAAAAATGTAATAAGGTGTAAAAATCATAAAATTTTTTCATCGCAAGCGCTGCGGCAACTTGATGATTTATTTTACAAAAATAAATCTTTAGTCCGACTAAGTATACCTTTCTTCGCTCCGAAAACGGAGAGGGGTGGCCTTTGTCCAACAGTGGGATAGTAGCAGGCCATTACTTACTTACATCCACATTTATATTGAACACTGGTTTTTGGTTACATGATTTAATTATTAGTACCTATTTGAGCTGTGGTAGCCCAGCGGTAACACCGTGCGACTCTTTCGAGGAGGTCACAGGTTCAAACCCGGGCAGACACCAATGAGTCTTTCTGTTAAAACTTATGTGTCTAATTGATAATTGCAATTTACCACACGCTTTTCGGTGAAGGAAAACATCGTGAGGAAACCTGCATATCTCTAGAGAATTCTGGAGATATGTGTAACCTACCAATCCGCATTGGAGCAGCGTGGTAGGTCTTAGCTCCAAACCTTTTCTCCAAAAACGGAGAGAAGAGGCCTATTCTCAGCAGTGGGATAGTAACAGGCCGCTACTTACTTACCTATTTGACTGTGTGTAATGTATTTATATTTTTCGAGACTGTACATGTACATACATACATACATACATACATACATACATACATACATACATACATGCATACATACATACACACATAAACACATACACACATACACATATACACACACAAACACTCACACATACATACATACATACATACAAGATTCACTCATAAACATATCAGTAAAACTTTTTATTACTCCCCAGTATTACATTTGTACTCTAAAAAATAAAAAATGAAAATTTAATTTTTTTAATTAGAATTTAATTTTACTTTGTAAAAAGCGACATTTCTCATTTCTTATATTTATCTAAATAATATAAATTATGTTATGTAAGTAATTGCAAGCTCACATGCAATAAATACGTTGCTAGGATACTCGTGTGACCAAACGTGTGTTAAATTTGAATGTGGATGGATATGTGCCTAGAGGGAGGCCTAAAAAGAGATGTTTGGATTGTGTGAAGTATGATATGCATATAAAAGGAGTGGCGCCAGAGTTGACGAAAGATAGGACAGAATGGAAGAGAAAAACATGTTGTGCCGACCCCACTTAGGGATAAGGACAGGATAATAGATACTCCTAAGGTGTAAAACAAAATCCATAGGAAAAAATTATCCAATAACTAAATTAAATCTAAATTTTTAGCGGATAAATTGATTTTTTGTAAGGACGACATATTTTTTTTTATATATGACTAGCTTTCGCCCGCAACTTCTTTTGCGTGGACTGTTGTCACGCGATAGGTTGATAATATTTGGCGCTTTTTAATATCATCCTATTGCTGTAGAATTAACAGGATTTCTATAGTCTATAAGTTATTCAGGTCTATAAGGAATAAAAAAAAAAGTAAGTAAGTAGCGGCCTGTTACTATCCCACTGCTGAGAATAGGCCTCTTCTCTCCGTTTTTGGAGAGAAGGTTTGGAGCTAAGACCTACCACGCTGCTCCAGTGCGGATTGGTAGGTTACACATATCTCCAGAATTCTCTAGAGATATGCAGGTTTCCTCACGATGTTTTCCTTCACCGAAAAGCGTGTGATAAATTGAATTATCAATTAGACACATAAGTTTTAATAGAAAAACTCATTGGTGTCTGCCCGGATTTGAACCCGCGACCTCCTCGAAAGAGTCGAACGGTGTTACCGCTGGGCCATCACAGCTTTTCTATAAGGAATAACTGTGCCAAATTTCATCGATCGAAATATTTTAACGGCCCGGATGTACGATAGTTTTTATTTATCTTCATTTAGACATTACTTAATGGAAATACTTGTGATTTACGATCTCTAAAATACACTATTTATCTTCATCGTTTATTTGCAACGTTAAAAGTAACTGAAAATAATGGTTTTCTGTCTGTCAGATTTTTGCTACTTGCTGAGATATTTACTTTAGTTTAGAACGATTTGTATTCCTCTAAGGAAATGCGTATTTCAAGGTATAGAAGGCTTTTTCTCTCTCTAAATTCATACCCTAGATGAGTTTTCCATCTCATACAATCTCTTTTTAATCGTGTGGTATCCGGCTGAGTAGAATAGACCACTCTCATTTCATACCGAGGTGTCTCGAAAAGTGACTAAGGTAAGTTGACATACCGTGTGGTATCCGGTACTTATCCCGGTACTTACGGTGGGTCGGCACATGTTATAAACATGTTGTCACATGATTTGGCTACGTGTTTTACGACCGGCCGCCTGCCTTACATCAACTTATCTTAGTCGCCTTTTACGACACCTCGGTAAGAAAGAGGGTTGTCTATTCTACTTAACCGGATACCACACGGTGGGTCAATTTACCTTAGTCGCCTTTCACCACACTTCGGTAGGAAATGAGAGTGGTCTATTCTACTTAACCGGATACCACACGGTGGGTCAATTTACCTTAGTCGCCTTTCACCACACCTCGGTAAGAAATGAGGGTGGTCTATCCTACTCAGCCGAATACCACACGATATATAAAGGTAAAGGTGAATAATAAACATACTGTTTTTATTCCAATAAAAATCTATTTAGGATTCCATACATATATACTCTACTTTTTAATTTTTTTGCCTTCTTTTTCAACTAAATTAAATATATGGGACACTTACACACACGGTTGTCCGTCCCCAAAGTAAGTAACTTAATACTTGTGTTATGGGTGACAGACAACTGGTGAATATATACTTATATATTTTTAAAATATATACTTAAATACAAATATACACCCAGGCTCAAAGACCAACACATTCATTTATAGAACATGTTGGCCCTCGGCGGGAATCGAACCCGCGACCCGCGGGGCTGAAGGCAGGGTCACTACCCACTGCGCCAACGGGCCAGTCAGACTAATAAACTTTCAGGACACACGATCTTTTGCCACTTATCTAGAAGCTTCTAATTATATTTTTTAAGTCTAACATGACAAAATTGTGTAACATCCATATTATATTTAATCTCTCAAAGAAGCGAGATTCAAGAGAAGCTCAAGTAAATTTCAAGCAAACTAAGTTTGCATCCGCGCTTTGACTGACTTTATCTTGTTTGTTATATATAGGTGTACCGGGTTATATTTAACGTTGTAGAAAATGTGTAGTGAAGAAATGACTTATCTTTAACATTAAGCACATCAGATGAAAGAAAAATGAACAGCCTACTCTTGGATATCAATACACCTTTGCATGTCTATCTCTGGCTTGTCTTCTTCATTATTTTAAGGTCCATTCTCCATTTTCTCTACTCATAAATGTCAGTCTATCTGTTAGTCTAATACGCTTACTTTAAGCCTACTATACTGTTGAGGATTACTTAGATAAGAATATCTAGATATAGCTCGCTTTGACCCTGTACAAGACAATAATAAGTAAATGTAACTGTATAAGAATTATATTTTTAAAAGAGCAACTGCCGAGATTCTTGCTGGCTCTTCTCGGTAGGAACAGCTTTCCAAACCAGTAGTAGAGTTGACGATTCAAAAGCACTTGTTTACAATGTTTACTTGAATAAAGAATATTTTGAATTTGTCTCATTCAGTATTTTAAGGTCTATTCTCCACTTTCTCTAGTATTCATAAATGTCTGTCTTTCTATTACGCTCACGATAAAATTTTGCACAATTAAAGCACAATTAATTATATAGGCGACTGAGCTTTGCTCGGATTTTTTTCGGAAGTTATATAAAAGATGCATAATGAAAAAAGGGATGGTTTTATAAGGTAGTTCATTCAGAGTATTTTACACTATTTAAGTCCGTCTATTCTCAGGTACTATAACTTTGCAAGTGACAGCGTAATAGACCTTCTTTTCTATTAATGTTGTAACAGTTTTTTAATGTCTGTAAACAAGGATAAAACGACATTTTTAATTGACCTAGCTCGATAAATTTATCGCCCCCTAAACCCCTACGTAAGTTTCATGAAAAACGTTGGAGTCGTTTCCAAAAAACAGATTAGAGAAGATTACCTTATTTAAATATTGAAGAAAGATATAGGACAAGCAAGTCATCAAAACATAATTCAAATATAATTAAATACATAATGGAGGGTATTTTAAAACTATAATTGTCGCGAACCAAGTCACCAGTAAGCCCAGTTAAAAATAAAATGCAAAATTCAGAAATGAAAACGCCAAATTGTCCTTAACAACTTTATCCAATATTGGATTGGTTCAATTAATCAAGTTCTGAATAATTCCAAGATTTTCAAGATTGTTACAGATTTCATCTTAGATTCTTGCCGAGATTTCCACCATTTGTTCAAGATCTGCCATCGATGTATAATTGAGGACAATTGGAAACTCGATTGATTGTATCTGATTGGTTTTGTTTGCATTTTGAAGGATATTTTTCGGTCTCGGTACACGTTTTTATAACGAAATTCCTCAACATAATCTAGACTTTTTTATGTCAGGAAAACCTATTATGGGTCGTCACTGCCCGACGTGGACGAGCGGCGGGTATGTCGGACTCTCATCGACTAAAAACCTGACAGTGCTCCACCACGCTGCTGGTGGCGGGGACAGGGTACCGTTGTACACATTGCCCCCATTCCCGCCAGCAGCAACTCTGAACCCTAGAGTGCGCCACCTCTGGGTCGGGGCCTGTCTAATGGCCCCTCCCTCCGCTAGACGATGCATTGGGAGCACCAGACGCATTGACCGCCTCGGGGACCTAACTCCGATAAACCCCTTTCGCACCGCTCGGAGGTACCCGTTGGGCCGGCATGCGACGGACTTCGGCGAGTCGCTGGGCCCCGCTCGCCTGCGGCGGATTGGATCCAAGGACTCGACTTCGCGAATCGGCTCCGCCGCCTCCTTCCGCGAGATAACGTCCTCGCAGAAGGAGGCCATCGCTGCCCACGACCGCTCCCTGTCCACCATGGCACGAACCACAGTGGGCAGGGAGAGATCGTGCCCCACTAATTTATATAGACTTGCTTTTACACAAGTTTAGAAATTATCTTAAAACGATGCTGCTACATAAAACTTGCTATACAATAGAAGATTATTTAAGTGATAGTAGCATATCTTAACTGCAGTCAGCTACGCACCAACCTGCAACGATTAACTTGTAACCAATTAATTGTAATTTGTTTATTTGGAAAGATTATCCGCCGAGGTTCTTGCTGGTTCTTCTGGGTAGGATATTACCGAATCAGTTGTAGGTTCTTTAAAAACATTTGACGATTCAAAAGTACTGAAAAAAGCACTTCAATAAAGAATATATTAAATTTGAATTTATATTAAATTAAATTGCACCACGGCGGTTCAACTTACCTTAGTCGCCTTTTACGACACCGCAGTAAAAAATGAGGGTGGTCTATTCTACTCAGCCGGACACGACAAATTTTCAAAAGATTATGAAATATAAACACTGAATATCGGTCAAGCAACTAAAACCTCTTTATATCTCTATAAAAAGCTTCCGAAGCTTAAAAGATAATGGAATTGTTTACGTCTTCATTAAAACTTCCTACGCGGAACACCAAATAAAATTATAACAGCTTCTAATAGCGAGATCATAAATCTCCCCCCTAATATTTTAGGAGACTCCAAATTGAAACAAGACCGCTTCAGCGGAGTCTGCGAATCATGATGAATGTTGCTATCATCCGCCATTTTGTTTTTAAAAGAGATAATACCGTTTATTACATAGCAGCAGATGGCCACCGCTTTGTCCCCGTTTAATGTGATTTATAAGCTTTTTATTGATTACTCTTCGCTTTAGAGATGGTAAAATTATTTTATTATACGAAATTTATAATACGCCGTGTGGTATCCGGCTGAATAGAATAGTACCACCCTCATTTCTGACCGAGGTGTCGTAAAAGGCGACTAAGGTAAGTCGACCTGCTGTGTGGTATCCGGCTGACTAGAATAGTACCACCCTCATTTCCTACCGAGGTGTCGTAAAACGCGACTAAGGTAAGTCGACCTGCTGTGTGGTATCCGGCTGACTAGAATAGTACCACCCTCATTTCCTACCGAGGTGTCGTAAAAGGCGACTAAGGTAGGTAAGTCGACCCGCCTTGTGGTATCCGGCTGAGTAGAATAGACCAACCTCATGTTTTACCGAGGTGTCGTAAAAGGCGACAAAGGTAAGTTGACCCACCGTGTGGTAACCGGTTTAGTAGAATAGACCACCCTCCTTCTTACCAAGGTGTCGTAACATACGACTGAGGTAAGTTGACGTCAGGCAGGCGACCGCCGGTCGTAAAAATGCAGCCAAATCATGTGACAGCATGTTTATTACATGTTGTGCCGACCCCACTTAGAGGATAAGGGCAGGAAAATGATGATACGAAATCTATAACGACTTGCCCGTTGGAGTAGTGGGTAGTGAACCTGCCTTCAGCTCAACTGATCGCGGGTTCGATTCCCGCCAAACATGTTCTATAAAAATCATTTTTGGCTCATCGAGCCTGGGTGTATATTTGTATTTAAGTATTTATTTAAAAATTATATCCACATGCCCTTATCCCAGTCTAAGTGAGATCGGCACAACATGTTATAAACATATTGTAACATGATTTGGCTGCGTTTTTACGACCGTCCGCCTGCCTGAGGTCAACTTAACTTAGTCGTATTTTACGACAACTCAGTAACATGGAGGGTGGTCTATTTTACTAAACCGGATACCACACGGTGGGCCAACTTACCTTAGTCGCCTTTTACGACACCTCGGTAAGAAATGAGGGTGGTACCATTCTACTTAGCCGGATACCACACGGCTAGATAGACCAAAAATATGTTCTACAGTATTATAGAACGTATCAATATCTAAAAAAAAGTCTGCGATACAATATATCCTACAACTATAGTTATGTCAATATAATTACTTTTTCATCCATTAAATTATGAATTTTAGTGTAAAAACTAAGACACCTAAGTGTAATAAAACTTTTAAGCCAACAAAAATAAATCTATAGTCCGACTTAGTAGACTTTCCACTGCCATGAGATCGGTATGTACGCAGGTGAAACCGCGGTATATTACTAGTTAAAAATATACAAGCAAATAGCACCTCCATTTTGTTTCATGTTTTCTCATTACCAATTCACATCTTGTGGTTTTTATTAGGAAAACTTTTTAAATTATCAAATTTCAATTCTGGTCACGTATTGTGTTAAAAATATTTTCATAATAAGCCATCACGTTAAAAGGTAATTATTGTCAATAGCCTTGACATCGAATTTAGACTTATAATATAAACAGTCTGTCCATCAGTCTGTATATCTATTTGTATTTTTTACTTCCACGGATTATACGAAACAATATTTACAAAAGTAATAATAAAATTATTTTGCTATATAATCCGCGATGACGTAAAATAGAAAATATCATCATCGTCCTGCCCTTTTCCCATTCTAAGTGGGGTCGGCACAACATGTTATAAATATGTTGTCACATGATTTGGCTACGTATTTTACGACCGGCCGCCTGCCTGACATCAACTTACCACTGTCGTGTTTTACGACACCTCGTTAAGTAAGAGGGTGGTCTATTCTACTTAACCGGATACCACGCGGTGGGTCAACTTACCTTAGTCGCTTTTTACGACACCTCGGTAAGAAATGAGGGTGGTCTATTCTACTCAGCCGGATACCATACGGCGGGTCGACTTACCTTAGTCGCCTTTCAGGACACCTCGGTAAGAAATGAGGGTGGTACTATTCTATTCAGCCGGATACCACACGGCGTTTAAATAGAAAATATATATAATGATAAATGTAGAGTGGACAATCCGTTTTCATATCTGATCAAAACTTTGCAATTTTATCCTGGAGTCTATCTCCTGATGATGCTTCGGTTGCGGGGCGAAACGATTGTGGAGTTTGTGATAGTGAACGTATGTAGTGCTTGTGTATCGTGATGGCGGTGGTGGATGTTTGTGCATGTGTTTTTACGAATCCTGCACGTATCACGTATGAAAACGGATTGTCCATTCTACATTTAGCATTATATATATTTTCTATTTTACTTCATCACGGATTATAGCTAAATAATTTTATTAATACTTTTGTATTATTGATCTCCGCATAGTATTTCGCCCGTGTGTCAATCAGTGCGTCAACAACACAAGAGTACTTATTGTGAGTTAACCATAAGAGATAGAAACCTACTATCGCGGACTTTTTTGTAGTAATTTTATAAAACTACTATTCTGTACTACATAACCTCTGTGTATTTCTGCTGGTTTACGCGACGCACGCACCTAAAGCTAAAATCAGCCATGTTTTTTTTTTATAACCGCGTGACCTCTTCAAACGGTTAACTCCTTAGTAAAGTGATGCAGCACTGGCGAGTCCATCTTACCTATTAGCGTCTTAAGAATACTGTTGGAACTGGACCGCAGTCTTGTTAGTAAGGATGCGGTCTTGTTCCTCATTACGGCGTGAAAACCATTTGTATGTGAGTGAACCAACATATTTGACGCGGAACAAAACCGCGGCAACCCCAACAGTATTCTAAAGCCGTTATTATACTCGCACATGAACACATGAACATGTGTACTTAAGTACAAACTGTGTACAAAATTTAATTTTGAGAAAATCGATCATATATAGACATACAGGTTTTGCGGACTTTGTATGTTATATGTTATAAGTATAGATTGGAGGTATTTCAAAAAATTGTCATGAACGAAGTCACGAACAGAACTACTTCACGTATAATTTAGATTTATTGGGATCACTTCTGAATTAACTTAAATTGAGGCCTTACAAAATGGCTTACGAAGTTGTATGTCTTACATCGAAACTGAATACCAATTCTTTCCAACTTAGATGGGATCGACTTAATAAAGCTTCATTACTTAAAGTTTAGTTAAGATTGTTCGGCTTCCAATATAAATGAAACTTACGCAACTCTATGAAGTTAATCTTTATAATTAAATTAAATACTAACTTAACAGAGCTCGTATAGTTTTGTTTGTTAAAAACATAGTGCGTCTATTTATTTAAGACACAAAATAGATGTGACAAAAAACTAAATTTGTATAAATAGCACTTAAACATTAGTCACTTTTTATTGAATGTGTGCTTAAAAAAAAGCATATCGCATTGTTCAAAATGACGAATTTGTGTCATTTTCTGACAAAACAAGCTTTGAACAATATTTGATGTCCTTAATTTTAGAAATTTTAAACCGTTGAGGAGTTCCCTCGTCTGGAACCAATCCTAGCAGCTACGTCAGGTGATGCTTATCATAAACATGCATCGTTATCAGGACTAGACCTGTATGTGAAATTTCAACTCAATCGGATACCGGGAAATGGGTAAAATGTAACTTACAAAATTCGACCTTGACATACAAACATAGGTATATAGGTAAAAGATTTTAAAATAAAAATAAAAATCTTTGGTTACAGACTCAAGAAAGTACAAGATTTTATGAAGAGAAGTCAGTGGCATAGACTACATACCAAGAAGTGAAGTAAATACAGTCACAATGTTACACAGAACATCTTCATCTCGACGGCGTCGCGCTTCAAGAAGTGCAGCTACATCTCCCCAAACTAGATCACCTCGACCATCTGCCCAGTCTTCTCGTCGAGCGTCTCTTGCGACCACAGAAACCGATGATGAAATAGAACCATCACCACCACAAAGAAGCCCACGAGCTAGTCTGGCTCCAGATGCAGCATTAGAAACATACCATCGAAGTCCGAGACATTCGCTCGTACCAGAACCTAGATCAGCGAGAAATTCCATAACTCCTGAAACCGCATTAGCAAGAAATACCTTAGCTCCATCCAGAAACAATTTGGGTGTGGAACAAGCGTATGGATCACGGCTAAGTCTGAACCCCCAAGACTTTAACCGGAGTCCGCGGAACAGTATAACACCTGACATAAATGCTAGAAGTCCGAGAAGAAGTTTGGTTCCAGAAGGGACATCGTGGAATCTACCTAGAAATTCTCTAGTACCTGATGTCGGCCGAAGTCCCCGGCACTCAGTGGCTAGTATACAGATTGATCCAGCACGGACACAGAAAGAATTAGGCCCTAGTCCAAGAACAAGTCCTAGAGGAAGCGTAGTACCAGATACAGTGTTAAAGAAGGATTGCCCAGATCTAAATAGGAGTCCAAGGGGATCTCTGATTCCAGAATCACAGAGAAGCCCAAGGGGCAGTATTGCCCCATCCGAAAGAAGTGCAAGGGGTAGCCTCGCTGCTGTTGAAGTTGATGGAGCTAGGATCAGTCCGAGAGGAAGCCTGACGCTTACTTTCCAAGAACCTTTAGTATCAAGAGAAAGACGAGCAAGCGAAGACAGTCAAAGCGCTGGTAAGTTATCACAATATACTGAAATTATTTTTTAATCGGCAATACTCAAATTTCATTTGCTCTTTCTTTAGTTGCATAGCGGAAGTAGTGATTGCGGGTCTGGCTTATCGAGTGATGATAAGGCACGATATAGTTTTTCCGGATCACTAATGCCTCAACCAAGTGCGTCTTATCATTCACGCTTTAGAGATCTATTATTATTATTGTTGTTTGTTGGGTACTATAATACTTTATGTTTTGATTTTAGTTATGTAAGATTCTAAACAAATGTAGCATAACTACGCAAGTGGGTTACTAAAAATGAGGCAGAACAAAATCATTTCCATTCTTTTCAGTTTAATTTCATTTTAGCAATGCTGATTAATTCAATTCAACCGGTGCCTGATATTCCGTAACTTTTTACAGATGAAGTACTAACGCTTATTTAAAATCTTTGTTCTAAAATTATAAACTAGGCATTAGTCATATTTAATTACACAAAATAAAATGTCCAATAAAATTACTTCCAAGTAGAAGATTAAAATCGATCTTATTTGTCTATCTTATTTGTCACTCTTATTTGGGTTGATTTAGATTGTTTCAACTTTAATAAAACATTTTCTTCTATTAACCTTTCTAATCTTATGATTCTTCTTCATTGATTATGATGATTATGAAACTTGATGATTATGAAACTTCTTCAATAACTATTACCACTGTCTTTATCCTACCAGGTAATCGAGGTCGTGTATCCCCGTACCGAGCATCTTTAGCCGGCCGTCAGAGTGGTGGTCTATCCGATACTGGTTCAAGGAGAGCTTCCAGTTCCGTAAGTCAAGTAAGTACTGGAACTTTAATACTAATGATGTCTTTATCAGTAATATTTTCATCTTGAAGAACTTTAACCTTTATTTGAATCAGAAAATGATGAAAATATTACTTTAGTAATAGAGTACAGTATGGCAGCAGCAGAATATTTCAAGACGTTAAAAACTTTATAGTGTCTTGTACTTATATTATATATTACAAAGTCTAAATTTGCATCAACTTTACAGTTAAAATAAACTTAATTATAGCCAATCACCAATCACCACAAGCACCACACGCCCTCACTATGACAATCATTCAGATTGTTGTAGAAGGGCCTCCTGGTGGTGCTTCGGTTGCGTGGCGAAACCATTGTTGAGTTTGAGACAGTGAACGTGTGTAGTGCTTGTGTATTGTGGTGGCCGTGGTGGAGGTTTGTACATGTGTTTTCACGAATCCTGCATGTATCGGATTATGAAAACGACTAGTCCACTCTATATTTAGCATTATATATTTTCTAAAAACTTTATTGCGGATTATAGCAAAATAATTTTATTATTACTTTCGTGTTATGGATCTCCAATCCAAAGTAACGCCTAATTCTATATATTATTATGCGAACAATTATTTTAAACGCAACATTTATCTAGGTGTCCGGTGATGAACAGCGGAGGCTGTGTGGGGAACAAGCAAAATACAGCGATCGGACCGGCCTCGGTTTGGGCGTTGGGCTTACAACCTATGGCTCTGTGGCGTACCAGCTTAAGGACGCCAATATGGAGGCCTCGGGGACAGTCGATTTTGTGTGCAGAGCCGCTAAAATTATGAACCGGACCAGTAAGTTAACTAACTTTTACATTAAAAACTAATCTTCTTTATCTTTAACTAACCACTTATTGTTACTGCATTAGATTATGTCGTTCTCTCAACAATGTATATTATTATTTTTATGTGGTGCAATAAAGAATGTTCTATCTATCTATCTATCTAACCATCCCAGCAACTCCCCATGGAAAGATTAAAACTGTAATATAGTCTATTGATAATCATAAAAATGGTAAAAGTGGGTTAACCATTTTTATGGTTTTCCCACTTCCTTTTCCTTCTATTACTCATAGGTTGACAGGATGAGATCCCATTTAGGGATAAATGTGTTATTTATAATTTTTCTTTCTCTTTTCTAAATATATGTATTAAAAAATAAATAAATAAAATAAATGAATAAAACCTTAAAAGCTAGATGTATACTGTCGCAGACTTTTATTAAGAACTTTTAGAGGGACCAATTTTGTAATACATGATTTTTGACCTTTACCGTTTACTCAGCGCACGCAAGGAAAGCATTAAATTGTGCCGTTTTCGTAATGTTTTTATTGCTGCTCCTCTCCTATTCATCTTCCTCGATAAATGGGCTATCTCACACATAAAGAATTCTTAAAAATATATACAAGATTAACTCATTCAAATATTAAATATACTGAAAAAGTAATGTAAGTACTGTAAAAGTAATATATCAATGTTGTCATATTTAATAACACAAAATAAAATGTCCAATAAAATGACTTCCAAGTAGAAGGTAAAAATAGTGATTAATAAATAAATAAATAGATAAAAAATAAAAGTACCCCAGTAAACTCTGTTGGGCACATCACTAGTTGATAGACTGTTTTAATTTCCGCCGCGTCCTGTAAATTCCTCTGATTCACTTCGCAAAAGTTAAATACAGCTTCCATCCTTTATTGCCTGGCTACATCCAAACTTTTACTTCACAGTTAGTAAATATAAATAAAGTTGAAGACATTGCTTGCAATAAACGTGTAAAGGATGCAAAATGAGTTTAATTACTACATTTTTCAAATACTTCAGGATCATCTAAATAAACTTGTAATTATGGGTTCATTTTTTTATGGTTATTAAATTTTAATTTTTTTTAATTATTTTTATGGTTATCCGTGTGGTATCCGGCTGAATAGAATAGTACCCTCATTTCTTACCGAGGTGTCGTAAAAGGCGACTAAGGTAAGTCGACTCGCTGTGTGGTATCCGGTTTAGTAGAATAGACCACCCTCGTTCTTACCGAGGTTTCGTAAAGGCGACTAATGTAAGTTGACACACCGTGTGGTATCCGGTTTAGTAGAATAGACCACCCTCTTTCTTACCGAGGTGTCGTAAAATACGACTGAGGTAAGTTGACGTCATGCAGGCGGCCGGTCGTAAAAACGTAGCCAAATCATGTGACAGCATGTTTATAACATGTTGTGCCGACCCCACTTAGAGTGGGATAAGGCCAGGAAAATGATGAAAATACTAGTTATCAAATAAGACCCTCAAAAACTGATGTTCTGTATGTGGTCGATTTTCTCAAAATGTACTGAACTTTTTTTTGTACTGTTTTTAACTAAAATATAGTGCAATTCTTGAGGAAGGTTTGAATTTCTTTCTTTTTAATTTCAAAACGGCAAAACAAATTTTGATGGGCCATACACTGGAAGATAGACTAGATTGTGGAGCATCATTTAGGATACGTTTTATACTAGAATTCCCGCGGCGTCGGGAATGCTACGCGTGCAAAGCTACTTAATAGATAAAAGTTATAATCCATAGACAAAATTACTTTTATATTATCGATCTTCGCTAATAAAGCGTATTTCTATAAATGAAATAACTTCATTCAATATCCAGCTATAAGCTGTGGTAGCCCAGCGGTAACACCGTGCGAACCTTTCGAGGAGGTCACGGGTTCAAACCCCGGGCAGACACCAATGAGTTTTTTTGTTAAAATTTATGTGTCTAATTGATAATTGCAATTTATCACACGCTTTTCGGTGAAGGAAAACATCGTTCGAATCCTGCATATCTCTAGAGAATTTTAGAGATATTGGAGCAGCGTGTTAGGTCTTAGCTCCAATCTTTCTCTCCAAAAAACGTAGAGAAGAGACCTATTCCCAGCAGTGGGAGAGTAATAGGCCGCTTCTTACATTACTTTATCCAGCTAAAAACATAACCTTCGTATAAAGTGGATAACTTATTCAGAAGCATAAATAAGTATCATGTATTTCACATAAATTATTTCTTATAAGCCCTAAAGCTTATATATCTATTGGGAAATCATCTAAAGTGACACATAAAACATGTTAGGCCCATCTGTAACATATTAACTCCAACACGCCGTTTGAATAGGTTTAATATATTTCTTTGTTTTATGCCGTACGTGTATCTTATGTCAGAATATTACATAATATTGTACTGAAGAAAAAACTTAATATTGTAAAAGGAAATATTCAGAGCATGATCCACAGAGGTGAATAGAAATCTATATTTATACTAATATATAAAGCTGAGGTAGCCCAGCGGTATCACCGTGCGCCTCTTTCGAGGAGGTCTAGGGTTCAAACCCCGGGCAGGCACCAATGAGTTTTCTAGTAAAACTTATGTGTCTAATTGATAATTGCAATTTTATCACTCGCTTTTCGGTGAAGGAAAACATCGCGAGGAAACATGCATATCTCTAGAGAATCCTGGGGATATGTGTAACCTACCAATCCGCATTGGAGCAGCGTGGTAGGTCTTAGCTCCAATCCTTCTCTCCGAAAAAAAAAAAACGGAGAGAAGAGGCCTATGCCCAGCAGTGGGATAGTAACAGGCCGTTACTTACTTACTTATAAAGCTGAAGAGTTTGTTTGTTTGTTTGTTTGAACGTGTAAATCTCATGAACTAATAGACCAATTTAAAAATTCTTACAGTGTAAGATAGTCCATTTATCAAGGAAGGCTATAGTATATATAACATCACGGTAAGATGAATAGGAGAGGAGCTGCAATAAAAATAGTACGCAAACAGCAAAATTTAAAGCTTTCCTTGCGTGCGCTGAGTACACGGTGATAATTATTCAAAAATAATGTATTACAAAATTGTTTCCCTGTAAAAATTCTAAATAAAAGTTCCCAACAGCATATGTCTAGCTTTTAAGGTTAACCCGCTTTAACCATTTTTATTGCGTCCAGTTTTAATATATTTAGTAACTAGGAGTCCCGCCCCAGCTTCGCACGGGTATAAAGCATATAGCCTATGTCACTCAGTGAAAATCACAGTATTTCTCTACTCCATATTGAATGTTATTATACATATAAACCTTCCTCTTCAATCATTCAATATATTTAAAAAAACCGCATCAAAATCTGTTGCGTAGTTTTAAAGATTTAAGCAAACATAGAGATATAAGGACAGACAGAGAAAGCGACTTTGTTTTATACTATGTAGTAACTTTTATAGCTACTACTATTTTGATAATTGTCAAATTTTTACCATACTTACCACACCTATATACTTTTTACCATACCAAAAGACAAAATTACGTTTAGCTGTCATTTATGTTTTGTTTTTCCATGTCATAGTCGTTTTTGTTATACCACGTTTTATAGCGTCTGACGGGATAAAATAAATGCGGTCGAACGGGATAAAAAGTATCCTATGTCCGTCTCCTGGTTCTAAGCAACCTCTCCACCAATTTTCAGCCGAATTGGTTCATCCGTTCTTGAGTTATAAATAGTGTAACTTAGACCAACTTTCTTTTATATATATAGATTTACATATCAAAGTTACTATTTTTTCTCTTGTTACAGTTGTCATGACAGTCTTCCTGGCTTGCCTATCGACGTTGCCAGTTATAATGCTAATCATGGGTAAGTAGACATTTTTTATGCTAGTACCAGGGTAATATTTAATTAACTTAACTAAAATTTGTGGAAATTATAACAAAATTCCGTTTTCATACTTCCATTTAATCAAATAGAATCCTTTTATTAGTGACATCATATTTGAGGATATAAAAACAGCTTAATTATCTACTTATTATAAAACAAAGTCCAATAAGCTTTCTGTATGATCGATTTTCTCAAAATGTGTAACACGGTTTGTTTTACGGTTTTTACTAAAAGTCTGCGCAATTCTGCCAGAAGGTTTAAGTTATGTTAATAAATAAATAAACGCCGTGTGGTAACCAGCTGAATAGAATACTACCACCCTCATTTCTTACCGAGGTGTCGTAAAAGGCGACTAAGGTAAGTCGACTCACCGTGTGATATCCGGCTGAGTAGAATAGACAAATTTCTTACCGGGGTGTCATAAAAGGCGATTAAGTTAAGTCGACCCGCCGTGTGGTATCCGGCTGAATAGAATAGTACCACCCTCATTTCTTACCAAGGTGTAGTAAACGACGACTAAGTTAAGTTGAACTACCGCGTGGTATCCGGTTAAGTTTAATAGCCTACCCTCTTTTTTACCGAGGTGTCGTAAAATACAACTAAGGTAAGTTGACGTCAGGCAGGCGGCCGGTCGTAAAAACGTAGCCAAATCATGTGATATTTATAATATGTTATGCCGATTCCGCAAGCTGTGATGGCCTAGCGGTGCGACCGTGTGAATCTCTAGAGACGATCATGGGTTCAAACCCGGGCAGACACCAATGAGTTTTTCTATTAAAACTTATGTGTCTAATTGATAATTGCAATTTATCACACGCTTTTCGGTGAACGAAAACATCGTGAAAAAACCTGCATATCTCTAGAGAATGTTAGGGATATGTGTAACCTACCAATCCGCATTGGAGCAGCGTGGTAGGTCTTAGCTCCAACCCTTCTCTCCATTTTTGGAGAGGAGGAGGCCTATGCCCAGCACTGGGATAGTAACTGGCCGTTACTTACTATGCCGACTCCACTTAGAGTGGAATAAGGGCAGGTGGATAATGATTTTTCTACATCAACATTAGTTAGATTATATTTATTCTGTTGTTATTTTTACTCTATTTTTCTATGTAGTTAAATGTGATAAAAGTAAATAAAAGGATTTTGATTTGATTTGATAACATTACCGTTACAAATTGAATATTAACTTTACAAATTATTCAATAACGGATGCATTTTACATCGTTCATGAATATTAATTTGAATCCGAACACAAAGCTAACGAATCAATTATATATTCTATTTGAAAATTTAATTTAGAATCTTGTTTCGGTTTAATGCTAACTATGCTTTTAATGCATTTAGATTATAATAATAAAATAAATATATAATAAATATATGGGACACTTACACACACGGTCGTCCGTCCCCAAAGTAAGTAACTTAATACTTGTGTTATGGTACACAGACAACTGGTGAATATATACATATATAATTTTTCAATACATACTTAAATACAAATATACACCCAGACTCGAAGACCAACAAATTCATTTATAGAAAATGTTGCCTCTCGGCGGGAATCGAACCCGCGACCCGCATAGCTGATAGCAGGGTCACTGCCCACTGCGCCAACGGGCCAGTCAATTGCGCAAACAGGCCAGATTATAATGGAAAAGCTGACTGTTAATTAATTCTTCTGCCCTTATCCCAGTCTTAAGTGGGGTCGGCACAACATGTTATCACATGATTTGTCTAGGTATATAACGACCGGCCGTCTGCAAGAAAATTGACATCAACTTTCTTTAGAAGAAGAAGTAGTTAGTAAAAAAGGGGGTAGTCTAATCTACTCAGCCGGATACCACACGGCAGGTCAACTTACCTTAGCCGCTCTTTATGACACCTCGGTAAGGAAGAGGGTGGTCTATTCCATTCAGCCGGTTACCACACCGTGGTTCAATTTACCTTAGTCGCCTTGTATGATACTTCGGTAAGAAATGAGGGTGGTACCTATTCTATTCAGCCGGATACCACACGGCAGGTCAACTTACCTTATTCCCGTCTTATGACACCTCGGTAAGAAAGGAGAGTGGTATCTATTCTACTCAGCCGGATACCACACGGTGGTCCAATTTACCTTATTCCCGTCTTATGACACCTCGGTAAGAAAGGAGAGTGGTATCTATTCTACTCAGCCGGATACCACACGGCAGGTAAACTTACCTTAGTCGCCTTTTACGAAACCTCAGTACTCAGCTGGATACCACACGGTGGTCCAATTTACCTTATTACCGTTTTATGACACCTCGGTAAGGAAGGAGGGTGGTACCTATTTTACTCAGCCGGATACTGTACGGTAGTTCAACTTACCTTAGTCGCCTTTTACGACACCTCAGTAAATAAGTAATTAATCACCGTATACTATTCTATTATACTATTCATTATATTATACTATATTATACATTATATTATACTATTCAGCCAGACAACACTGCACACCTTACCTCTAAGTCTTCGCAGAAGATTATATTCATGACGTTATTGTTTTTTTACAACAAAAATGTACAAGTTATATCTTTAATTACTAACATGCTAGGACTATACAAATCATGCCCACGTAATATCTGTTTCATGGATAAATAATTTTCTACGTTTCACCTCGAATATCATCTTCAAATTTAATTTCGTTGAAACGAAGACCAATTATTAAATAGCTTCATAAATCTCGCGTTCCTTTAATATTTCAGACTGCAAAATGAAACAAGAAAATTTATTAAATTGTAGAAGAATGAATCTTGTTACATTTTTATATCTGTAAATCGTTATATATCGTTGCATAGGAATATACATAAGTATCAAAAATTGGCGATGTATATTATAGATTAACCTGGAACCGAAAAAAGCTTGCCGCTCCTGCTTTGCGCCATGCAAAAGTACATAAGTCGTTTGTGGGTTTGTGACTAAAATATAAAGCTAAAGAGTTTGTTTGTTTGATTGTTTCAACGCGCTAATCTCAGTAAAAAGTCTTTGAGTGTAAGATAGTCCATTTAACGAGGCAGGCTATATATAACATCACGCTAAGATGAATAGGAGAGGGGCAGCAATAAAAAATATTGCGAAAATGCCAAAATTTAAAGCTTCCCTTGCATGAGCTAAGTAAACGTTATTCAAAAATCATGTATTACAAAATTGTTCCCGTCTAAAAGTTCTAAATAAAAGTCCGCAACTGCATATGTCTAGCTTTTAAGGTTAAGCCACTTTAACCATATTTTGGTTTTCAAAATACTATATTACGGTTTTAATCTTTCCACGCGGGCGGAGCCGCTGGCGATTGCTAGTATCTAAATATATCACAAAATTAATTTAGCTTCTAGTAAAGTAAATATAGGTTTAGAAGGTCTATCGATATTAAAGGAAGATAAATAATAATTAATTATTTGAAACAACAAGTAAGCTCATTAAAACTTTAAGATAATGGTAAAGTTTACTTTGGATAGGTTGAAATCGAAATTTCGTTATTTTAACAACACAAATATTAAGTAAAAGGTTATTTAGACGAATAATGAATAGAAAATAATTTAATTCCATAAATCATCCACAAGATCTTATCCCACTGTAAGACGGGTCGAAAGAATAGTAAAAAATAAAAGAGATAGTGATTGTTACACTACTGTTCCTATATACCTCGGTAAGAAATGTAGTCTATTCTACTCAGCCGGATATCACACGGCGGGAGTTATCCTCGTTCGGCTATCGGCTGATTCAGAAAGCCTACTATACTCTTAAGGATTATTTAGAAGATAAGAATGTGTGGATATAGCTCTCTTTGAGCCTGTACAAGACAGTAACGACATAATGTAAATAGTATTAAGAATTATATTTTTAAAAGAGCAACCGCCGAGTTTCTTGCTGGCTCTTCTCGGTAGGAACAGCTTTCTTCACCAGCAGTAGAGTTGACGATTCAAAAGCACTTGTTTACAAGTTTATTTGAATAAAGAATATTTTGAATTTGAATTTGAATTTAGCACGTTATATTTATTTAAATTAAATACCTATTTGACCTAGCTTTCCAATCCGTCCTTGAGAGTTTCCCGCTGGAAAGCGGGGAAATTACCGCAAGGAAATGTCGCTTGTATTGATTTTCAATATCCACACTAATATAATAAATGCAAAAGTAATTCTGTCTGCCTGTTTTATTTGCATTCAAACCGAATTAAACAACTTATTTACAGAAAGCCTTTACATATTATATAGTAAATCCTTCGTACTGAATCACATAGTCTTCCTCGATAAATGGACTATCTTACAAAAGTAATAATACAATTATTTTGCTATAATCCGCGATGAAGTAAAATAGAAAATGCTAAATGTAGAGTGGACAATCGGTTATCATACCTGATACATGCAGGATTCGTAAAAAACACATGCACAAACCTCCACCACCGCCACCACAAAGCCTTTCGATCAAGACCAAAATCGCAAAGGCTTTGCGATTTTGGTCGTGGAGTCTATCTCCTGATGATGCTTCGGTTGCGAGGCAAAACGATTGTTGAGTTTGTGATAGTGAACGTATATAGTGCTTGTGTATTGTGGTGGCGGTGGTGGAGGTTTGTGCATGTGTTTTTTACGAATCCTGTTGTCGTGCGATAGGTCGATAATAGAAGGCGCTTTTCAATGCTATCCTATTTCTAGAGAATTAACAGAATATCTATAGTCTATATGTTAACCCTGTGTGTAAGAAATAATTGTGCCAAATTTCATCGATATTGGTTTAGTGGATTCACCGTGAAAGAGTAACAAACATACATCCACACTCACAAACTTTCGCATTTATAATATTAGTAGGAAATAGGATGAATTCTTGGATTCATCATGAAAAATCTTAATCAGTTTTAATTTATATGGATTAAAGCTTATCACCAATTAAGTATTCTTGAAATTTTAAAATTTATTTTTTCTTTTTTAATTTCTATCTTTACAAATTGAGATCCTTAATCTTCACAAAAGTCACAAAAACCCTTTTAATTTTATTTTTACGGATTTAGACACAATCTGCTCACTAATGAAAGCTTTTTCACTTTGACTTTTTATCTTTACAAATGTAAGCTCTTAAAGCTTGAGTGAAATAAATTGCCTAAATTTCAAGTACAATTCTTTTCAAATATACGTTTTTAGGATATATTGATCGTCGCCCACAGGAAAAGCTTAGTAAAAGTGGGGTCTATAAGTTAAAGTCAGACAAACGCCCGTTCGTAATATACGTAGCCAAATCATGTGACAACATGTTATTAACATGTCGACCCAACTTAGAGTGGGATAAGGGCAGGAGAATGATGATGATTATAATTTACTAGTTATTTATATAGAAATAGTAGTGTAACAAACACCATCGTTTTATTTTTAACTATTCGTTTACTTTAATCGGTTATTATAATCGATAACTTATTAGTGGCAAACGCATTTTTAAAGATTTTTTTATTTCTAGATTGCTAATTTCCAAATTAAATAAAAAATTTAAGTAATGAAAAAGTTTACTTTATATGAACCTTTACTTATTCTTTCTCTCTACATTACCCGTATTCTCTTTCTTATTGATTTCTTGTCCTTTTCCTTCTATTACTCGAAGGTTGACTGAAAGAGATCCCTTTTAAGGATAAGTCCGTCTTTATAGATGTGCTTTTTTACTTTTTCTTTCTCTTTTCTAATTATGTATAAAAAGAAATATTTTTTTTTTATATTTTGAAACTGAAAAATATGCCCCTTTTCAAAGACTCCGTTTCCTTTGGCACATTAAAGTTTTCGACCGAGTTAAAGATCCCATTTCCTGGTAAGGTATATCGACCGAGGCATCATTAAGTAAATGTACATAATTAGAAGCATAAAATTTCATCATCATCTTCCTGCCCTTATCCCACTCTAAGTGGGGTCGGCACAACATGTTATAAACATGCTGTCACATGATTTGGCTGCGTTTTTACGACCGGCCGCCTGCCTGACATCAACTTACCTCTGTCGTATTTTACGACACCTCGGTAAGAAAGAGGGTGGTCTATTCTACTCAGCCGGATACCACACGGTGAGTCAACTTACCTTAGTCGCCTTTTACGACACCTCGGTAAGAAATGAGGTTGGTCTATTCTACTCAGCCGGATACCACACGGCGGGTCGACTTACCTTAGTCGCCTTTTACGACACCTCGGTAAGAAAAGAGGGTGGTACTATTCTATTCAGCCGGATACCACACGGCGTTAGAAGCATAAAATTTATATACATTAAATTCATCTCAGAGGCAGATATTCAAAGGTAGCTGCGGTCGAAACGACGGGCTTTTTAGATGGCGCGTCATTAATCATTTCCGTGCTGTCACTTCACACGAACCACGAAAAGCTTTACGTTTTGTTGACGGAGCTTAAAGTTGCGATAATTATTTTTAAGTAAAATAAATGAATGCCTGAGAAAATATAAAGTGTTACCATTCCAGAAATTCTGTTTAGTTGGATTTAAACTTCTAAACCTACTTATAACTGCTTTACCTTGGATTGTGTGACGTATGACATGCTTATAAAAGGAGTAACGCCAGAGTTGACAAATGATAGGAGAGAATGTATTCTTATATTTCTTACACTTAATTTAAACTTTTCTGTAGATTGGTCTAGTATGAATTGCGGAATTTTATTGTAGAAGCGAATACCGAGACCATCGAATGAGTTGCTAACTCTACTGAGTCGCGACAGTCATCACAAGCTTTTTGTGACCTCTCGTATGTCTATGATATACATCAAATTTTGTCTTATTCATATGAACATTTGCGTAAGTTGATGTCAAGCAGGCGGCCGGTTGTAAAATACCTAGCCAAATCATGTGTATCATGGCACATGTTTTTTTTTTATATTGGAAAAAACCCCTTATGGGTACCGCCGCCCGACGGGGACAGGCGACGGTTATGTCGGACTCGCACCGACTAAAATAACCTGTGTGCTCCACTACGCTGCTGGTGGCGGGGATAGGGATAGGGTACATGTTGTGCCGACCACACTTGAAGCAGAATAACGGCTGACTAATCACGACTGACAAAAGCTTAGAGGTTACACCAATTTGGGGCATCACACTATGCAAGTTATATTCTGTACTGGGTTCTTTTTTTTTTGTTTTAATATAGTATTAAGTCTTTTATTATACTTGTGTAGTGTGTTGGTACAAATAAAATTATTTTTCTTTTATTCTTTCTTTGAGTATTTATATAAAAAATTAGAAATATACTTTTGAAGAACTTAGCCTATAATGCGATTAAATCTCTTCTAAAAAAACCTTTGAAAGAGAGAAGCTTCTGTAAAATTCCCAACCATAGTTGTCATGCCTTTTAGTTCTGATTTAGTAGGTCCCATAATAAGGTTACATTTTTCGCTCTACAGATTTTATATTCCATGGTTTATTCCACATAGGCGTGCAATACATCCGCGACTGCCCAGCTGAGCCGAGGATACCAGTGTACATGGTGGTGGGAGGAGCTGCTGGTGGGATTGGGATCTGCTGGCTGCTGTGGGCCCAACTGGCGAGCAGGAGTTCCAACTCCAGAGCGAGCGTTCCCGAACGAGTGCTTGCTTATACTCTGACAGTGTTCCTGATGGGCTGGTAAGTGTTACCTTCTTTTATATGGCAATTTATAAAAACGGACAGAACGTTGTGTTATTTTTTATGGTTCTCTGGAACGGTTGTAACAAATAGGCTTAGCAACTCTGGGTGGATCAACGCTCGTGGCAGAGGTGGGGCATGATCTCTCCCGGTCCACCGTGGTTCGTGCCATGGTGGACCAGGATGAATCATGGGCAACGATGGCCTTCATCTGTGTGGACGCAATGTCGTTGAAGAAGCTGGTGAAGTTGATCCGGGAAGCTGAGTCCTCGGATCAGATTCAGCGCAGGCGAGCGGAGCGCAGGCGACTCGCCAAAGTCCGTCGCATGCCGCCCTAACAGGGACCTTCGAGATCCAAACGGGGTTTATCGGACGCTTGCTGATGTTAGGTCTTTAAAGTGGTCGATGCATCTAGTGCTCCCGACGTATGGATTAAGCGAAGGGAAGGGCCACTTTTTATAGAGGCCCCGATCCGGAGGTGGAACTTTCGAAGGTACAGTCGCTACTAGTGGAGAAAGGGGCAATGTGTACAACGGTACCCTGTCCCCGCCACCAGCAGCGTGGTGGAGCACTGTCAGGTTTATAGTCAGGTCAGACAGGTATATGTCAGGTCTCTGTCCATGGGTTTTCCTGACATAAAGAAAGATTTAGCAACTCAGTCACAACTTTAAAATTTTATAACCAAAGCTATTCTACTACCGCTTTAAGAACGCTATAATCCACTGACAAGAACTGGCAAGAGAAAACTCAGTCTTCTATTATCAGAAATAGTAACTATAGGACGATGTATTCTAATAAATACTTCAAATTTAATTAAAGCATTTTATATTAGTAATATCGTTTTGAATACCTTAAACTTAGAGTCTTGCCGAAGATTGTATAAATCTGATCAACTTGTTAAAAGAAAAGTTACTTCAGAAGATTTTGAATACAGTCTTGTTACAACATAATCAAAAATTTACAGTTAAATTTCATTCGCTCGCTCTGTTTGGATGTTATTAGGATAAATATAGGTTCGAAATTAGCATCCGAAGTTTGAATTGAATATTATTTTCCTAATGTTGTTTCAAACCAAAACAATCAAGAGATGTTAGCAAGGTCGATCTAATATATAGTTGTAATAGCTATTGAATATTTATCTAAGATCACAAATTGCACTTTACATTAATATAATACAAATTAGCCGTCTGATATCCTGAAATTAGGAACATAAGCTATAAAAGATAAAGTCATTGGTGCTCTGGATTTGAACCTGTGACCCTTTAGTAATGGTCAGAATCTACTATCACGGCTAAACTAAACAATGCTGACATTATTTGTATTCATCTTTCCCCTGCCTTTATCCCACTCTAAGTGGGGTCGACACAACGTGTTATATACATGTTGTCGCATGATTTGGTTACGGCCGACGCCTTACGTCAACTTACCTTAGTCGTATTTTAGGACATCTCGGTACAAAAGAGCGTGGTCTATTCTACTCAAGCGGATACCACATGGTTGGTCAGCTTATCTTTGTCGCCTTTACGACGCCTCTTTAAGAAATGAGGGTGGTATTCTACTCAGCCATACACCACACGGCAGATATTTATTTTTTCTGTAAGGAATAAATATGGAAACAACAAGTTTAAAAGTAATATTGTAATATATATTAATGTAATAAACAACTTTCCAAGACCAAGTAGTTCAAGTAACGCTCAAATAGCTCCTATAATTGAATTTGCTATAAACTTCGAAAGTAAATATTTTAGGTAGTCGCAGAACTTATAGAGGGCAAAGTTCCTGACTTTAGATTTTAATTCGACTTTCGAAAATAATTTAATTGTACTTTCAAAATCAAGTCAAGTTAAAAAAGCTTTTAAACGTCGAGGAGTTTCTGGACTGGAGCCAATCCTGGCATCAGAATGAGAACGAATGGTACACTCTACATAATGTTATGCTAATTATATATTTTTTCTTTTATCGCGGATTATAGCAAAATAATATTCTCATTACTTTTGTAAATGCTTACTGCTTAATTAATTAATTAATGCTTGAGGATTCTGGAAACGGATTGTCCACTCTACATTTAGCATTATATTTATTTTCTATTTTAATTCAACGCGGATTATAGCAAAATAATTTTATTATTAGTTTTGTTTTGTCTATCTACTGACGATGTTTTGGTTACTGGTAAAATGATTGTTGACATTGTAGCAGTGAATGTGTGCAGTGCTTGTGTATTGTGTATCAGGTATGAGAACGGATAATACACTTTACATTTTTAGCATTAAATATAGTCTCTTTTATCGTGGATTATACCAAAATAATATTTTCATTACTTTTGTATTACGGAACGAAAAGTAATAACTTATTCTATAAAATATACATATAGTTTATTTACCCCGATTGCGAAAGACAATTTTATCTTTTCTTTTTTGACTTGACATTTCTCTAGTCATGAAATCAAATAAAGGGCCGATTGCGACATGACCTATGAAAACAATTCTATTAAATAAAGTAACTCCTACCTACCTTTTTGATTTATTTACCGCACCGGGTAAGGGATTTGCATTAGAAACGTTTTCAAAGACAAAACCCTTGTCAAATCAAATATACTGACCGGCCAGAGCCTACTTTTATCTCTAGCCAGTTAAGTAAATATGTGAGAAATGCTGAGAAGTTTTTGTGCTCAATAAAAGACATGATTTGTTACATGTTTATATATTTAATAATATTCTATTTATACGGAAAATAGTTGTATGTATAAGACAAAATTCGATGTATATCATAGATATACGAGAGATCACAAAAAGCTTGTTATGCCTGTGTCGCGACTCAGTAGAGTTAGCGACTCATTCGTTGGTCTCGGTATTCGCTACTACAATAAAATTCCACAATCCATACTAGACCAGTCTACCAGTTTAATTTAAGTGTAAGAAATATAAGAATACATACGTAAAGCATAATACAAAATTGAAGATTATTTAGATAATAAAAATGCCTGGATTTGAGAATACTTTCAGCTTCATTTAAGACTGCGGTTTAATAATAAAATTGAAAATGTTTAAAAGGTTTCGGAATGTTGTTCTTCTCGGCTTACCGAGAGCAACATTCTTAACCAGTTGTAGCTTCATTAATCATTTATTTTCATGCAGATACTTGACGATTCAAAACTGCTTGAAAGAGCTTATTATTTAATTTATTTAAATTAATAAATATTATTTTGATTTGAATTGATTATTTTGAATTGTTAATTTTGCAATATTATTGACTGGTATTTATAGTATAATAAATTTACTATGGTAGCTGAATGACCGTGTGATTTTTTGTGGGTATCACAGGTTCAAACCTGTGGCACTAATGGGAGTTTGTATTAAATTTATGTGATTAATCGACATTTGCAAGTTATCACAAACTTTTCTGTTAAAGAAAACATCATAAATAAACCTGTATATCTCTGAGAATTCTGGAGGTTTGTGTAAATAACCAATTCCATTAGAGCACGTGGTAGATCTTCAAATTCAAATTCAAAATATTATTTACACAAAAAAACTTGTAAACAAATGCTTTTGAATCGTCAACTCTACTGATGGTTGGGAAAGCTGTTCTTACCGAGAAAAGCCAGCAAGAAACTCCGCGGATGCTCTGTTAATAATATAAAAATGCATCTAAGCTCCTTTCCCACCAAAAAGGAGAGAAGAGACCTATGCTCAGCAGTTGGATTGAAACAAGCCGCTCTTTAAACAACAAATGTCGATTTAGACATTGTTTAAAAACATCAAATAACCTTAACTGTTATGGATTTCGACACAAAGTTTTACATATATTAATAACAAATTGTTTCTAATGGTATAATTGGGTCTAGTACTATAATTAGTGACTAAGACCGTTATTACAGCTGTGTCACGTCATATTCTTACGGCTGTTATACTTCGAATTGAATACATATTTTGAAAATAAGTTTTCACTGTAATAACACTTTACAATTGCCCATAATTACGTAAAACGTACGGTACAGTTTGAAGTATGAAAATATGGACTCCATTAATTAATTCAATGAAAATTTGCTTAAAGCCTGATTCAGAAAATATTGGAGGGAAAAATTTGTGCCAATTATCTTCTTATAATGCGAAAGATTGTGAATGTGGATGTATATTTGTTACTCTTTCACAGACAATCCGCTGAACCAATATCGATGATATTTGACACGATTATTTCTTATACACCGAAATAAAATATAAGTTATAGAAATCCTGTTAATCCTGCAGGAATAGGATGCCATTGAAAAGCGCTATCTATTATCGACCTATCACACGACAACAGTCCACGCGAACGAAGTCGTGAGTAAAAGGTAGTAATGAACCAGCAGTAGAGTTGACGATTCAAAAGCACTTGTTTACAAGTTTATTTGAATAAAGAATATTTTGAATTTGAATTTGAATTTGAATATAGTCATGAAGGATATAGGAAGGATATAGGATATAGGGATTCCCTGCGAGAGAAGTTTAAGGAAATAGGTATTCTTACATTTGCTTCACAGTATATTTTAAGTAATTTAATTTTTGTATATAAATATAAAAAATTATAAAACAATAGGCGATGTATATAATAGACAAAGTAGGAACCGACATAAGCTAGCGGCCCCTGCTTTGCGCCTTGAAAAAGTACGTAAGTCGTTTGTGGGTTTGGGTATAAGATTCTATAATAAAATTCCACAATCAATTTTAACTTTGCCATTACAGCAGTTTAAAAACACTATTAAGGAGAGGCTGATACAGAAAGCCTACTATACTGTTGAGGATTATTTAGACGATAAAAATGCGTGGATATAAATATTGTTCGACCCTGTACAAGATAGAAACATTAAATGTAACTAGCATTAAGAATTGTATTTTTTAAAAAGAGCAACCGCCGAGTTTCTTGCTGGCTCTTCTCGGTAGGAACAGCTTTCCGAACCAGCAGTAGAGTTGACGATTCAAAAGCACTTGTTTACAAGTTTATTTGAATAAAGAATATTTTGAATTTGAATTTGAATTTGAAGATTGGTAACCTATGACCAGAGATTTTCATTTTAAGATGAAACTTACATTATCTCTTACAATGCAAAAGTTTTCAGTTTTGTTAAATGACGCTATTATTATGCTAATTGTTTTATATCCCTTGGGTTTATAACGGAACGCCTTTGTAGACGAAATATTAGGTGGATGTTTTATAATGTCATTATTAATTTAATGAAGGATTAAATTTATGTGACCGAATAAGTTTTTAATATAAATATGTATGAATATATGAATAGGTAGAACAAAAGGTACGAATTGTGTGAAATATTTTATGCTTATAAAAGGAGTGATACCTGATTTAGCGAATAAGAGAAAATAATAGAAAATGAAAACATTCAACCGACTCCCCTTAGAGTGGGATAAGGGCAGGAGAATGATGAAATAGTTCAGCAGAATTTTTTTCAGAATTTTTTTTATAGAAAATGGTTTTCTTTATAGAAAAATCATACTGGAATACATTATCATGGACCAAATTATCTATATTTACAAAAGTCCGTGTAAACCACACGTCAATATTGTCGATATTTACAAAAGTCCGTGTAAACCACACGTCAATATTGTCGATATTTTCAGAAGTCCGTGTAAACCTCACGTCAATATTGTTGATTTTTACAAAAGTCCGTGTAAACCACACGTCAATTGTGTCGATATTTACAAAAGTCCGTGTAAATCACACGTCAATATTGTCGATATTTACAAAAGTCCGTGTAAACCACACGTCAATAGTGTCGATATTTACAAAAGTCCGTGTAAATCACACGTCAATATTGTCGATATATTACAAAGTCCGTGTAAACCACACGTCAATATTGTCGTTAAATACGACTAAGGTAAGTTGACCCACCGTGTGATATCCAACTAAGTATGATAGACCACCCTCTTTCTAACTGGAGGTCGTAAAATACGACTTAGGTAAGTTGACGTCAGACAGGCCGGTCATAAAATACGTTGCCAAATCATGTGACAACATGTTGTGCCGACCCCACTTAGAGTGGTATAAGGGCAGGAAGATGAGGATACGAGTATACTGTACCTCGTTCCTGAAGGTTTCCTCGGTGACCACAATGATATTTTTATACGCTTATCCTATTTAACATTAAATTGAACATCCCTTTAACTGACATTGAAACAATTTGTCCCAGTTAGAGCGGCAGATGCTCAAACTTCCATAATAATTGCTAGTAGGCAATCAAGCGTTGTATTCGACGCTCATGAACGATCCGCACACAATATCACTGAAACATATATTCGCTTCTATAATTGTAAGCCTATTGAATAGATCTAACTATAGGTAATTGAAATTTACCGTATATAACCTAGACATGTGTCTTTTACAAGGGATCACAGGCGCAAATTAAAATTAAAATTCAAAATTTTCTTTATTCAAATAAACTTGTAAACAAGTGCTTTTGAATCGTCAACTCTATTGCTGGTTCGGAAAGCTGTTCCAACCGAGAAGACCAGCAAGAAACTCGGCGGTTGCTCTTTTCAAAATATAATTCTTATTACTACATATATTAAGTTATTACTGACTTGTACAGGGTCAAAGAATAGCTACGTCCAAGAATTTTTATCTAAGTATTCCTCAGCTTTCTGTATTATTCTTTCTGTATTGTATTTTATTAAGTGGTTTTAAACTACTGTAATGGCAAAAGATAACATGTTTATAACATGTGCCAACCCCACTTAGAGTAGGATAAGGGCAGGAGAATGTATGTATGTTAAATCAATAAATAAATACTTTTAGATCTTCGCAAAGTAACGCCTAATTCTATAAATTGCTTATATGATATTCTAAAGCATATGTGCATTCGATTATCTCAATATAATATTTTCGATTCGAGCGTTTAATGCCCGGGGGAAATCATATTTGCGTTGTCCGAGAAAGGAAAATGCCGGTTTGGATTTGACCTCGTTAAATCCAATTAAGCGGGGTCATAACCAACCTAGACTTGGATATTGGTATTAAAATATTAAACATGATGGGTGTTTTATATAAGCCGTGTGGTATCCGGCTGAGTAGAATAGACCAACCTCAGTTCTTACCGAGGTGTCGTAAAAGGCAACTAAGGTAAGTCGACTCGCCGCGCGGCATGCGGTTGAGTAGAATAGACTACGCTCATTTCTTACTGTGGTGTCGTAAAAGGCAACTAACGTAAGTCGACGCACCGTGTGGTATCTGGCTGAGTAGAATAGACCACCCTCATTTCGCTACTGGATTATTACGGTAACGTTGCAGTGACATCTGTATATTTTACATAGGTACCAATATTTAAATAATTTATAGAATTAGGTGTTACTTTGCGGAGATCCATAATACAAAAGTAATAATAAAATTATTTTGCTATAATCCGCGAAGAAGTAAAATAGTAAATATATATAATGCTATAATCGCAAAGCGAAGCATTACCCAAACAAGCTTAGTTATATTATTGCGATTTTGTCGTGGAGTCTATCTCGTGATGATGCTTCGGTTACGGGGCGAAACGATTGTAGAGTTTATGGTAGTGAATGTGTGTAGTGCTTATGTATTGTGGTGGCGGTGGTATCATGTATAAAAACGGATTGCCCACTCTACATTTAGCATTATATTTTCTATTTTCCTTCATCGTGGATATGGCTAATTAATTTTATTATTACTTTTGTATATCAATATTTGTTTAAAACAAGCGCGCGATCTCTTTGGCATAATTTAGATAAAACGGTTATGTACTAATAACCTAATACTTCCGGAAGAATTGCACTCATTTTCTCTGCTTCTTTTAGTAAAAATTTAAACAAAAATACAGACGGACAACTTTCGGGGATTTTGTTTTATAATATGTTCGATAAATTCCACGATATAACCTTTTCTTTTCAGCTCAAGTGTATTATATTTCGTTTGACTCCAATTGAAAGCGGATCCTATTGTATATTCATATTACAAAAGCATGTATATCGATAAATTAAAGAATTTTCAATAGCTTTAATAAAAAGCTGTGGTAGCCCAGCGGTAACGCCGTGCAACTCTTTCGAGGAGGTCAAACCCGAGCAGACACCAATGAGTTTTTCTGTTAAAACTTATGTGCCTAATTAATAATTGCAATTTATCACACGTTTTTCGGTGAAGGAAAACATAGTGAGGAAACCTGCATATCTCTAGAGAATTCTGGAAATATGTGTAATCTACCAATCCGCATTGGAGCAGCGTGGCAGGTCTTAGCTCAAAACCTTCTCTCCAAAAACGGAGAGAAGAGACCTATTCTCAGCAGTGGCAGCAGGCTGCTACTTACTTACTTACTATTTACTTTAATAAAAAGAGTAAATTGCTTGATATCTCGTAATTTTGTATATATATATACAAAATTAACTCATTTAAATATTAAAGATTTGAATCTCCCGCACAGGTTTGCGTTCGGCAATTACTGGATCCTCGATATAATGTGGCCAGACTTCTCGCCTACCCTCTTCGAGCCCAACCAGTGGTGCCACAAAACACTGTACGTGTTTGCCCTGACACAGCTCGGTGTTATGTGGGGTGTGGTGGCCCTTCTGCTGATGCTGCTACTGGCCCTGGTCATTTGTCAAGTAAGTTACATTTATGACGTTAATGACTAAATGGAACTAGTCATCATCTTCCTGCCCTTATCCCACTCTAACATTACAAACATGTTGTCACATGATTTGGCTATGTATTTTACGACCGGCCACCTGCCTGACGTCAACTTACCTTAGTCGTATTTTACGACTCCTCGGTAAGAATGAGGGTGGTACTATTTTACTGAACCGGATACCACACGGTGGGTCAACTTACCTTAGTCGCCTTTTACGACACCTCGGTAAAAAATGAGGGTGGTCTATTCTACTCAGCCGAATACCACACGACGGGTCGACTTACCTTAGTCGCCTTTTACGACACCTCGTTAAGAAAAGAGGGTGGTACTATTCTATTCAGGCGGATACCACACGGCGTGACTAAATGGAACTAGTATTAAGAATTATGTTTCGAAAAGAGCAACCGCAGAGTTTATTGCTGGCTCTTCTCGGTAGGAACAGCTTTCCGAACCAGCAGCAGAGTTGACGATTCAAAAGCACTTGTTTACAAGTTTATTTGTATAAAGATTAGTACGCGGGTAACCGAGCCATACTCGGTAAGAACTTAACAAATGACAGCGAATATAGTCCTTTTTAGCATTTTTCAGTGCGTGAAAACAGGGATAAAACGACATTTTTTTGAAATAAAGCCTAGATCGATCGCCCCCAAAACCCTACATGCCGAATTTCGTTTTTTTAAAAATCGATCTAGCTAGGTTTCATTAAAAAAATGTCTTTTTATACCTGTTTACGGGCACTGGAAAAAGATATAATGTAAAATAGAATGCAAATGATATTTTAGCTGTCAATTATTAAGTTGCCAAAGCTCAGTAGGTAATGGGCGGACTAAAGAAGTGAAAATACCCTGAATCAAGCCCCACCTGCCCAATTTTTTTTCTTTTCTTTTTTTATATCCTTAAAAAAACCGAGCATGATTCGGCCAATCAGGTACTAGAATACTTATATAACATATTAAAACAGGGAATAATTAAAAAAAAATAACATATAACAATCGCTGTAAAGAAAACTATTTGAACGAGCGAAGCTGTGCCGGACAGCTACAAATTAAAGGTGTTAAAATCGCGATTCGTGTCAACTAATAAAATGTGCTGAATAGGTATCTTTGGGCGATGTGGCTGAAAACATAAAAAATCTTTGATTCAAATGATGTGGTAATTTATCACTTGTAAGTAGATAAGGTATGGAATTTGATATATTAGATCCCCCTTTTAACCCCTTCTGTCCCCCTTTGCCTCTTTTACATACCCCTTACCTTAGTTTTTGTCCCCCTTTTTTCTTTAACTTTATAATGTTCTCAAGCGTCTAAGTAGATCATCAAAAAAACTCTTAGTTTGTGGTGATTTTAATGTGGATATCTTAGTAGATAGCTCTAATCTTAGTAAATTGTTAAATCTATTTGAATGTTTTAACTTACATAATGTATTCAGGGAGAATAACAGCGACTTCGGCTATTGGTCTTGATAATATTTTTTTGTGATTGTGATGTTTTAAAGAAATCAATTATTAGCAAATTAAAGTCTGATCATTGTGGACAAATGATAAGTGTTCCCGATAATAATGTTTTTTTTATAAATCAGGTATTCGGCTGCGGTTGGCTCGGCCCGCCGAGGTACAAGTAGCAACGGCGCAGTGTCGTGCTCGAGCTGTGGCACAGGAACATCAACAACACCATGGACGTCGCCGGCGCCCTCCTCCCATTCACCCAAGTAGTCCGCCCCGAACTAACGATCCACGTGCAGGAAGTGCTAACACAGGCTGAAAGACCCGAGAACAAGCTAAAAATCCCCGAGATCAACGAGCCCGACAAAAGTGATGACGAAGCCAAGAGTCCAAGTGAAACAAAGACACCTGTAAGTGTAGTGAAACGTAAAAGTGATTCGGTAAACGGTACGAACCAAGCCTGAAGGTTGTTGGTCGTGCTGCCGCGCGGCAAAAAGCACGTACACTTCGAAGCAGCAGACAAAGTATATTATTTCTGAGGTGAGCTTAAGTTATTTATAGGCGTTACTTTACGGAGATCCATAATACAAAAGTAATAATACATTTATTACGCTATGGTTTATAAAAGCAGGCGTTACTGGGTATTCCATAGTAAAGAAATTACAATAGAATTATTTTGCTGTTATTCGCGTTTGTGTAGCATAGTCCTCCTGATGATGCTTCGGTTTTAAAACGATCGTAGAGATTGTGGTAGTGAGTGTGTGTAGTGTATGTATAAGGTATGTGAATGTTGCCTGCTTCATACACTTAGCATTACCTAGATTCTCTTAACAAACGAGGTTTACAGCAAAATAATTATATTGTAACTTTTGTTATTTTGCTATAGTCCGCGATAAAGTAAATACAAAATGTTTATAATATCTAACGTTAATCATTATCCTTTTACATATCTAGTACATGCAAGGTTCCAAAAAACACAGGCACAAGAAACCTCCCCTACCTCCACCACGATACAGAAGCACTGCATACATTCACTATCACAAACTCAACAATCGTTTCGCCCCACAAGCAATCGCGAAGTGACGCATCACCCATATACGCATAGTTATATTGTAATTAGTTGAACCCCCCCCCCCCCCCACCGTTTAATATAGCAAAATAATTTTATTATTACTTTTCTGAGCAAGTGTAAAGTGAAAGTGTTTGATGCTTAACTGTTTGTGCTTTTTGAAACGTGCTCAAATATGTCTGGACGTTTTTGTTAAGCCGATTTTGAGCCGCCGTTACGATTACGACACGACTTCTTATTTGAAACAAGATTCGAATTTCAATAAAAGAGTTGTAGACTGTAAACAAAACAAACATAACTTTTGTTTTGCTTAAGTCATTAATGTGTATCCAGAATTTTTTTACATAGAAAACTTTTTGTACCTTGAACCTTTTTATACTTTATACACCATTTATGTAAAAATGTGTGTTTTTAAACTTTGATATTATTAATTAATGGAATTATGCTATTCATCTTTATTTGCAATATATAACAATTTATTTCACTTCTTATGTTGAGTTATTGCCAAATCTTAGAATATTTTTTAATGATTATTTTTATACAGTGATGCCTTGAATGTGCATGTATATTTTTGACGCAGGGCAATTTAAAACTATTTCTAAGGAAGTAAAAATATACTTGAAGACGTTTTTATTAAAATATGAACTTGAAATAAAGTTTTGTTAAGGAAACTGTAATGTCTAATTACATCATTTTACTTAATTTTAACAGTTTAATTTTTTATATTCTTTTTCTCTTTTTTATAATAACACTATCTTGTTTATGACATTGAACATTAGTACCTTCATTGTTTTATTATCTACAAATAGTCGTGTCGAAATCATATTTATCGTGCCGTGTAAAAACGTCCTTTTCTTGGGAAAATTTTACGCGATTTCTAGTATTGTATTTGAAATTGTTAGAGGTAATTTCCTGTAAAACAGTAAAGCTGTAATGAAAGTATTATTTGCTATCAATATTTAGACGTATAATACAACGAATATTTATTAGAATTTACGTATGTATATAATAAGTACTTAGCCATCAGAAAACGATTAGTCGTGTATTTTAAATTATAAACATATCGGAACATATAAATGTTAGGTATAAACGTTTTGTAAAAAATCGGTGTGTGTTATAAAACACAAAAAGGTTAATAAAAATGAAAATATGTGTTGTATAAATTATTATATAAGTGATTTTTGGTTTATACCTTGAGATTATTATTAAAGTTAAAATGATGAATGGAAAATGAGTCATTTGGATAGTAAACTATGATAACAATAACTAAGAGGCCAGGAGTGAAAAGTATTATGATGATTGATCTTCACACTCTGACTGTCTAACTCTCACTCTTTCTCTATCAAACACACACACACTATCTTCCTTTGTTCCACTTCCTGCGTCTCTCTCTTGATGAATGTCTCTTTCTTTCTTTCTATTTCTGTGACACTATCCATCTCTCTTACTCCCTTGCTTACACTATTTTGTTGAATCTCTATCATGCTTATGATACTCTATCTGATTCTCACTATTACTAAGGCTCATCCTTTGACTCTCCCTTTACGCCCTCTTTGATTATCTCTGTATTTCTGATTCTCTATTCACTTTATCACTTCCACACTGTTGGATATTTACGTCCATAGGCGATAGTTTCCAAAAGATTTTCACGCCACATTGTTTTATGATGAATCTAATCGGAAATTTCAATCGAAATCGACGAAATCCGGCTTTTTGAAGTTAGCAGTCCATCTAGATTCTAGTGGATACAGCATTAGCACTAAAAAGATTTTGTAAGTTTGACCTTTCAAGACTAATAAAGATTTATTTATTATTCTGGTAACTTGGGTCGTGCGGAGTGTAATACCAAAAGACAAGATTCTTCCAACGTTGTAGATTATATCTACTTAAAATGACTTTTCAGATATGAAGAAGATTGCTCCCATTGGATCGTACTTTATTTTTTTCATTTTCACCAGAATTTATAAAAGAAGTTATTATAAAACAAGGTAGCCTAAAACTGTGTGTCTGTATGCGATCTATTTTCTCAAAATTTACTGAACGGATTTTTGCACGGTTTTTACCAAAAGGAAATGTGATTTTTCTGGAAGGTTTAGGTTAATATTGCATTACCGTTAAACGTAAATTACGTTAAAAAGATAACTAAGAGAGTTATACTAAAGTAATGTACTATTACCTAATTGTAGATATACAAAAATACTACAAAAAAGTCAGCGACAGCACATCTCTATCTCTTAAGGTTTACTCACCATCACTACTTTTATGTTTAAAATTTCAATTCGGGATAATTTTCACACTAATATCCACGCGGGTGAAGACGCTGGCACAGCTAGTATACTATAAATATGAAAGTTCTATCTTTCTTTCACGTCCAAAGATTCAGTGGGTTCAAGTGTGTTTTTTGATGTAGAAATAGATAAAGGACTAGGGCAAGCACACTCACCACACCCAAAACCCATAGACACACAACACATATACACCCATAGGTAAACAAACAAACACATATAAGCACTTATACTATTCATTTTTTTTCTTCTAATTGTCCTAGCAATGTAGGGGTGGAATAAGCACATACACATATACATATAGGCACATTTTATCTTGTTGCAATGTCACCCTCGACGATATTTTTTAGCTATAAACTTTAATAAATTGATAAATACCTATAGTATCAGTAGCGGTTCGTTCATATATATCAGAATTCAAATGTTTGTAAAAAAATATGAATTGGAGTTGATAATAATCTCAAGGCACAAACAAATTAAGTCACAGTAACTGCGTGGAACAGGCTTTAAATAGGAAATTTTGGAATTTGAAACAGTATTTTTATAGAATGAAACTAAGTAGTATGTTGTATTGGGAAATATTTTGATGTGCTTTTAGATATTGCATGATGTATTACATTTATTAGAATAGAATATAACTTACGAGTATTTGAAACTTGATAAACGTTAGTACGAAATGTATTGGGTAAATTTGTAAGTGTATGGGATAAATTGTACATTACAGAATTTTGAAGCAAAATTGCATTTCGATTATATGCAGCATATTGTAACTAACTCCTCCTCTCTCAATTATAAAATATAATTTAAAACATTCAACCACCGCTAGAGCGCACGCACTCCAACGGCGTAATACATAAAAACGCGCCGAAGGCGCTAGCACTCTTAATATATATTGGCACGTGATTCGTCTAAGTGGCTAGGACCCGTACTACGTTGTGTTTTGTAATAACTCAAATTCTTTTAGAGCGTCGGAGGCCTTGTGTCCATCAATCTAAAGGAGTCAAATAAAACCTTAAATAGAATAAAATAATGTGATAATAATCACATTGTAGTTTTATAATAATATTTCAATATATCATATTCTTTAATATAAAACGAGCCGTCAACCCTACATTCGTAGTTTGTATCGCTTTGCTCAACAGAGAGGTTCATTGTCAAATATCATTTGTTATAATATAAATAGTTGTTTATCATCAGATTAGAGGCGTAAAGCAGACATAAATTAATATAAATTATTGAATATAAGTGTACGATACACGAACAGGTTTTATATTTACCTAATACAAGAACAGATTCTTATATGCCCAATACATGAACAGGTTACTATAAAATTTGATAAAAAAATGCGAGACATTCAGATAGTTGAATGTCTCGCGAATGTCTTAAGTTATTACTTCATAGGATATGTTCTAGCCAACAGAAAGATCACTCACTCGATCTTAACACCTAGCCCTTAAACAACTCCGTAGAGAAGTTTAGCAATGTGGTATCTCTCTCCTATCTATTATATTCTTCCGATTTGGAAAAATATAAAAAGAGAGTGATAGTCAGTAGCTCCGCACCCGCTACCAACGGTGAGCTCCGTCCATAGGATATGAGCCCCCCCCCCCCAAGGGGTACCTGTTTATAGTGCGCCTGCGGCGTATGATTATGGGATAAACCCATTATTGTCGGGAGTCAACAAAACCACAGTTGACGTATTAGGCATGAGTGCCTGGGTGTATAATAGAGGACCGAAGCCCATATAATAAATAGCCGGAGCTATAAAATATGGCATTAGCCAAAGGCACAAGGCCTGGTAAACTTTGATAATAAATTACCAATTCTTATATTCAGTAAGGCGCATGTCGCCTGCACACGTCGTAACGGTGCGTTCTATGGTAAAAACCACATACAGTATAATACGTATAATACGTATAAAGTCCACAAAGTGGAAACCCATCGAGATGGCAAACATGTTGCAAAGCAACTTGATTAGTTATAGTATATACACCATATAGGTGTGTGTCCACCGAAGTGGATAGTGTGTGTCCACCGAAGTGGAAGATGTGTATTGCAGAGCATTACATGAATGCCAATCACCCCCTATTCACCCAATACCATATAATGGAGTCACACATAGTGCACTCGCTTACGGTATGCGCCAAGCTCAACACGCCACCTCATACAACAAAAGGTAATTTATGTTTAACGCGGCAAGCCACGTAAGATGTAAATGTGAAGATAAGGGAAATGCAGGCCACACTGTCTAAAGCTAGTCCGCAGTCTTATTAACAAAGACCCGACCAGCGGCTCTTATGCAATAATGCCATGCTATAATGGTCATTCGTGGTATCATTAACTAAGCTAAGGGGACGTCCTGAAAAGGACGAAACACCACACCCATCCGTTACTATGAACAGAGTCCATAGCGATCCATCACTGCTGCGGCGTATCACTTCAGCAACATAAAGTTAACTTCCGCAACGCCCAGCAACATTCAGCTGTGGTACCGTCACTATTGAGAGACTACGAACAACGTTTAGATGTCCGTTCGTCAAACAATAACATTTCAGCCACCACTGTACCGGCACTACTTCAAGCGGCCTATGCGTCCAAAGGTCGAGCAAGGCACACGGCAACGACCGAAATCACCACCGGCCTAACCAAACCCGTATCACAAAGGCACACGCCCAAAGTAACTCTGGTTGCGTCAAACCAAAGCCGAATAAAGGCACGCCGCAGCAACCGAAGTTAACTACGGGCCTAGACCCAGCCCTAATAAGATGCAGCCTAGTGTAGCCTTTTGGGCCAGGCACACAGCAATGACCGAAATCACTGCCGGCCTAAACCTCAAGTCTCCCACCAGTACCCGCCAGAGCATGTTCGGTAGAGTGCCAACCACTACTCAGCAAAGTTACCTTTACCAAGTAACATTCAGACACTTAAATCGTTCGAGGTGAGCTAAGCGATGTAACCATCGCTACACTCTTAATGGTCAAGTCACATTCACAGCCTTTCCAAAGATCGGCACGATCTTGCATCTTGAACCATTATACGAGAGCGGGCCTAGATGTGTATTTATTATTAATTATTATAAAAAATAGTCGAGTTAAAACTCAATTAATATCTTGTATCGCCCCAGTACACATCTACAATATCATTATAACAACATTTCATAAGCGACCTAACAGATCACTTCTGCGCTCTACGCTCCGCCCGCTCTCTCATACTGTAGTACGGCGGATAACGTGACATTCGGTCAATATGACGAAAATTATACTTTTCTGAATTTGATGTTTTATGAATAGAGCATCAATTATAGATGCGAAAAAACATTACTGTGTGACAAACAAACATTTATTTTTATACTTATAGATTTTTCTAAAATATTGAAATTTTAATAATTATTTATTTTTTAAAACTCGAATGTAGGGATGAGACTGTTACAATATATTAATAATCCATTTGTCAAAATTAATCTATCAACTTTGACTTTATCGTTGGCGTACTGGTGTTAGTTTGCGGTATTGCCATCCTTTATTTGGTTATACCATGGCCGTATATAATAAAAAAAAACCAACCTTCCCATATTTTCATCTCCTTTTGCATTCTTAGGAATTACATGATAACTTATTGACCTTTTGTTCTTTCCCTTTTCCATATCACTCCACTTTACGACCAATTTCTGTATATTTTTCTTTTTTGCATTCTTGGCAATAACATGATCACTTATGACCTTTAGGTCTTTCCCTATTCCATATCACTTCACTGTACGACCAACTTTGCCATATTTACATTTTATTTTCCATTCTAGGCAATTGTATGATAACTTATTGACCTTTTGTACTTTGTCTATTCCATATCACTTCACTTTACGATTAACTTTGCCATATTTCATATTCATTTCGCATTCTTGGCAAAAACATGATAACTTATTTAGGTCTTTTCATTTTAAATCATCTATAGATTTAGGCGTTACTTTGCGGAGATCCATAATACAAAAGTAATATTAAAATTAATTAGTTTTAATCCACGTTTATAAATGTTTTGCTTTTCTAAGATTCCTATTAAGCTATGCTCTTTCCTCAATACTAAGAACATTCCAACTATTTTGATTTTATATTACTTGTATATATCCGTCCGTACCAACTTTGCTTGATGAAATGTTACCATATCACATCCTGAAGTTTATGGTAAGTCATAACCTAGACATATGTCTGTCCTCTTAAAAAGGCCCCATGTACCATTCTAGACCTCGCATTTGTGGACATATCCTTATTATGGGACCTTATCTTTTTTCTTGTAACTTGTTTTTATTATTATAGTATTTCTTATCTTGTTTTGCTTTGTTTCTCTTTCAAATTCTACACAAGCACAATAAAGCTACGACTGGTTCGGAAAAGTGCTTACCGAGAAGGACCAGTAAGAAACTCTGTCAGTCTACAAAAATAATTATTTAAGTCCTTTGTTTTTTAAATACTTAAAATATTTAAAAAATCATCTATACCTACTCCTATAAAGGCGTCTACTAAGATCCTCTTTCTAATGCCAGATTCGTCCATCATGTTTGGAATCTTTAGACCGATCGCCGATTTTGTTTCTTCTTATTAGATTCATTTTATCTATGGATGAATCCACTGCTAAGTTAGGTTCCATTCGAGGACTATAATCAGTAATCAGATTTCAAAATCAGGTCGTAACAGTGTTAGAGTTTGGTCTTCAAATAAAAGGATTTTGCGAAATGGTGAGAATGAATAGATCTCGTGAGGTTTCCCAAACTTTATTCAGCTAGCTAGATTAGACAATTGACCTTGTTAAAATAAGTCCTACTTAAATGGGTCGTATAGTAAATCTCTTTTATTGTATTTGCCAAGACAAAATCTCTTGAAAGCTTTATTTTTAAACATATTTTTAATAAAAATCTATGTTTTATTTAAATGTCTTTAAGTTATTCTATAGATGAAAAAGACGAGGTTCTTAGTTAAAAAAACATCACATCATACACTAATATTATATCGATAAATTATTAGTAAGACTACTTATTATTAGTCTAAGGGGTAATGCATAATTCTTTCATTATATAAGATAATATTGATCTTATATTAATGTTAATAAAGTTAGTCTGTATATCAGATTAACTGACATTATAAAGTTAAAATCACTATTTTCACATCTAACTTTTGTCCTATCAAAAAATTTCACTTGAAAAACATAATATCATTTCAAATAAATCGAGTCACTATCTTAAGATGAGAAAAGAGCTCATAAATTTTCTGAATTTAGAGATCGTCCCAATAATAGACCAATTTATAAAAAAAAGCTTTTATAAATTTGTATTTTTTATTGTCTCTACTCTTTTTATGAAATGCGTACCAAAATAAAGCAGGGGGTTTGTTTGTAGGTTTTTGGATAAAGGATTAATATAAAGTATAAATATTATATATGTTATATGAAGTTGAGGACGTAACAAATATCTCCTTCAGGGATAATATCATGTTTGCAAGGTGACACTGTCGGGACAGCAGTGAAACCCTTGTCCCAACATGGGGAAATGGGTGGGATAGCCCAGAATAGCAGCTAATCACCCGTCCTGCACCGACAGACGTCCCCGAAGTTAGATAGATATATGTATATTATATAAATAGATTGACAAGTTTTTTGGTGATACGAAAAATTTAAGTGCAGAAGTAAACTATCGGTAAATATAAAAATAATATTTTTACATTTTGATTTTTTTTAACGAATAATGATTAAATAATCTTTTATATACAGTCATTATTATATTAATGTAGCTTTTATTTATAACTATATTATTTAAATAAATATGTTTCGTCATTTTTCTAATCACTTGCTTACTCGAAATTTGTGGAACATTTTTTTTGAAATTTCATTATGAACAAATGGGATCTTGTTGTAACTTTGTGTTTAGTAGTCATAATCGAATTTTATAAATTATTAATAAGTTAAATAATATATGTATATAACTCTAAAGTGAAAATCAAAAAATAATACTTACTTTCGCTTTTCAATTGAGAAATATATTTTGTATCTACGTAAAGAATTATAAAATATATAAGAATTATAAAAATATAAAATATATTACGTGCAAAAATTTATCTTTGATTTTTTTTCATATGACTATGAAGGACTAAAATTAAAATTTCAATCTACTTTCAATTAATCAACATAAATAATAACATAATAAATAACATAAACCGTTTATATCGCCAATTAATTTGTCTAACTATTGTAGCAATGCTTTAGAATTTAATATCATAAAGTGTAACTAAAACATTTAAAGAAATATAATCTTTTATCATAAAATAAGAAATATATACATAGAATTTATGATACAATATATCTTATCTCCTAAAATAAATATATATATAACCTTATTGTCCTATTTCCTTTAACTTCAATGTCTAAAAAGTCTCACATTTTAATGTATGATTTTTGTTATATCTGTTTTATTTACACCAGAATACTTGATTATTAATTATTAATAAACTCATTTTTTGTGAAAATTTTGAGTATCTATTCTGTAATATCTGTCATAATTTTAATGGTAAAATAGTTATGATCAATATTTTTTCCGGCAATATTTAATCTCTAAATGAAGTTATTTGGTTAATAAAATTATGAATTATAATTTTAAAATAATATTACGATTATTTCATATATTACTTTAGACTTTTTAAACTGAATTTAAAGGAAATATATAAAATATAATCTTATACTAAAAAAAAAGCTAAAACTGGATTTGGGAACATAGAGGATTCTGTAGTATTTTTTATAAATGAATATTCTGATGTGAAATATTAAAAATATTCATGTAGAGTATAATATTAATGTGGCTTTGCTCGAGGTTTTGTGTGTGTTAATGCATTCATTTTCAAAATTGTTTTTAATAACACACACAAAGCAATGTAGGCGGGTAATATAAAACGATAAAATATTAAAGGTCTTTGACCACTACATGATATTGAAAATTATATTTTAAGAATCTGAGAATTGACATTATTATTAAATAATTATTTTTTTTTGGAAAAGTAAAAAATAGTTGATAATTGATTTAATTATTTATTTTATCTACTCTGATACTATAATACAAAGATTATAAAACTGAAACCAAAATTCGTATAACAAACATTACGTACAGGCCAAAAATAAAAAAAAATTAATCATAACGATACACCTATACAACCTCCAGCTGGACCGAGGAAGTTGAACCTGTACCTTAAAAAAAAGTTTCAATAAACGAGTCCGCGGCGACGCAACACGCATGCGCAATCGATGTTTACGCTTTGGCGCTAATATTTGACATTTAAAAAATCTTTTCAATATTTAAACAAAGTTTGATTTTTATTAATATTGTTTTACGTATTATAGTATGAGAGTAGATAAAGTAATGTATGACACTGTACATAACTTGGTCTTATAACACTCGTGTGCTACTATAAAAAAAACACACTCGTGTTATAAGAACCCTTATTATGCAACAGTATCATAATCTACTATTCCAATACGATTTCTATCACATTTAATAAACACATTAACACATTTGTCAACGGGTTTATATAAAAGGCGTAGGGCTCGCAATATTTCTGTTAAATTTCCTAGTTAAATAGTTTTTAAGTTTATTTTTCAATGACTATTATATCTATTAAGTTTAACATGCAATTTTATATGAATTCTAAATAGAAACATATTAATTACTTACTAATAATATTATCAAAATTGATTTAGCAGGTTAGCCGTAAAAGTGTAATAGTAATAAAATAGTAACATATAAACAGACTGTCCCATTTAAACATTAGAGTTGCGTTAGGTATTTTACAACCGGCCGCCTGCCTGACATCAACTTACTTTAGTCGTATTTTACGACACTTCGGTAAGAAAGACGGTGGTCTGTTCGATTCAACCGGATACCAAACGGCGGGTCGACTTACCTTAGTCGCCTTTTACGACACCTCGGTAAGAATTGAGAGTGGACTATAATACTCAACCGGATACCACACGGCGGGTTGACTTACCTTACTCACCTTTTAAATCACCTCGGTAAGAAATAAGGGTGGTCAATTCTATTCAGCCGGATACTACATGGCGTGTTTTAACAAAGTTCATATAAAGTTTCGTATACACAACAAAAAATATAAACAGTCCACTATTAAAGTTCCACCCTTAAAATATCAGATTTATGAATTTTTTTTAATGTAATATTTCTTTTTAAGACAAATATAAAAGACCAAAAATGTTATAAAACATAGTAACATTATGTGTAGAGCTGAAAGCTTTGGTAGGAAACTTATTATAAGGTTTTTATCATAACGTACTTATAATCTTTTTATCTTAAAGATATACTATTAGATTATCACTATATATAAATATATTACTGTGTAAGTGTAGACGTGTACAAAATCGATTAATGTCGATTCAATTATAAATAAAATAAATATAACTGAAAAATTTGTTGTTTTTTTTATTATTTTCATAATGCATTATAATCTATACTAATATATAAAGCTGTAGAGTTTGTTTGTTTAAATGTGCTAATCTCAAGATTTACAGGCAGATTTGAAAAATTCTTTGAGTGTAAGATAGTCCATTTATCGAGGAAGGCTATAGTCTATATAACGTCACGCTAAGATAAATAGGAGAGGAGCAGTAATAAAAATATTACAAAAAATGCAAAATTTAAAGCTATCCTTGCGTGCGCTAAGTAAACGGTGAAAGTTATTCAAAAAATCTCTTATAATTAACTCACGTAACTAATTTTATATTCAAATTTAAATTTGGGAAAAAATTTGTGACTCTTGATTTCCATGCGGGCGAAGCTGCAAGCATAGCTAGTGCATATACCTGTAACTTTACCCAGAATCAAAGAGCAAATAAATTGTATTTAGAAAGTGTTGGCCCTGGAATCGAACTCGCGAACCGCGGAGTTGAAGGCATAGTCCCAACTGTACCAACGGACCAGTCAAACAGGTTTATCAAGATATATAACTGAATGGAAGCTGAAAAAGAGATGGTTGTATTGTGTGAAGTATGACATGCGTATAAAAGGAGTAGCGCCAGAGTTGACGATAGGAGAGGATGAAAGAGCAAGATATATTGTGGTTATCCCACTTATAGTGGGATATGGGAAAGAGAATGATGAGCTAGTCTTATATCTTCAATATTGAAATGAGTTTATCTTGTATGTATATATATATTTTCGGAATCTCGGAAATCACTTCAACGATTTTCTTGAAATTCAGCATGCAGGAGGTTTTGGGGTCGAAAAATCGATCTAGCTAGGTTTTATTAAAAAAAAATCGTTTTATCCCTGGTTTTGGCCATCAAAAAAATTACTAAAATTTACATTGAATATATAAAACACTATTTTTGTCGTTAAATGTCTCAGCGTAGCTTATTCGAGAAACGGGTGATCGCGAAAAATTAAAATACATTGGATCGAGCCCCACCTACCCTCTAATTTGTTTTTGAAGTTCCTTTTTTCATTATGTAAAAAATGACCGTGCAAGGATCAGTCAACCAGTTACTTTTTAATGATTTGAAATAGTATTTCCAAGCAGTCAAGATAATTTGTTGCTACGAGGCGCATAATAAATCGAAACAATTTCTCCGACCTCAGGCATCCGAAACTTTATTAATGCGACAAGATTTTAGGCTATTCAGGCTATGTAGGAATCAGTGGAGTAATTTATCAAATAAATTATGCAGAAAGGAATATCTCTCACTGTAGTATATATATTTAATTTATAGAATTAGGCGTTACTTTGCGGAGGTCCATAATACAAAAGTAATGAGAATATTATTTTGCTATAATCCGAGATAAAAGGAAATTTATGTAATGCTAAATGTAGAGTATCACTACATATTATAAAACAAAGTCGCATTGTTTGTCCATATATCCCTATGTATGCATAAAACTTTAAAACTACGCAACAGATTTTGATGCGGGTTTTTTTTAATAGATAGAGTGATTCCAGAGGAAGGTTTGTACGTATAATAACATTCAATACGGAGTAGAGAAATACTGTAATTTTTGAGGTTTCTGTAAATAATTACATATTTTTCCTCTTACATTGCAAACGCAGTCTGAACCCTACGAGATTTATCAAAATGATGTACTAAGTATTTGTACACCTTGAAAAGGTCTACAGAAAAGTCCGTGATGGTATATGTCTATCTCTTATGGATAATCCACAATAGCATTTTTTGTCATTTACTTTTTTCGAAAAATAATGCCTTATTTTCTTTACAATGTATATTGTAATTTTATGTGGTGCAATAAAGAATGTTCTATCTATCTATAATAGGTACATTCAAAGATATAGTCATCGTACGCTGCATAAACTCCATATATATATTATGTGCCTTTGTCTGTCGTAGGCTAACGTTGTCTGTGGGATTTATGGGGGCCCATTTATAGCCAGCTTTGCATTTGCCATCGTCTGAGAAGTTTAAAGGCATCGTCACATCAAACCAATGCTGTATAAATACACAAATAAATTTCGACGACATGTTTTTCAGTAATACTGAAAAACGCTAAAAGCTAGTATCGTATATACATTGTGACTGCCGTTGTATCCGGCTGAATTAAATAGACAACCCTCATTTGTTATCGAGGTGTGGTAAAAGGCGACTAAGATAAGTCGACCCACCGTGTGGTATCCGGCTGAGCAGAATAGATAACCCTCATTTCTTATCGAGGTGTCGTAAAAGGCGACTAAGGCAAGTCGACCCGCCGTGTGGTATCCAGCTGAGTAGAATAGACAACCCTCATTTATTATCGAGGTGTCGTAAAAGGCGACTAAGGCAAGTCAACCCGCCGTGTGGTATCCAGCTGAGTAGAATAGACAACCCTCATTTATTATCGAGGTGTCGTAAAAGGCGACTAAGGCAAGTCGATCCGCCGTGTGGTATCCGGCTGAGCAGAATAGACAACCCTCATTTCTTATCGAGGTGTCGTAAAAGGGGACTAAAGTAAGGTGACCCGCTGTGTGGTATCCAGCTGAGTAGAATAGACAGCTCTCATTTCTTATCGAGGTGTCGTAAAAGGCGACTAAGGTAAGTCAACCCACCGTGTGGTAACCGGCTGAGTAGAATAGACCACCCTCATTTACTTGCCGAAGTGTCGTAAAAGGGGACTAAGGTTAGACAATCGTCGTGTGTTATCCAGCTGAGTAGAATCGGCCACCCTCATTAACTTGCCGATGTGCCGTATAGCGACTAAGTAGACATAAGGCAGGCGGCCGTTTGTAAAATAACTTATCAAAACAAATAACATGTTTTAAACATGTTGCCATTACAATTACTAGATTTTAAAATGGTATGTGCTTTTACCATACAAATATCAATGATAAATCCACGCGATAGTTTAAAGTTCGTATTTACATTAAAAACAGCGAGTCTTTTATATTATATTAAATTATATTTGGATTTAAGTTACTAGAATTACACGTGTATGAAATTTCTAACGAAACGGCACACGGGTATTCGGGGAAAATCGATTCCCATGATTTGATTAATGGGAAACCGGGGTGTAACTTAATTTGTGTAATTTAATGTACATTCGAGGTTCAAAAGCTGACTTTATAACTTCAATTCCGTCGTAAAATTAACGTTGTTAAACTAATTAATAACCAATTATAAAGTTTGCAGTGCACTTGTCTTCCGCTCCAGTGGTCGCCGGTTCGATTTCCGCCTACCGCCACATTTTCTAAACGCAATTTGTTGTTTCTTCGATTCTGGCTGAATGTCAAGCCATTTATCAGCCATCAATAACAAAAGTTACTTACTTTGGGGACGGACGACCGTATGTGTTGTCCCAAATATCTATTTAATATTTAAATGAGTTAACTTATATATATATATATATATATATATATATATATATATATATATATATATATATATATATATATATATTCCGTATCTCGGAAACGGCTCATCCGATAAAAATCCGTGCGTATAGCCGGTTTCTTTAAATTAAGTACGTAAGTCCATTTTTTATTTTTTTTATGGCATAGGATGGCAAACGAGCATGCGGCTTACTAATCAAGTAATTACCGCCGCCCACTACCTCTCGCAGAGCGAGTGCGTTGCCGTCCTTTAAGATGGTGGAAAATGCGTTTTTTGAAGGTGCTCATGTTATACTGATCTGGAAACGCTGCCAAAGGGAGATCGTTCCATAAAACTGTGGTGCGCGGAATGAAATTATTTGAGAACCGCACTGTAGTAGATCGCCAAGCATCCAGATGGTAGGGATAATATTTTAACCTATGACGTACAGTGCGGTTATGGAATTTAGCAGCAGGAAGCAGGTCATGTAGTTCGGTGGAACACTCTCCGTGGAAGATGCGGTAGAAAACGCATAGTGATGATACGTCTCTACGCATCGCCAACGAGTCAAGCTGTTTGCTGATCACCTTATCCCCAATAATTCGAGCTGCTCTACGCTGTATGCGATCGAATGGCTTAAGTTGGTACTGGGGTGCACCAGCCCAGAGATGAGAACAGTACTCCATGTGAGGCCGGACTTGTGCTTTATAAAGCGCTAGTCTATGAGCCGGCTTGAAGTACTGTCTGGCTCTATTGAGAACACCCAATTTTTTGGAGGCCAACTTAGCCTTCTTTTCCAAGTGATCGCGATACTTGCAGCTATTGGAGATGTCGAGACCCAGTATTTCGATACTACTCGAGTCACGTAACAGAGTTTTCTCGAAATACGGTGACGCGACAAAAGGTGTTGCTTTTGCGGTTAACGCGCAAACTTGCGTCTTCTGGGGGTTAAATTTTACTAAATTTAATTTACCCCATTCGGAGATCTTCCGTAGGGTGGCTTCAACCATGGTGGTCCATTGTTCGGGTTTAGGATTATAAAATAGAAATTTTGCAATCAATGGGATGAGGGGTCAGACAATTCGGTGTAAGTTTCATAAGACCCTTGTCACTTTTAGGTAATTAACCTTAGAGAAGACAGACCCATAATTATGCCATCGTTGATGTATTTTGTAATGTGTTTAAATTTATTTATCTACTCTGATACTATAATACAAAGATTATAAAACTGAAACCAAAATTCTTATGACAAACATTACGTACAGGCCAAAAATAAAAAAAAAATATTACAAGTCTTGTATGGACACCTGTATCATAATATAACTTTTTAATCATAACGATACACCTATACAACCTCCAGCTGGACTAAGGAGGTTGAACCTCTACCTTAAAAAAAAGGTTTCAATGAACGAGTCCGCGGCGACGCAACACGCATGCGCGCCCAATCGATGTTTGCGCCTTGGCGCTAACATTTGCCATTTAAAAAATCTTTTCAATATTTAAACAAAGTTTGGTTTTTATTAATATTGTTTTACGTATTAAAGTATGAGAGTAGATAAAGTAGTGTATGACACTGTACATAACTTGGTCTCATAACACTCGTGTGATACTATAAAAAACTCGCCTGCGGCACATTTCTTTAAAACACACTCGTGTTATAAGAAACCTTATTATGCAACAGTATCATAAATAAACTAGTATTCCCACACTTTCAATCATTATTGTAATATAAAAATGCTTTGATAGCCTCACTGTGAGATCGGACTACAGAAAGCCTACTGTTGAGGATTACTTCGATGATAAGAATGCGTGGATATAGCTACTATTTTAACCCTGTATAAGATAGTAATACCTCAATGTAACTAAACATAAGAATTTTATTTTGAAATGAACAACCGCCAAGTTTTTTGCTGGCTCTTCTTGGTAGTAAAGCTTTCTGAACCAGCAGTAGAATTGACAATTCAAAAGCACTTGTTTACAAGTTTACTTGAATAAGGAATATTTTTAATTTGAATTTGAATATATCCAAAAACCTAATTCCAGCTCGAGCTCGAGCGCTCGAACTAGGTAAAAACAATTTCGAGTGTGAGATTATGAGAAGAATACAGCTAGGCTGGGCAGCATTCGGCAAGCTACGTCGAGTCTTCTCGTCACCCATCCCACAGAGTCTAAAGACTAAATTATTCAACCATTGTGTCCTACCTGTCATGACTTACGGTGCCGTAACGTGGACACTAACAGTTAAGACGGTCCACAAGCTGAAAGTCGCTCAGCGGGCTATGGAAAGAGCTATGCTCGGGATTTCTCTGAAGGATCGTATTCGCAACGAAGTAATCCGTCAGAGAACTAGGGTCACCGACATAGCTCTGCGCATAAGCAAGCTTTAATGGCAATGGGCCGGCCATATCTGTCGCAGAACCGATGACCGTTGGGGAAGACGTATTCTGGAGTGGAGACCGCGAATCGGTAAACGTAGTGTGGGACACCTGAGACTCGATGGATTGACGATATCCGTAGGACAGCGGGCAGTGGATGGAAGCAAAAAGCCCAGGATCGGGCTAAGTGGCGAATAATTGGAGAGGCCTATGTCCAGCAGTGGACTAAAATGGGCTGATAATGATGATGATGATGATATTTAAAAACCCAGATGCATCAATTTAGCTAAACTATTTACTAAATTAAAAGGCTACTGTTTTTTAGTACCAAAATAGAAAATAGTATTCAAAACTTATAACCGATTGTCATTTAAGTATGTCAACGAAATTGCGGGTAGCAACTTAACAAACTAGCAGTTTAACAAACTAAAATGTGCCCGAATATTTTGATTCTCCCGTATGCAAAATATAAGCGTTGAAACCACAAGTTGGTGACGTTGAATTAAAACTTTAAGCTGTCTCAGCAATTTTGGAAAGCTTTTAATCTCAGTATTGTATATATTCAAATCTGAGCCCGTCGAGTCAAGCGGCTTTGTAGTTCAGATCATCTATCTATACTTATTTCAAAGCAAAGTTTCCCAAAAGCCGTGTGTCTGTATATTGTTGATTTTCTCAAAATTTACTGAACAGATATTTGTACTGTTTTACTAAAAGATTCTTTAGGAAAGTTTAGGTACCTAAAAAATTCAAAATAGTCTTCATTCAATTACACTTGTAAAGTGATTTGAATCGTTAACTCTACTGGTTCAGAAAGCTGTTCCTACCGTGAAGAGCCAGCAAGAAACTCGAGGGTTGCCCTTTTCAAAATATAAGTCCTATTACTAGTCATTATTATCTTGTATAGGGTTTAATAGTAGCTATGTACACGCTTTACCAGTGTTTTTAAACTGCTGTAATGGCAAAGCTAAAATTGATTGCGCGGTTTTATTATAGAATCTTATATCCATACATTTATACATATTTTTATGTAAATTGTCTTCAATACAATTTACATAAAATGTTTAAAAAAACTCCTGCTGGGAGCTTTAGTCGTGTGCGCCGTCTCATTTCTTACCGCGGTATAAGGCGAGTAAGGTAAGTCGACCCGCCGTGTTGTATCTGGTTGAGTCTAATAGATCACCCTCATTCTTACTGAGGTGTCGTAAAAGGCGACTAAGGTAAGTCGACCCGCCGTGTGGTATCCGGTTGAGTAGAATAGACCACCCTCATTCTTACCGACGTGTCGTAAAATACTACTAAATTAAGTTGTCAGGTATGCGGCCGGTCGTGAAATATGTAGCCAAATAGTGAGACAAAAAAGCCATATTATTTGTAATTCTTTATTGATGTTATTCCGATGCCAGCCACTTTTGAGTCGATAAATATGTTACACGTATTTGGATGAGGTTGCCTTTTTTTCAGGGTTTATAATAAGGATGGGACCGAAATGACAAGTAAATAGGTTAATTTTGAGATTAATCAATCTCCTGTATAGCTGTGATGGCCTAGCGGTGCGACCGTGTGAATCTCTAGAGACGATCATGGGTTCAAACCCGGGCAGACACCAATGAGTTTTTCTATTAAAACTTATGTGTCTAATTGATAATTGCAATTTATCACACGCTTTTCGGTAAAGGAAAACATCGTGAGGAAACCTGCATATCTCTAGAGAATCCTAGGGATATGTGTAACCTACCAATCCGCATTGGAGCAGCGTGGTAGGTCTTAGCTCCAACCCTTCTCTCCAAAAATGGAGAGAGGAGGCCTATGCCCAGCAGTGGGATAGTAACAGGCCGTTACTTACTTTACTTTTACATTATTATTATGCCAGCCACTTTTAAGTTGATAAATACGCTGCTACGTGTTTCAATGAGGTTGACTTTATATTTGTCAGGGTATATAACGATGTGACCCAAGTGACAGGTGACCTAAGTGTAAATAGGTGAATTTTGAGATTAATCAATCTCCTGTAGAAAGTAAGGTTGAGAAAGAAGGAAGTTAATGCAAAAGTCGTGCGAAGGAACCAGCGTTCATAACCTAAATCTGTCTATGGCCTGTTTGAAAAGGGTCAGGGTTTTCACTGGAAATGAAAGATAGGGGAACGGCATCTTGTGACTGTGGAGATAGGTCTTTTCATTTCCCTATGCTTAAAATACTACTACTAATTACCTACTTATTAGTAACGGCCTGTTACTATCCCACTGCTGGGCATAGGCCTCTTCTCTCCGTTTTTTTTTGGAGAGAAGGATTGGAGCTGAGACCTACCACGCTGCTCCAATGCGGATTGGTAGGTTACACATATCCCCAGAATTCTCTAGAGATATGCAGGTTTCCTCACGATGTTTTCCTTCACCGAAAAGCGTGTGATAAATTGCAATTATCAATTAGACACATAAGTTTTACTAGAAAACTCATTGGTGCCTGCCCGGGGTTTGAACCCTAGATCTCCTCGAAAGAGGCGCACGGTGTTACCGCTGGGCTACCACAGCTTGAATTACCTACTTACTTACTATTAAATTACTATTACTTACTAACTAAACTAAATTACTATTACTTATTAAAATACTAGTAATAGTACTATTAAAATACAATAGCCGTGTGGTATCCGGCTGAAAAGAATAGTACCACCCTCATTTCTTACCGAGGTGTCGAAAAAAGCGACTAAGGTAAGTCGACCTGCTGTGTAATATCCGGCTGAGTAGAATAGACCAACCTCATTTCTTACCGAGGTGTCGTAAAAGGCGACTAAGGTAAATTGACCCACCGTGTGATATCCGGTTTAGTAGAATAGACCAACCTCTTTCTTATCGATGTGTCGTAAAATACGACTGAGGTAAGTTAACGTCAGGCAGGCGGCCGGTCGTAAAAACAGAGCCAAATCATGTGACAGCATGTTTATAACATGTTGTGCCGACCACACTTTGAGTGGGATAAGGGCAGGAGAATGATGGACTCCTAATACTAACATAGTCTCTAAGATTTATTTTTTCATATTTTTCCATAATCAAAATAAATTATTATTATTATATTATTATTAAAAAAATATATAAATTTCTTATTATATGATTACCGAGGTGTCGTAAAAAGCGACTAAGGTAAGTAGACCCACCGTGTGGTATCCGTTTAAATAGAACAGACCCCGCTCTTCCTTACCGAGATGTCGTAAAATACTAACAAAGTTGACGTCAGGCAGGCCGGTCGTAAAATACGTAGCCAAATCACAACAGGTTTATAACATGTTTTGCCAACCCCACTTAGAGTGGGATAAGGGCAGGAAGATGGGATGATGAAACTATACGTATATACGTTTAAATGAATATATAAAGAATTAAATGTACATGTTACGTTACACATGTTTGGGGCCTGATGCTGCAAATCATTAGAGAGGATCAAGCTACAAAAACAAGCACTGAAATTCAAATTCTAATTCTAATTCAAAATATTCTTTATTCAAATAAACTTTTAAACAAGTGCTTTTGAATCGTCAACTCTACAGCTGGTCCAAAAAGCTGTTCTTACCGAGAGGAGCCAGCAAGAGAGGCAGTTCCTCTTTTAAAAATACAATTCTTAATACTAGTTACATTTAATCGTTACTGTCTTGTACAGGATCGAAAAATATCTATATCCACGCATTCTTATCGTCTAAATGATAAATTTATATACATTCCAAAAATCACGTACATTACTCTCAGTTGTAAACAAGGTCAGACAATAACATTTTCATAATAAAATTGAGGTCAAACCAATGTACAAAGATCTTATACTGCAGCATCAATACCTGTTGAATATTTCATGTTTTTCAGAACCTACGAGTAGATTCATTACTATTCCAGGTAAAGCTGCGCTGCGTTTTATTAATGTTAAAATCCTCACAGAAATTCCTCTCATAGCAAAAGTGCTATAATATACTTCCTAAATAAAACAATATTATAGTAAGGTTGGATATGAAACAAAGGAAACATTGCCATGAGTAAATTGAAAGAAAAAAATGACGATATAGCGAAACACAGGCACACAGGGGACACAGGCAATTTTAAAGGCAATAGACGAACTAAGAGAAGCGTTTAGTTTTTTGTTCGAATTGACTGTATGCTGTTAGCCCTTACGGCTTTTACAGCGTCACCAGGCGGGACGGACGAGCGCAGCAGCATCGTTGAGGTTGCGAAATGCGGAGAGTAGAGCGCGGAAGCTCTACTTGCATTGAGAACGTCGTCCTAAGGGTGCCTCCTGTGAGGCCGGACGGCGGCTTATGGTGACGTGTAGTGGAGGGCTGATGGTATGACTTTGATTAGTCAATACGACGACGGAAGGGTGGCAAGAAGCCACGACAAACCGACGTCAGGAATCTGGGACCTCGTCTTCGCCGGCGAAGACGCTGCATGTGTGTGTTACGTGTTTGCGATGGTTATTTGATCGTCAGGGTCATATAGGACGCCTATATTTTCGGTGGCCAGACCTAACTGGGATGTAGGTAGAAGCAACTGAAATGAGAAGGTTCCGGTGTACGTCAGATTTCTCGAAGCAAGACTTCGAAAAACGTTTAAAGAGGGGAGTAATGGTAGGGAGATCGAGGTCCCTATCGAGGTCAACGTTCCGCATGAACCACGGACAACCAGTGGCTATCCGCATAAATCGGTTCCGCATAAAACATTTAGTTTAATCAAATTCTAAATAAGGAGAAGTTGTAATAGAGATTATTAAAACAATCATACAATAATTTGAAGTGTGAGTTTCTTCACATCGGGTTCAAATGCTAGAGTTTACTATAATATTTTACCAAAAGTAACAATTTATTGTGTGCGGGAGGTGATACTCCATTCCCTTAAGATACGCACTGCATTGTACATATTTTCTCTCATCCTACGGTAGTAACGCTTTCTTACCCTGAATTATTTCAAAACCAAAGACGTCTTAAAGTAGAGTATCCTGTCTTCAGTAACTGATGCATTGCATACATAACAAATGAGCTTGAAACCTTTTTCCAATTTGTGCTAAATTTAATCCGTACGCAAAAAAAAATTGATTGTGCATATTACGCTTTTTAATTAAGAAATATGATGACAAAAATTTTGGAAACAGCGATAATTTTATCATCCGCACAGATAATCTTCAATATTTAAATGAGTTAATCTTGTATGTATATATAAAAATATTTTTTCGTAATCTCGGAAACGGCTCCAACGATTTTCCTGAAATTCAGCATGTAGTTTTTGTGGGAGAAAAATCGATCTAGCTAGGTTTTATTAAAAAATCTCATTTTATCCCTGTTTTTGGGCACTAAAAAAACTACGAAAATTGGAATAAATAAGCAACTCATAATTTGAGTTGAAAGATGTGACAGTCTAATAGAAACGCGAGGACCAAAAATGTTTCGAAACCTAAGTTCGATTCCCGCATGTCACCCTTCGCTTTTATTTTTTTTATTGCATTTTTTTTGTACCTTTATAAAAATCACTCAGGTATTTAAAAATTAAGTATTAAGTGGATTCCATATTATTTATATTTAATGTTAAATCCGCCGTGTTGTATCCGGCTGAATAGAATAGTACCACCCTCTTTTCTTACTGAGGTGTCGTAAAAGGTGACTAAGGCAAGTCGACCCGCCGTGTGGTATCCGGCTGAATAGAATAGACCACCCTCATTTCTTACCGAGGTGTCGTAAAAGGCGACTAAGGTAAGTGACTCACCGTGTGGTATCCGGATAAGTAGAATAGACCACCCTCCTTCTTATCGAGGTGTCGTAAGTAAATAAGTTGACGGCAGGCAGGCGGCCGGTCGTAAAATACGTAGCCAAATCATGTGACAACATGTTTATAACATGTGCCGACCCCACTTAGGGTGGGATAAGGGCAGGAAGATGATAATATTTAATGTTAAATATAGACCATGAGTACTGAAAGAATTTTCAAGTCTTAAGGGTGTGTTGTCGTTTTTTATTCAAGACAATCCTATATATCTTAAGGGCACCAACAAGTTTAGGGTGAATTTTATTATGAATAAGGGTAAGGTGACAAATCCAGGTCAAGGGTACGAGATAAGAACAAAAGGTTTGGACAGCTGGTATTGCATACACAATAAGCTTAAGGTACGTTATGGGACATATATCACAGTTATTGTCCCGGTTAAGAAAGACGAAACATTGCAAGCATATTTAATTTTTTGAAATCTCAACTGGAAATTAAAAAATTTATGAAATTAATATCATCATCATCCTCCTGCCCTTATCCCACTCTAAGTGGGGTCGGCACAACATGCTATAAACATGCTGACATGATTTGGCTGCGTTTTTACGACCGCATGACGTCAACTTACCTTAGTCGTATTTTACGACACTTTACGTTTACTTAGCGCACGCAAGGAAAGCTTTGAATTTTGCTATTTTCGTAATATTTTTTATTTCTGCTCATCTCGTGCGTGATGCTATATAATAGTCTATAGTCTTCCTCGATAAATGGAATATCGTACACTGAAAAATTTTTTTTAAAGCGTTCCGGTAGTTCCTGAGATTAACGCGTTCAAACAATCAAACTAACTCTTGTTGTCGCCATTGACTTCCGCTTTGTATTTTATAGCAACACAGTCATGAAACAAGAGTATCGCGCCCTTTTTGATTAATATGGTACCAACACTGTGACGTGTTGTTTCCGGTTGAGTCTTCCTATTGATAAAACGTTTCAGTGACAGTCAGTCTTTGGTCGTCATTCAAGAGAAGTGCATCTCGGAACGAAATTGTGGTATTTCTATTATATCGTGCTATTATATATAGTGTCCGTTGACACTCTTCAGCTTTATATGTTAGTAAAGATTAAAGGATTGTTACACTACATGTGTATGCCACTGCTATTATACCGTAAAATATAACTAAACAAACTACTAAAAATATCTGTAATATTTTCACGAGAGATTAATATCAAAAGACATGAATATCTCGCCTATTTGAGATAAATTTCTCTTTCTTTTTTCGATTAATGGATTCTTTCTAGTGATATCTATGCTATAAAATCTTGGGTTGTTTGAACTCATCGGCTGAGCGACATCGGAGTTATCTGTCGACGTAATAAAGCGTTTTTCGACGTTGAATTTTTCGATGTAAGTCTACACCTGACCAAAACTGCCTTTTGTTTTAAATCAATTGATTGGATTGCAAATATTAGTTAATTAATCATTTAATTATGTAAACTTCAATAAATTATGTTCCCCAAATTCTGTGGTTAATATTTCCTGTTCTAGTGGTTAGTTTAATTGTTGGTTTGATCTCAGCGGTCTTGTTTGTGGTTAATTTTGACGATTAATTTTTGCGGTTAACTTTTATAAATGTTTTCCCAAGTAAGTAACTAAATACTTGTGCTATGGGTGACAGACAACTGGTAAATATATCGGCCCATCCAAACAATAAAGTTACATGTTTTATGTTATATACATAGAAAATGTCCTATGTTATGTACGTAGCCAAGCTAAAACAATATTATGATACAGTAATCGATTTTATTTGGGACTAACAATGTTGACATGTGATACTTTATAGAAATATGTTGTTTGTTGGCCCAATATTATATTACTGGTGATAGATGCCTTTGAAATTTGGCCATGAAATTATGAAGCAATAGCTTTTACTAGCGACTTCGCGTGGTAGGTTGAGAATAGCGCTTTTTAGTGTCATCCTATTCCTATACAAGACTGTAGTTTAATAATGTAAAATTGAAAATGTTTAAAAGATTGACCGCCGAGCTTCTTTCTGGTTCTTCCTTTTGTAGCTTCATTAATCATATTGATCCTTGACGATTCAAAAGTGCTTGAAAGAAAGCTTATTTGTATAAAGATTACCTGGTTAACCGAGTTTTACTCGGTTATTTTTAAAAAAATAAAAAAATAAACTTAAAAAAAATGAAAATAATTAGGTAGTTGGGGATCCTAGGTTGTAGAGACTGCACGTTCTCTGAATAAGCTACGCTGACATGACAGTTTATGGCAAAAATAGTGTTTTACATTCAATATAAATTTTAGTATTGTTGAATGCCCAAAGAATAAAACATGTAGGGGACATGCTGAATTACAGGAAAATCGTTGAAGTAATTTCCGAGATTCCGAAAATATATATACAAGAATAACTCATATAAATGTTAAGGATTTTGATTTGATTTGAGCTGCCTTTTGATTTTTCCCACAAACGCGCTGGCCATCATTCGCTATCGGTTTTCTATCCATCAAAGGTCAAGGTTTCCGCCCACTAACAGGCTTGTGTACCCTAGTGTAAGGTGACCATTAACGCTTGCACTCCGGACACAAATCCGGAAGTGAATTGTTGCTTCAAATTTAGTACAGTCTATGTAGGACTATGTAGGACTGAATTTTCTTGAAGCTTGAAGAAATTTTAATTTGGTGCCTTTGATAGTATATTGTCTAAACCTGATTCGGAGGAAGCGTGCAATTTGTTAAAACTCTTCATGCTCCTTAGAATAGTTTATTAAATTAATTGGTTTGGTTAAGTTTTAGGGTATAATAGCGCTGGCATACACATGTAGTGTAACAGTTCCTTAATCTATACGAATATATAAAGCTGAAGAGTTTGTTTGTTCGTTTGATTATTTGAACGCGCATCTCAGGAATTACTAGACCGATTTGAAAAATTCTTTCAGTGTAAGATAGTCCATTTATTGAGGAAGGCTATAGGCTATATAAAATAAAGCTAAGATGAATAGGAGAGGAGCAGCAATAAAAATAGTATGGAAACGACAAAATTTAATGCTTTACTGGCGTGCGCTGAGTAAACGGTGATAGTAATCCAAAAATCATGTACTACAAAATTGTTTCCCTCTAAAAGTTCTAAATAAAAATAACAAGAAGCTACTTACTAAGTTACTAAGTACTAAGTTAAACTCTATTATAGTTAATTAGTATTACTTGTTTTTAATTTGTAACGAATGATTTTAGAATAACGTTTATTTTTTTCACCTTCCGTGATACACAATTATTAAATAAAACTAAACTTTAACACATAACATGATTTTGTAAAGAACTAGCTATATCCATGCCTTTCTTTACGTCATATATCCCTCTATTATCCTTTTTATTATTCTTTTTTAACACCACGCAATAGTCTGGTAAATATTCAGTTGTACCAAATTCTATCATGGTCCTGGTATATTATATGAAATGGTCACACTTACTTAACCCTAGTATCTAGTTACGGTCTTCTAACGCTAGTTTTATATGTACGGGTATGTATTTATGTTTGTTTAATTTTTTTTAAACCAAAACGACCGCAAATATTTTTTAATAATAATTAATATTGTTAGAGGCTGATATAAAAAGCCTTCTTTCTATTATGGTGAGGATTATTTAGACGATAAGAATACGTGGGTATAGCTACTGTACGAACCTGTACAAGTTAATATTGACTTATTGTAACTAGTAAGTAAGTAACGGCCTGTTACTATCCCACTGCTGGGCATAGGCCTCTTCTCTCCCGTTTTTTTTTTGGAGAGAAGGATTGGAGCTAAGACCTACCACGCTGCTCCAATGCGGATTGGTGGTAGGTTACACATATACCCAGAATTCTCTAGAGATATGCAGGTTTCCTCACGATGTTTTCCTTCACCGAAAAGCGTGTGATAAATTGCAATTATCAATTAGACACATAAGTTTTACTAGAAACCTCATTGGTGCCTGCCCTGGATTTGAACCCTCGACCTTCTCGAAAGAGGCGCACGGTGATACCGCTGGGCTACCACAGCTATAACTGTAATAAGTTGTAACTAGTAATAAGTATTATTTTGAAAAGAGCAAACGCCGAGTTTCTTGCTGGCTCTTCTCGGTAGGAACAGCTTTCCGAACCAGCAGTAGAGTTGACGATTCAAAAGCACTTGTTTACAAGTTTATTTGAATAAAGAATATTTTGAATTGAATTTAAGCTCCAATACTTCTCTCCAAAAACTGAGAGGCCTGTAACCACCAGTGGTATAATAAGAGACCGTTATTTTACCAAATAAAGGTATTTTTAGAACTCACACCTTTAAAGCTAGGTCACGTTTAAAATTACTGTTGGCTTCAGATCAAGTTCTTTAATGAATCGGGCTCTTTGACTAATTAAGTGGTTTTGGAAACCGTAAACTAAGCGCTGTAGCTTTGACAAGTTAAAATGGTTGGATATAAAATTATACAGAATAGAAGTCTATACTGTAGGTATAGATACTTAACTAAAGGAACATGTCGAAAAGACATGTTCCTTTAGTTAAGTATTTAGTAAGTTCTTTTTAGTAGACAAATTACATCATTACATTACTCTTAATATTATACTTATTTATTTTTCTCTAGGTAATACTACACGTCGCACAATCACAACACACACTCACTACGACAATCTCTACAATCGTTTCGCCCCGTTACCGAAGCATCATCAGGAAGATTGGCTCCACGACAAAATCATAATGCGTCGCATGTCTTTTTTTTCGGACACTTACTATTGCTGTTAGCCCTGAAAACTTTTACAACGTCACCGAGAGAGTGGGCGAGCGTAAAAGCATCGCCGGAGTGAAAAACTGGGAGAGCGAGTCTCGAGCGAGACTCTCAACATCCTGGGAGCGTCACCTTATGGGTGACTCCTTTGAGGCCGGACCTCGGCTTAAAGCGACGCGCTGTGGAGTACTGTATCAGACTTGCATCGCACGGTTCAAGCATATATATAAAAAGGTATATACAAATCGTTCAACCCCCACCTTTGATTTTTCCTCCAAATACATATAGCGAACCGGAACTGTTTACTGGTTAATTAAAATTATGAGGCGGTTTTGAAAATTATGAGGCGGTTGGTACATTATTTTATAATATGTACAATTAGCTTTTACCCACAGCTTCGTTTGCATGGACTGTTGTACCGTTGTTTTGATAATAGATGGCGCTTATCAATGTCATCCTATACCTGTACAATTAACAGGATTTCTACGGCCTATATGTAACCCCGGTAAAAAAAATCTTTACCCCAGTGTATAAGGAATAATTGTGCGAAATGTTATCTATAGGTTCAGCGGATTCACCGTGAAAGAGTAACAAACATACTCACAAACTTTCGCATTTATAATACTTGCTTTTACCCGCAATTTCGTTCGCGTGATCCATTGCAGCGAGATAGGTTGATAATAGATAGCGTTTTTTAGTGTCATCCAATTCCTGTAGAATTAACAGGATTTCTAGAACCTATATGTTACTCCGGTGTATAAGGAATAATTGTGCTAAATTTCATCGATATTAGTTCAACGGATTGGCCGTGTAAGAACAAACATACATCCATACTCACAAACTTTCGCATTTATAATATTAGTAGTAAGTAGTATAGGATAGGAAATTCTCTACAGGTCCTCTACAGGATATATTTCGGGGAGTGTGCAGAGGTTCTTCACCTTGTTCCTCCATCGCCGTTCTATTATCGCTCTGCAAGACACCGGGAGAATTTTCACCCTTACATCATTGACCTCCCACGAAGGCGCACGGAGCGCTTTGCGTCCTCGTTTTTATTGCGCACAGCAAGGGAGTGGAATTCTCTCCCGGCATCGATATTTCCGAGTTCTTTTGATATGGGTCTCTTTAAAGCAAGAGTGAATAGGCATCTTCTAGGCAAGCGCGCTCCATCTTAGACTGCATCATCGCTTACCATCAGGCATGATTGCAGTCAAGCGCTCGCCTATTCTGCAATAAAAAAATACTATTAGTATGATTACTATACTTTTGTAACTAAAAGCATCAGTTACACAATCTCACAAGTTACTCTAAATATTTACAAATATGTTTCCAGTCAGATCGTACTTGAATTTATTCGGTTCACCTTTTCCTGTTTGAACATGTTTAAATTTGATTATTCAGTTCTCGTTCACGCAAGCTCCTGTATCGTGTATTTCGACATGCAAATGGCTTAATTCAGTACGTTTAAATAATGCCAAGTTTATTTTCGTTGACCGCGAAATTGGGATTTTGGAAACATATGCAACGTATTTACATTCTGAAACGCTCCTATTTAAAGTAGGTACTGTAAATTTTCACATTTGAAATTGATATTCAAATTAAACTCTAAATGCCGTGTGGTATCCGCCTGAGTAGAAAAAGTCAGTCTCATTTCCTACCGAGATATCGTAAAAGGCGACTAAGGTATTTCGACTCGCCGCGTTGTATGCGGTTGAGTAGAATAGACCACGCTCATTTTATTGTTCTGGTGTCGTAAAAGGAGACTAACGTAAATCAACCTGCCGTGTGGTACCTGGGCTTAGGGCCCAAATACCGACACCGTTAGGTCACCTAAGTGACCTCGGCCCACGGCCGGAATACATACCGGGCTTAAGTGCCCGCGAGGAGATGCCCGGGTAGAGAGGATTTCCTCGAGGTCCGCACCCCGTTTACCCCCACCTGGGGAGTAAGCGAGAAGACCCTGCTGCCGTGTGGTATCCGGCTGAGTAGAATAGACCACGCTCATTTCCTACCGAGGTGTTGTTAAAAGCGACTAAGGTAAGTCAACCCGCCGCATGGTATTGGGTTTCAACAATATATTTTGCACTATCTCGCCATTTAGAATCTGTCAGAACTCTAAGCTTCAACTCTCTGACCTTTAAGTTTAAACGACAGTCTTGATTTTCATCAATGGCATGGTATCATATTTTTTCCTCTTTTCCTTTACATCGTTTCTTGATTTCTTTTCAAAAAACAGATTTTTCATGCAACCTTATAAATCTATACTTATAAAATAAAGTCGCCAAAATGAAATAACTAGTTTCACCCCAAAATAAGGCAAAATTCCAAGTGGAATCACTAGTTTGTTAGCGCACACTTTCTACAATAACACGATATAATAGAATACCACTATTCCCGCTGCGAGATACATTTCTCTTGAATAACTAACAAAGACTGAATGTCACTGAAACTTTTTATCAATAGGAAGACTCCACCGAAAACAACAACGGCACAGTGTTGCCACAATTTTAATCAAAAATTGCGCGATACTCTTGTTTCATGACTATGTTGCCATATAATACAAAGCGGAAGTCATTGGCGACAGCAAGTTTAATCAAGATTTTTTAGTCTATCGAAGATTTGTTCACAACAACCAAAAACCTCTAAACTTTTACATTTTTTTCTAGCGTTGATAAAATAAAACGCACACACACTCGCAAACATACACACGCACACTCACACACAAACACTCATATATACATACATACATACATACATACATACATACATACACACACGCATACACATACACACACACACAATACACGGGAAGGTACTGACCCCTAAGATACGGGTTTTTCTAGTTTAGGTGTCTAGGACATGAAGTGTATAGAAAACATTATTAATATTTTTCCTATATTCAAACTTAAATAAATAAATAAATATAAAACACATCTAAACGTCCGAAAATCACACTCGTATGTTTTATCCAGTATAAAAGTTGTGGGCCGACCGAATTTGTGTGTATCGTCCTCTGTAAACTATTTATTTTATACATTACGTATTCCTGAAACGAGTCTGTGGGACGGATAAACGAATACTCTAGTTCGCGACCCTTTTTATTGATAACGGATTGTTTTGTGACTACTTTGTTATCCGTACAAAAATACATTTTTATTAATACAGGAAGTTGAAGGACACTTGGATTTGATCTGCTGAAAATTCTTCGATTACGGGCGAAAAGGTTGTTGAGATTGTGGTAGTGAATGTGTGCAGTGCTAGTATTTTACTGTGTGAAGAGACTGGCCCGTTGGCGCAGTGGGCTACCTTGCCTTCAGCTCCGCGGGTCGCGGGTTCGGTTCCCGACGAGGGCCAACATTTTCTATAAATGAATTTATTGGTCTTTGAGTCTGGGTGTATATTTGTATTTAATTATGTATTAAAAAATATATAAGTATATATTCACCAGTTGTCTGTCACCCATAACACAAGTATTAAGTTACTTACTTTGGAGAAAGACGATCGTGTGTGTAAGTTTAAAAAAAAAATTTAGTGCGTAGGTGACTAAAATTGACTTGGAGGCGAAAAAATCGTTGAATTTCGATTTTTTTCCTTTTAAAATAAACCGATTTTTAAGAAATCGATTAATCATAGCAAACTAATTGATTAATAATAATCGATTTTTTTCTAACTATTTGAAAAGTTGCCTTTTATAATATTAATAATTAATTATAATAAAGGCTAATTAAAATGGCCAACAATCAATAAATAATAACAGATGCGCTGTTTGTGAAATTCGATTAAAATGTGTATTTTGGCTACATTGGTTTCATTCAACAATGCATATCTTATCTTAGGTATTGTAAAAGGCGCCCAAAGTAAAATGACGTCAGTCGGCAGGTAAAATACTTAGCCATATTATGTTACAACATATTTAAAATATGTTTTGCTGACCCCACGTAGAATGGGATAAAAGAATAATGATGGATGCTAATATATAAATTTAGCAAACTAAATATATGAAGTCACCTCAGGCCGGCTTTAATCAGACGGTAGGTTCAAATCCGGTGGCGAACACGCTAGCTTCCGTTATACGTAACGAGAGGTCAACCAAGGGTTAACGTAGCGTCTAATATGATTGCATTTACGGCTAACTGCATTACGTGGAAATTATCCATCCAAGTAAAGCCATTTCGATAGGTTATTATCGGACGCCCATGAAAAGGTCCCCGAGGCGGTCGATACATCTGGTACTCCCGATGCATCGATTAGCGGAGGAAGGGGCCACTTAGAGAGGCCCCGACCCAGAGGTGGCGCACTCTGGGGTTCAAAGGCGCTGTTGGCGGGGATGGGGGCAATGTGTACAACGGTACCCTGTCCCCGCCACCAGCAGCGAGGTGGAGCATTGTCAGGTTTTTAATGCCATATAAGCTGTGGTAGCTCAGCGGTAACACTGTGCGACTCTTTCGAGGAGGGTTCCTGGCAGACACCAACGAGGTTTTCTGTTAAAACTTATGTCTTATTGAAAATTGCAATTTATTACACGCTTTTCGGTCAAGATAAACATGAGGAAATCTGCATATCTCTAGAGAATTCTGGAGATATGTGTAACCTACCGATTCACATTGGAGCAGCGTGGTAGGTCTTAGCTCCAAACCTTCTCTTTAAAAACGGAGAGAAGAGGCCTATTCTCAGCAGTGGGATAGCAACAGGCTACTTACTTTGCGCACAATTATTTTCAGATATGTCAGTAACATTATGTAGGATTACGTTCGTTATATCAATTTGCGTGGTGAAGCAATAATTCCGATACGGGCGATATTCTTGAAGCTTGTCACACAGTATCAGGCGAATGATGGATGGTCCTCTCGGCTGAGGGGAATTAGTTACCGATAATGTGGAATATCGGGACTGCATTAGCTCGACACCTGAAGATTTATCGTTGTTTGCACGCGGGACATCGAAACTGATGCGAAATTAGTTTGATAGTTGACTCATTTTACATTAAAAATTATATAACTATGTATCGATCTAAATAATTCTCCCGAGCTTATCCCACTGTAAGTGGGGTTGATACAACATTTTATAAACATGTATAACAACGATATTTTCCTTTACACTTTTTTAATAAGTAATTTCCTCAAAAGTCAACCCATTTAATCTCTTCCAACTACTCAATAACATTGACGGAGACTGTTTTTTATATTATTGATCCAACTATTTCAAAGAGGTTGTATTTGAAACATGTTGTTACATGATTTGGCTACGTATTTTACGACCGGCTGATATCTGACTGACTGACATCAACTTATTTGACATCATCATTTAGCTAGCTAAATATCACATCTTTAATATATTAAATGATTTGATCTTGTATATATATATATATATATATATATATATATGAATTTTGGAAACGGCTCTAACGATTTTCATTTATTGTCTGTTCGAACTGTCTAACCTTTGTCTGCCCTTAATTATAGCTTAATTAAACGCCGTGAAATTAATTAGTCAACGACAAAGGAAAAATATTACCCCCATTAATCACTTTATTGTTGCGAGTGCATGTTTTAAAAAGTTCTATCAATTGTTCGTTTTATAAAACGCAAATTAAAAACATATACTACCAAAAGATTTTCCGTGCAATGGTAGATAAAAAAGTCCCGATTCAATTAAAAATTTAATTCCCATGTTGCAATTTCACCAATATTCACGATTAAGGTTTTATTATTTTTCATATTTTCTATTTAAAATTCAAGTTCCTGTGTGACCGCGTCTTGCAGGGTAATTTTTAAAACTTTCTAATTGATAGCTAAAATATCATTTGCATTCTATTCTACATTTTAGTAGTTTTTCATTGCCCGAAAACAGGGATAAAATACATTTTTTTAAATGATCCAGCTAGGATCTACTTTTTTCTACCAAAACCCCCCACATGCTGAATTTCATGAACATCGTTGGAGCCGTTTGCGACATTCAGAAAATATATTGTTAAAGAAGGTCCAGAAGTGAGTATTAATTAAACCCTGAACTATAACTCAACTTGTATTACCGCACTCCTAATTAATGCCAGAGCAGGTGCCAGTTGTGCTAGTTGTTATTATAATAGATAACTAATTAAGTAATGAGAGCATACTGCCGACAAACTGCTTTGCAGTTTGGCAGATTAAATATGTAAGAAAAACTGTTTAGTTATAAAGAAAGATAAATAAATAAATAAAATAAAATAAAAATAAATACTATATCCCAAAGCAAACGTCCATCTCACAAGATAGCTTGTTATCCCGTTGCCACTGCAACCTTCATTTGTTATTGCGCATTAAGCCGGCACTCGGGTGTGTTCCTAGGACGCTCGGTGACAGAGCGCGACTAGTTCGCTATCCATCAGCTACACTGGTAATACGTGCGATAGTAGAGACCTCTTACAATTATACCTTACAAAATATCTTACAAAATATTAACACGTTTATATATTAAATATATCAAATTATTTTTCAAAGCTTTTTCGAATCGTCAATGTTTAATGAAAAGTTCACGAGTAATAATAAGTTATAATAAACTAATAACATACCAAAAATAACTTTATCATGTTGAAGATGCCCGTACACCAGTCATGGGTTTGTAATAACTTTTACCTATACCCCACTTAGTAGATATTTAAAAGTACTTTTCTACTAAATACAGATTTAACTCTTATGTATATAGATATAGGTGTTATATTGTTTTGCGACATTGTTGGGAATGTGACCTATAAGAAAACGCTTATACCCAAGTGTTCTCGAGCGGCTTCTGCGTTCCTCACAAAATCCGATGACACTCGAATCAAGTGGATACATAAACCTACAGTCAGCAATGTCAGAATTGCGTGACGCACTTGTCACTCGTTACAAGCAGGCGCTTTAGGGTTTTAATACGAAAGTAATAATAAAATTAAATTATGTTGATATAATCCGCGATGAAGTAAAATAGAAAATATATAATGCTAAATGTTGAGTGGACAATCGGTTATCATACCTGATACATGCAGGATTCGTTAAAACACATGCACAAACCTCCACCACCGCCAATAAATACACAAGCACTATATACGTTCACTATCACAATCGTTTCGCCCCGCAACCGAAGCATCATCAGGAGATAGACTCCACGACCAAAATCGCTTTGCGAGGCGAAACGATTGTTGAGTTTGTGATAGTGAACGTATATAGTGCTTGTGTATCGTGGTGGCGGTGGTGGAGGTTTGTGCATGTGTTTTTACGAATCCTGCATGTATCTGGTATGATAACCGATTGTCCACTCTACATTTAGCATTATATATATTTTCTATTTTACTTCATCGCGGATTATAGCAAAATAACATAATTTTATTATTACTTTTGTATTACGGATCTCTGTAAAGTAACGCCTAATTCTATAAATGGTTTTAATACGGTTAAAATAACATTATACGTAGATTACTCAGCAATCCATACTGATATTTGTACCTGGGTGACTGAGCTTTGCTCCATATTTGTTTTAGAAGATATTTAAAAAGCATTATTTGAATAAAAAAGAAAAAGATAAAAGTATTAATTAATATTACCTGAATTCTGACCGGGTAATCTGAATTCAAGTCCGCTCGTTCCCTATTGAGCTATCATGACTATATATGATAGCGTAATTAACCATTGTTTTCTAGCAATTTTTAGTACTTGAAAATAGGAATAAACTATATTTTTAACATGAAACCTAGCTAAATGAAAAAATATGATTTAAATCGATTTATCGCCCCCCAAAACTCCCTAGTTACTAAATGACATGAAAAACGTTGTAGTCGTTTTCTTCAAATATATGAAATGAACCTAACTAAATTAAAATTTGACAAAAGAACTTATAGAGTGGAAAACAGTACAAGGTTAAGGGTAATTTAACACTTTATCATCACAGTCATACGATCAGTCCTCCACTACACGTCGCCATAAGCCGTAAGCCGACGTAGCGGAGGGCTGATGGCTGACTTTGATGAGTCAATACGACAACGGAAAGGCAAGAAGCAACGACCAACCGACGTCAGAAATTTGGGACCTCGTCTACGCCGGCGACGACGCTGTGTATGTTTTACGTGATTCTGTGTTTACGATCGTTATTTGATCGTCAGGGTCATATAGGACGCTTTTTGGACGCCTATATTTTCGGTGGTCAGACCTAACTGGGATGTAGGTGGAAGCAACTGAAATGAGAGGGTTCGGGTGTACCTCAGATTTCTCGAAGTAAGACTTCGAAAAACGTTTAAGGAGATGAGTTATGGTTAGGAGGTCGAGGATGGAGGTCAACGTTCCGCATGAACCACGGACAACCAGTAGCTGTCCGAATAAATTGGTTCTGCAGTCTTTGGTGCGTGAGCAATCTGACTTTTGAGAGGTACCCTTAGGACGACGTTCCCCATAGCTAGTAGCTTCTTGCGCTTTTCTTTGTTAGGTTTTTTCCGTTAGGTCTAGCGGCATAAAGCTATGAAAAAATATACCTATCACCAATGTGAATATTCCCGCAGGCGTTAGGCCGATGTCATAAAAAGGCCGCCATAAAGAGTAATTGCTCGAACATAACTCGCAGGATATCGTCTCCTCACATGCTAGCGAAACTTTTATACATTATTTTTATAGATCCAAAGAATTTACAAAGAGTTATTGAAGTTATTTTACGTTTAGATTATGCACCCATTATAGAATAGATTATAGAAGTACGAGATTAATTTGGTAATGAATGAAAATCATGGGTATGTGTATTTAATAAATTCACATACCTATAATTTTCTTAATAAATTACGCTGTGCGATATCCGGCTGAATAGAATAGTACCACCCCCATTTCTTATCGAGGTGTCGTAAAAGGTGACTTAGGTAAGTTGACCCACCGTGTGGTATCCGGTTAAGTAGAATAGACCACACTCTTTCTTATTGAGGTGTAGTAAAATACGTAACCAAATCATGTGACAACATGTTTATAACATTTTGTGCTGACCCCACTTAGAGTGGGACAAGGGCAGGAAGAAGAAGAACGAAAACGTATGTGACGTCTTTCTATATTACTCGTATTTAACTTGCCATGTACAATATTAGTAAACGACTATAGTCAATCAGTGCGCATTGCAACATATTATTTTGCTATAATTCGCGATAAATTAAAATATATATAGAAGCATCAGGAAGCCTTCTAGAGCACGGTCCAGGCTATTGTCCTCCATTGTGGGCGCGATAGTGGCAGTAACTCGGAAATAAAACCACGCTTGTACGATGCAACAATTAGTTATTTAGATTCAATACAATATACTTCGCAATACAATACTTAACGCCAGATTTAATAAGATCAAGAGCCAATAGATTAGAATTTCGCCCGTCTTGACATAACAACCCACGTTACCATGCCAACGTCGAACTACTACTCTATTCGAGGTTACCCGCTCTTAATGTTAATTTCTCCTTATTACGTTTTTCCTAGTATAATCATTGATAAAATAACAATCTCATAACTATTTGTAATAATTAATCAAATAACTTAGTTCACAACTTATAATTACTCCACGCGCCGTCATATATATCTGTACTAATAGGTATATAAAATTGAGGACTTTTGTTAGTTTGATTGCTTAAACGTGGCGCTAAGTAAACGGTGAAAGTTATTTAAGAAATCTCTTATACTCACAATAACTACTTTTATGTTCAAAATTTCAATTCGGGAAAAATTTATATGCGGGAGAAGCTGCTGGAACAACTAGTTATTAATAACTAACTAGACTTTTAGGGCCTGTTTCACAAGTTACTGATAAAGTGTCGGATAGTCCACCAAAAAATAACTAAGTAACAGATTAATGTCTCTAAAAAGAGACTCTAAAAAGTGAAAATTAAAAAAAAATCGCGGCCAATTTGAAATATTTGCTCTCCAGCAGATAAACAAAATAACAGCCACATGATTTACCTGTTAACTTATTAGTAACATTAAGTGCTGAATAAGCCTATCAGAAACCTGAGAAACGCAAAAATCCGAGATATGTGTCAGATATGTTCCGAATAGACTAAGTGACAGTTTATTGGAAACTTGCGAAACAGGCCTTTAGACTTTATCTTTACAGCTAAGTATTAGTGATTATAAGTCGAATAAAATAAAAATAAATCATCACAAAAAACGTAAAAAACAATCTTAGAATCAAATCTACATCAAACGCGAGTCGCCTCCGTCAATCTTTTCAGGCATTATGCAAAGTGACCGACCCCGCGCATACAAATGAGAAACCGTTTTTTTTCTCAATGTAAATTTTCTGTTTACAAGTGGAAAATTTTCTTGCTGTTTCATTATTAATTTATCGGATATTTGTAAAGAAAATTGCTGGAGAAAATCTTTTGATCTCGGTAGCGGAGTCAATTGAACAGAAGAATCTAAAAAATTAATTAATGTTTAATTGCTAATGTGATTTTTGTTATAACAAAGGATATTTTGTAATAATTTATAGAATTAGGCGTTACTTTGCGGAGATCCATTATACAAAAGTAATAATAAAATTATTTTGCTATAATCCGCGATGAAGTAAAATAGAATATATATATAATGCTAAATGTAGAGTGGACAATCGGTTATCATACCTGATACATGCAGGATTCTTAAAAAACATATGCACAAACCTCCACCACCGCCACCACAATACACAAGCACTATATAAGTCCACTATCACAAACTCAACATATATACTTCATCGCGGATTATAGCAAAATAATTTTATTATTACTTTTGATATTTTGTAACTTAATATCTTGTATTAGGGGAAGTCTGAAAGTTGCGCCCATTACAGAAAAGATAAGAAGTGCAAGACTAAGTCGGTATGGTCATGTAATGAGGAGGGATGAAAATCATGTAACAAAAAGAGTTTTAAATGTTGTCGCCATTGACTTCCGCTTTGTATTTTATAGCAACAAAGTCATTAATGACTAGGTCATTTTTAGTTATTAAGTACTAACATAGTCATTAAGTAATATTACTGACATTATATATGGACTAAGATGTCTTTTAAATTTAATAAAATAAATTAATTAATTAAACAAGAGTATCGCGCCCTTTTTGATTATAACAGTGGCAGCACTGTGCCGTTGTTGTTACCGGTTTAGTCTTCCTATTGATAAAACGTTTCAGTGACATTCAGTCTTTGTTCGTCATTCAAGAGAAGTGCATCTCGGAACGGGAATTGTGGTATTCCTATTATATCGTGTTATTGTATATAGTGTGCGCTAACATAAATATGAATGTGGATGGATGTATGGCTAGGGGGAGGCTGAAAAAAAGATGGATGGATTGTGTGAAAAATGATATGCATGTTAAAGGAGAGGCATCAGAGTTGACGAATGATAGAGGAGAATGGAAGAAGACATATTGTGCCGATCCCACTTAGAGTGGGATAAGGGTAGAAGAATGATGATGAAAGGATATCTTGTAACCTGCAAAGAATAAATAATCTATACTAATATATAAAGCTGAAGAGTTTGTTTCAACTTGCTAATCTCAGGAACTACAAGACCGATTTGAAAAATTCATTGATTATAAGATAGTCCATTTATCGAGGAAGTAACGAAAGTTAAAAAATATATAACATCACGGTAAGATGAATAGGAAAATAGACCACTCTCAATTCTTACCGAGGTGTCGTATAAGCCGACTACGGTATGTTGACCCGTCGTGTGGTATCCGGCTAAGTAGAACAGACAACTCTCATTTCTTACCGAGGTGTCGTAAATACGACTCAGGTAAGTTGGTCTGCCATGTGGTATTCGGCTGAGTGTAATAGACCACCTTAATTTCTTAACGAGGTATCGTAAAAGGTGATAAAGGTAAGATTAAGGCGGCTGGTCATAGTAAATAGCCAAATCATGTTACAACATGTTGTGCTGACCCCAATTAAGAGTGGTATAAGAGGAAGAATGATGTAAAAATATAAGGGATATTTTAATTATTAAACTTATAATATCAAAATGCACTTACCCTCAATTTATCCGCTCTTCTTCTTCTTCTTCTTCCTGCCCTTATCCCACTCTAAGTGGGATCGGCACAACATGTTATAAACATGCTGTCACATGATTTGGCTACGTTTTTACGACCGGCCGCCTGCCTGACGTCAACTTACCTCTTACGTATTTTACGACTCCTCGGTAAGAAAGAGGGTGGTCTATTCTACTAAACCGGATACCACACGGTGGGTCGACTTACCTTAGTCGCCTTTTACGACACCTCAGTAAGAAATGAGGTTGGTCTATTCTAGTCAGCCGGATACCACACGGCGGGTCGACTTACCTTAGTCGCCTTTTACGACACCTCGGTAAGAAATGAGGGTGGTACTATTCTATTCAGCCGGATACCATACGGCGTAATGATGTAAAAATATAAGGGATATATTTAATATTAAACTTATAATATCAAAATGCACTTACCCTCAATTTATCCGCATAATATTCAAATTAACAGCGTCGGGTTTGCGAATGACGAGGCATTCTGTTTTCAATGAAAATTTCTGTTAGCGAGAGTCGATTTTTCATGTTCTTACATAAAATCACAAGGCGTAATCGTCTATTCATCTTTTACTGTTATTGGAGGGTCACGGGTTCAAACCCCGGAAAGATACTTGACATTTCTTCAAAAAGTAATGAGCTCAATTGACATTTAGAACAAAACAAATAATTATGTACCTGCTGTATATTTTGGGGGAATTCTTGAAAATCACAATTCATACTTGTTCGCGGGTACTGCGTGCCTTCGATAGCTGCAGTTGGTGAGCATAGGTAGGATAGGTAGACAACCGGCAATTTCTCCACCCCGAATAATCAAGGATACTGACCTTTGACTTAGAGACTTCTTCTTGAGTTATGGCGTTGGTTACATTTGCTTCACAGTATATTTTAAGCAATTTAATTTATGTACATAAAAATATAAAGAATTATAAAACGATAGGTGATGTATACAATAGACAAAGCAGGAACCGACATAGGAGCTTGCGGCTCCTGCTTTGCGCCTTGCAAAAGTGCGTAAGTTGTTTGTGGGTTTTGGTATAAGATTCTATAATAAAATTCCGCAATCAATTTCAGCTTTGCCATTACAGCAGTTTAAAAAACTGGGGCTGATACACAAAGCCTACTATACTCTTGAAGATTATTTAGAAGATAAGAATGTGAGGATATAGCTCACTTTGAACCTGTACAAAACAGTAACGACTTAATGTAAATAGTATTAAGAATTATATTTTTAAAAGAGCAACCGCCGAGTTTCTTGCTGGCTCTTCTCGGTAGGAACAGCTTTCCGAACCAGCAGTAGAGTTGACGATTCAAAAGCACTTGTTTACAAGTTTATTTGAATAAAGAATATTTTGAATTACACACACACGCGCGCACACACACACACACACTCACTGACACACACACACATCTTACTTATAATATAGACTTACTTATAAAATTAATTAAATATTTAAATATTCTTTAACATTATCATAATTTAGTTTATTTACCATTTGGAACACTGTTTATTGTTAAATTTTAAAGCAGGCGTTGACATCTAAAGCGCAGTTTTTACTTTTGCAGTGTCTTCGTTGCCATTGTATTATTAAAAAAAAAAACAATTTGAAATCTGTTCCTCTGAACAATTATCTGAACCTACTTGCATATTCCATCTAATTCTAGCTCGAAGTTCTGAGACAGTGCTTTAGTTTGTAATAAAACAGAAACTTAGTGAAGTTTAATGAAATACAAAATTTAGGTACCAATTACATACGAGTTTCCGAACTTTTAGCTTATTACTGAATACCATTCGTTAACACAATTAAACTTGAACGTGTGTAATTAACTAATAAGCCCACACGAATTAGCAACTTTGTAAAAGGCTATTTTCATAACGGGCCAAATTTATTAATAAACTTGTTCAACAGTAATTCTCTGTTTCTTTAAAGTCATTTAAAATCAAATTGTATAAATTTATCAATCAAATCAAAATAATCTTTATTCAAATAAGATCTTTCAAACACTTTTTAATCGTCAACGATCAATATGATTAATGAAGCTACAACTGGTTCTGAATGTTGCTCTTACCGAGAAGAACCAGAAAGAAACTCGGCGGTCAATCTTTTAAACATTTTCAATTTTACATTATTAAACCGTAGTCCTGTATGAAGCTGAAAGGATTTTCAAATCCAGGCTTTTTTATCATCCAAATAATCTTCAATTTTGTAATATGCTTTACGTATAAGTACATCTCTTAAATTTAACTTAAACCTTTCTGGAGACTGGTCTAGTATGGATTGCGGAATTTTATTGTAGAAGCGAACACCGAGACCATCAAATGAGTTGCTAACTCTACTGAGTCGCGACACAGGTATCAGAAGCTTTTTGTGACCTCTCGTATGTCTATGATATACATCGAATTTGGTCTTGTACATATGCATATATTGTGATGCTACAGTGTAACATCAGTGCTGTGTCGTAACAGGCGACTAAGGTAAGATGACACACCGGGTGGTATTTCGCTAAGTAGAATAGACCAACCTCATTTCTTACAGAGGTGTCGTGAAATACGTCTAAAGTTGAAGGCAGACTGCCGATCCTAAAATACCTAGCAGAATTATGTGACAATGTTGTACCGACCCCACTTTGCCCTTATCCCACTTTGAGTGGGATAAGGGCAAGAGAATGAATAAATAAAATAAACAAATATATGGGACACTTACACACACGGTCGTCCGTCCCCAAAGTAAGTAATTTAATACTTGTGTTATGACAGACAGACAACTGGTGAATATATACTTATATAATTTTTAAATGCGTACTTAAATACAAATAAACATCCAGGCTCAAAAACCAACAAATTCATTACAGAATATGTTGGCCCTCGGCGGGAATCGAACCCGCGACCCGTGGAGCTGAAGGCAGGGTCACTACCCACTGCTCCAACGAGCCAGTCAAGAGTTGATGATGATTATTTTTTTTATAAAATGTTGTGTATGGAGACCTATAAATGATTTCCGGACTCTCTGGAGTATATAATATAAGTATCATTAGTTAAGTCAGTTTCCAGTCTGTCTAAAATATGTACAAACGTTACAAGTTCCAGTTTGCTACACGTGTTCAAAGACAAAGTCACCTAAATGGTGGGGGGTTTAACTCGTTACTATATAACTCTGCTTTCTTGGGTGATGCTTCGCTTTGCGATTTTGTCGTGGAGTCTATCTCCTGACGATGCTTCGGTTACAGGGCGAAACAATTGTTGAGATTGTGTTGGTGAATGTGTGCAGTGTGTATTGTTGTGTCATCGGTGTCGGGTAGTGCATGAGTTCTTACAAATTCTGCATATATCAGTACACTTTACATTTAGCATTACATATATTTTCTTTTATCGCGGTTTTTAGCAAAATAATATTCTCATCACTTTTGTATTATGGACCTCCGCAAAGTAATGGCCCAAGATCCCGTGAACGCCAGACCTTCGTCATTTCATAAAAGCTGAAACTTTGTCAGTGCATGCGTCATGAACTTTAAGAGTGTCTGGCAGGGGATTTCCACTATGCTAAGTGTCTGGCATTGACTGACGTGATTTTTAATATTATTCTAAAGGTAATATCAAAAGATCCAGCTTTATACTATGATGAAATTAATTCGGAATTTTGCAACCTTGAGTACCTCGTATCTCCCAAAGCCACTATGATCCAATTTCCATAATCTACCATCGTTCTTACCTGTGTTGGGAGCATGCACTGACAAAGTTTCAGCTTTTATAAAATGACGAAGGTCTGGCGCTCACGGGATCTCGCTCTATAACGCCTAATTCTATAAATTATTTAAAATATATAAGTTTTGTAAGTCTGAAACTATTCAAAACTCTGGCCATTATACCTTTTTATGTTCTAGAGTACATCAAAGTTCTGGACCTGAATAGCCAATTAAAGTAAGCAGCAATTACGTTATAAATTTGAAGTGCACACATAAAAGTAATGACCTAGTATGAGACTGGGTTTTATAGTTTAGAAAGCTGAAGTTAATGGTGGTATATTAAGTTAATTTTGCATATATATAAAATGTTTAATGTGCCGTGTGCTATCCGAGCGAGAATAGACCACCCTCATTTCTTACCGAGGTGTCGTAAAAAGCGACTAAGGTAATTTGATATACCTTGTGGTATCTGGCTAGGTAGAATAGACCATCCTCATTTTTTACTGAGGTGTCGTAAAAGGCGACTCAGATAAATTGATTCTCCGTTTGGTATCCGGCCGAGTAGAATAGACCACCCACTTTCTTACAGAGGTATCGTAAAATATGACTAAGGTAAGTGGACGTCAGGCCGGCGGCCGGTCGTAATACACGTAGCCAATCAGGTGACAACATGTTTATAACATGTTGTGCCGACCTCACTTAGATGATAAGGGCAGGAAGATGATAATTTATTTACTACAACAATTCGAAATTAAACAAAAGAAATCGTAATGCATTACAATTATCATTTTGATTATATCAAAATAATCTAAAGAATTAGGTGTTACTTAGAAAGACTCAAATCGCAAAGCTTTGCGATTTTGTCGTGGAGTCTATCTCCTGATGATGCTTCGGTTGCGGGGCGAAACGATTGTTGAGTTTTGTGTTAGTGAATGTATGTAGTGCTTGTGTATTGTGGTGGCGGTGGTGGAGGTTTCTGCATGTGTTTTTACGAATCCTGCATGTATCAGGTATGGTAACCGATTGTCCGCTCTACATTTAGCATTATATATATTTTGTATTTTACTTCATCGCGGATTATAGCAAAATAATGTTATTATTACTTTTGTATTATCGATCTCCGCAAAGTAACGCCTAATTCTATAAATTATGATTTTGATTATAGCAAAATAATTATATCATTATTTTAGTGGTTTTCTCGCAACGCTATCGCAATTTTTATTTATTCACAGTTAATATAGTAGATTATTTTTCATAGAAGTTAACGGATGTACTATAAAAGTTTAATCGTCAGCTATAACCACTGTTAATTGCAGTGGCCGCGCACCGGAAACCGGGTCACTTGTTTAAAATAAAACTGCGGTTTGAACCTTCAATATAAGTTAAAGCTAATAGAGTTTTTTTCTTCTTGAAGAGTCTTTGGTCGTGAGTTATTACTATTTGTACCCAAATGAGTTGAAAGTTTAAGGGATCTCTTTGAACATTAAGTGAACACGTTCATTCATTCATTCTCCTACCTTTATCCCACTCTATGTGGGATCGGCTCAACATGTTATAAACATGTTACCACATGATTCAGTTAGGTATTTTACAAGTCAACTTAACTTAGTCGTATTTTACGACACCTCGGTAAGAAAGAGGATCTACTCAGCCAGATACCACACGGCGGGTCAACTTACCTTAGTCGCTTTTACGACACCTCGGTAAGAAATAAGGGTGGCCTATTTTACTCGGCCAGATACCACACGGCGGGTCAACTTACCTTAGTTACCTTTTACAACACCTCGGTAAGAAATAAGCGTGGTCTTTTCTACTCAGCCAGATATCACAAGGTATGTCAAATTACCTTAGTCGCCTTTTACGACATCTGGGCAAGAAATGAGGGTGGTCTATTCTACTTAACCGGATACTACACAGCGGGTCAACTTACCTTTATCGCATTTTACGACACCTCTGTAAGAAATGAGAGTGGTATATTCGACTCAGCCAAATACCACACGATAGCAGGTTAACGTACAGGATATCAAAATTCAATAAGATAAAAACACAGTAAATAAATGCTGGTTCAAATTTTGAAAATGTTAAAGCTTTATTTAATGGTAAAACGTACTCGTCGTAATTATAGGTTAAAATAAGATGACACTTATGCTAGCGGTCATATAATTTAATTGGCGGTTACATCCAGGACGCGAAAGCAGTCAATTGCACTGTGAAATGGGTCAAAGCACTCGACCGCTTTAAAAGCTTATAAAAGCTCCATTTTCAGGCGTTCGATAAAGCTATATCTATTAACAGGAATGTAGGAAATTGGCCAGGCTAAATTATCTGACTTAAATATATACGTATTTTTAGTACCTTGCCTTAGAGTTATAATTTTTTTAATTAGTTGCGTTATAATAAAAGAGCTTAATTTTTAATAATTTATAGAATTAGGCATTACTTTAATCCAAAAGTAATGAGAATATTATTTTGCTATAATCCGCGATAAAAGAAAATATATGTAATGCTAAATGTAGAGTGTACTATTCGTTCTCATACCTGATATATACAGAATTTGTAAGAACTCATGCACTACCCGACACCGATGGCACAACAATACACAAGCACTGCACACATTCACCACCACAATCTCAACAATTGTTTCGCCCCGTAACCGAAGCATCGTCAGGAGATAGACTCCACGACAAAATCGCAAAGCATTACATTACTTTAATCCATAATACAAAAACAATTATAAAATTATTTTGCCAAGCACAATAATTTTATTAATACTTTTGTATTATGGATCTCCGCAAAGTAACGCATAATTCTATAATTATTTGTAGTTAACTTCTCTCATTAATTCAATGCAAATGATAGGTATCAAGGATTCTGGACAGATGTGCATGTTTTTCACAACTATTTTGTTCACTGAAAAGAGTAGGGTAAATTGGCCTTAATTTTGTTAAATTCAGAAGGTAAGTAACGGCCTGTTACTATCCCACTGCTGGGCATAGGCCTCCTCTCTCCATTTTTGGAGAGAAGGGTTGGAGCTAAGACCTACCACGCTGCTCCAATGCGGATTGGTAGGTTACACATATCCCCGGAATTCTCTAGAGATATGCAGGTTTCCTCACGATGTTTTCCTTCACCGAAAAGCGTGTGATAAATTGCAATTATCAATTAGACACATAAGTTTTAATAGAAAAACTCAGTGGTGTCTGCCCGGGTTTGAACCCATGATCGTCTCTTCGATCGAGATTCACACGGTCGCACCGCTAGGCCATCACAGCTCTAATTCAGAATTCAGAAGGTATTAAACAATATTTAAATAGCTTTAACCCTAATTATTATTTGTATTTTGGTTACGACAGATATGACTGATTAAAAAAAACCTTTGTACGAGTATATTTTCGTATAAAACATTGATTGATTGATTTAAACAGAAATTATACTTACCCTAGCCTCGAAAACCTAACTGATTCGAGACGCGTTGTCATGTCTTAATGTTAGGGGAACCCACGATGCTAAATGGGGATTTACGCGTCATACTGACCTATCGGGTTACAAAGCTTAGATGATAAAAGAAAAAAAATGTTATGAATGGCCATGGCAACGGCCTCAGCGATTTTCAGAAAATTAGCATGCTGGGAGTTCCGGGGGCGTTTAAAGTCGTTTTATAACTAAACTACTAAAAACTACTACAATATTATTAGATAATATAGGCTAATTACTCGGTCACTTGCAAAGCTATAATATATTATAATAGCTAATCCCAGATATGACCATACCTTTTTTTTCAAATTGCATTCGCAATTTCAATTGCAAATTCAAAATATTGTTTATTTAAGTAAATTTGTAAACAAGTGCTTTTGAATCGTCAACTCTTCTGCTGTACCTAACAAGAAGAGCCAGCAAGAAACTCGGCGGTTGTTCTTTTTATAATATATATCTTATTACTAGTTACATTCAGTCATTTCTATCTTGTACTTTTATAACAATGTAATGCACAATAAATAAAATATTTGATTTGTACTATCTTGTATAAGATTATAATATCTGGGTGACCGGGTGGTAATTTTTTGCAAAAAAAAACAACTTAAAAAAAAGAAAAAACAATTATTTCGTTGAGATCGATCCTTGGCATTCACATTTCTTGAGGCTGCCCGTTACCCGAATAAGCTACGTCGACTTGACAGCTAATGGCGAAAATTCAATTCAATATAAATGGTACTTTTTTTTAATGCCCAAAAACAGGGATAAAACAATATTTTTTTTACATAAAACCTAGCTAGATCAATTTTTCTCCCCCAAAACCTCCTACATGCTGAATTTCAGGAAAATCGTTGGAGCCGTTTTCGAGATTCAGAAAATATATATATATATACAAGATTAAATCATTTAAAGATAAAGATTCTATACTTGTATATAGAATAAAATATTATAAATTGTCTAATGGCAACAGTGAAATTTAATTATTTAGGATACTGAAACGCTTAAGTTGGTGCGAACGAAGTCGCGATTGCCACGAGCATATAATAAATCAACTTAAGCTTCATAGTAAATGAGCCGTTAAAAAATATTCAGTTTTCTTTTCATTAAAAAAAGTTAGCCCATTACCCGGCTTATTATTCACTTGATGAATGAAGAGAGATTTAAACGTAATTTCTCCTTCAGAACGGGCTATTAAACATTTGAAGGCTGTTGAGAAAATTGCTTGTACTAATGATTTCAGCATCGAAAAATGTGCCCCATATTAATGGTAATTACTGGTCCGATCGCTCAAATACTGTTCGTTATCCACAAAAGTAGTTTACAGCCTGTTAGTTCAAATTCAAATTCAAATTCAAAATATTCTTTATTCAAATAAACTTGTAAACAAGTGCTTTAAAATCGTCAACTGCTGGTTCGGAAAGCTGTTCCTACCGAGAAGAGCCAGCAAGAAACTCGGCGGTTGCTCTTTTATAAATACAATTTTTAATACTAGTTACATTTAATCGTTTCTATCTTGTACAGGATCGAACAATATCTATATCCACGCGTTATCCCACTGCTGGCCTCTAGGCCTCTTCTGTCCTTAGGAGTGAAGGATTGGAGCTTACCTACCACGCTGCTCCAATGCGGATTGGTGGGTTACACATATCCCTATAATTCTATAGAAATATGTAGGTTTCCTCACGATGGTTTCTTATACCGAAAAGCGTGTGATAAATTATCAATGAGACACATAAGCTTTAACAGAAAAACTCATTGATGCCTGCCCCGGGATTGAATTTTTAACCTATCGAAAGTCGCATGGTCTCACGATAAAAAAGTAAAGTAGCGGCCTATTACTCTCCCACTGCTGGGAATAGGCGTCTTATCTCCGTTTTTGGAGAGAAGGATTGGAGTTTAGACCTACCACGCTGCTCCAATGCGGATTGGTAGGTTACACATATCTCCAGCATTCTCTAGAGATATGCAGGTTTCTTCGCTATGTTTTCCTTCATCAAAAAGCGTGTGATAAATTATCAATGAGACATAAATTTCAACAGAAAAACTCATTGATGTCTGCCCGGGTTCGAACCCGTGACCTCCTCTAAAGAGTCGCACGGTGGTACCGCTGGGCTATCACAGCTCTTTCAATAACCATAATCTACACTTATTTCAAAATCTGTCTGTTCATCTGTTACGCTTTCAGGGCAAATTTGCTGAATTGATGAGATTCGATACAATCGAAGCTATATAGCGTCTAATTCTAAAAATCACTTAATTGTTATTATAAAAGTAAAAAATAAGTAAATTAACGACCAGCGAATATAGAATTAAACGTTACTTTCCGAAGATCAAAAATGTTAATTATAGCGAAATAATTTTATTATTAATTTTGATCGGCCTGTTACTATCCCACTGCTGGGAATAGGCCTCCTATCTTCTTAGGAGAGAAAGATTGGAACTTAGAATCGCCACGCTACTCCAATATGGATTGATAGGTTACACATATCCCTGTAATTTTCTAGAGATATAAAGGTTTCCTCACGACGTTTTCCTTTACCGAAAGCGTGTGATAAATTGCAATTATCAATAAGACACGTAAGTTAAAACAAACAACTCATTGGTTCTTTCCTGAGGGGAAAAACTTATTGTGAACCCGTGATATTCTCGAGAGAGTTACACTTTCTAACTAAGCGATTTTACTTATAATTTTTCAGCCAGGGGTATTTTAAATAACCTATTTCTAATTTCTATTTAATTATATACCCCAAATCATGCCAACTTCTACCCTTAAATCTGGCAACTATTAGGTATGTAAATCGTTCGGCCTTAGGAATACTAATGGCGAAAGTCTTTCTAATGTAAATTTCTGTTAACGCCAATCGATTTTTCGTGTTTTTGCTGTTTTCGACAGTTCTGACTGTTAGTCACAGATTTTTATTTAATTTTCTCTTACCGATAAAATATCTCTAGAGAATTCGTGAAATAGGAGTAACCTACTAATATAAATTTTAGCAGCGTGTATTAAGGTGCGTACAGACATCGCGAACGTTGCGAATGGTTCGTCTCGCATGCCTCATGTTCGTGGACGTGTGTGCTCACAGTGAGGATTCGCATCAAAGTATCGTTGTAAACGCTGCCTCAGTGCGTGCTGTGCGTTCTGTGTAGACGGACGTCTTGTTTGCGCTGCTCAGTAGTCATGGAGCCCATGTATTCTGTACTACATACTGTAATCGATTCATAATCGTTTTGCCTACTCACTTCTTTTCCCTTTTTTAATATTTTATGAATTACTATGTAGGCCGCAGCTACAATCTGCACGTCTCATCCTGTTGAAGCCATTTTTCTTTTGTACGAATACCATGCGTGGTTGTTTGTGTGCTCAACTTGAGCATGTGTCTTTCGGGAAACATGTATATGTACAGTCGTTTGACTCAGGTTGAGGCATGCGTGACGAACTATTCGAGACGCACGTCTCGCGATGTCTGTACGCAGCATTAGGGCCAATCCTTCTCTTCAAAAACAGGAGGCCTATCCTCAGCAGCGGGATAGGGACAGGCTGTTATATTTCACACGTAAAATCATTTATTAATGTATTATATCCTTTAAGTCAAAGGTCCTTTGGTTGATAAGAGAAGTCACTGAGAACAAAAGATTCCAGTTTGAAAACATTTATCATAGTTCTATACTCGTGAGCTTTGGGTAAATTAGTTTTGTACGTAATTTAAGCCCCACAAGATATATAGTAATGAAATTAGAGACGGTGCAGTGTTAGTGGAGCGGATTTCGTCTTGATTAAATATACTACGATGTAACTCAAGTTTGAGACGCCATTTTCAGTGAATCGTGTAGCTAAAAGTGGTCTGACTTAGCTTGAATTTTATATTTTTAAATGTAATATAAATTTACATCGAATTTAGAGATACCTAATTGATATATGCAATTTATCACGCGCTTGTCGCTAAGGATGTGAAAATATAATCGACTTTTATATTGGTTTATAGAATTAAGCGTTACTTTGTGGAGGTCCATAATACAAAAGTAATGAAAATATTATTTTGCTATAATCCGCGATAAAAGAAAATATATGTAATGCTAAAGGTAGAGTGTGATTGCATTGTGAGTGCGATTTCGTCGTGGAGTCTATCTCCTGACGATGTTTATGTTACGGGGCGAAACGATTGTTGAGATTGTGTAGGTGAATGTATTATTGTATTATTGTATTGTGTTCTGTTATTAATGGCAGGTAGTGCATGAGTTTTTTCAAATTCTGCATCTATCAGGTATGAGGACGGAATCTATACTTTACATTTAGCATTACATATATTTTCTTTTATAGCGGATTATAGTAAAAACATTTTCATTATTTTTGGATTTCTTTTCGCTCTGCAATCATAGCATGATCAGGAGATAGACTCCACGACAATATTGTAAAGCATTGCGATTGTTAAGTTTGTGATAGTGAACGTGTGTAGTGCGTGAGTATTGTGGTGGCGGTTAGGAGATATCTGCATGTGTTTTTCCGAATCCTGCATATATCAGGTATCAAAACGGATAATCCACTCTACTTTTGCATTATATATATTTTATCGCGGATTATAGCAAATTAATTTTATTATTACTTTTGTATTATGGATCTCCGCAAAGTAATGCCTAATTCTATAAATTATAGTTTACTTTATTTCAATATTTTACATGTAATTAGTGGATTCCTTAGAAACATCTGGGTGTTTCATTTTTGAGATATTTATTTTTCTTTAGAAACATTAATGTGTATTTTATGTACAAAATTATTCTCATGTTTTCCATCTGCTCCCGGATTTTTTCTGGCACAAAGTGCATTAAACTGGCAAAAAGCCGTGAAAGTCCATTAGCGTCCGTATAAGCCTTGCAACGTCGAGTTTTATGTGTTAACTGTTTTAAAACATTCGTACTCTTCAGTTATATACCTAACTATAGTTTTATGTTACTAACGATTACCAAATTTTATCTCGGTATAACGCCGTGTGGTATCCGGCTGAATAGAATAGTACCACCCTTATTTCTTACTGAGGTGTCGTAAAAGGCGACTAAGGTAAGTTGACCCACCGTGTGATATCCGGTTGAGTAAAATAGACCACCCTCCTTCTTACCAGGATTTCGTAAAATACGACTAAGGTAAGTTGACGTCAGGCAAGCGGCACGTCGTAAAATAGTTCAATTTATATAAACTTTTTTTTTCTCTATATGACCCGCACTCTCTTTCTTCTTCAATTCTAGCCCTTTTCCTTCTATTACTCAAAGGTTGACTGGAAGAGATCCCATTTAGGGATAAGTCCGCCTTTATACATGTGTTTTTTTTTAATTTTTATTTTTTTCTTTCTCTTTTCTAAATATATGTGTAAAAAGAACAATAAATAAATAAATAAAAAATAAACTCATGTTACAACATGTTTATATTATGTTGTGCCGACCCCACTTAGAGTGGGATAAGGACAGGATATATATGGGACAAGCGATAACGACCCCTTTTTTCATGAAAAAAGGTCTGCCTTGAACCCTTGACCCCTCTGGGAAGGGGTATATGTTCTCACCTATAAAACTTGGGTATCACAGCTGCGTACATAATATATTCATGAAAATCACAACAGCCTATTCAACTGGAGAAGCTTACGGGAACTTTTAATGGGGAAAGTTTGTTTCGAGATATTGCGTATCGTAGCCTGATTCTTGGGACGAAATTAGAATGATCTCTTCAAAAATTCAGTTTCCAATGAATTATTCAGTACTAAGATAGCTATGTTACTAAACCATTCTAAATAATACAGTGCCAAATATTTAAATTAATGATATTCTTTATTGAAATTAACTTGGGAGAATGAAAACGGACACAACTTAAATAATATGAAATGTATACACGGTCGTCCGTCCTAAAATAACTTAATACTTTTGTTATGGGTGAGAGACAACTGGTAAATATATACATATATAATGTTAAATACATCATTCTCCAGCCCTTATCCCACTCTACTTGGGGTCGGCACAATATGTTATAAACATGTTGTCACATGTTTGGCCAGATATTTTACAACTGGTTACTGACACGGTAAGCAATACCATAACCTATACCAAAATTTACAGATTTCCTCATTTATATTTCTGCAAAAGCACTGAAATCTTACATCGCTTTATCAACTGAAACAATATAAGCTTTCTTATGTGAAACCTTTTGGATATTTATTGTAATTTTGAAGGAAAACACAAGTTCGTATCTAAAACGAGCTAAATATTTCCTCTAAAAATTTTATTCATCCACTCTGCAACAATATTAAACTTTAAAACCATGCGAGATTTCAAAGTTGACATATTATTTTGAACTCTATTTCGCGGCAGTAAGTTGCAGTGTCACTTTACCGTAAACATGTTTGTAAATTTGACTACAACGTCAAAGAGCATTATTCAGTATATATCTGTTATCTTATCCGTAACTGGGTAACATGGTTTTATTATTCGAATTCAGGATTTTGGTGTTTGAGAAACATGGGCTAAAGTACTTTGTACAACAAACATTGTCAGACTTCAAAGTTGTTGCAAAGTAAATAAAAGTGTTGTTCTTAAGCAAAGTCACAGATTGTTGAACAAGACTTTAAGAAATATCTTAAACATTAATGTTTATCTTAAACAATAAAAAAGAAAGATTACGTAAAAGAAATACTAGGCTTCTTCTTTTATTGGAAAGAAGGACTGGACCACTGGCCCAGCCTGCTAATGTTAATATTATTTAGAATTTGAATTTTGAGGTAATTAGAAAATATGAACTTTCTAACACAAACATTGTCACTCTTCAAAAATGTTGCAAAGATAATAAAAATGTTGTTTTTACGCAAAGTTACAGAATCTTAAACAAAAGCTTTAAGAACACTGGTTATCTAAAACGTGAAAAAAGAAAAATTATAAAAAAAAAACTATTTGACCTCCTCGCTTTTATATAAGAGGGATCGGAGCTGTCACCCACCATGCTAATGGTAATTTCAGATTTTGGATTTTGAGGTAATTGGGAAACATGGGTTCAAATAAACTACTCTGTAACACAAACATAGTCACACTTCAAGTCAATGCAAAGATAATAAAGCTGTTGTTCTTACGCAAAGTTACAGATTGTTATAATCTTTTAAGAACTCTGTGCATCCTAAATATGAAGAAAGTATGACTAAAAAGAAAGATGGAACAAAATCCATAGTAATATTACAAATTCAAAAGTATGTCGTCTGTTATGCTTTCAAGCTAATCCACCAGACCAATATTGATATAATTTGGCACAATTAAAGCTTAAAATGCCCGCTTTTTTCGGGACGAACAAAGACTGACTGTCACTGAAACGTTTTATCAATAGGAAGACTCAACCGGAAACAACACGTCACAGTGTTGGTGCCATTTTAATCAAAAAGGGCGCGATACTCTTGTTTCATGACTGTGTTGCTATAAAATACAAAGCGGAAGTCAATGGCGACAACATATATATATTCATTCAGAATCTTGGAAACGGCTCCAACGATTTTCCTGAAATTCAGCATTCAAAAAAAAAATTGTATTATCCCTGTTTTTAGGCTCTAAAATTTTTTTTAAATTTACGTTGAATACAATCACAATTTTTCGCTGTCAAATGTAAAGTCATGATAGTTAATTTGGGGAACGGGCGGTCTAGAGAGGTGAAAACACCTAGGACCGAGCCCCACCTGCCCTAGTAAGTAAGTAAGTTACGGCCTGTTACTATCCCACTGCTGGGCATAGGCCTCCTCTCTCTTCTTTTTTTGAAGAGAAGGGTTGGAGCTAAGACCTACCACGCTGCTCCAATGCGGATTGGTAGGTTACACATATCCCCGGAATTCTCTAGAGATGTGCAGGTTTCCTCACGATGTTTTCCTTCAATTCAATTATCAATTAGACACATAAGTTTTTATAGAAAAACTCATTGGTGTCTGCCCGGGTTTGAACCCATGATCTCTAGAGATTCACACGGTCGCACCGCTAGGCCATCACAGCTTTATTCATCACGCCACCACCTGCCCTAATATTTATTTAATAATTTTTATTTATATTTATTTATTTTATTTTTTTTTACATTATTTTAAAAATTTCCGAGCAAAACTCGGTCACCAAGGTACTGGGTACTTAAAAGATATATAAAAAGATATAAAAGATAATTTGGCGCGATAAAAGTCGTACTAGTAAATTGAAAAAAAAAATAAGTCGATAGAACGTCTCTTAATATCGCAATGATAATGTCATAAGGGTTATATTTTTAGAGCTGAGAATATATGAAGACGGTACAAAAGCCACCTTCATCCGGATATTGTGTCGTTACTTAACCGGACACTGGCCTTTATATAACCGGGTAGATGTGGGTCAAGCTAGCGGCTTACATCTCACTAGTTACAAGACATTTGTTTTTTTTTTAATAAAAAGCAAACAAAACATTCTGAAAACAATATCTCATAAACTGTCTACGCGTCAAAGTATTAAAAATACTCTAAATTCCGTATTTTTTCTAGTTTTCCGTAAAGTAAATTTTTCTTCAGTTCTTTATATAAGTTTAATTATTATCCTCCTGCCCTTATCCCAATCTAAGTGAACTCGACACAACATGTTATAGACTTGTTTTTATATAATTCTCCTTGATATTTTAAAACCGGCCACCTGTTTAACGTCAAATTACCTTAGCCGTCTTTTACGATACCTCGGTAATAAATCAGGGTGACCTATTCTATTCAGCCGGAAACCACGGCAATCACAATGTATGTAATACATACATACATAAATAGAGATTTTACTTTTTTACATATTTTACTTTATTATTTTATTTTATTCTTTAATTGTTTTATTTAATTTTCTTTTTTTTTGTGTTACAGTTAAAATTATGTATTTTTTTTTTGTGATGTATTGTGTTTAATTAGTGTAAGTGGACCATGTCCGTTCTAATTAAATAATAAATAAATAAATAAATGTAACTTAATTAAGACTAATTTTGAATTCTGTCACTTTAATAATAAGCGTGCAACATGATTCGTTATGACTATATGTATATGAGATACTAGTTTTTACTGCAACTTCGCTTGCATGGACTGTTGTTGCGTGATAGTTTAATAATAGATAGCGCTTTTCAATATCATCCTATCCCTGTAGAATTAACAGGATTTGTATGGCCTACATGTTATTCCGGTGTATAAGGAATAATTGTGCCAAATTTCATCGATATTGGTTCAGCGGATTCGCCGTGAAACAGTAACAAACATACATCCATACTCGCATACTTTCTCATTTATAATATTAGGTCCTTACATATGAAATTGGCGTTTTGTCGTACTGGCCACTTTGATCTCAAATATTACCTTTATGGTTAGGAATTCCAAATTCAAATTCATACAGCTATTTACTCATGCATTTGTGTTTCAAACCCCCTAATTCATTTGTTTTTTTCTTTGTGTCACTCTGTTTACAAAATGGAAAACATGAAATATCGAGTTATTTACGAGTATGAGTTCCACCGAGGCACCAGTGCTGCAAAAACGGCTCGAAGGATTAATGATGTGTATGGTGACGGTGTCGCAAAAGAAAACACAGTGCGTTTTTGGTTCCAACGTTTTCGTTCTGGAAATTTCGACCTACAGAACAAGCCTCGTGGACGGCCGGAGACCAAAGTTGATAATGAAGAATTGAAGGCTATTGTGGAAGCGGATCCATCGCAAACCACGTCCGAGTTAGCTGCAGGCTCCGGTGTTAGTGATAAAACTATTCTAATCCACTTGAAGCAAATTGGGATGGTGAAAAAGCTTGAAAGGTGGGTACCTCATGAATTGAGTGAGGCAAACCGACAAACGCGCGTCGACTGCTGCGTTACGTTACTCAACCGGCACAATAATGAAGGAATTTTAAATCGAATCATTACCTGTGATGAAAAGTGGATCCTCTACGATAATCGGAAGCGCTCATCGCAATGGCTGAACCCTGGCGAACCAGCCAAATCCTGCCCTAAGCGAAAATTGACTAAAAAAAGTTGCTTGTAAGTGTTTGGTGGACTAGTGCCGGTGTCGTTCACTACAGCTTTCTTAAATCTGGCCAGACGATTACGGCAGATATCTATTGTCAGCAACTGCAAACCATGATGGAAAAGCTAGCTGCTAAACAACCGAGGCTGGTCAATCGCTCTAGGCCACTGCTGCTTCAGGACAACGCTAGACCACACACTGCACAACAGACGGCTACCAAATCAGAGGAGCTTCAATTAGAATGTCTTAGACATCCCCCGTACTCTCCGGACCTTGCTCCAACAGATTACCATTTTTTTCGCAATTTGGATAACTACTTGCAAGGAAAAAAATTCAACTCCGATAGGGCAGTGCAAACCGCCTTCAAAGATTTTATTGATTCCCGCCCGAATGGTTTTTTTAGTAAGGGGATCAATGAACTACCTATGAGATGGCAAAAGTGCATACATAGCAATGGTACATACTTTGATTAATTAAATATATTTCATTAAAAAAAACGACTTTATGTTCCTCCCATAGAAGACGCCAATTTCATATGTAAGGACCTAATATTAGTAAGATATAGTAGGGTAAGATGTACGTTTTCAAATTCCACGAGCCAATCTATCTCGAACGACCTCTGCGCGCGAACATGTTTACACCTCGAGGGTGATAAATAATTGTTCACACATTATAACACGATCCGAGGCATCATTTATTCAGAACACTCGTGAACTTAACTTGAACCGAACTCCAACGTGTTAACAATTACAACATAATTTACAGAGATAATATAATATAATGTAATGTTGTATTATAATATAATGTAAGTATAACATAATTAGTGTAAATGGATTTTATCCGTGCTAATTATTATTAAATAAATAAATAAATAATAAATAAATAATAACACTTTAAAAAGTATAGTATAAAGTAACGGCCTGTTACTATCCCACTTTTGGACATAGGCCTCCTCTCTACGTTTTTGGAGAGAGGGATTGGAGCTAAGACCAATGCAATGCGGTTTGATAGGTCACATATATCCCTAGAATTTTGCCATGTGTATTATAAGACCACCCTTTTTCTTACCGAGATTTTGTAAAAGGCGACTAACGTAAGTTGTTTCGCCGTATGGTATCCGGCTGATTAGAATAGACCACATTATTTATTACCGAGGTGCCGTAAAAGGTGACTAAGGTAAGCTGACCCACCGTGTGGTATCCGGCTGAGTAGAATAGACCACCTTCTCTCTTACCGATGTGTCGTAAAAAGTGACTAAGGTAAGTCAACCCGCCGTGTGGTATCCGGCTGAGTAGAATAGAACACCCTCATTTATTACCAAGGTGTCGTAAAAGGCGACTAAGATAAGTTGACTCACCGTATGGTATCCGGCTGAGTAGAATAGAACACCCTCTTTCTTACCGACATATCGTAAAAGGCGACTAAGGTAAGTTGACCCGCCGGTTGGCATCCAGCTAAGAAGAATAGACGGCCCTCTTTTTTACTGAGGTGTCGTAAAAGGCGACTAAGTTAAGTTGAAAAGCAGGCGGCTTATCGTAAATTACGTAGCCAAATCATGTAACAACATGGTTAATGAATGTTGTGCTGACCCCACTTAGAGTGGGATAATGGCAAGAGAATGAATTTGACTGGCTCGTTGGCGCAGTTGATAGTGACCCTGTATTCTGCGCCACGGGTCGCGGGTTCGATTCCCACCAACATTTTCTGTAAAAGAATTTGTTGGCCCTTCGAACCTGGGTGTATATTTGTATTAAAGTATGTATTTAAAAATTATATATGTATATATTCACCAGTTGTCTCTCACCCATAACACAAGTATTAAATTACTTTGGGGGCGGACGACCGTGTGAGTAAGTGTCCCATACATCATCTTCCTGCCCTTATCCCACTCTAAGTGGGGTCGGCACAACATGTTACAAACATGCTGTCATATGATTTGGCTGCGTTTTTACGACCGGCCGCCTGCCTGACGTCAACTTACCTGTCGTATTTTACGACACCTCGGTAAGAAAGAGGGTGGTCTATTTACTAGACCAGATACCACACGGTGGGTCAACTTATCTTAGTCGCCTTTTACGACACCTCGGTAAGAAATGAGGTTGGTCTATTCTACTCAGCCGGATACCACACGGCGGGTCGTCTTACCTTAGTCGCCTTTTACGACACCTCGGTAAGAAATGAGGGTGGTACTATTCTATTCAGCCGGATGCCACACGGCGTAGTAAGTGTCCCATACATTTATTATAAAAAAAAATATGAATGAATGAAAAATAAATACAAAGAAATTCAATTCGGCTAAACATTATACCTTTGTAATTAGATTTTGATGTACTGAACTTTGTCCCATATAAGTGACATTTCGTGTTTCTCGGGAAATGTTACTTTCATGAGGGCGGCATATATTTTAAGAATTTGAACGACTGTTACATTTCTGTACTATGTATTATTTAAAAGTACCGACCTGCTATCATCCCATAATTGGGCAAAGCTTTTTCTTTTGAAAGAAAAGTTGGACCTTAGACCTACCACTCTCTCCAACATGTCTTGGTAGGTTTTACATGTTTCAGGAATACACCAGAGAAATGCAGTTTTTCTCATGATATATTCCTTCTCCGTAAAGCGTAAGACTACATTTAGCATTACATATATTTTCTTTTATCGCGGATTATAGCAAAATAATATTCTCTAGCCGTGTGGTATCCGGCTATGTAGAATAGTACCACCCTCATTTCTTACCGAGGTGTCGTAAAAGGCGACTAAGGTAAGTCGACCCGCCGTTTGCTATCCGGCTGAGTACAATAGACCACCCTCATTTCTTACCGAGGTGTCGTAAAAGGCGACTAAGGTAAGTTGACTCACCGTGTGATATCCGGTTAAGTAGAATAGACCACCCTCTTTCTTATCGAAGTGTCTTAAAATACGACTAAGATAAGTTGACGTCAGGCAGGCGGCCGGTCGTAAAATACGTAGCCAAATCAGGTGACAACATGTTTATAACATGTTGTGCTGACCCCACTTGGAGTGGGATAAGGGCAAGAAGATGAGTATAGCAAAATAATATTCTCATTACTTTTGTATTATGGACCTCCGCAAAGTAATGCCTAATTCTATAAATAATTTTATTTTGACGTTAACTATTAAGATATTTATTAAATTATAGAAAATAGTCGTAAACTAGCATAATTTTGAACATGGAATATTTAATTTAACTAACATTTTTACAAAATTAATAATTATAATATTTTTCTATAATATAATGCCCGAATATCGAAGATTATAGCAAAATAAATTTATTATTACTTTTGTATTATATATCTCCGCAAAGTAACGCATAATTCTATAAATTAACGTTTTTACTTCTAACTTTATCTATTTAAAAAGGTTAACACTTTATCTACTCTAAAAGCTTTCTATTTGACCGCATTGTATTTGACTATTAAACAGTTAAAACCAAAAGAAAGCCAAATAAGAATCAGTTAAATAGTTTTTGAGTTTATTGTGAAAATAAAGATGCGGCGGGGTTGTATTATATGTAGTAATTAATAATGATTTCGTATGTCATATACTTGAAGTTTATGTAAAATCTTTGACAGTTACTCTATTAAACAAGACTGATAATAGTTCAACAATACATAGCTCTTTGAACTTCGACTAACACCAAACTATTTGACGACTGCTAATATCAAATGATTTAGACCTACTTTACACGTTTCAAGTGCACTATCATGAGTACTAAACACGAAATTGATAATACTATTTTTGAGCTATCACTCTTGACTAGATTATAGGTGATAGATTATATAAAAAGATTTATAGATAGCTACAAAACTAATGAAAATATTATTTTGCTATAATCCGCGATAAAAGAAAATATATGTAATGCTAAATATGGAGTGTACTATTCTTTCTCATACCTGATACGTGCAGACACCAATAACTCAACAATACACACATTCACGACCACAATCTCGACAATTGATTCGCCACGTAACCGAAGCATCGTCAGGAGATAGACTCCACGACAAAATCGCAAAGCGATTTGCGATGCTTTGCGATTTTGTAAGTGCCCGAGTGCCTTTTTAGTGCCTGGTATGAGAATATTACACTCTATATTTAGCATTACATATATCTTTAATATTTAAATGAGTTATGTATATATTCGGAATCGGAATTCGGAAACGGCTCCAACAATTTTCCTGAAATTCAGCATGTAGGGGATTTTTGGTCGATCTAGCTACGTTTTATGTAAAAAGGATTGTTTTAACCCTGTTTTTGGGCATTAAAAAACACTAACATTAAATTGAATTGAATTTTCGCCATTAACTGTCAAGTCACCGTGGCTTATACGGGGAAAGGGCAGCCTCGAGAAACGTAAATACCTAAGATCGATCGCAACTAAATTATTATTTTCTCTTTTTTTTAAGTTTTTTTTTTGAAAAAAATTACCGAGCAAGGTCACCCAGATATGTTTTTTTCGCGGATTATAGCAAAATAATATTCTCATTAGTTTTGTATTAAGACCTCCGCAAAGTAACGCCTAATTCTATAAATTATTTATAGATAGCTCACAAGTGACTAATCAGATTTGATTTGAATGATGATGAAGTTATTTTCACGTTGATTTTAGTTATCATGTTAGTGCACACTATATACAATAACACGATATACTAGGAATACCACAATTCCGTTCCGAGATGCACTTCTCTTGAATGACGAACAAAGACTGACTGTCATTGAAACGTTTCATCAATAGGAAGACTCAACCGGAAACAACACGTCACAGTGTTGTCACCATTTTAATCAAAAAGGGCGCGATACTTTTGTTTCATGACTGTGTTGCTATAAAATACAAAGCGGCGTCAATGGCGACAACAGTCACGTCAATTTTTTGCACTTTTCAATATATTACTTGACTGATCGCAATGGCTCGATCACTTGGCGAGTGTAAGCGGTACATTAAATTAAGTACACAGCAGTCTCATTGTATTATTATTAACGTAGAATTAATTAGAGACATTCAGCCTCCTTTGTTAATGAATTAATGAGAAATTCGATAGCCGAAATGTTGGCAATTTCTACGAATTACTCACATATTGGTAAGAGTTCTTAGTGGTATAAAGGCATAAAATAAACCTTTCGGGAGGCTTAGGTTAATAATACATAATAACCACCCTCAATTCTAATCGAGGTGTCTTATTAGGCGACTAAGGTAAGTTGACCCGCCGTGTGCTATCCGGCTGAGTAGAATAGACCACCCTCATTTCTTACCAAGGTGTCGTAAAAGGCGACTAAGGTAAGTTGACGCGCCATGTGATATTCGGCTGAGTAGAAAATACCACCTTCAATTCTTACCGAGGTAAAAAAAGGCGAGTAAGTTAAGTTGACCCACCGTGTAGTATCCGGGTGAGTAGAACAGACCACCCTCATTTCTTACCGAGGTGTCGTAAAAGGCTACCAAGGTAAGTACCCGCCGTGTTGTATTCAGTTGAGTAGAACTGACCACCTTCATTTCTTATCGAGGTGTCGTAAAAGGTGACTAAGGTAAGTTGACCCGCCGTGTGGTATCTGGCTGAGTAGAATAGACAACCCTCATTTCTTATCGAGGTGTCGTAAAAGGCGACTAAGGTAAGTTGACGCGCCATGTTATATTCGGCTGAGTAGAAAAGACCACCCTCATTTCTTACCGAGGTGTCGTAAAAGGCGAGTAAGGTAAGTTTAACCACCGTGTAGTATCCGTCTGAGTCGAACAGACCACCCTCATTTCTTATCGAGGTGTCGTAAAAGGCTACCAAGGTAAGTGCCCGCCGTGTGGTATCCGGCTGAGTAGAATAGACCACCCTCATTTCTTACCGAGGTGCCGTAAAAGGCTACCAAGGTAAGTACCCGCCGTGTAGTATTCGGTTGAGTAGAACAGACCACCCTCATTTCTTATCGAGGTGTCGTAAAATACGACTAAGATAAGTTGACGTCAGGCAGGAGGCCGGTCGTAAAATACGTTGCCAAATCATGTGACAACATGTTTATAACATGTTGTGCCGACCCCACTTGGAGTGGGATAAGGGCAAGAAGATGATTATGGCTAAATAATATTCTCATTACTTTTGTATCATGGACCTTTGCAAAGTAACGCTTAATTCTATAAATAATTTTATTTTGACGTTAACTATTAAGATATTTATTACAATTATAGAAAGTAGTCTTAAACTAGCATAATTTTGAACATGGAATATTTAATTTAACTAACATTTTTACAAAATTAATAATTATAATATTTTGCTATAATATAATGCCCCAATATCGAAGATTATAGCAAAATAAATTTATTATTACTTTTGTATTATAGATCTCCGCAAAATAACGCCTAATTCTATAAATTAACGTTTTTACTTCTAAATTTATGTATTTAAAAAGGTTAACACTTTATCTATTCTAAAAGCTTTCTATTTGTATCTTATTAAACAGTTAAAACCAAAAGAAAGCCAAATGAGAATCAGTTAAATAGTTTTTGAGTTTATTGTGAAAATACAGATGCGGCGTGGTTGTATTATATGTAGTAATAAATAATGATTTCGTATGTCATATACCTAAAGTTTATGTAAAATCTTTGACAGTTACTCTATTAAACAAGATTGATAATAGTTCAACAATATACAGCTCTTTGAACTTTGACTAACACCAAACTATTTGACGACTGCTAATATCAAATGATTTAGACCTACTTTACACGTTACAAGTACACTATCATAAGCACTAAACACAATTGATAATACTATTTTTTTAGCTATCACTCTCGACTAGATTATAGTTGATAGATTTTTTTTTTATGGTATAGGATGGCAAACGAGCATGCGGTTTACCCTAAAATAATCACCGCCGCCCACGACCTCTCGCAGAGCGAGTGCGTTGCCGTCCTTTAAAAAAGTGGAAAACACGTTTTTTGATTATATAATATATAGATAGCTACTAAACTAAAGAGAATATTATTTTGCTATAATCCGCGATAAAAGAAAATATATGTAATGCTAAATGTAGAGTGCACTATTCGTTCTCATACCTGATATATACAGAATTTGTAAGAACTCATGCACTACCCGACTTTGATAACACAACAATATACAAGCACTGCACACATTCACCACCACAATCTTAACAATTGTTTCGCCATGTAACCGAAGCATCGTCAGGAGATAGACTCCACGACAAAATCGCAAAGCGATTTGCGATGCTTTGCGATTTTGTAAGTGCGCGAATGCCTTTTTAGTGTCTGGTATGAGAATATTACACTCTATATTTAGCATTACATATATCTTTAATATTTAAATGAGTTATATATATATATTCGGAATCTCGGAAACGGCTCCAACAATTTTCCTGAAATTCAGCATGTAGGGTGTTTTGGGGGAGAAAAATCAATCTAGCTGAATTTAATGTAAAAAAAGATTGTTTTATCCCTATTTTTGGGCATTAAACAACACTATTCAATTCAATATAAATGTGAATTGAATTTTCGCCATTAACTGTCAAGTCACCGTGGCTTATACGGGAAAGGGTAGCCTCGAGAAACGTAAATACCTAAGATCGATCGCAACTAAATTATTATTTTTTCTTTTTTTTTAAAGTTTTTTTTTGTAATTACCTTGCTAGGTAAAAAATTACCTAGCAAGGTCACCCAGATATGTTATTTCGCGGATTATAGCAAAATAATATTCTCATTAGGACCTTTGTACTATGGACCTGGATAAATTATTTATAGATAGCTCACAAGTGACTAATCAGATTTGATTTAAATGATGATGAAGAAATTGTCACGTTACATTCAGTTGTCACGCCAATTCTTTGAACTTTTCAATATATTACTTGACTAATCACCTGTCTCAATCACTTGGCGAGTGTAAGCGGTACACAGTAGTACACAGCAGTCTCATTGTATTATTATTAACGTTGAATTAATTAGAGACATTCAGCCTCCTTTGTTAATGAATTAATGAGAAATTCGATAGCCGAAATGTTGGCAATTTCTACGAATTACTCACATATTGGTAAGAGTTCTTAGTGGTAGGTATAAAGGCATAAAATAAACCTTTCGGGAGGTTTAGGTTAATACTACATAATATTACATAATAACCACCCTCAATTCTAATCGAGGTGTCTTATTAGGCGACTAAGGTAAGTTGACCCGCCGTGTGGTATTCGGTTGAGTAGAATAGATCACCCTGATTTCTTACCAAGGTGTCGTAAAAGGCGACTAAGGTAAGTTGACCCACCGTGTAGTATCCGGCTGAGTCGAACAGACCACCCTCATTTCTTATCGAGGTGTCGTAAAAGGCTACCAAGGTAAGTACCCGCCGTGTTGTATTGTTGTATTCAGTTGAGTAGAACAGACTACTTCATTTCTTACCAAGGTGCCGTAAAAGGCTACCAAGGTAAGTACCCGCCGTGTTGTATTCAGTTGAGTAGAACAGACCACCCTCATTTCTTACCGAGGTGCCGTAAAAGGCTACCAAGGTAAGTACCCGCCGTGTTGTATTCAGTTGAGTAGAACTGACCACCCTCATTTCTTATCGAGGTGTCGTAAAAGGCGACTAAGGTAAGTTGACCCGCCGTGTGGTATCTGACTGAGTAGAATAGACCACCCTCATTTCTTATCGAGGTGCCGTAAAAGGCTACCAAGGTAAGTACCCGCCGTGTTGTATTCAGTTGAGTAGAACAGACCACCCTCATTTCTTATCGAGGTGTCGTAAAAGGCGACTAAGGTAAGTTGACCCGCCGTGTGGTATCTGACTGAGTAGAATAGACCACCCTCATTTCTTATCGAGGTGTCGTAAAAGGCGACTAAGGTAAGTTGACGCGCCATGTTATATTCGGCTGAGTAGAAAAGACCACCCTCATTTCTTACCGAGGTGTCGTAAAAGGCGAGTAAGGTAAGTTGAACCACCGTGTAGTATCCGGTTGAGTAGAATAGACCACCCTCATTACTTACCGAGGTGTCGTAAAAGGCGACTAAGGTAAGTCGTCAAACAGGCGGCCAGTCGAAAATTAACCAGCCGAAACATGTTTAAAACATGTTGTGCCGACCCAACTTATAGCGGTATAATGGCAAGAGGCCGATGATAAGAAATAACAATTACCTGAAGCTAAAGAGATATTTCGCAGAAAATCCATTAGAGGTAAATAATAACAATTGAACGCCTACAGAATATTCTATTTATATTAAAAAAAATTACAAGGAACTGTATAATGAGGTCGTGGGAGGATAAAGTGAAATTACTTTAGCGGCGAGAAAATAAAAGTGAGATGTGAAATGCTAAACAAAGCATTTCAAATATCATTTTCACAATACGACACGATTAGACTGAAAGACGTTACGATTAGTCTGAAACGATTTTATGAGGATTGTACCCCATAAATTAATATAATAGATAGATATATAAGTCACAACAATATAGTGATGAAATTAATATCATAGATATGAGAGTCACAACAATATTGTGATTACGATGTATCACGACTCAGCAGAGTTAGCAACTCATTCGTTCGTCTCGGTAAAAAATTACGCAATACATACTAGACCTATCTACAGAAAGATTCAAATCAACTGTAAGAAATATATTTATACGTAAATCACATTACAAAAAAAGATTATTTGGATGATACAAATGGTTGGATTTAAAAAATCCTTTCATCTTCATTCAAGACTGCGGTATAATAATGTAAAATTAAAAAGGCTTAAAAGATTGAGTCAAGTTTCTTGCTGGTTCTTCTTGGTAAGAGCAACATTCCGAACCAGTTGTAGCTTCATTAAACATATTGATCCTAGACGATTCAATAGTGCTTAAAAGAGATTTGATTTAAATAAGTTCTTTGGTAAGAAAAAATGCTCTTACCGAGATTACTCATAAAAACTCGGAGATTACTCATATCAAAATTATTTACTACATAGTACAAAAGTAATGAGAATATTATTTTGCCATAATCCGCGATACAAGAAAATATGTGTAATGCTAAATGTAGAGTGTACTATTCGTTCTCATACCTGATACATGGAGAATTTGTAAGAACTCATGCACTAACCGACTTCGATAGAACTACAATACACAAGCACTGCACACATTCACCACCACAATCTCAATAATTGTTTCGCCCCGTAACCGAAGTATCGTCAGGAGATAGACTCCACGACAAAATCGTAAAAACAATTGTTGAGATTGTGGTGGTGAATGTGTGCAGTGATTGTGTATTGTTGTGCCATCGGTGTCGGTTAGTGCATGAGTTCTTACAAATTCTGCATGTATCAGGTATGAAAACGAATAGTACACTCTACATTTAGCATTACACATAATTTCTTTTATCGCGGATTATAGCAAAATAATATTCTCATTACTTTTGTATTATGGACCTCCGCAAAGTAACTCCTAATTCTATAAATTATTACTACATAATATAAAAGCACCGATACCCCTTAGCCTTAATTTTCACAATCGTATAGTCTTAAGTCCGTTAAGGTGATGTTACTGAGGTCATAACAATTCTATACCGTCTCTAAAGTGATATCGTTGCATACGAACTGTTCCATTCCACTGACTATGCAAATATTAGCGGCATATGATTCCAACAATTGAGATAAATTGTAGGCCATTATTTCGCGTAAACTGTCACCTATATAAAGCTGAGTTATTAATAAATAGAGTTTAAAAAACACGCTTTCGAACTTTCGATTTTTCGAGACCTATAAATTAAAGAAATAAAATTACTATAAGTGCTCGATTTACAGGCATATTATCTATACTAATATTATTAACAGGAAAATTTGCATGTATGTTTGTAATGGTTTCACACAAAAACTACTGGACCGATATCAAAAATTCTTTCACCATTGAAAAGCTGCATATTTACTGAGCAACATAGGCACAACATATTATATTTTAAATAAAAATAGGGATCTGTTATAAAAATGGGAAAAGATGTTAAAAGAATAATAATTATGCCGGTTAAACCGCGGAATATTACTAGTATGAAAAAAAGCTCAAAACGCCCCAAGCTTTTAAAGTGCGCCTGAATAAAATTAATAGCAATATGACACTAAGGTGTAAGTTATATTTTTGTATATCAGGCATCTATTAAAACGTGTACAGTGGATTAGTTATACTAAAGTTTGGACTTAAATTGACTTAGTACGATATCTTGTAATGAACTTTCTCTATTTAATGTTTTCGCGTAGCCGACAGTAAGTTCAAGTCTAAGGATTTGATATCATTAATGAAGATAAGATAAGAGAGTAGATTTCACAAGACATAAACCTCCTTTCTGCTCCGTGCACAAAATAGTTTCTCTATAGAGGAAGCTTTTTTTGTTTTTCATATGAATTCAATTAAATATAACGTGACAGAAGTCTGCATGCAAATGAGATGAAAACATTTCATTTAAGGTTTCAAGTAAGGTATTTACCTTACTTACCACACATCTGTGTGGTATAACAATACTAGATAAATACGAAATGATATTAGGTGTTGTTTGTAAAAAAAGGGAAAGTTGCACCCATTATACGAGTAGTAAAGACAAGAACTGTAGGATTAAGATGGCAATGGATGATGGATGGGACATATATAAGGGATGAAAATCGCGCAAAACGACTGCTATATATGAACGTGCAATGTGCATAGATATCTGACTAAAGGGAGGCCGATTAAATAGTGTTGTTCATTACTAAAGAAAAACGGTTTTTTTAATCATATGTGTTGGCTCGGTATATAAAGATCCATATTGTTATAAATCTCCATCAATTTAAGTTCAGAAGATTAGCCATAAAACTTAATTTATAGTATTCGCACGGGTGAAATGACAACAGTTTTTAAAGTGCGCCTGACAAAGTATAACAGAAATTGTAGGGGACTCACGGTAATATTTGAATAAATATAAAAAGGACAATGAAAAACTTGTTAGGTGTTCGTACGATGTGTAATGACAGAGAGAGAAAAAAAACGGTACATGAAGATCGAATCGAAGAAATTTTGATCATAAAACTAGTCATCGTGAGTTAATTATACCTAAGAGATATTTGAATAACTTTCACCGTTTACTGAGCGCAGGCAAAGGAAGCTTTAAATTTTGCCATTATTTTTATTTTTTTATTGCTGCTCCTCTCCTATTCATCTTAGCGTGATGTTATATAGCCTATAGCTTTCCTCGATAAAAGGACTATCTTACTCTCAAAGAATATTTCAACTCTTTACCTTTATATATTAGTATAGATAAATGTAACTTTATTTCATTTCCAAAAAAATCTTCCTCTTCTGTGAAATCCGACGATATTATGAGTTATTCGTATATAGATTGGGTCGTTCATATATTCATTGCTTCGCCGACCCAATTTTGGGTCGTTTGACTCAGAGTGTCACTCAGATAATAAACATTCGAATCTCACGAGAGATGTAACAAACGCAGAATTGGAAACGAACCCGGTTTTTATCAGCTTTTGTGACAGTTCTTTTGGGAAAACATCGCAGATTGATCTGTAAGCCTGAAGTTTATTGAAGTGTACTTCACAAAGCCTTATATCCTATGGGAGTGCTATAAGCGATGATATTTTTTATTTTTGCAACGAAAAATAGTGAGTTGTTTTACAAAAAAGTTATATTTACAAAGAAATAATGTACCAATTTCTTTAAGAAATTTATTCTCTTGCCCTTATCCCACTTCAAGTGGGGTCGGCACCTCTATGTTAAAAATATGTTGTCGCATGATTCGGCTACGATTTTACGACGGGCCTGACGTCCTGACATCTTCATCAGTCGTACTTCAGTCGTATTTGACATCTCGGTAAAAAATGAGGGTGGTCTTTTGTACTCAGCCGGATATCATATCTTCATCATCAAAAGAAACGACATCTGGCTTTTGATTTAATATTAGGTCCTTACATATGAAATTGGCGTTTTCTACGGGAGGAACATAAAGTCGTTTTTTTTTTAATGAAATATATTTAATTAATCAAAGTATGTACCATTGCTATGTATGCACTTTTGCCATCTCATAGGTAGTTCATTGATTCCCTTACTAAAAAAACCATTCGGGCGGGAATCAATAAAATCTTTGAAGGCGGTTTGGACTGCCCTATCCAAATACATACATACATACATAATCTACGTAATGATGAGATAGCGTTTCATAGAGTCAGAATCACGCTGTATTCGGGCCATCTCCAAATACACGTAATAAAACCTCTAGATCCGGTAGACATTGACGAAGGTTGATTTACAAAAAAGGTCTTACATTTAATTTAATGTCACGTGTTCTTTCGAAAGAAATCGGCGTTAAACCTAGGCTTTAAGTTTATGAAATAGTAACATTAACTGCGCTCCGCGGGTTCATTTGCGATTAAAATTTAGTGGAAAAGAGGAAAATTCAGAAACTAAACTTATCTAATTTACACATATCCCTGGAATTCTCCTGACATATGCAGGTTTCATTCCTAGGTGAGGATGGACTTTTCTACTCCGCTAGAAATAGCTCACGGTGGCACAACTCACCTTAGTCACCTTTTACTGATGGAGTGGACGTATCCAATAGCGGAAGCCGTCACCCCGGACCTGTAGCGAGTTTGGCCAGAGTTCGGATTTTTCGCCAGTGGAGAAAAACAAACAGACCACAGATCCACTTAAAATAGGAAAAAAGTCACCTTTTATGACGCCTCGGTAAGAAATGAGGGTGGTCTATTTTACTTAGGCGGAAACCACACGGCGGGTTAACTTACCTTAGTCACTTTTTACGACACTTCGGTGAGAAATGAGGGTGGTCTCTCCTACTAAACTGGATACCGCAAGGCGGGCTTACTTACCTTAATTACCTTTTACGACACCTCGTTAAGAAATGAGGGTGGTCTATTATACTCAGCCGTTTAACACACGGTAGGTCATTTTACCTTAGTCATCTTTTACGACACCTCGGTTAGAAATGAGAGTAGTGTATTGTACTCAGCCGGATGCCATATGGCGGTCAACTTACCTTAGTCGCCTTTTACGACACCTCGGTAAGAAATGAGGATGGTCTATTCTACTAAGCTGGATACCACACGGCGGGTTTACTTACCTTAGTCGCCTTTACAACACCTCGGTAAGAAGTGAGAGTGGTCTATTTTAATTAGCCGGATGCCATACGGAACGTCAACTTACCTAGTCGCCTTTTACAGTGTATATAGTTTATATAGTTTTATAGTGTATATACGTATGTAAATAAAAATTATATAAATATAATTTTTTCACAATACCATCTCAACACTGACTGACATTAACCGGCCCGTTGGAGCAGTGGGTAGTGACCCTGCCTTCAGCTCCACGGGTATCGGATTGGCTTCCCGCCGAGGGCCAATATTTTCTATAAATGAATTTGTTGGTCTTTGAGCTTGAGTGTATATTAGTATTTAAGTATGTATTTAAAAAATTTATAAGTATATATTCACCAGTTATCTGTCTCCCATAACACAAGTATTAAGTTACTTACTTTGGGGACGGACGACCGTGTGTGTAAGTGTCCCATATATTTATTTATTTATTTATAAGTAGTCATCACTTATTAAAAAAAAAACAAAACCGACAAAAGTAGTTAAGTAGTTCCGAAGAAAAGTTGTTCTCTATTCTTCGCAGCCTCCGTCAGGTTCTAAGAATCTAGATCGTAGCCAGTTACCAAGTCCACTTAGGAACTTTTAAAATTGAAAGCTTTTAACTTTCTCGTCCAACAATTTGTCTATCGAAAGTTCAGATAGAAAAATCCTTGTTTGACTTCGATTTTTGAAACGGTCGTCTCGAAAGTTTCTTTTGAGTTTGCGAAGTTTTTAGGGCCTAGCTAAGTTAAAGCTTTACTTATTGGTATTTGTACTTTTGGCGCTTTTCAATGTCATCCTATTTCTGTAGAATTAACAGGATTTCTATAGCCTATATGTTATTTCGGTGAATAAGGAATACCTGTGCCAAATTTCATTGGTTTAGCGGATTAGCGGTGAAAGAGTAACAAACTTACATCCATAGTCACAAACTTTCGCATTTAAAATACTAGCTTTTACTCGCAACTTCGTTTACGTAAACTTTTTTCGCATGATAAATTGATAATAGATGGCGCTTTTCAATGTCATCAATTCCTATAGAATTAACAGGATTTGCATAGCCTATATGTTATTTAGATGAATAAGGAATAACTGTTCTAAATTTCATCGATATTGGTTCAGTGGATTAGCCGTAAAAGGGTAATGTTGGTATTTATTATATTATCTGTACAAAAAGTAATGCATTTAATTTTCTAATGGCCACACTAAATTAAGTATATAAAAGCAGCGTGCGCCATATTTAGCTATCTTACTTCGTTCACCGCTGTGCTAGGAGAAGAACACGTAACCATCTAAGGCGTAAGATATTTTGAATATACTTTTGTTTCTTCGACCTTATAATTTAAATGTGTGTTTTATTTTATTGTGTTAGCTCTGCATATTCCAACTACGTATAAGTAACAAACATACATCCATACTCACAAACTTTCGCATTTATTATATTAGCAGGATAAGTAGGAAATAGGATAGGACTAGCAAATTTAAAAATTAAAGAAAGATTGAGCCCGTTACATAAAAGTAATGAGAATATTATTTTGATATAATCCACGATAAAGTCAAAACGCGCAAAAAATTTTATCGCGGATTATAGCAAAAAAATATTCTCATTACTTTTGTATTATGGACCTCCGTAAAAACGCCTAATTCTATAAATTACCTTTTATATAAAATCACAAATTTGTCTAAATGTCATATTGCTATTAAATTTTGACAGGCAAAACAAAAACAACACTCTTAAATCAAAATCTACAAGAAAGATATTTCATTTTATATAGGATGAATTTACATTTCCGCTCCATATGCTTTGAGAGTTCGTAATAGAAGCAGTATTTAAATCCATTGTAGAGCGGAAAAGCTTTCAAACATCCTCTTCAATTATACTGAGTAACTTAATTGGCTCGAAAAGCTCTCGAGATTTTATATTCGCTTCCCCAATAGGGATTTATTACATCAATTTAAATTGTAAAAGAAATGGGTGTAAAGGAAAGCTAGTTTCAATGCGATTCGTCAAAAAACAACCTCATTTATTTATTTAATTTGTTACAAACGATATATTGTAGATACATTGACAATTAATACTTATATTAAATCTGCTTCCATCATAATTATCAGTACCTGCTCTTTAAAAAAAACGGTTGCCTGTAAAGTCGGTTTTACGGGCAAAGATTTTACGTGACAACGTCTTTTTAAATGTGATAGATTGGAGTGGGAGAGAGACGCAAGGCATTCGCCAGTCCGGCGGGTCTCTCTTTCGTTCGGTGACTCATCGTAACAGACGTGAGCGGGCGTTACACTTTTTCATGAGTGACTCCAAGCCGCACCTAATTTAAGACGTAGTCACGTCAAAATTTTTTATGCAAAATAAAAACCGAGATTGTTGTGTTATCCGGGGCGGGTAGTGCATGAGTATTTACAAATTCTGCATGTATCAGGTATGAGAACGAATTGTACACTCTACATTTAGCATTACATATATTTTCATTTATCGCGGATTATATAGCAAATAAATAATTTTCATTACTTTTGCATTATGGACTTCCGCAAAAAACGCCTAATTCTATAAATTATTTAAAAAGCATACCTTAGATGATAAGAACAACTGTCTGTACAAAATAGTAATGACTAAAAGTAACTAGTTATAACATTTTTTTTAAGAGCAACCTTCGGGTTTCTTGCCGGCTCTTCTCGGTAGGAACGGCTTTAGAGTTGACGATTCAAAAGAACTTGTTTACAAGTTTACTTGAATAAATAATAATTTGAAGTTGAATTTGTATGATGACATTAGATAATATTATTAATTCAAATTCAAAATATTCTTTATTCAAATAAACTTGTAAACAAGTGCTTTTGAATCGTCAACTCTACTGCTGGTTCGGAAAGCTGTTCCTACCGAGAAGAGCCAGCAAGAAACTCGGCGGTTGCTCTTTTAAAAAAATATAATTCTTAATATTATTTACATTAAGTCGTTACTGTCTTGTACAGGTTCAAAGAGAGCTATATCCACACATTCTTATCTTCCAAATAATCCTCAAGAGTATAGTAGGCTTTCTGTATCAGCCTCTTTTTAACAGTGTTTTTAAACTGCTGTAATGGCAGTGCTGAAATTGATTGCGGAATTTTATTATAGAATCTGAATTCTATGAATATTAGTTCTATTAATAATGTATGCATCAATGTTGTTTATCGCCAATTAGATAGATTAAAGCTTAACAGTATTAGAATAATAATAATTAACGCTTGAATACTGATTGGCCTTAATCCTTTGATGAGTAGTCTAGAGCGGAGAATCACTAATTAGTTATAATGACCAAAGAGAGTACAGTAAGGTAAGTAACTAAAGTAGCGGCCTGTTACTATCCCGCTGCTTAGAATAGGTCTCTTCTCTCTTTTTGGAGAGAAGGATTGGAGCTAAGACCTACCACGCTGCTCCAATGCGGATTGGTAGGTTACACATATCTTCAGAATTCTCTAGAGATATGCAGGTTTCATCACGATGTTTTCCTTCACCGAAAAGCGTGTGGTAAATTACAATTTTCCAATTAGGCACATAAGTTTTTAACAGAAACTCATTGGTGTCTGCCCGGGTTTGAACCCGTGACGTCCTCGAAAGAGACGCACGGTGTTACCGCTGTAAGTCGGTAAGCCGGTAAGTCGACCCGCCGTGAGGTATCCGGCTGAGTAGAATAGACCAACCTCATTTCTTACCGAGGTGTCGTAAAAGGCGACTAAGGTAAGTTGACGTCAGGCAGGCGGCCTGTCGTAAAAATTCAGTCAAATCATGTGACAGCATGTTTGTAACATGTTGTGCCGACCCCACTTAGAGTGGGATAAGGGTAGGAAGATGATGATCAAAATACTATATTACGGATTTAATCATTCAACGCGAGCGGAGCCGTTGGCGATTGCTAGTAACTATTAACGATATTTTTAGCATTATATAAAAATAATCTTGATTGGCTTTTATTAAAGACTTCAAGGGTTTCAACTAGATAATAAGCAATCCAAGTTCACCTTTAACCTATGTCTTAGTTTCAACGCTTTAATAAATGTTTATTGTTTTCTTAAAGGTTATGGGTTTGAACTAAATTATTCTTACAGCCAAATTTATTATTTTGTGTTTGTAATATTGTATTACTTGTAAGTAAGTAAGTAACGGCCTGCTACTATCCCATTGCTGGGCATAGGCCTCTTCTCTCCGTTTTTTTTCTTTTTTGGAGAGAAGGATTGGAGCTAAGACCTACCATGCTGCTCCAATGCGGATTGGTAGGTTACACATATCCCTAGAATTCTCTAGAGATATGCATGTTTCCTCACGATGTTTTCCTTCACCGAAAAGCGTGTGATAAATTGCAATTATCAATTAGACACATAAGTTTTACTAGAAAACTCATTGGTGCCTGCCCGGGGTTTAAACCCTAGACCTTCTCGAAAGAGGCGCACGGTGATAACGCTGGGCTACCACAGCTTCTGTAAGTAGTTAAAATAAAATGTTTCAAAACAATTTTAAATACTTGGTTTGATTTTAGTTTCCAATTTTCCATTTAAGAGACTATATTAAACAGGAATTATACGACCGGCCATCTGCTTGACGTCAACTTACCTTAGTGGACTTTTGCGACACCTAAGTAAGAAAAAAGTCTATTCTACTCAGCCGGATACCACACGGCAGGTCAACTTACCTAGTCGGCTTTTACGACACCTCAGTAAAAAATGAGAGTGGTCTATGCTAGTCAGCCGGATACCACACGGTTTAGTTGTCTGGCGCCTATAATACAAGTACTAAGATACTTATTTCAATGACGGAAGACCATATAGGGTAAGCTAACCTATTCTTGACACCTATCCAATTAATTGACATCCTTGCAATTTTCTTCCAAAAATAAGAAAATAACAACACTAAATAGTTCCATTTGTACCAATTTTATTAGATAATATCATAATTTCTTACTTTGGCATCATTAAGTAGCAATGGAAATAATATGGCGACTAAACAGCTGAATGAAAAAGTGCACATAATTAATTAAGTAATAATTATTCGTTTTTTTAAAAATTAAATTGTTTTAGGTATGTAATCGTTTCTTTTAATACATAAAAACATAAATAAGGTTCATCAGTATTTTTGAATACTGATGAAAACTGAAGGTTGTCAATAAACTGGAATTTGAATTGTCGGTAATAGGGAATTCTGTGTCAATATTTGGGTAAACCATTGCAATTCGATAAATATCATAATTTCAATAACAAATAATATCCTAGTTAGAATTTGATTTTACCGGCAACATCTTAAAATAGTTGTCTATATTTACCAAAATTTATCGTTATTTGGAACACTGTGGAACGCTTATATTTATTTCTTTTTATACGTTCGTTCTAAAAGTGTCAATAATTGGGCACTTTACCCTATTTGTTCCATATTCATACATATTTCGATATTACACAGATAAAAAATCTACGCATAATAAAATATATGAAAAAGGTAAAATAACAATGAAATATTTAAGCCTTGTGAAACTAATTTATTTCATCTAAATACGTTCCATTCATAATACCTGTCGTCGTCGACAATAAATCGAGGACGAATGTTATTTTATTATATTTTTTGTCTATTCCCTAGAGTTCATTAGGGTTGTGATACTGTAAATTAATTCTAAAACAAATGCTGTTATTCTTGAGCTTCTGAAAGTGTGGCCACAAATAGCGCTGTGTGTTGTGAGTTTTGATATAATAATATGTTTAGTACCTGGTTGGTAATTATTTATAAGAAAAAGACACCTAAAAAAATAAAAATAAAATGTAGTTGGGGATCGATCCTAGGTATTAACATTTGAGACTGTCCGTTCCCCGAATAACCTACGCTGACTTGACAGTTTATGGCAAAAATAGTGTTTTATATTAATAAATATTTTTTTATGCCCAAAAACAGGGATAAAACGATTTCTTTTTAAATAAAACCTAGTTATTTCGATTTTCCTCCCCCAAAACCTACTGCATGCTGAATTTCAGGAAAATCGTTAGAGCTGTTTTCGAGATTTCGAAAATATATATATACATACAAGATTAACTCATGTTGTCGTCAATGACTTCCACTTTGTATTTTTAGCAATTATTAGAAACAAGAGTATCGCGCTCTTTTTGATTAAAATGGTGGCAATAACGTGCCGTTGTTGTTTCCGGCGGAGTCTTCGTATTCATAAAACGTTTCAGTGACATTCAGTCCTTGTTGGTCATTCAAGAGAGGTGTATCTCGGAGCGGGAATTGTATTATTCCGTTATATCGTGTTATTGTTAACGCTAACACTCAATTAAATATTAAAGATATAGGACACATTTTATCGCTGATTTCGTATCCACAAACGTCCCCAGGCGAAGACAAACGATGTTTACTCGCGAGCTCAAATAAAGCAAACAATGAGTCTACAGACGTTTTCGCACCTTTTTCTTACCTACAATATTTATTTTAGCGAGGTGCTCAGCACGCACGGGCACACCCACATGTGCGTATTACTCTTACATATCTAATAAAAGGTTTCCTTTTTTCACGACTTTCTTTTTTTGGCGTACAACGAACCTTCAAAGCTGCTATGTAACTTATATACAAGTAAAGCGACGTGGTACAACAATAAAAATAATTCTTTGTGATTGCCTCATGAATCTTTTCTAGCTGTTTATATTTTACTAGTAATCGCCAGCGGCTCCGTCCGCGTTGAAATTTTACAACCGTATACTATTTTAATAACCATATAAATGGTTAAAGTGGCATTAAAAGCTAGACATATGCTGTCGCAGACTTTTATTTAGAACTTTTAGAGGAGAACAATTTTGTAATACATTACTTTTTTTTTAAGTTTTACCCTTTACTTAGCGCACGCACTCAAATAATACTCCAAATCGGTCGAGTTGTTCCTAAGATTAGCGCGTTAAAACAATCAATCAAACAAACAAACTCTTCTGCTTTCTATATTAATACCTATAGATAAGCTGTACATGTAACTACGTTCGTCCCAAGATAAGCGTTGAAATACCTGCAGATATTAATTATTTTTTACAATTGGGTTTTTTTACTGTTTTCGATGAAGTGTGAACTTAAGCGGGAACGAAGTTGCGGCCTAAACTAGTAGTTAATACATCATCATCATTATCATCTTCCCGTAATTATCCCACTCTAAGTGGGGTCGGTACAGCGGTAAGAAATGAGGGTCTATTCTATTCAGCCGTATAACCCACGGCGGATCAACTTAACTGAGTCGCTTTTTACGACACCTCTGTAACAAATGAGGGTGGTATGTTATACTCTGACAGATACCACACGGCGGGTTAACTTACCTTAGTCACCTTTTACGACACCTCGATAAGAAATGAGGGTGGTCTATTCTATTCAGCCGGATACAACACGGCGGGTAAACTTACCTTAGTCGCCTTTTACGACACCTCTGTACGAAATGAGAGTGGTCTGTTCTACTCAGCCAGATACCACACGGCGGGTTAACTTACCTTACTCCCCTTTTGCGACGCCTCGGTAAGAAATGAGGGTGGTCTGTACTATTCAGACGGATACCACACAGGGGTTCAACTTAATATACATAATTTAGGACTTTTGAAAGTCGAATTTTGAACAAGTAACTTTGTAAATAATAAAATTATAATTGTGTTTAGTGGCAAAATATTTCCCACATTAATTAAGTTGTTTTAATTAAGTCTCTCAAATTGGTATTTTTGTTAGTTGTTTACACATCCCTTCTAAATTTAGAACGGGACCTATAGACAGTTAAACCTTACGGACATTATATATGTATAACGTTTTTTGAAACGTTTTTAGGAAAAATTACATTCAAAAACGTAGGTTTTCCATAGATGGATTGAATCAAAACTTTGTAGGATTTGTATGGGCATATTTTCTTAGGTTATAGGTTTTCTCGACATTTCCAAATTAGCGCCTGATTATCCCAAAAGCCACTAAAAGTCCTTTATTTGTTAATTTTAAAATTAATGAGAATAAGAATTTTTTTTTTTTCAAAAATCCGTATCTGATTTTTTAGGAAATTTATTAAATCTTTCAAAATCTTTTTTTACGTTTCTTTTGTGATCAGCGGTTTGGGAATAAGATAATTTTCAATTAAAAATTCAATATCTCAGCGAGAAGTGTCGTATCTTACTTAAAGGCATTAAGTTGGAAAAAAGAAAAAAAGTCCAAGTCCGTAGACCAAAAAAACATTTTGAAAAAAAATCATAGGATTGAGCGTTACATGTTGCTGGATTTTTTTTTATCTTAGGATCTCAAAACTAGAAACTTTAAGCTTTAAAATGCTTTTTTTTCTTTTAGTACAACCATTTTTGAGACCAACCACTTAAAAACCGATTTATATTTATAGAAACTAGCGTTACTTTGCGAAATTCCATACAACATTCACATACCTTATACATGCAGGGTCACCGCGCGTATCACAAAACGCCGCCAACACCAAAACTCCACACAAGCACTACAAACACTCACTACCACAATGTCAAGCACTCGTCAGTCTGTCAGTCAGTCACACAAGTCAGTCGTGATATTTTGTTGTAACTTCTCTAGTATGGAAATCCGCAAAAAAACATATTTTTTTTATTAGTAAGCAAGTAACGGCCTGTTACTATCCTACTGCTGGGCATAGGCCTCCTCCCTCCGTTTTTGGAGAGAAGGATTGGAGCTAAGACCTACCACGCTGCTCCAATGCGGATTGGTAGGTTACACATATCCCTAGGATTCTCTACAGATATGCAGGTTCCCTCACGATGTTTTCCTTCACCGAAAAGCGTGTGATAAATTGCAATTATCAATTAGACACATATGTTTTAATAGAAGAACTCATTGTTGTCTGCCCGGGTTTGAATCCATGATCGTCTCTAAAGATTCACATGGTCGCACCGCTGCGCTATCACAGGTTTTTATTATTTATAATAATATTTTTTTGATGAATTAATTTTTAATTTTTTCCACTAGTGTGTATAGAGAAGTTTATATTATGAAGCGTGATTTTTTTCACAAATCCCTATAATCTGACAATAATACTGTATCTTTATAATTGCATTGTCACTATATATAACCGATTATTACGTGTTGATTGACACTTGCATTATCCCGTATTATCTAATTATGGGATAATTGGACGCGTGCTGACAGATTTTTCGGATAAAACGGGGGATTTAGGGAAACGAAAAGTGCATTCCCTATTTAGTCTATTGAATTGTGGATTACTGTTATGCGGTAATGAATGGTGTTGGGGGATATCAAAATAATAAGGGTGTAAGTAAAAAGTTTGTACCGATCTGTACCGCAATTGCCGAACCCACCTGGCCATAGCGTCTATAGACACATGTATACACCCTTATTTATTTAAAATAGTTTTAAAATAATGATCCATGACTGTCGTATGGTGAAACCGTCTATCTACCGTCACTAGGAGGTTGTAGGTTCTATTGGACGATTAAATATAACTAGTATTAAGAATTGTATTTTTAAAAGAGCAACCGCCGAGTTTCTTGCTGGCTCTTCTCGGTAGGAACAGTTTTCCGAACCAGCAGTAGAGTTGACGATTCAAACGCACTTGTTTTCAAGTTTATTTGAATAAAGAATATTTTGAATTTGAATTTGAATTATTCCCACGCCAATGATCATCATTCTCCTGCCCTTTTCCCACTCTAAGTGGCGTCGGCACAATATGTTATAAACACGTTGTCACATGATTTGGCTTGGTATTTTACGACCACCCTACCTGACGTCAACTTACCTTTGCAGCACCTTGGTAAGAAAGCGAGTGATCTATTCTACTCAGCCGGATATCACATGTCGTGTAAACTTACCTTAGTTGCTTTTTACAACACCTTGGTAAGAAATCAAGGTGATCTCTTCTACTCAGCTGGATACCACATGTCGGGTAAACTAAGCTTAGTCGGCTATTAAGACACGTCGGTAAGAAATGAGGGTGGTCTCTTCTACTTAGCCGCATACCACACGGGAGTGATCTTACCTTAGTCACCTTTTACGACACCTCGGTAAGAAATGAGGGTAATCAATTTTACTCAGCTCGATACTACACGGTAGAAGTCAATACCAATGATATTTTCTATTCAAAATGTAAAACCTGTTACTATCCTACTTCTAGGCATAGGCCTTAAGGAAAGTAAATAGCTGTTACGTTAAATTATTTAAAGAATTAGGTGTTACTTTGCGGAGATCCATAATACAAAAGTAATAATAAAATTATTTTGCTATAATCCGCGATGAAGTAAAATAGAAAATATATATAATGCTATAAAATGTAAGTGGACAATCGGTTATCATACCTGATACATGCAGGATTCGTAAAAACACATGCACAAATCTCCACCACCGCCACCACAAGCACTATATACGTTCACTATCACAAACTCAACAATCGTTTCGCCCCGCAACCGAAGCATCATCAGGAGATAGACTCCACGACCAAAATCGCAAAGCACGTTAAACATTAAAACGTTGTTACGTTAAACATTAAAAAATAAAACTTCTTTAGTCTATAGTACCGTGGTATTTAAATATTCACGCTATAAAAAAAATTCGTTAGAAAAAATAAAAGCACCCACAAATTTTCTTGCGATCTAAATAAAATAAATCTACCTCGTTCATGAAGTTAACAAATGCAGAATTATACCATCACATTTATTCAGTTAACAGAGTAGACGAAGGGTCCATTCGGAGACCGAGAAATCCTGTGTTATCCCAAACAATCGTTTCCAACCCGGCGACCCGCCATTTTTAACATACCCTTTCTGACCCTTCGCAAACTTTTTTCGGATACGTATCACGTGCAGCAAAAAACTCAATCCTTTACGTGATCACAATTAAAGCGAGAACCGACAGAATTTAAGGTCACATTCCGCTAATCCGAATTGGGTATAAGATTCTATAATAAGAACTAAAATTCCGCAATCAATTTTAGCTTTGCCTTTTACAGCAATTTAAAAACACTGTTAAAAAGAGGCTGATACACAAAGCCTACTATACTATTGAGGATTACTTAGATGATAAGAAGACAGAAGAGTTTTAGTGAAACACACCTTTTAGTGAAAGTGGTACAAAGATCTGTTCAGTAGATTTTGAATAAATCTTCATATATTACAAGTATGTGATCATACAGACAGCTTTTGAGACCTTTATCCCATCAACATTATGTAATGTCGACAACGAAAACGTCGCAGCCTGAATATCGAAATTCACCTTTAATAAACTCGTCAGTTAGAACATTTACAAGACAAGAAGTAACGAGTACAATACTCGGTCTGTTTGAATTTTTTTTTTTTTTTTCGAACCGGATTCGAATGTTTAGGTATATATTTTAATATATGCACTAGTCTTTTGGTATTAACATTAAAAGTACTCCTACCCTTATCCCACTCTAAGTGGGGTCAGCACAACTTATAAATAATCAGCCCCCGCTTCTATGAGCGAGGGCTGGAATGTGGTGGCAAGGAAGGTTTCCACCAAAAGAAAGAAGCAGGCGCCGGTTCAGGGAGAACAACCTATAGTTGCCACAACCAAAGCGCAGTCGAAGCAAGCTGGTAAAAAACTAAAGACCCCTAGCTCGGCTGCAGTTGTGGTGACTTTGGGCGAGGAGGCTGAAGGGAAAGGCCTCACCTATGCCGACATATTGACTCGGGCCCGTCGAGGAATTAAAATCGATGACCTGGGGCTGGATGTCGGCATGCGGTTGAAGAAGGCAGCAACCGGGGCCCGCAAATTTGAGATCTCCGGGCCCGAGAAGGCTGAGAAAGCGGCTGCCTTTGCAAGCCGGCTCAAGGACTTTTTCAAAGATGAGCCGGCTATACGAGTGTCCACGCCCACAAAATGTGCAGAGATTCGCATTGTGGGTCTGGACGACTCAGCTGGAGAGGAGGATGTCGCTGTAGCCGTCGCGCGGATTGGGGGTTGTACCGTACAGGAGATCCAGTGCGGAGCGATCCGCAGGACAGGGAATGCCTTGGGCTCTCTTTGGCTCAGGGTCCCTGTCGCGGCAGCGAAGAAGGTGGCGGCGGCTGGTAAAGTGCTTGTGGGCTGGGTCTCGGCTCGGGTCCAGTTGCTCGAGTCTCGCCCGCAGCGTTGTTTTAGGTGCCTCGAAACGGGGCATCTAAGGGCTCAATGCTCGTCAGCCATTGACCGCAGCGGCGAATGTTATCGCTGCGGTCAAAACGGCCACATGGCCCGATTCTGCTCGGCAGCTCCGCATTGTGGGAGCTGCGAACGAGCGGGATTAAAGGCCGACCATCGGGCGGGGAGCGGACAGTGCAAGGCACCGTCCGCCCCAAGAAGGAGGGGAAGGGGGGGGTGATGGCCTGAGGGTCCCCTCGCCACCTGCCGCCAGTCTGGCTCAGCCCACCACGAGCCAGGTTTTGGGGGATCCAATGGAGGTCGCTAATTGATGGCCTCCATGAGATTCCTCCAGGCGAATATCATACGCTCCACCAGGGCCCAAGATCTCATCTTCCAAACCCTGGCGGAGCGCATGGTGCACGTAGCTGTGGTCTCCGAACCCCTCTTCGTTCCGTCGGGCGAGGAATGGGTTGGAGACCGTGCAGGAGACGTGGTCATCGCATCCAGGGCTGCAGTTGGTTCCCCAGCTCTGGAGCGCGTAGTGAGGGGGCGCGGGTACGTCTCCGCTAAGATTGGAGACGTATCCGTCATCAGGGCGTACTTTTCACCTAACAGACCGTTCTCTGACTTCGAGCTATTCATGGCTGAAGTCGGAGACTTGGTGAATAGGCTACGCCCCGGCAAGGTAGTCCTGGCCGGAGACCTTAACGCCAAATCCGCCGCGTGGGGGTCTCCGGTCACGGACGTCAGAGGGAGATTCCTGGAGGGTTGGTTAGCCTCGGCTGGGATGGTCATCATGAACCGGGGGACGGCTGACACATGTGTGCGTTGGAATGGCGGCTCCAAGGTTGACGTTACCTTTGTCGACGCCGCCATGTCACCATGTGTCAGGGATTGGGAGGTAATAGTGGATACGGAGTCACTCTCGGACCATCGATATATTTGGTTCGAGGTGTCCGCACACCATACTCCCACTTCCCCCCGGTCAAGAAGAGATGACGGCCCTCGGTGGTCTGTCAGGAAAATGGATCCCGAGTTCCTCGTCGAGGCCGCAATCGTCCAGGCGTGGGCCGCTGGGCCCGCGGGTGGGGACGTTGCCACGGAGGTCGAGGATGTCCAGCGGCGGATGTCGCTCGTCTGCGACGCCAGCATGCCGAGGGTGCGTGGCACAGGGCCGGCACGCGGGGTGTACTGGTGGTCGGAGGAGCTGGCGCGGCTGCGCGAACAGTGCGTGTCCGTGCGCCGCCAGTACACTCATTACAGGCGTCGTAGACGACGCGACGTCGAGGAGGAGAGGCGCCGTTACGAGGCTTATCGGGCTGTCCGCAGTTCCTTGCGGAAGGCGATCGCCGAGGCCAAGGACAGGGCTCACAAGGAGATGGCTGAAGAGCTCAGTCGGAATCCGTGGGGGAGGCCGTACATAGCGGCACGGAAGAAACTTCGTGCCCGCGCTCCCCCTCTCACCGAGAGCCTTCGGCCGGATTTCCTTGAATCCGTAGTGGCAGCCCTGTTCCCGCAGGGGACCGAGTCGGACCCGCCTCGAATGGCGCCTCTCGAGGAGGAGGAAGGCACTGAGTTGAGTGCGCCGGTGGTGTCGGAGTGGGAGATAGCCGGGGCGGTGAGTCGCACGAAGGCGAAAAACACTGCCCCCGGCCCCGACGGTATTCCTGGGCGCGCCTGGTGTCTTGCCCTGGGTCCGTTGGAGTCTAGACTCAGGGCGACGTTCAGTGCCTGCCTCGAGCAGGGTCTCTTTCCCCGTAGGTGGAAAACGGGGAGACTAGTCCTGCTCAGGAAGGAGGGAAGACCGGCCGATACACCCTCTGCGTATCGGCCCATTGTCTTGCTGGACGAAGCGGGGAAGCTGCTCGAACGCGTAATAGCTTCCCGCATAGTCCAGCACCTCCGGGAGGTAGGGCCTGACCTCAGTTGCCTCCAGTGCGGATTCCGCCAGGGCAAGTCTACCCTCGACTGTATCGAGGGTGTGAGACTTCTGGCCGAGGAGGCAACAACCCGGCGCGAGGTGGTGTTGGCGGTGTCGTTGGACATTGCTAACGCATTCAACACCTTGCCCTGGGGAGTGATTAAGGAGGCCTTACGCTTCCACCGCATCCTCATGTACCTGCAGCGTGTGGTACCAGTAATTATTTGGCTGACCGCGCTGTCAGGTACCCGACGGCTGGGGGTGTGTGGAAGGAGCGGAGGATGTCGTGCGGTGTTCCACAGGGGTCGGTTCTTGGCCCCCTCCTGTGGAACATCGGCTACGACTGGGTGTTTCGTGGGCAAATGCTTCCGGGGGTGCGACTGTTCTGCTATGCAGACGACACCCTCGTGACTGCCCGCGCAAGCACCCACCGGGAAGCCCGAGTGCTGGCGACCGCGGCCACGGCTCACGTTGTGGCCCGGATTCGCCGGCTGGGACTAGGGGTGGCCTTGGAGAAATCCGAGGCCATTTGCTTCCACAGGCCTCGGATGGCACCCCCAGTGGGCTCCCAGTTGGTGGTGGGCGGGTCGTCCATCGAAATCTCGGGTACATTAAAGTACCTGGGATTACTTCTCGACAGCCGATGGACGTTCGAGGCCCACTTCCGGCGGCTCGCCCCTAAGTTAACGGCGACCGCCGGAGCTCTGAGCAGGCTCCTCCCGAATTTGGGAGGGCCTAATGCAGGCTGCCGGCGCCTATACGCCGGGGTGGTTCGGTCGATGGCCCTGTACGGCGCTCCCGTATGGGCGGGGCGGCTGACCGCCAGATCCTTGCCCCTGCTGCGCAGGGCGCAGCGGGTCATGGCGATCAGACTTGTGCGGGGCTACCGGACCATCTCCGGCGAGGCGGCCTGCACCTTGGCCGGGTCTCCTCCATGGGACCTAGAGGCCGAGGTGCTAGCTCAGGCCTACCGCCGTAGAGTCGAAGCCCGTTCACCGGGGGGAGATTCAGCGGCGGTAGAGGTGGATTGGCGGAGGGCAGCTCAGGAAGAGCTCCTCCGCCAATGGAGGCGGCGGCTTGAATCGTCCAGTGCAGGAGCCTGGACGTTTTCGCCCATCCAGCCCATTCTCCAGGGCTGGGTCGCCAGGAGGCATGGGGTCCTCACCTTCCGCCTGACACAGGTGCTTTCCGGACATGGTTGTTTCGGGTGGTATCTGTGGAAGGTGGCCCAGCGCGAAGCGACTGGTGAGTGCCACGAGTGCGGCGCTGACTTTGACACGGCGCTGCATACGCTCGCAGACTGTCCAGCTTGGGCGGTTCAGCGGGCGGAACTCGTGGCACAGGTGGGGCACGATCTCTCCCTGCCCACTGTGGTTCGCGCCATGGTGGACAGGGAGCGATCGTGGGCAGCGATGGCCTCCTTCTGCGAGGACGTTATCTCGCGGAAGGAGGCGGCGGGGCGGATCCGGGAAGTCGAGTCCTTGGATCCGATCCGCCGCAGGCGAGCCGGGCGCAGGCGACTCGCTCAAGACCGTCGCGTGCCGCCCTAACGGGGACCTATGTGGGCGTTCCGAACGGGGTTTAATCGGACGCCCTCCCTATAAGGTCCCCGAGGCGTTCGATGCATCTGGTGCTCCCGATGTATCGTCCAGCGGAGGGAGGGGCCACTTTTAGAGAGGCCCCGACCCAGAGGTGGCGCACTCTGGGGTACAGAGTTGCTGCTGGCGGGGATGGGGGGCATGTCTTCATGAGTACCCTATACCCACCACCAGCAGCGTGGAGCACACAGGTTATTTTAGTCGGTGCGAGTCCGACATAACCGTCGCCTGTCCCCGTCGCGCGGCGGTACCCATAAGGGGTTTTTTCCTGTGAAAAAAAAAAAAAAAAAACTTATAAATAATATATTGTCACATAATTTGGCTAGGTATTTTACGATCGGCTGCCCTTCTGACATCAACTTACCTTAGTCGCGACACCTCGGTAAAAAAGAGGGTGGTCTATTTTACTCAGCCAGATACCACACGGTAAGTCAACTTACCTTAGTCACCTTTTACGACACAAAGAGGCTGGTCTGTTCTACTTAGCTGGATACCACACCGTTCAACTATCTTAGTCACCTTTTATACGCCTCGGAAAGAAATGAGGGTCTATTCTACTCAGACGGATACCACACGGCGGGTCAAACTACCTATTAATGGGTTTTCCTAACATAAGAGTATAGATTAATCAAATCAAATCAAATGCTTTTATTTTCAAGCCACAAGAGCTCATAATGTTAGTAACAGACTTATAACTATGTTAGTAACTTATTATCTCCGAATTTACAAATAAATACAAAATACAATGAGACAAAATAAGAAATTTAATAAGACGATTCAAGTTAGCCTACTGTCGCACCAAGATATTCGTGAATCGTGCATATATAGCCGACTCCATTTCCATCCAATTCAATCTATAAATAACATTTTTAAACATAATATGTATATCAAATTTTATGACTAAAATTAACAAAATAAAAATAACCTTACCAAGTTATAATTGGGAATTTATATAACCACATCGTGATGGAACTTCATCCCTGTAAAATAATTTAAATATGATAATAGGGTGCATCGGGGAGTCCCGAGGTACTCTCTGAATTGGCGCCATAATTTAATTCGTTTGCAGTAAAGCGTTGGACACAGTCTAGCATGTATCAGTAGGACGAAAGAAAAGAGAAGCAAAGTTTGAGATTACATTTATATGTAAACTTTAAGGGAAAATTTATAAAACGGTCATTAGACCTGTCGTAATGTGTGGATCAGAATGTTGGGCAATAAAAGAAAAGGATGAAAGAAATGTGCATGCGAATGAGATGAGAGAATTAAGGTGGATGGATGGTGTGACAAAACATGATAGAATACGCAATGAGTATATTAGGGGAAGTCTGAAAGTTGCGCCCATTACAGAAAAGATGAGAAGTGCGAGACTAAGTTGGTATGGTCATGGAATGAGGAGGGATGAATATCATGTGACCAAAAGAGTTTTAAATATGAATGTGGATGGATTGTGTGAAAAATGATAAAAGGGAGTGTCACCAGAGTTGACGAATGATAGAGGAGAATAGAAGAAAAAGACAAATTGTGCCGACCACACTTAGAGTGGGATAATGATGAGTGATGATGTGAACACTCACTCACTGTTCATAACTGATATTACATAGGCTGTAACCATACTGACGTATCGACGCGCGGTATGATGAATTATTGCCAAGTCAATTATTCACCAGACAACGAGCACCGACCGCTGGATTAAAAATTCTAACTAACTACCACACATGGGAACCTGGATAGTTAGTTTTAGTTTGATGCGTCGCGACGCAATTTGTATTCGACGCTTTATGGGTTCAAACATTATCATAGCAATATGTGTAGAGGTCAAATTTTAAATGAAACGGTCATAAGACCTGGCGTATTGTATGGATCATAAATTTGGAAGAAGTGCAGGATTAAGATGCTATGGACATGTAATGAGGAGGGATGAAAAGCATGTGACCAAATGAGCCCTATATATGAATGTGTATGGATATGTGACTAGAAAGAACTAAGAAGAGATGGTTGGATCGTGTCAAAAGTGACATGAATATAAAAGGACAAGCGCCAGAATTGACGAATGGGAGAGAATGGAAGGGAAAAAACATGTTGTGCTGACCGCACTTAGAGTGAGATAAGGATGGGAGAATAAGTGATTATCATCTTCCTGCCCTTATCCCACTCTAAGTGGGGTCAGCACAACATGTTACAAACATGCTGTCATATGATTTGGCTGCGTTTTTACGACCGGCCGCCTGCCTGACGTCAACTTACCTCTGTCGTATTTTACGACACCTCGGTAAGAAAGAGGGTGGTCTATTCTACTAAACCGGATACCACACGGTGGGTCAACTTACCTTAGTCGCCTTTTACGACACCTCGGTAAGAAATGAGGTTGGTCTATTCTACTTAGCCGGATACCACATGGCGGGTCGACTTACCTTAGTCGCCTTTTACGACACCTCGGTAAGAAATGAGGGTGGTACTATTCTATTCAGCCGGATGCCACACGGCATGGGAGAATAAGTGATATATACAGATAAATTTTGCATGTATATATAAACTTTTAGTACATATGTTACTTATCTCAATGGAGGATTGTGGCAGTTTTAACATTTGCGAGGAGCAACCATGTGAAACGTCGGATATTAAAAAATTAGAAGCTAGAAAAACGTTATATATCTGCGATTTATTGTCAATTTGGTAAAAATAGAAGAAATATCGTTAAAATTTCTACCAGTTAAACAATATGATTTCTCAAACAATTTTTCCTAAGTAAATACATGTTACCCTCATTTTAAATGTAATTTAATCTTTTTATGAATCATATCAGTTATTACCGGGCATAAAGAAGGTATTCAATCCTCATATTTGCGCGGCAATATTTCACTGTATTAACAATTTATAAAACGCTTGTAATAATTCAAAGGATATTATATCACTAAACTAAACTTGGGCACAATTGAAATGTTGAGCTCGAAATATGGTTAACATAATGGGTGCGTCGGGCCACGGAAAAGACGGTTTGTGTATAGCCGCTTTGTCGTCACCCTCGTGCCCTTATTCCACTGTAAGTAGGCTCAACATATTATAAACATGTTGTCACGTGATTTGGCTACGTATTTTATGACTGGCCGCCTACCTGACTTCAACTTACCTTAGTCGTATTCTACGACACCTCGGTAAGAAATAGGATGGTCTATTCTGCGTAGCCTGATACCACACGGCGAGTCAACTTACCTTAGTCGCCTTTTACGACACTTCAGTAGGAAATGAGTGTGGTCTTTTCTACACAACCTGATACCACATGGCCTTTTACGACACCTCAGTAAGAAAGGAGTGTGGTCCATCTACACAGCCTGATACCACATGTAGGGTCGACTTACCTTAGTCGCCTTTTACGACACTTCAGTAGGAAATGAGTGTGTTCTTTTCTACACAACCTGATACCACATGGCGAGTCAACTTACCTTAGTTGCCTTTTAAGACACTTCGGTAAGAAGTGAAGTTAGTCTACTCAGGTGGATATCACACGGCTTGAAAAATATATGAACAATATAAACAATAAATAAAATATATACCAAAATAAATGAAGACGAAAAAACCTAGCTAAAATAACTTATTTCATCAACAATACACTTTTTATCTTTAAGTATGCCATACATTCCTTCTCAAGAAAAATTTCAATGATATTGCAATATTTTAAATTTTGTTCCCTTTAATATAGAAAACTAGAAATGTCTGCATGTACTTGGAATTATTGAACACGCGTTCTCCTCGTAAATATAATAACGGAACGATATGCGAACTACGTGACAGAATTACGCGCCGACTATTAGGGTGCGTACAGACATCGCGAGCGTTGCGAATGGTTCGTCTCACATGCCTCGAGATATCTGGACGTGTTTCCTCATAGTGGGCATTCGCGACAAACGATCGCTGCCTCAGAGCGAGCCTTGCCCTCCGTGTAGACGGATGTTTGCTTGCGTTGCACCTTCATAAGTCGTGGATCCCATGTATTCAATTAACAAATATTTTTGTACGCCAGCGACTTTTCTCTTTATTTAATACTAGCAATCGCCAGCGGCCCCGCCTGCGTGAAAAGATTAAAACCGTAATATAGTCTTTCAATAACCTAAAAATGGTTAAAGTGCGTTAACCTTAAAAGCTAGACATATGTTGTTCCAGAATTTAATTTAGAACTTTTAAAGTGGAACAATTTCGTCATACATGATTTTTGAATAACTATCACCGTTTACTCAGCGCACGTAAGGAAAGCTTTAAACTTTGCCGTTTTCGTACTATTTTTTATTGCTGCTCCTCTCCTATTCATGTTAGTGTTATATGCACGTTCAAACAATCAAACAAACTCTTCAGCTTTATATATTAGTATAGATATAGATTTATGAATTACTATATAGGCCACAGCAACAATCTGCTCGTCTCGCCTTGTCGGAGCTATTTATCGTTTGACGAATTGCGTTATTTTTTGTATGCTCAGCTCGAGCATGTGTCATTCGGGACGCATGTATAAAATGTACCGTCGTATGCTTCAGATGAACTATTCGCGACGCACACATCGCGATGTCTATACGCGGCCTTAGATGACAATGCGCTTATACAAAACGCTTTACCGATGGCCCCACGGTCGTTTGCAAACTTAATAAATTTAAACCGACCCGGGTTGTGAGAACATTAAACAAAATTATGAATTGATAATACAGTAGAGATGAGCGGATGTTTGTCAGTGTTGCCGATTTTTGTGTGCACAAGTAAGCCCGTATGCCCTTTGGCCATGTTTTTGCTAATACTTTGTCTACTGCTAATATTTTACTTTCAGGTAAAGAGTGATGTCTTGTATCACTTTTTGTATTAAATAACAATGAAAATATAAAGTTATATCTCTTCTAAATTACTTATATGCTAGTACTATACAAATCACGCCCACGTTGAATGTTCACTAAGAATAAGCTTTGTCATTACAGCAGTTTAATGTCTACTATACTATTAAGGAATACTTAGATGATAAGAATGCCTGGACGTAACAATTCCTTGACCCTGTACAAGACAGTAATAACTAAAAGTAACTAGTAATAAGATTTAGATTTTTAAAAGAGCAACCGCCGAGTTTTTTCTGGCTCTTCTCGGTAGGAACAGATTTCCAAACCAGCAGTAGAGTTGACGATTCAAAAGCACTTGTTTATAAGTTTATTTGAATACAGAGTAATTTTAATTTGAAAATGCTGATAGCGTCTCCGTGTTGTAGTTTAATTAATTAAATAGGTGTTCTAACTTCACAGTATATATATTTATTTATTTAATTAAGAAATAACATAAGCTGGCGGCTTCTTCTTTGCGCCTTATATAAATACGTAAGTCGTTTGTGGGCTTTGGTATAAGATACTATGATAAAATTCCGCAATCAGTTTTAGCTTTGCCATTACAGCAGTTTTAAAACACAGGCTAATACAGAAAGCCTGTTGAGGGTTACTTAAGCGATAAGAATGCGTGGACGTAACTAATTTTCGACCCTGTACAAGACAATAATAACTAAATGTAAATACTTATAAGAATAGTATCGCCATTTTTATAGTATATAGAGTAAAATAAAATGAAAATAGTTTTTTTTAAGAAAAAGAAAAACTAATATAGATACATAAGGAAAAAGATGAAAGTTGACACAAGTTAAGCGTGAATCGGAAAATTACTGCTCGAGTGATTTCGTCACTAGGGATAATCTTTTGCCAAAAAGAATTTTCCATCTAACAGGGCTTCTGTGTTAATATCAGCATAAATTTTATTTTTCAAAATGACAGTGTTTCCAGCCATGTCGTTTTAATGAATGAATGCATCTTCGTTTGTGAAGAGAAGGGTTGGAGCTAAGACCTACCAAGCTCCAATGCGGATTGGTAGGTTACACATATCCCCAGAATTCTCTAGAGATATGCAGGTTTCCTTACGATGTTTTCCTTCATCGGAAAGCGTGTAATTAATTGCAATTATCAATGAGACATAAGTTTTGATGGATAAAACTCATTGGTGCCTGCCCGGAGTTTTTACCCGTGGCCACTAAAAATAATCGCATGGTTTCACTGCTGTGCTGTCACAGCTTGTTTATTTATAGTATCTTATGACTATTCATAGTAAAAAAAAAAACTTATTTCATCAACAGAGTTACAATTGTTGAAGTAAGATTGAAACCTTCTTTTAATCATGAATAAGCTTGTGCCAGAAGATTCCGCTCTTCCATCATATGGTCTATTTACTATTGTACTCTGCGGATACCACACGTTGAGTCAACTTACCTTAGTTGCCTTTTACGAGACCTTGATAAGAAATGAGGGTAATCTATCCTACTCTGCCGGATACCACATGGTGAGTCAACTTACCTTAGTTGCCTTTGACGAGACCTTGATAAGAAATGAGAGTATCTATTCTACTCTGCCGGATCATCATTATCAGCCCACTTTAGTCCACTGCTGGACAGAGGTCTCTTAAATTATTCGCCACTTAGCCCGATCCTGGGCTTTCTTCCATTTACTGCCCACTATCCTAAGTATATCGTCACTCCATCGAGTCTCAGTTTGTCCTACACTACGTTTCCCGATTCGCTATCTCCACTCCAGAACACGTCTACCCCAACGGTCATCGGTTCTGCGACAGATATGACCGACCCATTGCCACTTCAGCTTGCTTATACGCTGAGCTATGTCGGTGACCCTAGTTCTCTGACAGATTACTTCGTTGCGAATACGATCCCTCGAGAAACCCCGAGCATAGCTCTTTCCATAACTTATTCCGCTGAGCGACTTTAAGCTTGTGGACCGCCTTACTGTTATTGTCCACGTTTCAGGCAACTAAGGTAAAATGACGTCAGTTGGCAGTTAAATACTTAGCCAAATTATGTTACGACATATTTAAAATATGTTATGCTGACCCCACATAGAGTGAGATAAGAGAATAATGATGGAAGCTTGTGGACCGCCTTAACTGTTAGTGTCCAAAGAGTGCCGGATACCAGCATAGATTTATTATTACTTTTGTGTCAAAATAATGGAAAAGCAAGTTCAGGTGTTATGAAACGACAGAACTAAGTTAAGCGTTAACCGAACCTTAAATATGATTACACGCTCGAGCGGTTCTATATTGGCGACAATGTGCTTAATATGATTTTCCACTTCGCAGAACTTGTACGGTAGTCTGAGCTTTTTTATGGATGACCGATTAATGTTTGACCAATCAAATCAAATCTTTGTTCAAATAAGCAAGCATTTTTTCGATCTTCAAAAATCAATTAGATTTAATGAAGCTACCACTGGTTCGGTTTTTTTTATCTAATCTTAATATTTAAATAGTAATTTTTATTATTTCAATGAGTTGATCTTGTATGTATATATATATTTTTTCGGAATATCGGAAACGGCTCCAACGATTTTCCTGAAATTTAGCATGTAGGGGGTTTGGAGGGAGAAAAATCGACCTTGATAAGTTTTATTAAAAAAAAATCGTTTATTCCCTGTTTTTAGGCTCTAAAATTTTTTTGACATTGACGTTGAATACAATCACAATTTTTTTGCTGTCAAATGTAAAGTCATGGTAATTCATTTGGGGAACGAGCGGTCTAGATAGGTGAAAATACCTAGGATCGAGCCTCACCTGCCCATTCTTTTTTCATTTTTCTTTTCAATTTTTTTTTTAAATTTTTTATATTATTTTAAAAATTACCAAGCAAGGCTCGATTACCCAGGCACTGTAGATAAAATTTTAAATAGTTACAACAGAAAATTGTTATTTTATAGGGTACAATGTAAAAATAGCTAAGTTTACAAATGTATTAGACTTAAGGCTTATTCTACAATTTTACATGTGTTACATAGGCATTTAACATATGTAAAATTGTAAATAATACAAAAGAACAAAATAAAGTCTCTGACCTTACATCAGAGGAACAAGTATAAAAAAATTAAAAAAAACTCAATTACACAAATTTTTATTTTTTCTCTCTCTGTTTCATATATGTAGAAACAAACACTATCATAATTGCTTAGTTGAGTCCGAGATTGGTATGTAATATGAATCTGAGCTATTACTCAGGGGCCGATAACTCTTTCCGCCGGGAGCTGTCAGAGCCACACTCAGTAATAAAGTGGGCGGCCAAGGGTCCATTTCGTCATAGATTAACGCAATAACAGATACATCACACTGAATAAAGCTAGTTTTATTTCCTACCCACTAAAGATGCAGTTATGACATAAAGTTATAATTTGGTTGGTGTAAAGTAGAGATGCTTGCGGCTTGCTAAAGACAATAACGATATATATATTTGCAAAAAATATAATCACTCTCTAGCATTCATGTATTTCAATTAAATCTCTATCTTGATTTTTTTTATTTTGATCTCAAATTTATCTCAGTAAATCGAAATTGATCTCAGTTTATGAATGTTGTTTCACACCTTTTATTAGTAAGTAGGCTAGCTTTTAAATTTTTTATTGGCCTGTATTTTGTGTTTGCTTGGCATATTAGCTGTTGGCGTGCCAATAAATAAATAAATAAAAAATTTATACTTAAAAGTCAATTTTTTTGACGAGTTAGGGCTCGTTCAAAGTTAGAGAGAAAGATATAGGCTTATATCACAATTGACACGTCAAAGAGCGTAAAAGAGCACGGAAAGCTATTGCATGTTTGTATTAATAGAGCCGAAAATATAAAGGATATATTTGTAGTCTAAGCTATTTTATTCACTCTCCGAACCGTATTGAGCTAAATGAGTTAAAGATAGAAAAGAGTGTATGTATATATGTATATATATATATATATATGTCGGCGGGTAGCCGTACTTTGAATATCAACATCACGCCATTTGATTTAGATTGTTACTATGATGTTTAATTTGTCGATAAATACCTTCATTACTAAAATAAAAACACGTGGTTAATATTTTTACCACGTGTTCAGACTTCAGAATTAATATTTACAAGTTACATTGTAATAAATTTAAACATTTCATTTTAAAATTAAGAACATTTCTTTGTATGTAAAGAATAGTTTTAGTTGAAAAGGTGGGTAGTTTGTTCAATCGAATGACACACCCAGTTTTTCTATAAAAGCCGAGCGCGCGCCAGCTCGTGAGGTTATTCTGTCTCGGACCGCCGTAGCGTACGGAACTATTGGAAATAAAAGTTTGTCAAAATTATCTTCGCTGTTTATATTGATCACCAATTATGGGGCATAACCCTGCTCGTGACGTCAGCGATACTGACGTCACACTTTTTAAAAATCATCGCGGCTAGCCCTCTTCCGTAATCAGAAGTGGGATCGGAACAAGCTCCGATCCTGACCAAGACCTCTACAGCTTTGGTGCCATCTACGACACCTGGTATAGCCCAGAGTAGCGCTATGATGGTGGACACTTCATCATCACCCGTGCTGCTGGACGTGCCAACGAGTAACTACATCATCTGATTAAAATCCGGCAAGTTAACATTAATTTATTTCTTTATTATTTTCCCGAAGTTCACAAATACATCTCTTTGATAATTACCTGTGAGAATAAAATATCTGGAGAGTGTTACCTCTGAGCCAAATCATGTGTTACCCTTGAGCTAACCTCGGATCCTTGATGCATCCACAAGTGAACCATGAGATACCGTAGGGACGCCTTGTGGAGCCATGATTTGGACACGTATACACCACAGATTCTTAAATAAGTCAGTACATTGGAGATGTCTTTGTGTACTGTCCATACAATAATAACCTCTTTATTTATTTCTTTATTATTTTCCCAAAGTTCACAAATACATCTCTTTGATAATTACCTGTGAGAATAAAATATCTGGAGAGTGTTACCTCTGAGCCAAATCATGAGTTACCCTTGAGCTAACCTCGGATCCTTGATGCATCCACAAGTGAACCATGAGATACCGTTGGGACGCCTTGTGGAGCCCATGATTTGGACACGTATACACCACAGATTCTTAAATAAATAAGTCAGTACATTGGAGATGTCTTTGTGTACTGTCCATACAATAATAACCTCTTTATTTATTTCTTTATTATTTTCCCAAAGTTCACAAATACATCTCTTTGATAATTACCTGTGAGAATAAAATATCTGGAGAGTGTTACCTCTGAGCCAAATCATGAGTTACCCTTGAGCTAACCTCGGATCCTTGATGCATCCACAAGTGAACCATGAGATACCGTAGGGACGCCTTGTATTCTGCCTTGTATGCCCCATGATTTGGACACGTATACACCACAGATTCTTAAATAAATAAGTCAGTACATTGAAGATGTCTTTGTGTACTGTCCATACAACAATAATCCTTTTAAAATAAGCAACATGAGTTGCTTACAGATACCAATCTTAGAAGAAATTGTTACCTGTTTCAGATATCACACATCACAATGCAGGCAGGCGCAGAGCACGCGCCGCCTGTCAGAATGGCCTTGTCGGCGGGTAGCCGTACTTTGAATATCAACATCACGCCATTTGATTTAGATTGTTACTATGATGTTTAATTTGTCGATAAATACCTTCATTACTAAAATAAAAACACGTGGTTAATATTTTTACCACGTGTTCAGACTTCAGAATTAATATTTACAAGTTACATTGTAATAAATTTAAACATTTCATTTTAAAATTAAGAACATTTCTTTGTATGTAAAGAATAGTTTTAGTTGAAAAGGTGGGTAGTTTGTTCAATCGAATGACACACCCAGTTTTTCTATAAAAGCCGAGCGCGCGCCAGCTCGTGAGGTTATTCTGTCTCGGACCGCCGTAGCGTACGGAACTATTGGAAATAAAAGTTTGTCAAAATTATCTTCGCTGTTTATATTGATCACCAATTATGGGGCATAACCCTGCTCGTGACGTCAGCGATACTGACGTCACACTTTTTAAAAATCATCGCGGCTAGCCCTCTTCCGTAATATATATATATATATATATATATATATATATATATATATATATATATATATATACCCCATACCCCAAGTTTGAAAAGATATAAATCACTCTTTTCTTGTATTTTCTTGTTTAATATCTAGCCAAATCATTTTAAACGACCGTCCGCCTGCCTGAAGTCAACTTACTTTAGTCGCCTTTTACGACACCTAGGTAAGAAATGACTGATAGTCTACACAGGCGATAACCATACGGCAAATGCCCGTGTATGTAATTTTTTGGTTGAATGTGCATTTATCAGACTCCTCTATAATTTTCATAATCTTTGAACGAACATCGCAAGTGTGTACATGAAACGCTGAATTGAGAAGAAATAGCTATCAGTGTATGAGCTATTTATCAAATTTGTTCAATGAACGGTCGAACACGCTCGGCACTAATAAATCGAAGTGTTGTATACAAAAAGAACGTCTGTAATGTTAAATCTTTGACAGAATATAGTGTTGATATGAAAAATAACATATACCAATTGCAACTGGTTTTATATCGATTTATCAATTTAATGGGGTTGCAAACATATTATGTAATAATAGTTTTAAGATACCAACTTCAAAATATGTTTAGAATAAAACATCAAATATTCTGCGATGACGCTTTATTAGCTATGTGGCTAGGCAATAAGTGACATCGACAAAAAAGTCTTGGCTTATTTTGTTCCACAATAAAGTAAATAAAACCACAGAGAAGACATAGTATATCCTCCTGCCCTTATCCCACTCTAAGTGGGGTCGGCACAACATGTTATAAACATGCTTTCATCTGTATTGTTCTAGAGGATCAAACGTTAAACTTTAACAGACTTTCGCATAAGGAAAACTTATTTATTGGGCTAAATATATAATAATAATTTCCGTCCTCCTCTACAATAATAATACACTTTGCATACACCTAAAACACTAACTACTCTAAGTGGGGTTGGTACATGTTATAAAACATGCTGTCTCATGATTCTGTTACATATTTTATGGCCGCTTACATGACGTCTTCTTACTTTAGTCGGCTTTTGCGACACCTCGGTAAGAAACAAATTGTTCTATTCTGCTCAGTTGGATAACACATGGCGGGTCAACTTAGTTGCTTTTTACTACACCTCGTAGGAAATGGGGAGGTCAGTTCTACTTAGCCGGACACCACGCAGCAGGTCAATTTACCTTAATCGCCTTTTACGACATCTTATAAAATGCGGGTAGTCTATTCTACTTAGCCGTATACCACGCAGCGAATCGACATTCCTAAGTTGCCTTTTACAACACCTCGGTAAGAAATGAGGGTAGTCTATTATACTCAGTCGAACACCACACAGCAATGTTATCATATTTGTGTGTAATTTATAAATCTACCCCAGTTTTTATCAAGGCGAAGACTTTTACCGATCAATTTTTTCAATGTTCATTCATAAATTTCTGTTCCATATTATGAATGAATATAGAATTTGTAGTACACAAACATACAATACGCTTAAGGTCATTTTAATGTCAAAAAGATCGAGTACTTTCTTTACAATTTCATTCACAAACTAAAACTACCTGCTCGGACGTAAACGTGTAATAAATTATCTTAAATCGATTGACCACAAACATAGCTCTTGCAGACTGACAATGGCAGTTTAACAGATAAATAGAAAAAGTTAACATAAAATTTAATAGTACAAATAAATAGTCCATTATTTTTGTATTTCAAAACAGGATTTTTTTTATTTTTATTTAAAAGGCCATCAATAATATAAACACCACACTTAGCTACAAATACACAATATACAAGGATTATTAAGCTATTTTTCGGTTACACGGCGAAACAATTGTTGAGATTGTGGTGTTGAATGTGTGCAGTGCTCGTGTATTGTTGTGCCATCGGTGTCGGGTAGTGCATGAGTTCTTACAAATTCTGCATGTATCAGGTATGAGAACGAATAGTACACTCTACATTTAGCATTACACATAATTTCTTTTATCGCGGATTATAGCAAAATAATATTCTCATTACTTTTGTATTATGGACCTCCGCAAAGTAACGCCTAATTCTATAAATGATTCAAAAGCGCTTATTTGAGTAAAATATTACATCGATTTGATTTGAAAATGGGACGATCCCATTGAAGCGAGACGTGTGGACATGTTAGGTATGAATGAAAGGGGTTGCAGACATACTGGCGACGTCGGCGTATTATTCAACTATTCGAGAGTATTTTTTTTCTCTTCTATCTTTTGTCTGTTTTCGGTTTCGATCAATAACTATACACTACCAAGGCTAGAAGCTACCTCTTCTGATAGAAGCATCACTACATAGTATAAAACAAAGTCACATTCCTTGTTTGTCCATATATCCCTATGTATGCTTATATCTTTAAAACTACGCAACAGATTTTGATGTGGTTTTTTTTAATAGATAGAGTGATTCAAAAGGAAGGTTTGTATGTATAATACTATTCAATATGGAGTAGAGAAATACTGTACTTTTTGAGATTTCATAAATTCATGATAAATAATTACATTTTTTTTCAGCTTACGCTACGCCCTATAGCACTTTGAATTTAGCAGCGATCGGACGCGCAACTGTCGCTCTTTCAAGAGTAACCTCTAAAGAAACATGTTTGTATTGTCTAATGATAAGAAACCTATGAATGTTGTATATAAAGAAATTCTGTAATTAGTTTTAAAAATAAAATACATAGGGAAAAATGTAAAAATAAATATGTATTATATGAATTTAGATATTAGATATAGCAGTAAATCCAAATTTAACGCGTGCGGGCCACGGGCAGTAATGATTTTTTTCACTGAGTGACAAACTATATATTTTATATAGCCCGTGCGAAGCAGGGGCAGGCCGCTAGTATAATAATAAACGGGAAAGTGTGATTGTTTCACTTTTACGTCCAAATGAAGCAAGATATTTATATAATTTTTGGTGGGGTAATAGCTGAAGGAACATATCGCTTAGTGTTGAAGTGACATAATTTAAAATTACGCTTAATTCAGTTAGATACATTGTAATCCTCATTTCAATGTTCAGTGCTGTGTGGCATCCGGCTGACTAGAATAGACCACCTTTATTTCTAAACTGAGGTGTCGTACAAGGAGACTAAGGTAAGTTGACCCACCGCCGTTGGCCCGAGAACAGACTACCCCAGGACAGTCTACTGCACTGTAGTACAGTAGACTGTCTCCACTATAGAAGACACAGTGTTTCAAAAATTTTCCCAAATTTAAATTTTAAACATAAAAGCAGTTATTGCGAGTTAATAATTAGTGATAAAGATGCTATCGCGGACTTTATTATAGTATTTTTGATTAGTTACTTTAGTGTATCTTTGTTGGTTAACGCGGCTGCCAAAGCACGCGAGTTTCTTTACATCCGTGCAAGCTCTTTAACATAATATATATAAAATTACAATGTATTATTAACTTAAACCATCCGTAACTATTGCACTGTCCTTTAGTGAAAACCGTACAAAAATCTTTTCAGTCGATTTTGAGAAAATCGATCACATACAGACGCACAACTTTTCGGGGACTTTGTTATATAATATTACTAGTGGCCCGCTCCGGCTTCGCACGGGTATAAAATATATAGCCTATGTCACTCGGTTAAAAAAATGATTTAAATCTATCCAGTAGTTTTGTTTTATTAATTACTGCCCGTGGCCCGCACGTGTTAAATTTGGAGTAAAACAATTCCCCTAACCTTATACCATGAATATTCCCTGCTATCTTTGGAATATCTAAGCTCATATACTACATTTTTATTTATTTACTTTTACATTTTCCCTATGAATTTTATTTTTACAATTAATTACAGAATGTCTTTATGTACAATATTTACTGCTTTCTTGTCATTACACAATACATATATGTTTTCTTTAGAGGTTACTCTTGAACATTACATTTGCGTTTTGTTATTCAATGTCATTGTCGTTTTTGTTATACCACGTTTTATAGTGACTTGACGGGATAAAATAAATGCGGTCGAACGGGATAAAAAGTATCCTATGTCCGTCTCCTGGTTCAAAGCAACCTCTCCACTAATTTGTTCATTGGTTCATTCGTTCTTGAGTTATAAATAGTGTAACTAAGACCAACTTTCTTTTATATATATATAGATACTAGCGGCTCCGCATGGAAAGATTATAATCGTAATATAGTCTTTTGATAACCATTAAAATGGTTAAAGTGGGCTAACCTTAAAAGCTAGACATATGCTGTCGCGGACTTTTATTTAGAGCTTTTAGAGAGGAACAATTTTGTAATATTATGATGATTTTGAATTATATGATTTTTGAATAACTATTACCGTTTACTTAGCGCTCGCAAGGAAAGCTTTAAATTTTGCCGTGTTCGTACTATTTTTATCGTTGCTCCTCTCCTAAGATGAATATCTTAGCGTGATGTTATATAGCCTATAGCCTTCCTCGATAAATGGACTATCTTACACTAAAAGAATTTTTTAATCCGATAGTTCCTGAGATTAGCGCGTTCAAACAATCAATCAATGAAACAATTAAACAAACAAACTAATTCTTCAGCTTTATATATCTAATATAATATAATATGTACAGTTTAGGTTATTCCCAGATCTTTGAAGACGGTTCTCTTTAAAAATGCTCAAAGAATTTATCACGTAACTAATCTGTTTGCAAAACATGACAATAATAGCTTCTCTCTACTTAACCCTTTTCGGCAATCCTTTACCTTATCCTGTATCCTTATCAGAAATCGGCAACCTTTTTCTGCATTGAATAGAATTGTATGGTATTGTTAAACAGTGATCGAAAAAGTAATCGATTTTGATCGATTAAGATTATATGAGTGATGGGAGGCGGCATTACAAAGCCCAAATTTATGTGAAGGTTGCCTTATTCAAATTCAAAATTTTCTTTAAACAAGTAATCTTGTAAACAAGTGCTTTTGAATCGTCAACTCTACTGCTGGTTCGGAAGGCTTTTTTTTTTTTTATGTCAGGAAAACCCATTATGGGTCATCACCGCCCGACGGGGACGAGCGGCGGGTATGTCGGACTCTCACCGACTAAAAACCTGACAGTGCTCCACCGCGCTGCTGGTGGCGGGGATAGGGTACCTATGAAGACATTGCCCCCATCCCCGCCAGCAGCAGCTCTGTACCCCGGAGAGCGCCACCTCCGGGTCGGGGCCTCTCTTAACAGTGGCCCCTCCCTCCGCTAATCGATGCATCGGGAGCACCAGATGCATCGACCGCCTCGGGGACCTAACTCCAGCGAGCGTCCGATACCCCGTTCGGATCGCTCGGAGGTCCCCGTTAGGGCGGCAAGCGACGGACTGGTTCGGAAGGCTGTTCCTACCGAGACGAGCAAAGAAACTCGGCGATTGCTCTTTATAAAATAATACTTATTACTTGTTATATATTAGATAATATTAATAACCCTGTACAACAGTGTATAGGTCCGGATTGTTATCCACTTTATCATTTAAATAATCCTCAATAGTATAGAAGGCTTTTTATATCAGTCTGCCTTTGACGGTGTTTTTAAACTGCTGTAATGGAAAAGCTGAAATAGATTGCGGAATTTTATTATAGAATCTTATATCCAAACCCACAAACGACTTACGTACCTTTGCAAGGCGCAAAGCAAGAGCCGCTAGCTTATGTTGGTTTATGTTGTTATTCTATTGCTAACCTCATCTGCCTTTGATGAATTATGTCTTTAAATATATGCTTAAACAGTTTAGTGATGTCGGTGCGTTTAAAAAAAATGTCTGACCGATCTTTGTTCGGTAATATTAATTTATTACCTCATTTCTTACCGAGGTGTCGTATAAGGCGACTAAGGTAAGTTTACCCGCCGTGTGATATCCGGATGAGTAGAATTGATCACCCTCTTTCTTACCGAGGTGTCGCAAAAGGCGACTAAGTTAAGTTGACGTCAGGCAGGCTACAATATCAAAACATAAAACATGATGTTATGACCCCACTTAGAGTGGGATAAGGGCAGGAGAATGATGATCTACTCGTTTCCGTGACTTTTTTCGCGTAAGCTTAAGCATTTAACTACCCTCAATATTGTAATGTGTTTTTTTTCGTTTCCGAAAGAAAAACCGGAATGTTTTATCCAATATATTACCCTGATGTATATCTTTGATTGTGCCATATAAAGCGTAATAGACCGACAGACAGACAGACTTAATACTACCATGGATTATATAAATATATTTTAGGCTTTACACGCACTCAGCGCCTGTTGACGTTGTGTAATCCCGTAAAATACACGGGATCTTCCCGGATTAAGGCCCACGTTAATCCCGGACTATCTCAATCCCACAAACAACCTCTATTGGATCAAGTGTATGTTGTTTTTCCATTAAAAATAATTGTTTTATCGTCGATTTGTAATGTACTGTTACTATCCCACTGCTGGGCATAGGCCTACTCTATCGTTTTAAGAGAAGCTACTGTTAGCGAACACTTTCAACAATAACACGATATAATAGAAAAACCACAATTCGCGCACCGAGATGCACTTCTCTTGAATAACGAACAAGGAATGAATGTCACTGAAACGTTTTATCAAATTCAAATTCAAAATATTCTTTTTTCAAATGAACTTGTAAACAAGTGCTTTTGAATCGTCAACTCTACTGCTGGTTCGGAAAGCTGTTCCTACCGAGAAGAGCCAGCAAGAAACTCGGCGGTTGCTCTTTTAAAAACATAATTCTTAATACTATTTACATTAAGTCGTTACTGTCTTGTACAGGTTCAAAGAGAGCTATATCCACACATTCTTATCTTCTAAATAATCTTCAATAGTATAGTAGGCTTTCTGTATCAGCCTATTTTTAACAGTGTTTTTAAACTGCTGTAATGGCAATGCTGAAATTGATTGCGGAATTTTATTATAGAATCTTATACCCAAACCCACGACCCACCAAATTTTATACCCATCTTACACCCAAACGACTTACGCACTTTTGCTATCCGCAAAGCAGGAGCCGCAAGCTTATGTCGGTTCCTGCTTTGTCTATTGTATACATCACCTACCGTTTTATCAATTATTAATCAATAGGAAGACTCCACCGGAAATAACAACGGCACAGTGTTTCCACCATTTTAATCAAAAAGGGCGCGATACTCTTGTTTCATGACTGTGTTGCTATAAAATACAAAGCGGTAGTTAATGAAGACAACACTACTCTATTATATTTGGAGCTAAGAGATGCTGTTCCCGCGGATTGGTAAGTTAAAGTTCTTCTTCTTCTTGCCCTTATCCCACTCTAAGTGGGGTCAGCACAAAAGTATGTTGTCACATGATTTGGCTGCGTATTTTATGACCGGCCGCCTGCCTGACATCAACTTACCTTAGTCGTATGTTACGACACCTCGATAAGAAAGAGGGTGGTCTATTCTACTTAACCGATACCACACGGTGGGTCAACTTACCTTAGTCGCCTTTTACAACACCTCGGTAAGAAGTGAGGTTGGTCTATTCTACTCAGCCGGATACCACACGGCGGGTCAACTTACCTTAGTCGCCTTTTACGACACCTCAGTAAGAAATAAGCTATGGTAGCCCAGCGGTAACACTGTGCGCCTCTTTCGAGGAGGTCTAGGGTTCAAAACCGGGCAGGCACCAATGAGTTTTCTATTAAAACTTATGTGTCTAATTGATAATTGCAATTTATCACACGCTTTTCGGTGAAGGAAAACATCGTGAGGAAACCTGCATATCTCTAGAGAATTCTGGGGTTATGTGGGGTTATTGTGTGTGGTGGGCTTTCAACTCTTTGCTCCAAAAAGAAGAGAGGATGTTTATGCCCAGTTGTGGGATAACAAGCCGTCACTTAACACTAAAGTCAGGTAATTAAGACAGGATCGTGTGCTTAAATTAGGTAATCATCATCTTCATTATCATCATCCTGCCCTTATCCCACTCTAAGTGGGATCTGCACAACATGTTATAAACATGTTGTCACATGATTTGGCTATGTATTTTACGACCGGCCGCCTGCCTGATATCAACTTACCTAAGTCGTATTTTCCAACACCTCGATAAGAAAGAGGGTGGTCTATTCTACTTAACTGGATACCACACGGTGAATCAACTTACCTTAGTCGCCTTTAACGACACATCAGTAAGAAATGAGGGTGGTCTATTCTACTCAGCCGGATAGCACACAGCGGGTCGACTTACCTTAGTCGCCTTTTACGACACCTCGGTAAGAAAAGAGGGTGGTACTATTCTATTCAGCCGGATACCACACGGCGTGCTTAAAATAAGTAATGGGGACCTTAAATAACATATCCATAGAAAATTAGGATTGATCACCTTTTGTGAATTCACGCTTATATTTTTTACTTAATTAAGCTCCATAAAAAGTCTAATCCGGTAAGCTCATCGTACTTTTGTACGTAACAAAGCTTTTTAAGCCCTTGCTTTAAAAATAAACCTGGGATTGTGTTACGCATTTAATCAGCTTTTGTTATAATAATTGTGAAAAATGTTTGTGTTTTATTTTTACTAATTACCTAAGTGTTTTATTTATACTTATATAATTTATAGAATTAGGCGTTACTTTGCAGAGATCACCCAAAGCTTTGCGATTTTGTCGTGGAGCCTTCCTGATGATGCTTCGGTTGTGGGGCGAAACTATTGTTGAGTTTGTGATAGTGATCGTATGTAGTGCTTGTGTATTATGGTGGCGGCGGTGGAGGTTTGTCAATATTGTCAAATTTCATCAATATTGGTTCATCGGTTTCACTGTGAAACAGCAACAGATATACATTCATACTCAAAAACTTACACATTTATAATAATAGTAGAATAGGACTCAAGAGGTGGAAAGTGACACAGGCATTTTATCTGGGTACTAAAATCCATGAAGCCATGTACCTTGAGGATATTTAAAAATAGGAATTGACGTGAGAGTAACCACGCGAATATCTGGTATTGCATAATTAACGAAAATTGTGGCGAAGGCAAGTCATTAAAACAATTTATACATCTAACAACAGATAAAAGAATAAACGAACCAATTAATGGTTAACGAACGAACAGATATTATGAAAATTATAATTATTTATTTAATTACTTTAGTTACAGTAATAAGAGTTTTGTTTCGAATAAGGTACAATTGCGTAAAATTAATATTACTTTTGCGCGGAACGCCCTATGCACATAAATATACAATAATAATGATGTTTTCTACCTGTCAGTTAGTGCTGCTTTTAGTGTCCTGATTAAACCGGGTCCGGATCTTCTTTTGCCACTTCACAATCACTGCACTAGGGTGTGGCGAGTGTGAGTGTAAATTGTCCCAAATAAACAATATCCCAAAACTAATTTCACAACTTTATCTAAGCTATTTAGAACAAACTTCGCGATAACAATTTGATAAAAAAATATCCTCTACAGTAATTACACGAAGATACACTGCAGCTGCGTAGCCGCTGTCCGAAGCATGAAGCCATGGTGAAATAACGGGATGTTTTCGGAACCATGAAACGTATTGCAGTCTTCTGTACATTAACCAAATCATTTTTAAAAGCTATCCATTCTTCCCAAACTCGTCCTTCATGGGCTCATCCCAAGAAACCTCAACTAAACATAAGCGCTAAAAAAGGTATTTTGCTCTAAAGATATTTGGGCAAATCCAATCTGATTCCGCTAATAAGGTCTGACGGAACATCATTTTGATGTCAGTCACAAAAACTATCTCATGACGCCTAAAATTAATTATTACATAATGTCGTTGTGTAATTTTGGACCCGTATGAAGACACTGATTAAGTGAAACATTATTTGATGTAGGACAGCTTCCATCATAGACGACTCTTATTTTTGCCGTTGCACCAGTACCCTTTAAATTCAAATTCAAATTCAAAATATTCTTTATTCAAGTGGACTGTTTACAGTACTTTTGAATCGTCAAATGTTTTAAAGAAGCCACTGATTCGGAAGTTTGCTCCTACCGAGAAGAATCAGCAAGAAACTCGGCGGCTAATCTTTTAAAACTGCATGATGTAGAATTACATAATGTTGTCAGCCAGATTGAAAGTTAAATTTAGATATTGACATATGTCCTAAGATAATATATTCTCTCATGAACTTGACTATGTGAAGATACCCAGATCCAGAAGGTGAACCACGGTGCGCATTATTAGAATACCAAGTTTCCATACTAGAATCTTCCATTGTTCTACACACCGTTTCCAAAAATTCAATAAATTTCGAAAATTTGGGTATAATGTCCGTCTCAGTACCAAACTTTATAGGTAACTTAGCTAGACAAATGTGCAACAGCAAAAAAGACCACTCTTAAACCGGTAACCCCAAACGCTCTAAGGAATTAACAGACATAACCAAAGGATTTAAAAATTGTGACCGCAATCCGTTTAATCGAGGTGATAAGAGAGGTAGGTTTAAAATTTTATTGATGTGAACATCCGCTAACCGACGTATATTTTGATATGTCTTCATAAGAAGCTCGCGGGCAACCCTATATCCCTCATCAGAAATTTTAATATGTTGTATGAGTAAGGTAGAGTTAGTGTTTACCGATACAATAATTGTTCCAATTATTGTATCGGTAATTATTTATTGTATCGGTAATTATTAATTATTGTGTCGACCAACATCTCAAGAGGCTCTCGCTTAGTTGTTGGATCAAGGGCAGGATACAGAAGGTGGTGATGCTTGAGACAGCACGCACTGTGAGGAGGTTCCTCACTCTGCATTCCTAACCGCCGGGAGCTTGGGTCCTTTCTCCGCTCTCCGTGGATATCAATTTTTTTATATTTTAGAAAATATTTAAAAATGTTAATTAAAAGGAGATAGACTCCACGACAAAATCGCAAATCCGTGTCGTGGAGTCTATCTCCTGACGATGCTTCGGTTACGGGGCGAAACAATTGTTGAGATTGTGGTGGTGAATGTGTACAGTGCTTGTGTATTGTTGTGTCATCGGTGTCGGGTAGTGCGTGAGTTCTTATAGATTCTGCGTGTATCAGGTATGACAACGAATAGTACACTCTACATTTAGCATTACATATATTTCCTTTTATCGTAGATTATAGCAAAATAATAGTCTCATTATTTTTGTACTATATCAATCTTACACGCTGGCGGATTGCTAGTACTCAATAAACTGCACTGGCACCAAACGTACTTAAGATAAATCATAATTAATGCATACAAGGCGTGGTCTCTGCCATCGCAACACATCACCACGCCCCAAAAACAGGGGAGGGCAGCAGATGCGCGTGAGTCGACGAATTTAGATCTTTTGGAACCGTTCGATTCAAATTTAAATTCAAATACTTTATTCAAGTATTATAAAATAACTTCTCGTCAAATGATTTTAAAGAATAAATATATGGGATATATGGGACACTTACACACGGTCGTCCATCCCCAAAGTAAGTAACTTAATACTTGTGTTATGGGTGACAGACAACTGGTGAATATATACATATATATTTTTTAAATACATACTTAAATACAAATATACACCCAGGCTCAAAGACCAACAAATTCATTTATAGAAAATGTTGGCCCTCGGTGGGAATCGAACCCGGAGCTGAAGGCAGGGTCACTACCCACTGCTCCAACGGGCCAGTCAAAAGAAAAAAAGAAAAGCCAAAAAAGAAGCCATTATATAGCCTGTACTCTCATTTCCTACAGAGAAGCAAAAGAAATAAAATTATTTTGCTATAATCCGCGTTGAAGTAAAAAAGAAAATATATATAATGCTCAATGTAGAGTGGACAAGCCGTTTTCATACCTGATACATAGAGGATTCGTAAAAACACATGCAAAAACCTCCACCACAATACACAAGCACTACACACATTCACTATCACAAACTCAAAAATCGTTTCGCCCCGCAACCGAAGCATCATCAGGAGATAGACTCCACGACAAAATCGCAAAGCGATTTTAGCAAAATAACTTTACTATTAATTTTCCTTTAATTGCACTAAATTATATCTGTACAATTAAAGACATATTCAGACATTAGCATTTCTATACTAATATTATAAAGAGTTAAAATTTGTATGTATGTTTGTAATGTTTTTACACAAAAACTATTGGACCGATTTCAAAAATTCTTTCACCATGGGAAAGCTGCATCTTTACTGAGTAACATAGGCTATACATTTTTTAAAATAGATATCTGTAATAAAAATGTAATAAGGTGTCAAAAATTTGTCATAAAAATCTATCATCGCATGCGTTGCGGAAACTGATGATATATTTAACATAAATAAATCTATAGTCATACTTAGTAAACTTTTCACTGCCATGAGATCGGTATGCACGCGTGTGAAACCGCGGTATAATATAAGTTTGGATATTGGATAGAAAACTTGAAAAAAGTTTACATTCAAACTTGTATTAATATTTTAAAGTAAGGAACAGTCAAATATAAATGCGACCCACACTATATTTTTTATGGTTTTAAATCGCTCCAATGACGTTTAACACCTCTCATAATAGTATAGAATTACAAATATGCTACCGACATTGTGGGCATTGAGTCGATCTCGTGTTACCCATTCAGTAGTAATTCATTGTAATTCATTGTAATCACCACTTTATTGCCGTTTAAGCGATTACAGATACGCGATTTTTATCGACGTAATTATATACCACTTTGGTGGCAAATTACAAAGTAGCGACTCTCAAGAATTACAATTGATTTTGTTACGGTCTTGATTGTTTGTAAAAGAAAATTGTTCGTAAATATTTTATATAATTTTATTTATTTCGTAATATATTTTTGTCTCTGGGTAATTTTCATTTTTTTAATCACCGATATGTGGGTAGTAATGAAATCGGTTCGTCTGTCGCCGTGCGAGTGTCTACGTGAGCGCGGAACCTTCGCTAATGGCCGCTCAATTGCCATAAATAATTCGCATCAAAGACAATGCAAAGTGCTTGAAAAAGCTTATTTAAATAAATATTATTTTAATTCGATTTACTGTAGAGCTTGATCAGTGGCAGTAAAATATGTGACACGAAATGAGTCACATAACTTTTCCTACAGATATACTATATCTGCACAGAATTTACTTAATTTCTTCCATTAAAACATACTCCAAAATCCGCAATATTGTCGCCATTAACTTCCGCCTTGTATTTTATAGCAACACAGTCATGAAACAAGAGTATCGCGCCCTTTTTGATTAAAATGGTAACAACACTGTGACGTGTTGTTTCCGGTTGAGTCTTCCTATTAATAAAACGTTTCAGTGACAGTCAGTCTTTGTTCGTCATTCAAGAGAAGTGCATCTCAGAGCGGGAATTGTGTTATTCCTATTATATCGTGTTATTGTACCTATATAGTGTGCGTTGACAGCAAATTTACCTACTCAATTTTTGGCAGTCAAATATACGACCTGCGTGAAATTTTCTCAGTTTCTGACAATAAAACATACTGATGATGAAGTAGACCTTAGTTTTGAAGATACAGAAAATGATGTTGCAATACAGACAGAACAGTGCATTTAAAAAATCCTTGGACTTCTGAATATATTATCATTTATTTGTTTGTTATAAATGATTTTTAATGATTCATCGAAGTTTTATTATAAAATATAATTTCAAATCTCGAAATTTGTGCGCTATTAATTGAAATTTATCATATGGGGGGACGGCTTAGTTTTTGTGACTTAATTTTTTTATCGAAGTAACTTAAAGTGTTTTACGTAATCGTAAAGACCGTTAAACTTAAACGTAAAGACTGGCCCCTTGGCGCAGTGGGTAGTGCCTTCAGCTCCGCGGATCGCGGATTCGATTCCGCCGAAAGCCAACATATTCTATAAAATGAATTTGTTGGTCTTTGAGCCTGGGTGTATATTTGTATTTAAGTATGTATTTAAAAAATATATAAATATATATTCACCAGTTGTCCGTCTACCATAACACAAGTAATAAGTTACTTACTTTGGGGACGGACGACCGTGTGTGTGTTACATATATTTATTTTTTTATTTTTTTATTAAAGTGTGACACAGCGTGACAGTAGGGGGGAGAGGTAAAGAGACTCTTTAGCGTGACATTTTTACGGCCCTTAGGAAAACATAAAAGAGGAAGTAAACACAAGAGGATATTTGCTATTTTTATTCAGTTCACTCTACGTATTAATTTTCTTATCAATATTGACTCTAGCGGATTGGGTATTAAGCCATAGACAACTCTAACGCCCGGACTCTATCGACTAATTTGATCGAGAATAATCCTATTTATATTATATTTAGCCAGAGCCAAGTTGGAATCCTTTGAGAATATCTCGATCTGTCATCGGTGAGAGAATCTAATAACTCAGATGATCGAATCGAATCAACTTATACTTGTTATTCAAAGTACCTGGATGGTCGAGCCATGTTCGGTTTTTTTTTTAATTATAAAAACATGTCCGCCGTGTGGTATCTGGCTGAGTAGAATAGACCAACCTCATTTCTTACCGAGGTGACGTAAAAGGCGACTTGGGTAAGTTGACTTACCGTGTGGTATCCGGCTGAGTAGAATAAACCAACCTCATTTCTTACCGAGGTGTCGTAAAAGGCGACTAAGTTAAGTTGACGTCAGGCAGGCGGCCGGTCGTAAAAACGCAGCCAAATCATGTGACAGCATGTTTATAACATGTTGTGCCGACCCCACTTAGAGTGGGATGAGCAGAAATCATCACCTTTATTCCACTCTAAGTGGGGTCGGCACAATTACAAACATGTAACATGATTTGGCTACGTATTTTACGACCGGCCGCCTGCTTTCCAACTTTCCTTAACCGTATTTTACGACACCTTGGTAAGAAAGAGGGTAGTCTATTCTCCTCAGCCGGAAACCACACGGCGATAAAGAAAAAGGACGGGTGATATCTGCGACTCGATCCAGGGTATTATCACTACTTAATCCATTCGTGCCCCACTGAGTTTATTACATTTTCGTAAGTCTCCAACAATGCTTAAATTTGTTTATCTACTCTGATACCATAATACAAAGATTATAAAACTGAAACCAAAATTCTTATGACAAACATTACGTACAGGCCAAAAATAAAAAGTTTTATTAGGTACGATACAGGTCTTGTATGAACACCTGTATCATAATATAACTTTTTAATCATAACAATACACCTATACAACCTCCAGCTGGACCAAAGAGGTTTAAACTCTACCTTAAAAAAAAGGTTTCAATGAACGAGTCCGCGGCGACGCAACACGCATGCGCAATCGATGTTTGCGCCTTGGCGCTATCATTTGACATTTAAAAAATCTTTCAATATTTAAATAAAGTTTGGTTTTAATTAATATTGTTTTACGTATTACAGTATGCGAGTAGATAAAGTAGTGTATGACACTGTACATAACTTGGTGTTATAACACTCGTGTGATACTATAATTACTAATAAAATAAAAAATAAACTCGTGTTATAAGAACCCTTATTATGCAACAGTATCATAATCTACTATTAACGTTTTATATATAATTTTTAATGGAAGTTATTTTAATAAAATGTTCAATAGGGTTGTTTTCCACAAAAACACCTTTTTGCCGCGACTCGTGACACGCACCTGGCTGAACAAAGGCCCAAAATAAATATATTTCTGACGGAGCAAAACCCCGCCTACGAGCATTTTAGGGGCAAAATACAGATATTAAATTCATCCTTATTCAAGGTTATATCTATTTATAACGTATTTTTATCGTTTATTTGTTATGTCTGAACCGAAATTATACAATTGAAATATATACATTAAATATATAAAGAAACGCTTGGATTTAAAAATCCTTTTAACTTCAAACAAGGCTACTGTTAAGTAATGTAAATTGAAAATGTTTAAAAGATTGACCGCCGAGTTAACGCTGGTTCTTCTCGATAGGACCAACATTACGAAATAAATAAATAAATAAATAACTGGGACACTTACAGACACGGTCGTCCGTCTCCAAAGTAAGTAACTTAATACTTGTGTTATGGGTGACAGACAACTGGTGAATATATACTTATATAATTTTAAATACATACTTAAATACAAATATACACCCAGGCTCAAAGACCAACAAATTCATTTATAGAAAATATTGGCCCTCGGCGGGAATCGAACCCGCGACCCGCGGAGCTGAAGGCAGGGTCACTACCCACTGCGCCAACGGGCCAGTCGAAATAATTATATAAGTCTAATTATCCTTGATGATTCAAAAGTGCTTATTTTTTTTGATGATCATGATCAGATGATTTGGCTACGTATTTTACGAGAGGCCTCCTGCCTGACATCAACTTACCTTAGTCGTATTTTACGACATCTCGGTAAGAAATAAGATGGTCTATTCATCTTATCGAATACCACATGATGGGTCAACTTACCTTAGTCGCCTGTTATGACACCTCAGTAAGAAAAACAGGTAGTATATTCTACTCAGCCGAACACCACACTTACCTTAGTCGCCTTTTATGACACCTCTGTAACAAATGAGAGTGATACTATTTTATTCAACCGGATACCACACGGCGTTAATTATACTTTGTAATAGTCCAGTTAAATTTATCCAGTAAACAGATTTTACTTGACTTTTACACATCGTGAATAAAAAGACTTTTATAGGCTAATAATAGATGGAGTCTTTAAATTTCATCCTATTCCTGTAGAATTAACAGGATTTGTATAGTCTATATGTTACTCCGGTGAATAAGGAAAAATTGTCCAAAATTTCATCGATATTGACGTGATTGGACGTGAAAGAGTAACAAACATACATCCATGCTCACAAACTTTCGCATTTATAATATTAGTACGGTTAATAAGGTTTATATTATTTTCATTTTTAGGTTTATTTTGTCTATGTATTCTTAGGAAGGTATTTTTTATTCTGTTATTATTATGGTTTAATTTATATTTTTTTCTCATTATAAAATAAAGGGATTTACGCCGTGTGGTATCCGGCTGAATAGAATAGTACCACCCTCTTTTCTTACCGAGGTGTTGTAAAAGACGACTAAGGTAAGTGACTAACCGTTTGGTATCTGGTTAAGTAGAATAGATCACCCTCTTTCTTATCGAGGAGTCGTAAAAGACTAAGGTAAGTGACTCACCGTGTGGTATCTGGTTAAGTAGAATAGATCACCCTCTTTCTTATTGAGGTGTCGTAAAATACGACTAAGATAGTTGACGTCAGGCAGACGTAAAATACGTAGCCAAATCATGTAACAACATGTTTATAACGTGTTGTGCCGACCCCACTTAGAGTGTGATAAGGGCAGGCAGATGATTCGTCTATATATTCTTTGGAAGATATTTTTCATTATTTTATTCCATTTTGGTTTAATTTTTTTTTTCTTAGAATATATTGAAGGGTTTTACGCGATAAAAACTTTGTGACACTGATTTTCACGCGGCAAAAACGGCTAGGTTTTTTTTTTTTTTTAATTCTGTAATTAAAGGGCATTTACACAACATGTGTATGTCAGCCCTATTATACCCTAAAACTAGACTAATCACACTATTGTAAGTAGATTATCAAAAAGAGCTTGAACAAATTGCATGCTTCCTCCGAATCAGGTTTTGACAATATACTAAAACGGCTAGTCTATATATTATATAAAAGAAAGTTGGTCTTAGTTACACTATTTATAACTCAAGAACGGATGCACCAATTCGGCTGAAAATTGGTGGAGAGGTTGCTTAGAACCAGGAGACGGACATAGGATACTTTTTATCCCGTTCGACCGCATTTATTTTATCCCGTCAAGTCACTATAAAACGTGGTATAACAAAAACGACTATGACATGGAAAAACAAAACATAAATGACAGCTATACGAAGTATGGTAAAAAATTTCAAAATAGTAGTAGCTATAAACGTTACTACATAGTATAAAACAAAGTCACTTCTCTGTCTGTCCTTATATCTCTATGTTTGCTTAAATCTTTAAAACTACGCAAAAGATTTTGAAGGGGTTTTTTTTTAAGTATATAGAGTGATTGACGAGGAATGTTTATATGTATATAAAGTACATGTAATAAAATTCAATATGGAGTAGCGAAATACTGTGATTATCACTGAGTGACATAGGCTATATGCTTTATATCCGTGCGAAGCTGGGGCGGGACTCCTAGTTATTAATATAACAATACAAAACAATTTCCTAACTTTAAATTTATTTGTACCTATAAATATAAAGGAATTATCTTGGAATAGGAAACGCCCGCCAGTATGTCTTTGAACACGAACGAGTTAAAGAAAATCTGAAGCAGAAACAAGACAGTCTTACAACGCTGATCTTACAAAATTAATTTTAATTTTGCGTAATTTATAGAATTAGGCGTTACTTTGCGGAGATCCATAATACAAATAATAATAAAAAGTAATAATAAAATTATTTTGCTATAATCCGCGAGGAAGTAAAATAGAGTATATATATAATGCTAAATGTAGAGTGGACAAGACACTTTCATGCCTGATACATGCAGGATTCGTTAAGAGTATAGACCCCACGACAAAATCGCAAAGCTTTTTTTAATTTTGCGATTTTGTCGTAGAGTCGTCTCCTGACGATGCTTCTGTTGCAGGGCGAAACGATTGTTGAGTTTGTGATAGTGAAAGTATGTAGTGCTTGTGTATTGTGGTGGAGGTTTCTGTAATAGAATACCACAATTCCCGCTCCGAGATACACTTCTCTTGAATAACGAACAAAGAATAAATGTCTCTGAAACGTTTTAGCCATAGGAAGACTCCACCAAAAACAACACGAGATAGTGTTGCCACCATTTCATTCAAAAGTGCGCGATACTCTTGTTTCATGACGGTGTTGCTATAATATACAAAGCGAAGGTCATTAGCGACAACACTTCGATTACGGCGAAATGATCGTTGAGATTGTTGACAAATTCTGCATGCATCAGGTATTATAAGGTAGGGTATCGTTTATAGCGTGTTGTGCCGACCCCACCTAGAGTGGGATAAGGGCAGGAGGATGATAACGTGGATAAACGTTGTGCCAATTAGCGTTTATCAAATTTAAAGTGTAATAAAGTCTAGGTTAAGTTTAGGTAAAAATAGTCCATTTAACTGGCTTATGAACACCTATAACGCACTTAATTCCCATTATATAGACATCTTCTATGACCCTCTATTGAAATATAGAAATAAACTTGCTCGCCTGCTTTAAGTTGTTAGTTTAAGTTATAGTTTTTGTCAAAATTTCCTGTAAGTATAAGTATAATTTGTCTCCTTTTATTAATATAAGTAATTTTGTACCTAACTTCTTACGATAACGCTGAACTCGCCTTAAAAAGTGTTTTACCTAGAACTTACCTTATGAAAAGTGTGTTAATAAGTATGTGTAAAATGCTTATAGGCTTGTCATAATAAATAAATAAATAACGTTGCTCCGCTCAAAGTGTTAATGGTTAATTTGACACAATTAAAGTCGCGGGCACAATTAGTTAGCCTATTTCTTTTTTATTTACTAATTTAGTATTGTCTGATGTCTGCGGTGCCTCGCTGATTTCAAAGAGAATATTACTATGGATCTGCGCCTTCTGCTATAAATTGTTGTCAATTTACGTGCAAATTTATTATTCATCGCGCCTTAATGAGTTGCCTTGTGATATTGTGACGCGTTTTGTAACAGTCTCATCCCTACATTCGAGTTTTAAAAATAAATAATTATTAAAAAATCAATATTTTAGAAAAATCTATAAGTATAAAAATAAATGTTTGTTTGTCACGCAGTAATGTTTTTTCGCATCTATAATTGATGCTCTATTCATAAAACATCAAATTCAGAAAAGTATAATTTTCGTCATATTGACCGAATGTCACGTTATCCGCCGTACTACAGTATTGAGAGAGCGGGCGGAGCGTAGAGCGCAGAAGTGATCTGTTAGGTCGCTTATGAAATTTTGTTATAATGATATTGTAGATGTGTACTGGGGCGATACATGATATTAGTAGAGTTTTAACTCGGCTATTTTTAAGAATTAATAATAAATACACATCTAGGCCCGCTCTCGTATAATGGTTCAAGATGCAAGATCGTGTCGATCTTTGGAAAGGCTGTGATTGTGACTTGACCATTAAGAGTGTAGCGATGGTTACATCGCTTAGCTCACCTCGAACGATTAAAGTGTCAGAATGTTACTTGGTAAAGGTAACTTTGCTGAGTAGTGATTGGCACTCTACCGAACATGCTCTGGCGGATACTGGTGGGAGACTTGAGGTTTAGGCCGGCAGTGATTTCGGTCATTGCTGTGTGCCTGGCCCAAAAGGCTACACTAGGCTGCATCTTATTAGGGCTGGGTCTAGGCCCGTAGTTAACTTCGGTTGCTGCGGCGTGCCTTTATTCGGCTTTGGTTTGACGCAACCAGAGTTACTTTGGGCGTGTGCCTTTGTGATACGGGTTTGGTTGGGCCGGTGGTGATTTCGGTCATTGCCGTGTGCCTTGCTCGATCTTTGGACGCATAGGCCGCTTGGAGTAGTGCCGGTACAGTGGTGGCTGAAATGTTATTGTTTGACGAACGGACATCTATACGTTGTTCGTAGTCTCTCAATAGTGACGGTACCACAGCTGAATGTTGCTGGGCGTTGCGGAAGTTAACTTTATGTTGCTGAAGTGATACGCCGCGGCAGTGATGGATCGCTATGGACTCTGTTCATAGTAACGGATGGGTGTGGTGTTTCGTCCTTTTCAGGACGTCCCCTTAGCTTAGTTAATGATACCACGAATGACCATTATAGCATGGCATTATTGCATAAGAGCCGCTGGTCGGGTCTTTGTTAATAAGACTGCGGACTAGCTTTAGACAGTGTGGCCTGCATTTCCCTTATCTTCACATATACATATACATCTTACGTGGCTTGCCGCGTTAAACATAAATTACCTTTTGTTGTATGAGGTGGCGTGTTGAGCTTGGCGCATACCGTAAGCGAGTGCACTATGTGTGACTCCATTATATGGTATTGGGTGAATAGGGGGTGATTGGCATTCATGTAATGCTCTGCATACACATCTTCCACTTCGGTGGACACACACTATCCACTTCGGTGGACACACACCTATATGGTGTATATATTATAACTAATCAAGTTGCTTTGCAACATGTTTGCCATCTCGATGGGTTTCCACTTTGTGGACTTTATACGTATTATACGTATTATACTGTATGTGGTTTTTACCATAGAACGCACCGTTACGACGTGTGCAGGCGACATGCGCCTTACTGAATATAAGAATTGGTAATTTATTATCAAAGTTTACCAGGCCTTGTGCCTTTGGCTAATGCCATATTTTATAGCTCCGGCTATTTATTATATGGGCTTCGGTCCTCTATTATACACCCAGGCACTCATGCCTAATACGTCAACTGTGGTTTTGTTGACTCCCGACAATAATGGGTTTATCCCACGATCATACGCCGCAGGCGCACTATAAACAGGTACCCCTTGGGGGGGGGGCTCATATCCTATGGACGGAGCTCACCGTTGGTAGCGGGTGCGGAGCTACTGACTATCCCTCTCTTTTTATATTTTTCCAAATCGGAAGAATATAATAGATAGGAGAGAGATACCACATTGCTAAACTTCTCTACGGAGTTGTTTAAGGGCTAGGTGTTAAGATCGAGTGAGTGATCTTTCTGTTGGTATAACATATCCTATGAAGTAATAACATAAGACATTCGCGAGACATTCAACTATCTGAATATCTCGCATTTTTTATCAAATTTTATAGTAACCTGTTCATGTATTGGGCATATAAGAATCTGTTCGTGTGACGAATTTATATCCAATAATTTATATTAATTTATGTCTGCTTTACGCCTCTAATCTGATGACAAACAACTATTTATATTATAACAAATGATATATGATAATGAACCTCTCTGTTGAGCAAAGCGATACAAACTACGAATGTAGGGTTTGACGGCTCGTTCTATATTAAAGAATATGATATATTGAAATATTATTATAAAACTATAATGTGATTATTATCACATTATTTTATTCTATTTAAGGTATTATTTGACTCCTTTAGATTGACGGACACATAGCCTCTGACGCTCTAAAAGAATTTGAGTTATTACAAAACACAACGTAGTACGGGTCCTAGCCACTTAGACGAATCATGTGCCAATATATATTAAGAGTGCTAGCGCCTTCGGCGCGGTTTTTATGCATAACGCCGTTAGAGTGTGAGCGCTCTAGCGGTGTTTGAATATGTATAAATTAATATTTATACAAGTCGGAGGAGGAGATAGTTACAGTTTGGGATCTCGATGTTTTACAGTGCTGTAAGGAAAGTTCGTGTATTGATCTCGGTACAATACTTGAGAGTAACAGTGCCCTATTGTTGTCCCACTGCTGGTCATAAGCCCCGGTCGTATGTAGAGTATATGATTTTGGACCTCCCATGTGGTTTAAATTTGTATTGAGCAGCATTATTAATATTTTCATTTTTGTTGTTACGTGCTGTTACATCCGAACGATAATACTGAGTTTCTCTATCATAGGGGTCATGGGTTGAAACCCCCGCATGCTAATGGGTGTTTTAGTTATAATATTTTATTATATGCTTAATTGATATTTGTAAAACACGCTTTTCGGTGAAGGAAAACTTCGAAAAAATGTACATGTCTTTGGAGAATTCCGTTTTAAGAATCATGCATGTAAAAGGTATAAAAACGGATAGTAATCTCTAAATTGATAGGCGAATCGTTTAACTCAGTCCTCGCCTGCGTGATATAATGGCGCGAAGGTCTTGTCCTATCTCGGCGCCCATATACTACACTTGCGAGGACTAAGTTAAACGGTTGGCCTGAAGGTATTACACAAATTTTCTTTATCATCATCTATCATTTATCTATCATTTATATTAGAATAGATGACCTATTCTACTCAGCCGAATACAACATCGCGGGTAAACTTACCTTAGTTGCATTTTACGATACCTCGGTAAGAAAAAAAGGTGATCTAGTCTATTCAGTCGGATACCACACGGCGGTTTTTGGTTGTACTTTATAATAGTATAAAAAAAATATTTTGTAACTCCGAATTGTAAACTAATTCTATAAATTTAACTTTAATGAATCTAAAGTTTAACAATACACAACAGCAGTTGCAATCTAAATCAATAGAAACTGACTGACAAGTTTCGACAAGTTAGCGAGTTTAATGGTATTTGAATGTCTTTAGTCTGGTGCGAACTTGCAAATCAATGTCGATCGGTAAACATGAGTGTTTGGAATAATGGTTTAAACGTGTTATTAATAATTTCATTGATTTAATTGCTATCTGATAATGCAGAAACTTGGGCAACAGATGGGCGTTGGGATCCTAAGAAAGAGTTACCCTCTTCTTTTTTTTTAATTTTTCATAAATAACTAGACTTTTTTTATACAAGAAAAAACCCCTTATGGGTACGGTTTTGTCGGACTCGCACCGACTAAAACGACCTGTGTGCACGCTGCTGGTGGCGGGGACAGGGTACCGTTGTACACATTGCCCTCAACCCCGCGAGCAGTAACTCTGAACCCCAGAGTTCGCCACCTCTGGGTCGGTGCTTCACTAAAAATGGCCCCTCTCTTCACTAATGCATAACCGACTCTTAAAAAATAGTCCATTCCAATGTCCAATAGACTCGTAAACTAGTCCATTTATCGAGGAAGGCTATAGGCTATTTTCTCGTAACATCACAGGAGAGGAGCAGCAATAAAAAAATATTACGAAAACGGCAAAATTTAAATCTTTCCTTGCGTGTGCTGATTAAACGGTGACAGTTATTAAAAAATCATGTATTACAAAATTGTTGCCCTCTAAAAGTTCTAAATAAAAGTTCACAACAGCATATGTCTAGCTTTTAAGGTTAACCCACGTTAACCATTATGATGGTTATCAAAATACTAGATTGATAGTTAAAGATAAAATTGTATTTTTTGAAAGAGCATCTGTAAATTTTTTAGGTGGTTCTTCTAGGTAATAGTAAAATACCGAATAGTAGGAGCAATCAAATTATTTTCCTAGCTATTTTTCCTATTATTTTAGAAATTATATTTCCTAATCATAATGATTTTTTAACTATAATATTTACTATAAATCTATTCCGACTGCTCCAAACTTCTAATAGCCTCTTAGCGTGCTTGGATGTAATTGAACGTCTCTCTAATTGTGAGAACTTGGTAACCGACTGTCGTCTCTCGTATCACGGGAATGAGGTCACGCCCCCCTTTTATTGGGACGGGAGCTTAATTTGGGGCTATAAGACCAATATTATAGTATAGCTTTGATAGGCTCTCCAAAGTCATCATAATAGGCAATGACTATTTAAGAAACCTTCTTACAAAGAGTACGTAAATTGAAACCACTGGTTAAAAAACATGTCAGCCTAGAGACATGGTTTTTTTTTGTTTTCTAATATTGTAAGCTGTGTCTGCATTACGATTTTGTTCGTGGAGCCATCCTCCTGATGATGCTTCGGTTTCAGGGCGAAGCGATCGTAGAGGTTGTGGTAGTGAGTGTGTGTAGTGTAGGCAGCGTCTTGTGATACATGTGGTGAATTGTCCTGCATGTGTGGTATATGATTGTGCTTCATACACTTAGCATTGCATGTATTCTCTTAACAAACGCGGATTACAGCAAAATAATTTTAATGTAACTTCGGCATATCAAGTATTTGCCATAAAGTTATAGCTCATGTTTCAAATTTTTTTCATGTTTCAATTAGTTTCAAATTTTAGCGGAACTAAAGTAATGAGTATATTATTTTGCTATAATCCGCGATAAAAGAAAATATATGTAATGCTAAATGTAGAGTGTACTATTCGTTCTCATACCTGAAACATGCTGAATTTGTAAGAACTCATGCACTACCCGACACCGATAACATAACACACTAGCACTGCAAACATTCACCAGCACAATCTCAACAATTGTTTCGCCCCATAACCGAAGCATCGTCAGGAGATAGACTCCACGACAAAAACGCAAAGCTTAGCGGAACTTTTAATTAATAGAAATCAGGACGCGAATCGATATCAAAGGCTTCCCAAAGTTCCACTAACAGCCACTTGGCGTGTTCGAGGGTAATTGAATGGTTTTTGCCGATTTCTTGGTGCATTGTCACGTCTGAATAAGGCGATGAGGTCGCGCCTCCAGCGGTTATTGGGGAGAAACACGCAATGTTCATGACAGAATAAGGCTAATTACCTTTTTTTATGTCAGAAAAACCCATTATGGGTCATCACCGCCCGATGGGGACGAGCGGCGGGTATGTTGGACTCTCACTGACTAAAAACCTGACAGTGCTCCACCACGCTGCTGGTGGCGGGGACAGGTTAGACACATTGCCCCCATCCCCACCAGCAGCAACTCTGAACCACAGAGTGCGCCACCTCTGGGTCGGGGCCTCTCTATATCTGGCCCCTCCGCTCTGCTAGTCGATGAATCGGGAGCACCAGATGCATCGACCGCCTCCGGGACCTTTTCAGATGGGCGTCCGATAAACAGAGCCAGAGAGAAATTACCTTAGACCGAAATGAATTTAGAAATTGAGCTTGCACAGATAAAACTACTGTTGCTACATACGTACTCGTGAGACATATTTTGCTCACTGAATTAACAGATGGCGCCACTAGTATTTTACTCCGCGGTGGTGCTTTTCTATACTAATATATAAAACTGAAAAGTTTGTTTGTTTTATTGTTTGAAAGGGCTAATATCAGAAACAAGTGGACCGATTTTAAAATTATTTTTGTATAAGATAGTTCATTTATCGAGGAAGGCTATAGGCTACATAACATCACAATAAGATGAATAGGAGAGGTGCAGCATTAAAAAATAGTACGAAAACGGCAAAATTTAAAGCTTCCTTGCGTCCACTGAATAACAGTGATAACTATTCAAAAATCATGTATTACAAAATTGTTCCCCTCGAAAAGTTCTAAATAAAAGTCCGCAACAGCATATGTCTAGCTTTTATATAATATTTATTTTAATATAGTTATATAGGAAATCTCAATATAAAATGTTCATTGATGGACATCAATCTCCTGCCTATATCCACTCAAGTGGGGTCGATACAACATGTTATAAACTTATTGTAACATGATTTAGCTACGTATTTTACAAACAGCTGCCTGTCTGAAACCAACATACCTTATTACCCTTTTACGAAACCTCCTTCCTTCCTTCGTCGTCTTTACGACACCTCGGTAAAAAATGACGGTGGTCTATTCTACTCAGCTGGATACCACACGGCACATCAACTTACCTTAGTTGCAACAAAAAACAAATTAATGAAACAAACGTAACAAATAAACTTGCCTACTAAGGGCCTGTTTCACAAGTTACTGATAAAGTGTCGGAGTTAACCGACAAATAAACTAAGTAAGAGATAAATGTCTCTAAAAGGAGACTGTAAAAAGAGAAGTTAAAAAAACGGCCATTTTGAAATAGGTATTTACTATCCAATAGATAAACAAAATAACAGCCACATGATCTACCTGTTAACTTATTAGGGACTTTAAGTGCTGAATATGCCTATCAGAAGCTTGAGAAACGCAAAATTCACACATATCTCGGAATTTTGCGTTTCTCAGGTTTCTGACTTATTCAGCACTTAAAGTCCCTAATAAGTTAACATGTAGACCATGTGGCTGTTATTTTGTTTATCTGCTGGATAGCCGCGGTTTTTTTTAATTTTTCACTTTTTAGTCTCTTTTTAGAGACATTTATCTGTTACTTAGCTAATTTGTCGGTTAACTATCCGACACTTTATCAGTAACTTTTGAAACAGGCCCGAACTCTACAAAACTACATGTGACTAGAAGATAATGTATAATAAAAGTAATTTATACTCATAGACAATATATTTTTTTTTCTTTACGCAAGTTACGCGAGCCGAAGGTTCAGCATAATACGATTTGAAAAAAAAAATTAAACACACTTGCAAAACGAATGCAAATTAATTCAATGACGTCAGCATAACGAATGTACGTTTGTCATTCCCCGTTAATAAGCGGAATAGAGGAAACAAAATTAAACGTCCCATTGAAAGTACACCAACTGGCTTAATTCGTCACACGATGTCATCAAATCTTATATTTTGCAGACAATCAACAATTTAATAACCCTTAATAATGTTACATAAAGTATATAATTGAATACGTTTTATATTTACACGCACATAACTAACTTTGTACAATTTTTAAGAGTTCACGTACGCGCCACTATAAAGATTATGAGAAATTGATTGTTTTTAATTTTCAACCTTAACTTTAGGTTCACACAGATTATTTTACCTTAGCAATGAATGCTAAGGGTAGATTTTTATTATAATAAAAAATAGCGTAAGTCAATATTATGCGTTATCCTATAATAAACTGTAATGTCTTATTTATAAGGTTTATTTTTGTAATATAAGTAACGATTAGTGTTAGAGCATATGCGTATACTTAACGCATAATGAAAAAGCTTTACAAATACATTGAGGGTATAATAATATGAATACAAATAATTAATTGTCATTGTGGCTAAGAGTTTTTATACAATTGCCACTGACAAATATAATTGGGATGCTAAGTACTTTTCAAAATTAAATCTGAACGCCCTTACGTGGGATAAATTCGAGTGGTTTAATATTTTGAGTGTTACCATTACAAAAGTAATAATAAAATTATTTTGCTATAATCCGCGATGAAGTGAAATAGAAAATATATATAATGCTAAATGTAGAGTGGACAATCGGTTATCATACCTGATACATGCAGGAGTCGTAAAAAACACATGCACAAACCTCCACCACCGCCACCACGTTACACAAGCACTATATACGTTCACTATCACAAACTCAACAATCGTTTCGCCCCGCAACCGAAGCATCTTCAGGAGATAGACTCCACGACCAAAATCGCAAAGTTGTTACCATTACAGCAATTTAAAATAAAATTAAAGAGAAGCTGATATAAAAAGCCTACTATACTGTTTAGGATTATTTAGATGATAAGAATGCGTGGATATAGCTAATGTCCGACCCTGTACAAGAAAGTAATGACTTAATGTAACTAGTTATAAGTATTATTTTGAAAAGAGCAAACGCCGAGTTTCTTGCCGGCTCTTCTCGGTAAGAACAGCTTTCCGAACCAGCAGTGTAGAATTGACGAGTCGAATGCACTTGTTTAAAAGTTTACTTGAATAACGAAAAATTTGCAATTTGCAATATTATTTGCGACATATATATGGTTAGTATTAAAGTGACCTTATTCACCGTGTAGTATCCGGTTGAGTAGAATAGACCACCCTCATTTCTTACCGAGATGTCGTAATGGGCGACTAAAGTAATTTGATGTCAGACACGAAATTTTTACTGCAGGAGTGCACATTTAGTTACGAATCAACCAAACAGTTAGATTACAATTAAACTTAAGCGATAAAATACCCCCATTATTTATGTGGTTTTTTACAGTTTCAGAAAACAGAAAAACGGGTTTTTTTTATTTTAAACGTTCACATGGTATTTGAGTTTCATGTGAAAAAAAAATCATCAATATTACTTTTTTAAGGAAATTAGAATATTTTTTTATAATATTAAGCTCAATATGTAAACTTCAATTTTACCTAATTTTATTAATATCAGTCCAGTATTTTAGCCGAGAGAGCTTCACAGACAGATTTCGCATTTATAATATAAAGTATGGAAGTACATGTACAAGTATCTGTTTTAACACGTCGGTTGATTGCCTCTTCAGGTGACAAAAGGGCTGGCTCCTTTTTCGCACTAAAAATCAGCTTCGCGATTCAGCGCGGAAACGCTGCCAGCATTCTTGGGACCATTCCACGAGGCTATGATTTGTGTAGTCCTAGCATAAAAGTAATTTAAGATAACTTGTACATTATTATTGTAAATAAAAAAATGGAAGTACTAATTAGGAGGTAATCCATTTTGCAAAGGTCACGCGGCAATCAATTACGCCTGAGGCGGCGCTTTAAGCGTGTAGAGATGAACTAAATATAGCCTATATATATAACAGCATTTAAAAATATTTATTAAAATGATGCTAATACTCAAAGCATATTAAAAAACGTAAAGATTGGCATTTTATCGTTTAATATAAAAAAAGCTAAATAACGGCCTGTTACTATCCCACTGCTGGGCATACCTCTCTCGGTTTTCGGAGAGAAGTGTTTGGAGCTAAGACCTACCACGCTTCTCCAATGCGGATTGCTAGGTTATACATATCTCCAGAATTCTTTAGAGATATGCAGGTTTTCTCACGATGTTTTCCTTCACCGAAAAGCGTGTGGTTAATTGCAACTATCAATTAGACACAAATTTTAAAACTCATTGATGCCCGGGTTTGAACCTCGCACAGTGTCACCGCTGGGCTATCACAGTTCAAAATGATTTCTAACAACTCTTTATATCAAAAGCACTTGAAACTATCAATTATTTTAAGTGCTCATCTCAAACACTCAACGTCACGATGAAAGTACTTAGCGAGTTAAAAAAAACCACGTAAAATGTTACTCACCCCACCGCAAATCTAAACAGAAACCCTGCGTTCGCCACAAATTTATCAATACACGAACAAAGAGCTCAACAATTTCACGCAAAGAGGCTCCTTTCAAGAGAACACGGATTTTTTGCAAAAACACCGTTCTATATCTTTTATAGAAAATTTGTTATTGGAAGTGGGCGGGGCAAGGGATTTTATTTGCCATAAAATTTATTACAGAAATGATATAAAAATAGATAATAAGTGGAAAGCGTGTCTCGATGAGATTTAATGACTCGGTAAATGGGACCGGGTGTGGCAGATGTTTGGATCGGTGTCTGGGTGACGGAGGGTGTCATTGTTGATATGCTAGACACTGATAAGCAGCAAATTATGGCTATTATGATATTAGTATTGAAAGATTTGTAAGGATTATTTGAAAATATAATTTATTGATATGGAACTTCGATGGGTATACGTTTTGATCTAGTTTATTAGAATTTTTAAAGAATAAAAAATTTAGAATTTGAAAAGCCTTTATTTAGAAGAAACTTACATAGCTCACCAACACTCGCTGCACGATACAAACTGCGCGATACCGGACTACGCGATACGGAGCGTGCGATACGGTCTGCGCGACACGGACTGAGCGATACGGACTGCGCGACATGGACTGAGCGATACGGACTGCGCGATACGGACTGCGCGGCACGGACTGAGCGATACGGACTGCGCGATACGGACTGCGCGATACGGACTGCGCGACACGGATTGTGCGACACAGACTACGCGATACGGAGCGTGCGATACGGTCTGCGCGACACGGACTGAGCGATACGGACTGCGCGACATGGACTGAGCGATACGGACTGCGCGATACGGACTGCGCGGCACGGACTGAGCGATACGGACTGCGCGATACGGACTGCGCGACACGGAATCCGCGACACGGATTGTGCGACACAGACTACGCGATACGGAGCGTGCGATACGGTCTGCGCGACACGGACTGGGCGATACGGACTGCGCGACATGGACTGAGCGATACGGACTGCGCGATACGGACTGCGCGGCACGGACTGAGCGATACGGACTGAGCGATACGGACTGCGCGATACGGACTGCGCTACACGGAATCCGCGACACGGATTGTGCGACACAGACTACGCGATACGGAGCGTGCGATACGGTCTGCGCGACACGGACTGCGCGACACGGACTGAGCGATACGGACGGAGCGACACGGATTGCGCGACACGGATTGCGCGACACGGATTGCGCGACACGGATTGCGCGACACGGGCTGCGCGAAACGGTTTGCGCGACACGGACTGCGCGACATGAACTTCGTGAAACTGACTGCATCACACTGTCACCTTCTCTATATTTTTGTCTTCCATTCCTCTTTTTCTCTCCTTTTTCTTCTTTTCTACTTCTTGATACTCTAGTTATCTTCATGGATGGCACGAAATTAAAGCACTTAAATTACGTTGGTTGAATAAAACCCATTATCTGATTATCATTATAAACCTGACTATACTTAGACCTTTCCATCCTGTAAGTTAAACTCTAAGCTTTATCTTTTTGTTAAAAGAATACCATCAAACAAACAATACCATTAACAATACCATCAAAGTTTCATTATAATTGTTAAAGGCTCAGCCCAGGAGTTAATCTTAATAGTATGATTTAGACAACTACGAACATGTTTTTTACAACGTAATTAGGTATATGAACTTGTTTTTAACTAAAAACATGGAATTTATTACTTGTACTATGGAATTCAGCGAACTAACGCCCACTTCTATAAATTATTCTAAAAAAATACTTTCTTAAAGAAAGAATTCTATGACATATTAAGGAACTCCAGAAGGCTTAGTATCTATAAATTTTAGTTATTCAATATAATAGGCATTTGAAGAAAATACCATTCAAAGGAAATGAAGAAGACTTCAAATGGTCACCTAAAAGTTATTTTCATTTAAGTTTTTCAAATAGGTACTAATAAAATATTTTCCCATTCTTAATATCCGGAGCGGTTGTATCCGGTGTTTGACTTTATTGTCTTTCAGAAAATGTTCAACCTTGTCAAGGATTTAACACACTCAGATTAGTAAAAAAAGAAAGATGGAGTCTAGGCGATCAATGTAGTGAAGCATTTTAATAACCTTTTTAATAAGTTTATTAAAATAATTTAATAATGATAAAAAGGATATAAAAAATCAGAACGTTCAGAATATAAGCTTGAATTACAGTTAATTTCATCATTATTGGTTCAGCGGATTGAGCTTGACGGACAGGTAGATAGATAGAAATTAGCATTTAACATTTTAGTTAGGTTAGTTGAAAAAGAAAGATAAAAAAGACAGATATTAGCATTTAACATTTTAGTATGGTTATTTGAAACTTAAAAAGAATAAAAACAAACAGAAATTAGCATTTAACATTTTAGTATAGTTAATTGAAACTAAACAATTATAAAAACAGATTACTTAGATTAGATAGATTAGAGTATTTGGATTTTTCGGATTTGTTGACCCATAGATATTTCCCTGCTCAGTAAAGGCCGCTAACGTTTGCAATCAACTGGGAAAAGCTTACTTTTAAACTCAAAAATCTGTTAATCACTTAAACCAAAATAATACAGTCCATTTACTATATTTCAAGTCGAAACACTTAACCATTCAAAGTATATGCCTGATACAGAATCATCTCAATTCATTAACATTACACGCGCTAAACGTTAGAAAATAAAAAATCAATCATTCATAACCATTCACCATACTAAATTCCATTCAGCCATAGTAGCTCTCGAGTGACATAATAGGCGACAATGCCTGACTTTACAATTGAAAAAATTCGAAGGCACGCATGAAATTCCTAAACACAATACATTATAAATATAATAAGATAACACCGTGTCATTTCTGTTCGCAACAATCGCGAAAATCAATGCCTTAATACAACAATAATAAAGTTTGCTGTGCCGTAGCAAATAAATTGGCGATGTAACTCACTAAAGGATCTAGTAAAATTGTTGCCTAATCTTATTCCAAAGATATAAAGTTAGAAATCGTTTTCTAAATGTATCTTCGTGTGTAACATCAAATTTGTTGGGCTACGGGAATGGCGTCTTGCCAGTCGATTTGTCGCCGCATGTCAAATGACTCTCATGAATGGAAGAGCGTATGAATGGTATGTAAAGACGGTTATGCAATCAGTTAGAGGGGGCGGTGCTCGTCCTGATCTTATAAGATGCCACGCTAACCGTGTGTCCATGAATCCAGAGATTTTAGGCATTACCTATATTTAATTTTATATGAAAACTAGCTTTTACACGCAACTTCGTTTTCGTGATAGGTTGACAATAGATAGCGCTTTTTAGTGTCATCCTTTTCCACTTTTTAAAAGGACGGCAACGCACTCGCTCTGCGAGAGGTCGTGGGCGGCGGTGATTACTTTAGGGTAGACCGCATGCTCGTTTGCCATCCTATACCATAAAAAAAAATCCTATTCCTGTAGAATTAACAGGATTTCTATAGCCTATACGTTACAACGGTGTATAAGGAATAATTGTGCCAAAAAGAGTCACAAACATGCATACATCCATACTCACAAACTTTCGCATTTATATAATAATTTTATGTAATATCCTATCCTACTAATATTAGTAGGATAGGATATTACATAAAATTATTTTTGTTTTTCTTTTAATACTACGTTTTCAAAAAACTTTCTATCGAAATAATATGTTCCATAGTCTTCACGTACTTATAAATTAGGTACAAGGCATAACCTTTACTAGAGGCTAAATAGGTGCGAGTGAGACAAACCAAGGAATGCGCCTTTATCGCGTGGCCAACAAGGTCAGTGAAACATCATCATCATAATCTTCTTGACCTTATCCCACATTAAGTGGGATTCGTCTAAGTATTTTACGATCGGCCGCCTGCCTGACATCAACTTTCTTTAAAAAGTTAGTGAATCGTTCAAAATAAAGCGTGTCCTAGTCAATTTCTCAGTTTAAAGCTGTTTTATTTTTCCATATAACTTTTTTAATACATCGAATTATGCCAAAGTTATGTGTAATTATAATAAATCTGTAGAAAGGTCAATTCTGTTACTGAAAAATATCAGGGGGTGATTAGGGATCGATACTGATGCCAAAAATGCAATCAGTAAAATTTTTGTCTGTCTGTCTGTCGGTCTGTCTGTCTGTCTGTCTGTCTGTCTGTCTGTATAACCGTTATAGAAACAAAAACTACTCGACGGATTTTAACGAAACTCGGTACAATTTTTTTTCATACTCCTGGGCTGGTTATAGTATACTTTTCATCACGCTACAATCAATAGGAGCAGAGCAGTGAAGGGAAATGTTGGGAAAACGGGAGAAGTTACTCCATATTTTAAGCTTCCGTCGCGTGTGCAACCTTGATGGTTAAAGCTACACAGAAATCATGTATGACGGAAATGTTCTCTTTAAAATTATGTAAAAAATATCCCACGACAGCATATATCTATCTTTTATGGTTGACTCACAATAACACGTGTAACTCCCGATAGCTTAGCAGTTCGAAGCTTTCTGGTTATATTTGTCTACTCCTACGTTTATATCACTCTCAGTCATGCCTAAATAAAAAAGTGAATAGTATTAACCATTGTATAAAAAAAGAATAATTGAAATCGGTATAGACACACCAAAGTTATATATGAAATACGCTAATAATAAGCCATCGCGCGTGAATACTGAATCATGCTATAAGGATTATCACTACATAGTATAAAACAAAGCCACATTCTTTGTTTGTCCCTATATCCCTATGTATGCTTAAAACTTTAAAACTACGCAACAGATTTTGATGCGGTTTTTTTAATAGATAGAGTGATTCAAGAGGAAGGTTTGTATGTATAATAACTTTTAATACGGAGTAGAGAAATACTGTAATTTTTGAGGTTTCTGTAAATAATTACATTTTTTACCGCTTACATTGCAAACGCTGGCTAAACCCTACGAGATTTATCAAAATGATGTACTAAGTATTTGTACACATTGAAAAGGTCTACAGAAAAGTCCGCGATGGTATATGTCTATCTCTTATGGATAATCCACAATAGCATTTTTTGTCATTTACTTTTATACGAAATATAATGGCTTATTTTCGAAGCAATTTTTATACAATATAGCATTAATTCTTAAGTAAGTTAAATACATTGCTGATTTAATATAGATTAATATGGCCGTTTACAGCATGTAATTTAAATGAACATTTTCGAAGATATCACAGATTTAAAATCCCGCGAGGAGGCCGCGCTTCGCCCTATAGCACTTCGAATTTAGCAGCGATCGGACGCGCAACTAAATGTCGCTCTTTTAAGAGTAACCTCTAAAGAAAACATGTTTGTATTGTCTAATGATAACAAAGCTATGAATGTTGTATATAAAGACATTCTGTAATTCATTTTAAACATAAAATATATAGGGAAAAATGTAAAATGTAAATATGTAGTATCTGAATTTAGATATTAGATATAGCAGGAAATCTTCTTGGTATAGGGAGAGGGGAATTGTTTTTCTTCAAATTTAACGCGTGCGGGCCACAGGCAGTAATGAATAAATTAAAACTTCTGGATCGATTTAAATCATTTTTTTCACTGAGTGACATAGGCTATGTATTTTATACCCGTGCGAAGCAGGGTAGGCCGCTAGTGTGTAATAAGTACTTTCAAGTTCACTTTCAATTGAATAGTGGAGTCATGTAATATTGTTTTCGATCGAGAGTTTAGGATTTAAATAAATTTGATAACTATAAAAAACAAAAAACAATAGAAAACAAAGAAAAAACAACTACTGGACTGCTTGAATGGGTTCAGTAAATCCAAAAATTTGTTCAATAGTAGATGATTTATTGCTCACTATACTTTTTCACTGTCTATGTATTAATAATAAGCGGAAAATCATTTTGGTATGCATTAGTAAAAATTTACTATATTTATGTTTGTTTCCCAAATAAAAATAAAAATATATAAATAATTTATAGAATAAGTCGTTACTTTGCGAAGATCCATAATACAAAAGTTATAAGAAAATTATTTTGGTATAATGCTTCTTACAGCAAAATAATTTTATTATTACCTTACTTTGGATTAAAGATTATTTGATTTGATGTTATTCTCATGGCCACAACACACAGCTACCCGAACACGAGTCAAAGACACCGCTAGCTAAGTGCGGCGACGTTTTCTCACTCCAATACCTCCGTATGAACCATTCATAACAACCCCATACTAAAAACACCCTTATCGACATTGTAAAATTTCAAGCATAGAAATAGTAACGCGTAATATAAGGCCATTGTTAGCTATTACTCTACTTTTGAAAGTAGAAATGGCAGATTCATTGAGGAATTTTTCGCCACTCCAAATTATGAATGAAATCTGGAGAGACCGTGTCTAAGTAATTTATTGGACGGTTTGTTACTTTACGTAGTAAAATTATTTTTTTTTTTAATAGTTCACGCTTTATTATCAGCATCCTCCTGCCCTTATCCCACTCAAAGTGGGGTCGGCACAACATGTTACATACTTACCTTACCTTACTCGGGAGACTTTTTTCCCATTATGGGTCGTCACCGCCCGACGGGGACGAGCGGCGGGTATGTCGGACTCTCACCGACTAAAAACCTGACAGTGCTCCACCACGCTGCTGGTGGCGGGGACAGGGTACCGTTGTACACATTACCCCCATCCCCGCCAGCAGCAACTCTGAACCTCAGAGTGCGCCACCTCTGGGTCGGGGCCTCTCTAGACTAGGCCCTCACTCCGCTAGACGATGCATCCGAAGCACCAGATGCATCGACCGCCTCGGGGAACTAACTCAAGCGAGCGTCCGATGAACCCCGTTCGGACCGCTCGCAGGTCTCCGTTAGGGCGGCATGCGACGGACTTCGGCGAGTCGCCTGCGCCCCACTCGCCTGCGATGGTTTGGATCCAAGGACTCGACTTCCCGGATCCGCTCCGCCGCCTCCTTCCGCGACATAACGTCCTCGCAGAAGGAGGCCATCGCTGCCCACGATTCCTCCCTGTCCACCATGGCACGAACCACGGTGGGCAGGGAGAGATCGTGCCCCACCTGAGCCACAAGTTCCGCTCGCTGAACCACCCAAGCTGGGCAGTCTGTGAGCGTATGCAGCGCCGTATCAAACTCGGCGACGCACTCGTGGCACTCACCGGTCGCTTCGCGCCGGGCCACCCTCCACAGATACCTCCCGAAACAGCCATGTCCGGAAAGGATCTGAGTCAGGCGGTAGGTGAGGACCCCATGCCTCCTGGCGACCCAGCCCTGGAGAATAGGCTGGATGGCTGAAATCGTCCAGAATCCCGCACTGGGCGATTCCAACCGCCGCCTCCATTGGCGGAGGAGCTCTACCTGAGCTGCTCTCCGCCAATCCACATCTACCGCCGCAGAGTTTGCCCCCGATGAACGGGTTTCAACTCTGCGGCGGTAGGCCTGAGCAAGCACCTTGGCCTCTAGATCCCATGGAAGGGACCCAGCCAAGGCGCAGGCCGCCTCGCCGGAAATAGTCCGGTAGCCCCGCACTAGCCTGACCGCCACAATCTTCTGCGCCCCGCGCAGCAGGGGCAGGGACTTGGCGGTCAGCCGCTCCGCCCATACGGGAGCGCCGTACAGGGCCATTGACCGACTCGGGTAGACTTACCTTAGTCGCCTTTTACGACACCTCGGTAAGAAATGAGGGTAGTACTATTCTATTCAGCCGGATACTACACGGCGTAGTTCTCGCTTTATATAGAATAAAAATTCACGTCCAAACTGTCACCAACAGATATATGTGATTGTTAGTCAAACGAAATCGCGGGCATAAGTTACTCGACTCATTAAACCACGAGAGACTATTCCATAGAATAAAAGTAGCCCATATCTCTCTTTTGCTCTCTCTCTCTCTGTTTCTTGCATCTCTCACATTCTCTCAATTTAAACCATCTATTTATCTCTTATCTTCATCCCATCTATTTATCTTATAACTATCAAGCTAAATCATCCAAAGGCCAAGGTATAATGGCGTGTTAGGGTACGGTCAATGATCTCTATGAAAAAAATAATTATTTTTTATTTTTTAAAAAACGTAAAATAATTCCTTGAAATACTAAATTAACAGATTTTTTATGTAGGTGAGTAGATACCTAAACTTAAAAATAACGGCATATGGTCGGTACCCCCCTATATACCTTTATATGTCGGAATCGGAAATAGACAAACGTCATTTATTGTATATTGTTATAGCGGAAGTGGGGTTCTCAAATGAGTCAGCCAGTCTTATTCTGAACGCAGACTGCACGGCCATTAGAGGTATAGGTGTATTTTAGTGTTAAAACAATTATTTAGTGTTTCTCCTAATTCTGTGTTTTATTCTATGACGACCCGCTATATGACCTTCAATGACGCATAAATTTCTCAATATTGCTCTAGTGGATCAGTCATAAAAGCGTAACAGACAGACAAACTTTGGCATAAATTTTACGTATGTGTTCATACTTACTGCCACTGAGCCATCGGGGTTCACATTTTGTCACGGCTATTACTATCAAATTAATCCAAAAACGTCCCATCATTCGATGCCCGGAAACGCCGCCGTGCACGCCACACTCCCGGAAATGACGTCACAGTTCAATTCATACTATCAAAACTAACGTATCATTTTAAAAGCTCTATTATTTCTATAAAAGGTTAATTTAGTTTTATCTTTATTCTTTTAATTTTTTTAAATTGGCTTTGATTAATGGCTTCGTAATTTTTTGATATTAAGAATAAGTTATATGGTAAAGTTATATTTTCCTTTCTTTATCGGTTTTTTAATAATCTCACATAAGATACTCGTAAAAAGCTTTTAGTATAAGTTGGAAGTGATTTATTACTATATATTATATATACTTTCCGTACTATTATACTATACTTGGCATAAAAAAATCACAAAATTATGTAATTATTATGTATTATGATAATTGGCAGAGTATCCGGCAGAGTAGAATAGACCACCCTCATTTCTTACCGAGGTGTCGTAAAAGGCGACTAAGGTAAGTCGACCCGCCGTGTGGTATCCGACTGAGTCGAATAGACCACCCTCTCTCTTACCGATTTGTTGTAAAATATGACTAAGGTAAGTTGACGTCAGGCAGGCGGCCGGTCGTAAAAACGCAGCCAAATCATGTGACAGCATGTTTATAACATGTTGTGCCGACCCCACTTAGAGTGAGATAAGGGTAGGCGGATTATGATGATATTATGATAACATTATTAACTGTAATATGACTGTACTATGACTAGCCCACAGCTGGGCGCCGAAGAACTTGATCAAATGAGAATAGGTAGGCTTTGGATTCCCGAAAGTTTTCGGGAAAGATTCCGGAATTCCCGATAGCAACTCCCACGCGTCTTACTTTTTTTTTTAATTATCTTCAATTATTGTCACTTTTCAATTAATTTACACAAAACCTAAAAAAATTCCCGGGAATGACTTTATCTATTGGTGAACGAGACATGAAAATCTGTTCGACCTATAACCTGCATATCTCTAGAGAATTCTAGGGATATGTAACCTATTCGCTTTGGAACGTGACAGGTCTTAGCTCCAACCCTTCTCTCCAAAATGGAGAGGCCTATGCCCAATAGTGGGATAGTAACAAGTCACTTTACTATACAATTTCAGCTTTGCCATTACAGCAGTTTAAAAACACTGTTAAAAAGAGGCTGATACAGAAAGCCTACTATATTCTTGAAGATTATTTAGAAGATAAGAATGTGTGGATATAGCTCTCTTTGAACCTGTACAAGACAGTAACGACTTAATGTAAATAGTATTATGAATTATATTTTTAAAAGAGCAGCCGCCGAGTTTCTTGCTGGCTCTTCTCGGTAGGAACAGCTTTCCGAACCAGCAGTAGAGTTGACGATTCAAAAGCACTTGTTTACAAGTTTATTTGAATAAAGAATATTTTGAATATTTTTTTGAATATAAATCCTGATATGGCCGGATATGACTCGCGATCAGAAGCCAGTAAATAAGTAAAAGTTTATAAAACAAGTCAAATATCCCTTACATGACATTTTTCTGATACATTCTTGTAGTGGCAATTTCGGTTCTTTGATCGACTAACATTAATCAACAGCTACGAGACCCTTTAGATACGAAGTGACCACACATTTAAAACTTGTCGGACACGTTCATATTGAATATTTTATTGATGTAGGCGTTATTTTGCGGAATTCTATAGCACCAAAGTTATGATAGAATCCGCGTTTGTTAATAAATTCTATGTGTAGGAAGCAAAAACTGTTCTCATACCTTATACATGCAAGATTAGTTACCGCATTGTATCACAAAACGTCGCAATGCTGATGATTTTTCGGTTACGGGGCGAAAAGTTCGTTGACTTAGTCGTAGTGGTGATAGATTGTGGTAGGTGGTGTTTTGCGATGCGGTATAGATATATTCTAATTCAAAATATTTTTTTACCAAGCAAGACCCCCGGCGGTTTGTTTTTTTGAATATAATTGTTATAACTAGTTACATTTAGTCATTACTTGTGCAGGATTAAAGTCTATATAACCCTGCATCTATATAACCCTTAACAGCAAAGTAGGCTTTCTGTATCAGCTTCTCTCTAACAGTGTTTTTAACTGCTGTAACGGCGAAGCAAAAATTGATTGCGTTGATAGAATCTCATACCCAAATGACTTACGTATTTTTGCAAAGCAAAGCAGGAGCTGCAAGTTTCTGTCGGTTCCTCCTTTCTCTATTATATACATCGTCAATTTATTATAATAATGTATATATGTTACAGTTACATAATATGTTACAGTTTATTTATTTAAAATTTATAAAATATTTGTGATTTAAGTAATTATAAAAGTATGTACTTAATTAAATTGTGTCGCTCCTGGCTACTGCTGAAAAACAGTGTTGTGCGATAGAATTCTGTCGCTCAATTTATACTGAGCTGAGCCATTTTCGTCTTCTAGTGGTATGCAGTATATATTTATATAATATTGTTTAATGTTATTGGTATGTTATGTTCATTGTGTTGTATGTTAAAGTTTAGTTAGTTAACAACTGTGTATCGCGGAAGGCGAAATAAACGTTCTTTCTTTCTTTCTTTCTATATTTTTATACACAAAATATATAGGTATTGCTAAAAATACTGTAAAACAAGGGAATATAGGTAATAAAATTAGTCATGTTTTATTACGCGTAAGTCAGATATCACATAATATAATGATAGAAATATCCACAAAAGTGCGTGTTAAATGCTGATACTAACCTATTTTCGACAAGTTATGACTTTGCAGAGAGAGTTCGCGGATCAAATTGCGTTTCGGCGTGACGTATCGGGATTTTTTCATTTGATATATTCTTTTATCTATCGAAACGGCAAAACTATTCATTATATCCCCAAATAAATAATAGTAAATATATTGGACAACTGTAACGGTACAGGACAATTGTATGGGTAACGGTTTTGCGATCTAGAGGCCGTGGGTTCAAATCCCGGCTATTATACTATCAACGTGAATCCATTCCTAACACAAACATTTTAGCTCAGCTGAAGTAAAATAGACCACCCTCATTTCTTACCGAGGTCTCATAAAAGGCTACTAAGGTAAATCGACCCGCAGTGTGGTATCCGGCTGAGTAAATATACCACCCTCGTTTCTTACCAAAGTGTCGTAAAAGGCGACTAAGGTAAGTTGATCCACCATGTGGTATCCGGTTGAGTAGAATAAATCACCCTCTTTCTTACCGAGGTATCGTTTAAAGTGACTAAGGTAAGTTGACGTGGGGCAGTCGGTCGGTCGTAAATCGGCCGTCAAATCATGAAAATATGTTAATAACATGTGCTGACTCCACTTAGAGTGGAATCACTTAGAGTGATGTCGACCAATGAACATTTTATATTGAGATTTCTTATATAACTATATTAAAATAAATATTATATAAAAGCTAGACATATGCTGTCGCGGAGTTTTATTTAGAATTTTTCGAGGGGACGAATTTTATGTATCACTAGGAACTTAGTCAATGAATGTAAACGCTATTTATGGCGTTTATAATTAATCTGATCATCACAAAATTTAAAAAATAGTTAATATTTTAACTCTTAATCATTAACCCTTTGATAAATCACCCCCTTTTACTTTAATAGAACACGTGTTAGCATTTTATGGTGTTTCGATGTACCATGCTATTGAGCTATCAATCAAATACTGATGGGTTTTTTGTTTTCTTTGTAATGATAATGTAACTATTACGGCTTCTATAGCGTCATCAAGGGTGCAGCGAGCGCTTAAACATCGCTGAGGTTGCGATTGCGTAGACCACACAATCTTTTCTAATCATGGCCAAAGTAAAAGGTATTTTTGTGAGTAGTCACTATGTGTTGCAGTAAAATGTTTTTGTCGTTAAAAGTAAACCAACGGCCTGTTACTATCCCACTGCTGGGCATAAGCCCCCTCTCTCCGCTTTTGGGGAGAATAGTTGGAGCTAAAACCTACCACTCCAATGCGGATTGGTACGTTACACATATCCCCAGAATTCTCTAGAGGTATGAAGGTTTCCTCACGTTCATCATCTTCCTGCCCTTATCCTACTCTAAGAGGGGTCGGCACAACATGCTACAAACATGCTGTCACATACATGATTTGACTGCGTTTTTACAACCGGCCGTCTGCCTGATATCAACTTAGCTCAGTCGTATTTTACGACATCTCGGTAAGAAAGAAGGTAGACTATTCGACTAAACCGGATACCACACGGGGTCAACTTACCTTAGTCGCCTGTTACGACACCTCGGTAAGAAATGAGATTGGTCTATTCTACTCAACCGAATACCACACGGCGGGTTGATTTACCTTAGTCGCCTTTTACGACACCTCGGTAATAAATGAGGGTGGTACTATTCTATTCAGCCGGATACCACATGAAGGTTTCCTCACGTTGTTTTCCTTAAAGTACGATAAATTGCAATTATCAATTAGAAATATAAGTTTATAATAGAAAAACTCAATAATGCCTGATTGGAAATCGAACCTCCTTTTAAGACTCGCATAATTTCACCTGTGATGGCTGTGATGGGCTAGCGGTGCGACCGTGTGAATCTCTAGAGACGATCATGGGTTCAAACCCAGGCAGACACCAATGAGTTTTTCTATTAAAACTTATGTGTCTAATTGATAATTGCAATTTATCACACGCTTTTCGGTGAAGGAAAACATCGTGAGGAAACCTGCATATCTCTAGAGAATTCTGGAGATATGTGTAACCTACCAATCCGCATTGGAGCAGCGTGGTAGGTCTTAGCTCCAATCCTTCTCTCCAATAACGGAGAGAAGAGGCCTATGCCCAGCAGTGGGATAGTAACAGGCCGCTACTTACTTACTTACTTTTACTTATAATTTCACCCCTGGCCTATCACAGTTTTGTCGTTAAATTTGAACAATTTTCTTAATGTCTCTTAAAACGTTTTTATAAAAGAATACTGCGGCTTAGACATTCAATTTGCATACTTTTATCTTTTTTGAACTGTCATTAAAACAATTTGTTGTACGGAAGTTTCTTTTCTTTTTAAATCTTTATCTCCGCGGTGGCTCTTTTCAAAATATAATTAATCTTTAAAAAAAAATTAGGTGACTAAGGTAAGTTGAAATCCTGGGAATGTCTTTATCTATTGGTAGCCGTGTAGTATCCGGCTGAGTAGAATAGACCACCCTTATTCCTTATCGAGGTGTCGTAAAAGGCGACTACGGTTGTTATTAAGTTGGCCAACAGTGTCGTATCCGGTTGAGTAGAATAGGCCACCCTCTTTCTTGCTGAGGTGTAGTAAAATACGACTAAGCTAAGTTATCGTCAGTCAAGCGGCCGGTCGTATATTATGAAGTCAAATCATGTGACAACATGTCGTGCCGACCCCACTTAGAGTGGAATACGAGCAGGAGAATGACAATTAACGGTTGAAAACAGATAAAATAAATTCGATATTGTTGAGTCAACATTTTAGGTTTACTGTATCACTTAATAGTTGTTTAAAACTGCTACAATAGCAAAGTTAAATAACGGACAAAATATTAATTTATTCGAATTAAAAGTTTATCCGTTATTAATGAGTTGACAAGTACTTTAACTAAACTCCCGAGTTATAAACGTCACTAAAAACAAACAAGAATCCAAACAAAAAGCAACAATCGACTCTCGATCGAGAAAAGAAACAATGGCCACTAAAGGGATTTTCGACAAAGGCTAAAGAAGGTAGAAAGGTACAAAAAGGTATAAAAAAAACTCGCTGCTAAATGTCACAATGCGAATAGCTATTATCGGTGAAACACTACAATAGCATTTTATACGTTTGCGGTAAGGGTGACATTGTGCAAGGGTGGATAAGTAATAAGCTGGTAGCGTTTTCAATACAATTACTAATTACTATTATAATATAATTTAGTACCTGGGTGATCGAGCTTAATTACCTTGCTCGGTAATTTTTAGACTGTAGTAAAAAAAAAATAATAATAATAAGGCAGGTGGGGCGCGATCCTAGGTATTTTCACCTCTCTAGACCGCCCGTTCCCTAAATGAACTACCATGACTTTACGTTTGAGAGCGAAAAATTGTGATTGTATTCAACATAAATTTCAAAAAATTTTAGAGCCTGAAGTCAGGGATAAAACAACATTTTTTTTCAAATAAAACTTACCTAAATCAACCTTTCTCCCCCAAAACCCCTACATGCTGAATTTCAGTAAAATCGTTGGAACCGTTTCTGAGATTCCGAAAATATTAACTTATTTAAATATTAAAGATAGAATTAGGCGTTAATTTGCGGAGATCCATAATACAAAAGTAATAATAACATTATTTTGCTATAATCCGCGATAAAGTCAAATAGAAAATATGTATAATGCTAAATGTAGTATAGACTATCCATTTTCATACTAGATATATGCAGGATTCGTAACACATGCACAAACCTCCACCATCGCCACTACAATACACAAGCACTACACACCTAAGCCACTGGAAGTGAAAAAAATTATTACATAATTCTATACTAATATAGAACGCTGAAGAGTAACAAACTCTTCAGCTTTATATATTGATTGCTAATCTCCGGAACTACTGGACCGATTTGAAAAGTTCTTTAAGTGTAAGATAGTCCATTAATGAGGAAGGCTATAGGCTATATAACGCTTTAGATGAATAGGAGAGGAGCAAAAATAAAAATACTGCGGAAACGGCAAAATTTAAAGCTTTCCTTGCCTGCGTTTACTTAGTAAAAGGTGAAAGTTATTCAAAAATCTTTTATAATTAACTCACGTAAACTACTTTCATGTTCAAAATTTTAATTTGGTACAAAATTTGTGACACACTGATTTCCATGCGAGCGAAGCTGCCGGCAAAGCTAGTGTAAAATTAGCATGCAATTTAAACAATACTTTCTTGTACATACAAATACATATACTAAATTAAACTTACAACTAGAAATCCGGTAATTAGTATTGTTACGACGCAGCAATGGAAATCTTCTAGTACGTGTAAAAACCCAACTTGGTCAACCTCACCACCTCGACGATACTTCTGCGCTCGCCCGGAAAAAAAATAATAAAAAAAAAACTTGGTCAACCGATAGATGATAGTGGTTGATGAACCCAACCGATAGTTTCCCATCGTAAATTGCCTCAATTACCTTCAGAATAGTGACTTACCTTCATATAGTAAAAATCACACTCGCTTTTACCTTAAACCACTCGCGCTAGCATACTAAAATTTAGCCACTCGATTTGACAGCATCTTTGATTGGCCACCGCAAAACGATTTATAGAGGGCTCATAGAATCATGGGAAACTATTTGTCATGATTATTGTATTAGAACGAATGATTGTGATTTAAATAATGATCTAGTGGCTAGTGTAGAGTTGAACGGATTCTTAAGAAGGGTCTGTTATTTAAAACTGGGCAATTTGACGAATAAAATCCTTAATATGGCGTCAAGACCTGGAGCTGCGGAAATTACGTAAGTGCATATATATATAATTAGCTGACTCTGTATAGTGATGTAGTGACCCAGCCTTCAGCTCCGCGGTCGTGGGTTCGATTCCCGCCGAGGGCCAACATATTCTAACAAAAGTTTTTTGATTCTCGATCCTGGGTATTTATTTTTTTTTTTACATATAGATGTTTAGAAAAGAGAAGGAAAAAGTAAAAAAACACATGTATAAAGGCAGACTTATCCCTAAAAGGGATCTCTTCCAGTCAACCTTTGAGTAATAGAAGGAAAAGGAGAAGAATTGAAGAAGAAAGAGAATATAATAATAATAATAATCTAGAGAAAAAGAAAAAGTTTATATAAAATGCAAATAATGGCTTACCTTGCAAAACAGGCACGACGTCGTTCGCTGTCCTTATCCCACTCTAAGTGGGATCGGCACACCATGTTAAACATGTTGTTAGATGTTTTGGCTAGGTATTTTACGACAAGCCGCTCGCCTGACGTTAACTTACTGTAGGGTAGGGTGATCTATTCTATTTAATTGGATACCACATGGTGGGACAACTTACCTTAGTCGCCTTTTATAACACCCCGATAACAAATGAGGGTGGTCTGGTTGTACTCAGCCAGATACCACACGCGGGTCAATTTACTTTAGTCGCCTTTTACGATACCTCGGTAAGAATTGAGATAAGAATTAGTCTATTCTAATCAGCCGGATACAAGGCGGACCTTGCTAAAAGAGATGAAAATGAAATTAATTTCCTTTTTGTTGTTATATCTTTATAAAGCAATTAAATTATCATACCCGCTGAACTTTATGAAATATGAATAACAAGTAAACAGATAAATATTTTTTCCCATTACTTAGGGTATCAAATTAATGTATATTTCGAAGACATTATTCCCGCAGCCTCATAATACAATGATAACAAACACCATGAAATTTCCATGCGATTGAATCTCTCTTTGAGGAATAATTCCGACGGCAAACAATTCCAATGGTTTTATAATTGGAATAAGCTGTCGTTACAACTGTTTTCGTATTCTGAAATACATTTAATTATATTGGAATTTCGAAATAACGGAATCTTTTAAAGCCCCTTGGCGCCTGTGAGTTTCATCATCATTCTCTTACCCTTATCCCACTCTAAGTGGGGTCGGCACAATATGTCTTCTTCTTCCATTCTCCTCTATCATTCGTCAACTCTGGTGCCACTCCTTTAACATGCATTTCACACAATCCATCCATCGTTTTCCGGCCTCCCCCTAGTCATGCATCCTTCCACATTCATATTTAAAACTCTTTTGGTCACATGATTTTCATCCCTCCTCATTACATGACCATACCAATGTGTCTCGTACTTCTCATATTTTCTGTAATCTACCCAGTCTACAGAAAGGTTTCATTTAAGTATAAGAGATGTACTTATACGTAAAGCATATTACAAAATTGAAGATTATTTGGATGATAAAAAGCCTAAATGTAAAAATCCTTTCAGCTTCATACAAGACTGCGGTTTAATAATGTAAAATTGAAAACGTATAAAAGATTGACCGCCGAATTTCTTGCTGGTTCTTCTCGGTAAGAGCAACATTCCGTACCAGTTGTAGCTTCATTAATCATATTGATCCGTGACGATTCAAAAGTGCTTAAAGAGCTTATTTGAATAAAGATTATTTTCATTTTGATTTTGAAATTTGTCTTCGCTAGCGAAGGATTTGTGAGAATATAATGTGTCAGTATTTGCTATCCTTATTTCATCTTCAGGTTTATAAAGGACGCTTTTGGAAATAGTCAGTGACATACCCCTATAGGGACTGCACGTGCAAGCGGCCACCCGATTGGATACACTGTTAAAAGCATTCCTAACACGCGTTATTAGTTTACCAGTTTGTTTTAAAGGGTAGTGACACGCTTGATTGTTATTTTTATACATTTATTTATTTATGTACCATAAAAATGTTGGAAAAAAACATTATTGGTAAAAAAAGTGTTCAACGGTCAACTTATCCCTATGACAGAGATCTCTGCCAGCTAACCTACGAAGTGAGACAATTTATATTAAAGAAAAAATTGGTACGCAAATATCAAACATAATGAATTACATCTTTAATATTTAATTGAGTTAGGGCCTGTTTCACGAGTTACTGATAAAGTGTCGGATAGTTGACCGACAAATAAACTAAAGAGCAGATAAATGTCTCTAAAAAGAGACTAAAAATTTAAAGATTAAAAAAAATCGCGGCCATTTTGAAATTGATATTTGCTATCCAACAGATAAACAACATAACAGTATAATATAACGTATTAGGAACTTTAAGTGCTGAATAAGCCTATCAGAAACCTTAGAAACGCAAAATTTCGAGATATGTTCCGAATAAGCTAACTGACAGTTTATTGGTAACTTGTAAAACACTAAATCTTATGTGTGTATATATTGCTTATGCTTATAACATGTGATAGCCCAGCGGTAACACCGTGACTTGACGAGACACACGTGACTCATTTGATGTGGTCACGGGTTCAAACCCCAAGCAGACAATAATGAGTTTTTCTGTTAAAGAGGAGGCCTATACAGCAGTGGGTTAGTAATAGATTGTTTCTTTTTATATATACAGAAACGGATTTAAACAGAATGTTTATATAGACAGAACTTTATTTAGACTATATATACAATTTAACTGTGTATACTTGTAACGAACTAACTCCATTGTGTTATATAACGAAATTCCAGAAACCATTAACCTACGGGGTGACTTTTACCATAATAATACGCTTTGTTGTTTAAGAACCTTTTAAGTACCACCCACTTGACATTAACCCTCCAAATAGAGACATCAAATTAAATTAAATTAGATTTAACGTAACGACATACCAAAACATTCACTTTTAGATTATAATAGAAAATAGACATACTTAATGTAGCGTCATAGTATATAAAAATGTAATGTAATACTACTCGTATCTTTAATATTTAAATGAGTTAATCTTATATCTATATATATATATATATATTTTTTTTTTTTTCAGAATCTCGGAAACGGCTTGAACGAGTTTTCTGAAATTCAGCATGGGTTTTGGGGGAGAAAAATCGATCTAGATAAGTTTTATTTTAAGAAAATGACGTTTTGTCCCTGTTTTCAGGCTCAATTTTTTTTTTTAATTTACTTTGAATACAATCACAATTTTATCAAAAGTAAAGTCATGGTAGTTCATTTGGGGAACGGGCGGTCTAGAGAGGTGAAAATACCTAGGATCGAGCCCCACCTGCCCTATTATTTTTGAAATTTCTTTTCAATTTTTTTTAATTTTTTTTTACATCATTTTCAAAAATTACCGAGCAAGGCTTGGTCACCCAGATACTACATATTATAAGACAACAATTAATGTATATAAAAGGTAATATCTATATAATAATATAAAGTTGAAGAGTTTGTTTGTTTGAACGCACTAATCTCAGGAACTACTCGACCGATTTGAAAAATTATTTGAGTGTTACATAGTCCATTTATCGAGGAAGGCTATAGATTATATAGGTAACATCACGCTAAGATAATTAGGAGAGGAGCTTCAATAAAAAATATTGCGAAAACTGGAAAATTTAAAGGTATATATAGGATACAGATATTGTTCGACCCTGTAAGATAGAAACGATTAAATGTAACTAGTATTAAGAATTATATTTTTAAAAGAGCAACCGCCGAGTTTCTTGCTGGCTCTTCTCGGTAGGAACAGCTTTCCGAACCAGCAGTAGAGTTGACGATTCAAAAGCACTTGTTTACAAGTTTATTTGAATAAAGAATATTTTGAATTTGATTTTTAATTTATCCTTGCGTGCGTTAAGTAAACGTTGAAAGTTATTCAAAAATCTCTTATAATTAACTGACGATAACTGCTTTTATGTTCAAAATTAAAAAAAAAATTGTGACTGATTTCTACGCGGGCGAAGCTGCTGACATAAATAGTATTACATAAAAGGAGGAATTCCCGCTTTTCATTGGGGAACAATAAAAATATAATATATGTAGTACATAGTTAAGGGTGTTTCAACATTCAATTTGACGTCAAAGTCTTGGTCTGGCTTCCATAGTAGGCACCCAAAGGACGACGTTTCCCGACGCTAGTAGAGCTTTAGATCTCTATTCCGTATTTCACAATCTTGACGATGTTTCTGTGCTTTCCCGTCCCGCCCAGAGACGCTGTAAAATACGTTAGGACTAACAGCATATAAACTAGTGAAATCGCAGGTACAACTTGTAATCCTATATTCACAAACAAGCTTAAAAACTACAATAGATATTACAATTGAATAGTTCATTCATTGGAAGGTATGAATGAACGTGGAGGTGAATGGAGTACAAGTGGACCCCGTAGTGGGAGCTGGGCCCAGACAGTGAGGCGTCGCCATTGTGACGTCATGTAGTAACGGCTAAGGTTGAGATGCTGGCCAAAACGGAGGTTCCGTACATAAGGTTTAATATAGTAAAATGGGTTTTTAAAATCATTAACATCATACACCTGCCCTTATCCCACTCTAAGTGGGGTCAGCGCAATATATTATAAACATGTTGTCAAATGATTTGCCTTGACTGGCCGCCTGCCTGACGTCGACTTACCTTAGTCGCCTTTTGCGTCACGCCCATATTGATCTATATTAAATCAACAATCTATTCAAGGTACTTAATTGGATAAGGATTACTACCGTATTATTTTAAATTGCTTTTAAAATAAGGCACTATTTTTCGTAAAATGTAAATGACAAAAAAACCTGTTGTGGGTTATCCTTAAGAGACATATACCATCGCGGAGTTTTCTGTAGACCTTTTCAAGGTGTACAAATACTTAGTACATCATTTTGATGAATCTCATAGAGTTCAGCCTGCGTTTGCAATGTAGGCGGAAAAAAATTTAGTTATTTACATGACATTAGAAACCTCAAAAATTACAGTATTTCTGTACTCAATATTGAATGCTTTATACTTATAAACCTTCCTCTTCAATCCTCCCTCTTCAATTCAGGGACAGACAGAGAAAGCGACTTTGCTTTATAATATGTAGGGATATTTCAAAATATTAGGTAGAGATGATAAAATTTCCAAAAAAATTGAAAGGGGCTTTGTTTGACGTTAATCTACTGAATTTTTTTGTGTAAATTAGTTACATGAACTTTAAAAAAATACTTTTGTAATCTCAATTCATGTAACAATAATGCGCCATTTGTTTATTGTAGTTAAAATTAAAAAATCCATACAGATAAGGGCTGCGTTAGAAGCTAAGTAAATAAATAGAAAAACAAACTCCTGCGGAATCCTAAAATCACAGTTTCCAAGAACTTTACATGTCCGTTTGTCCATACAAACACCACAATGCGCAGGTGGTCATTAAATTACCTTCCAGAGCTCATTTCCGTTTCGCTTTTGTTGCCAATTGTTAATAAATTGACTTTTGACGGATCCTTTTGGCACTTGAAATAATTGTGATCCAAATTGTATGAGCGCTATATATACATTCCTTGTTAGGATATTTAAAATCAGGTCTGTATAAGAGGTTAATTTATTTAAAACTTTCTGCAGTAAACTTATCATCCATTCAGCTCCGCGGGTCGTGGGTTCGATTACCGCTGAGGGTCAACATTTTCTATAAACAGTTTGTTGATAATTCGAGCCTGGGCGTGTTTTTGTATTTAAGTATGACAAATTTCATCAATATCGGATTAGCTAAGAAAATGTGACAGACAGACTGATAGACAGACAGACTTTCATCATCATCCTGCCCTTATCCCAATCTAAATGGTACAAAAGTAATAATAAAATTATATTGTTATAATCCGCGATGAAGTAAAATAGAAAATATATATAATGCTAAAGGTAGAGTGGACAATCCGTTTTCATACCTGGTACATGCAGGATTCATAAAAACTGATGCACAAATCTCCACCACCGCCACCACAATACACAAGCACTACACACGTTCACTATCGCAGACTCAACAATCGTTTCGCTCCGCAACCGAAGCATCATCAGGAGATGGACTCCACGATGAAATCGCAAAGCATTTCTAATCTATTCTATTTTATTTCATCGCGGATTATAGCAAAATAATTTTATTTATACTTTTGTATTATGGATCTCCGCAAAGTAACCACCTAATTCTATAATTTGTTATAAACATGTCACTTGATTTGGCTACGTATTTTACGATCGGCCGCCTGACGTCGACTTACCTCAGTCGCCTTTTACGACACCTCGGTAAGAAATGAGGGTGATCTAATATACTCAGCCGAATTTCATAGAACACACAATACTTTCACGTTTGTAATATTTGTATTTTACGATCGGCCGCCTGACGTCAACTTACCTCAGTCGCCTTTTACGACACCTCGGTAAGAAATGAGGGTGATCTAATATACTCAGCCGAATTTCATAGAACACACAATACTTTCACGTTTGTAATATTTGTATGGATCAAAATCAACTTTAATTCAATTCAAATTCAAATTCAAAATATTCTTTATTCAAATAAACTTGTAAATAAGTGCTTTTGAATCGTCAACTCTACTGCTGGTTCGGAAAGCTGTTCCTACCGAGAAGAGCCAGCAAGAAACTTGGCGGTTGCTCTTTTAAAAATATAATTCTTAATATTATTTACATTAAGTCGTTACTGTCTTGTACAGGTTCAAAGAGAGCTATATCCACACATTCTTATCTTCTAAATAATCTTCAAGAGTATAGTAGGCTTTCTGTATCAGCCTCTTTTTAACAGTAACAATTATAACAATTATAACAAAGTAACAATTCCACTGGTGTCAAAACAAATTAAGCTCTACGATCCGACCTTAAATTAACCATACAAAATTGTAACAGATGATACCGACAGATTTCGAAAAATGTTATAATTACTAAACGTATCATAATTGAACCTTCACCTGGGTATTTTGACAAAGCTTTAAACCCTTCGGTATAACCCATTATCTGTTTTGCACCGATTTCCGTGTTTAACCTTATCGCCTGAAGCTTACAGTATATTCTTCCAATCTTTCGGATGTTGGTGTGCCCATGTTTGCAATACATTGTTATCCCTCCCATTGTCCGTTTGTCTATCACGATTCGTGATCATATTTGGCTTCGATAAACGTTTTAACAATACACAAATCCGCCAGAAAGGATAGGTTTTTTGCGTGCCTCCCTTTTGTGAGATGCCGTGATAAAATTTGTAAATATCAAGCGAATTTATCTTCAGTAACTGACACGTTCAATGTCAGTAAAGTTAGGAATATAAACCTTAGGGAATATCTTAGAAAACATTAGTTTACCCTAAATCTTATTATACCCGCACATAGTATTGCATTTATACCCGAATTAGGCGATACTTTGCGGAAATCCATATTATAAAAGTAATCATAAAATTATTTGACTGGCCCGTTGGAGCAGTGGGTAGTGATCCTGCCTTCAACTCCGCGGGTCGCGGGTTCGATTCCCGCCGAGGGCTAACATTTTCTATAAATGAATTTGTTGGTCTTTGAGCCTGGGTGTATATTTGTATTTAAGTATGTATTTAAAAAATATATAAGTATATATTCACCAGTTGTCTGTCTACCATAACACAAGTATCAAGTTACTTACTTTGGGGACGGACGACCGTGTGTGTAAGTGTCCCATATATTTATTATTATTTATTTATTTATTATTATTATTTTGCTATAATCCGCGATAAAGTAAATAGAAAATACACATAATGCTAATTGAAGACTATTCGATTTCATACCCGATAGATAAATGCAGGATTTGTAAAAACACATGCACAAATCTTCACCACCGCCACTATTACACCGCCGTTTTCTATGACCAGCTGTGCCATTACAGCAGTTTAAAATACTGTAAGAAGGAAGTTTATACCGAATTTGGATTGCTCACCTACTACATAAATAATAAAAAACTATTGTGTAAAAAAGCAATTGCCGAATCTTGCTTGAATTTCTAGGTTGCTTGGGAATTCTCCGATATAAAAAAAGAAAATTCCGAAGTAGTACTTGAGTAGGTTCAAAAACATTTATTCAAATAAAGAATATTTGAAATTTGATGGAATCAGCATGTATAGAATAAAAAAAAAACATCGTTTTCTTTCGAGAATCGGAAAAGGACATTGCATAACTGTAGCTTAAGTTGACGAACGAAGTCGCGGCCACAACTAAGTTAAACATAAAGTTGTACACAAAAAGAACAAGTTACATACTCCGAGACATCCTAACAAAAGCACTAATAATCACATTACAAGACCCATCACACAGCACTTAGCATTAAAAACAAGTTCAAAGAGTTACATTCAAATTAATTCTGACATGGTAATAATACGAATTGATTCACAATTACTGCTCCCAACAATGTTATTCATCCCTTTAATATTTCATAAAGTAGTGTAAGGGTTCTTTTGGGGCGGGGCCAATGCATGCACACCCTTCGTTTCTTTCTAGTATCAAAATCACGTGGATAGCAGACGGTGCACATTATAGGGTATTCATACTTAATTAACGTGCTACTGGTAGATTTAAGAGTTTTGGTACTTGAAATTCAAAGCTTCATTATAACATTGGCGAATTTAATTTTCGTACAACATAAGGCTTCCGTCCACTAGAGTAGAGCGAGCCTAGAAGTAATAAATTACCAAATACTAAGTGAATCCATTCATCATCTTCAACCGATGGACGTTCACTGCTGGACATGGCATCTCCACACCCCTTCTTGTGCCGCTTGGATACCGCGACCCTTTTAAGGTCATCTATCCACCTCGTAGGTGGTCTACCGACATCGTGTTTTCCGGTGCCAGTCCAACACCTTAAAACCCCAAACTCATCGGTTCTATGCACTATGTGCTCCGAACATCTCCACTTCAACTTCGCGACACGCTTAGCTTCGTCAGTAACTTTGGTTCTACTACGGATCGCCTCGTTTATGATTTGATCGCGTAGAGATACTCCAAAAATACTCCATTGGCCCCAGAGTGACTCTCAGCTTTCTTATGAGGCCTATAGTCAGCGACTACGTTTCAGATCCGTAAGGCCTCACTGGCAACACGCACTGTTCGACCTTGGTCTTTAGGCACTGAGGTATTTTGGACGAAAAGATCCGAATGAGTGCATTGTTTACCACAAAATATAAAAGTTTTTTTAGAATATTTTTTTTATCGTATTAAATACTATTTACATGCCCATCGTGCGCCCGTCCCGCTCATATATCCAGTCGGTTTGAAAACTCAGTGCTTAATAAAGAGTAAATAAAGAAAACACATCTGTAATGTCACGCAATAAATCAAATCAAAATAAGCTATATTCAAAAACCTCGTTCAAGTACTTTCGAATCAACTATGATCGATAAGTTAAGTATTGTAATTTAACATTGAATTTTAATGATGAAAGATCATAATAAGTACCTATATTTTGAAAAAAAAGCTGATTGTAAACAATGAATTACAAAGATTTGCCAATACTTATTAGTAGAAATAATTTTGATAGACTTTATATATCTTTCGTAGAATAAATCCATCTAAAACAGTAACCAAATTGAATTTAATGAGACAGATATAAGGGATGTTAGGAACCCATACAAAATTATTCATCGCTACTAAAATGCTCCATTCATAAGAATACAGTTTTTTTCAACTAGCACTGGGGCTGACGGCTCGCCGACAAAAGGGTGGGACGGGCCAAATAATTGCCAAAACGCTTCGAGTGAGGCCTATTGTGTTTATTTACAATGGGGTGCACTAAGTGGGGGTAGTTTTTGTAATTGTTACTTTAGGAGATCTCACCCTTAGTAATCAGTCGTAAGGCAAACGCCACTGCGGGTACTGCTTGCAAAAATGAACCGGTCGTTTTTAGTAGACACATTGATAAGTGATTCCAAAGATTGTAAGAAAACAGAAATGTCCAGTGACCCGTTACACGCGTACACGAACCTAATGAGTCAACATTTGGATACAAGGCCAAAGTTTCTACCGTATCCTTACCCGGGAAGTTTGAACTTGCTAACTCTGGGGCTACAGCACCAACAAAGAGCGCCAGATTTATTCAGACCTTTTCTAGAACATCTGAATTTCCGCTATCCATTGCTACATCAGCTTCCTCGTCAACCGGAGTTGTACGATCCAACTCAAAGTGAGAATCGTCACGTAGACGGTTACCCAAAGATAGAAGATCAAGAGCCCGTAAATTTTGTTAACAGAAGAAAGAAATCTGTATCCCCATATTTGCACCATCCCTACAAATCAGCAGCGACCTCGCCATCCAAAAGCCAAGGTCAACGGTCACCTTCTATATCAAGTGAAAGCAGAAACGGAACTCCGAGTCCACCGCTCGCTCATCCTGAAGAACTATTACCAGGATACTCTAAAGAATTGAAGCGTTTACCGTTAAAAGAGGATTCTAGCAAACGCATCAGAACTGCCTTTACGGGGACCCAACTTTTAGAATTGGAGAGAGAATTTTCCACAAACATGTACTTATCGCGATTGAGGCGAATTGAAATTGCATCAAGATTGAAATTATCAGAGAAGCAGGTCAAAATCTGGTTCCAGAATCGTCGGGTTAAGCTGAAAAAAGAGGAGAGCCCTGTGTCCAATGATGGTAGAGTAAAGAAGTGCTGCTGTGCCAAAGCGTCTTGTTCCAAAAATAGTTCGACTTCATGTGATAACGATCAGGAACAAATAGATGTAGTTAGTGACAATGATACAAGTTTCGAAGCTCAAAATTTATGCAGATACTCTTGAGTAATTGACATTGATTGTATAAGTTTTTACTGTGTTAATAAATAATAAATTATTGTATTATTAAGATTAGTTTTGTAATTGGTGATAAATTGTTTTATACAATACAACTAAGAAAGTGAAAACGTGATTTGAAATCAATAATTATAAAAACTTAAATATACGTGAAAGATTTCATTCTTTTCAAAAATACCATTATATTTTCTATATAGTTGCCATTAAATACTGTTTAAGTATTTTAAAAATTTGACTGTATTTGTAGTATTACTTAATGTCAAGAAAATACCGGCAATAATTGTAAAACTGAAATATATCATAAAAAGGTATAAGGCATTCTTTTAAAAAAATTAACATTATGCTTTTCTCTACGGTTGGCATTAAATTTTTATTTAATATTTTGAAAAAAATACGATGTTGATATATTTTTTTTACTTCATATGAAGAAAATACAGTTTTTGGTTTCTCTCAATTCAAAAACCTCGGCCATATGCTTTCAGGTACAAAAATATGTGTCTAAATTGTAAAATGTATAGAAATAACTTATATGAAATATAAAATATATTTTCGTAAAAATTTACTCATTGTTGGATGCAAATAAAATTCTATGATTGGAATTCTTGTTTTTTTTTCATCTATGGAATGTTTATAGAATTGATAAAGGGACAAACAGAATGTGATCTCAAATTTTATTAGTGAGGAGAGGGAGGCACGTCGAGTGTTCGGAATTCAGGGGACAATTCTATTGACATACTTAATGACATGAGTTTCATGGTGTTTTTAATCAAAATATTTCCGATTAGAAAATTTTTGTTTTATACTATTGTTAATTTATTATTATTATATTTATCTATTTATCTACTTTGATACTATAATACAAAGATTATAAAACTGAAACCAAAATTCTTATGACAAACATTACGTAGAGGCCAAAAATAAAAAATTAAAAAGTTTTATTAAGATACAGGTCTTGTATGGACACCTGTATCATAATATAACTTTTTAATCATAACGATACACCTATACAAACTTCAGCTGGACCAAGGAGGTTGAACTTCTACCTTTAAAAAGAAGGTTTCAATGAACGAGTCCGCGGCGACGCAACACGTATGCGCAATCGATGTTTGCGCCTTGTTGCTAACATTTGACATTTAATTTTTTTTTTTTTAATATTTAAACAAACGTTTACGTTACGTATTATAGTATGAGAGTAGATAAAGTAATGTATGACACTGTACATAACTTGGTCTTATAACACTCGTGTGATACTATAAAAAAACTCGCCTACGGCTCGCTTTTTTAAAACACACTCGTCTTACCCTTATTATGCAACAGTATCATAATCTACTATAATGCTATCTACTAAATATAAATTAGAAGTATTTTAATAAAAATTTCTTAGAAGGAAATCGATATATCCCATAAGATAATTTTATCATAAAGTAAGTGTTATTCCTATTCCAGGGGCATAGACCTCTTACCTTTATTGGTGAGAGGTTTAGAGCTTACAAAAGTACCTAGGTAATAATAAAATTATTTTGCTATAATCCGCGATGAAGTAAAGTGAATGTAAAGTGGACATCCGCTTTCATACCTGATACATGCAGGATTCGTAAAAACACATGCACAAACCTCCACCACCACCACAATACACAAGCACTACACACGTTCACTATCCCAAACTCAACAATCGTTTCGCCTCGCAACCTAAGCATCATCAGGATATAGACTCCACGACAAAATCGCAAAGTTTTGCGAGTGTGATTTGATTAATTGTTTGGAGCTTAAGTAATTTATAGAAGTAGGTAGGCGTTACTTTGCAGAATTCCGTAGCACAAAAGTTATGAAAGAATAATTTTGCTATAACCGGCGGGTCAATTTACTTTAGTTCTCTTTACGACACCTCGGTAAGAAATAAGGGTGATCTATTCTACTCAGCCGGATACCACACGGCACAAGTCACGAGTATAACTTGTGTTTAATAATTATAAAATCCTCATAAAACATAGGAACGTCTCTTAATCGATTCCAATTGAATTCTTGTCAAAGGAGAAAATAGAATTTAAAAGTAGAGGAAATGACGCCATTAAAATGCAGGCAGTGTAGTGGAATTTAGATGAATCGCCATTTATTTATAGGCTTTTAAATTAACAAGAACATACTACATAACACTTTTTTTTCCTGTTCGATGCATCAATATGCTATAAAATATATAGTATCTAAATCTATAACTATACTAATATATAAAACGGAAGAGTTTGTTTGTTTATTTGATTCTTTGAACGCGCTAATCTTAGGAACTACCGGACCGATTTGAAAATTCTTTGAGTGTGAGATAGTCGATTTATCGAGGAAGGCTTTAGGTATAACATCAAGTTAAGATTAATAGGAGAGGAGCAGCAATAAAAATATTACGAAAACGGTAAAATTTTCCTTGCGTGCGCTGAGTAAACTGCGAAAGTTACCAAAAAATCATGTTTTACAAAATTGTTCTTCTCTAAAAGTTCTATATGAAAGTCCGCGACAGCATGTCTAGTTTTTAAGGTTAACCCACTTTAATCATTTTTATTGTTATCAAAATACTATATTATGTATAGGTTTTTTTACGCGGGCTTGGCCGCAGGCGATTGTTAGTCTTTAATATTTAATTAAATGACTTAACTTGACTTCTTGTATATATATCATGGGCGTTCAGGAATGGGCGTAACTCCTAACAAAAGTACTGATAACATTTTTTCTGCTATAATCTGTGAAAAACAAAAAATATATATATCCTCCTGCCCTTATCCCACTCTAAGTGAGGTCGGCACAACATGTTATAAAAATGTTGTAACATGATTTGGCTGCATTTATACGAACGGCCGCCTGCCTGACGTCAACTTACCTTAATCGCCTTTTACGACACCTCGGTAAGAAATGAGGGTGGCACTATTCTACTTAGCCGGATACCACACGGCTATGAAAAACAATAATGAATAATCTGGTACCTATTTATTACATTAATCAATGATTTACAGTCATTAAATATGTATCTGCTTCTGTGCTCAGTCATCGTGCGGCTCCAATTATGAAATCAGATCGTAAGCCCCACAAGCTCCCACGAGGGACTATTTGCGGAACGACCATCATCCGTCTAAAATCAAATAACGTAATTATTTGCTGAAAGCATTTATTATCTATGGCAGGACGCGTGGCCGCGTGCTTACAAAATATCATCGACAACATTTGTCATAGACAAAAAATACTGACAACCTTATTGTATCAAAAATAAAATTTATATCTCAACCAACAGTATATTTTCTAAATGTATAAATAAATTTGTTTTACATTTGGATCTCTACGCTCAACACTAGCTTAATAAACTAGTATTTGCGACTTTTAAAATAATATAATATTCTTATTACAACTTAATAGAGTACATTTTACATTAGCATTCGTTTTCAAAGGTGCATTTTTAAATTTGTAAAGCCATAGAACGCCACGCGGCAGTTCATTGGTATCTATTTGAATTTGGAAACCATTTTGAATTTGTTTTTCATCAGCCCGTTCTTCTTTACGTACGAGCTGTCATCAAGTGCGTTCCTGTTGATCTGATTTATTTGTATTCGTTACACGGTCAATGATCGAGAGGGGTGGGAAAATATTGGCGATAATTTGCGTCAGTTAATTGGGCAGTGATTTTAAACAGATTTATTATGTTATGAATATTGTGTTTTCAATTACAATTTCCTTCGTTAACCTAAAATTGAGCCTTCAGAATTGAAAACTTCATACCTAGAAGATCCAGAAAGTAACTCTGCGGTTTATATGTAACTAGCTACGTCTGTGCGTATATACCTTTAAAATTAAATTTTAAACTTAAAAGTAGTTTTTGTGAGTTAACCATAAGAGATAGAGAAATACTGTCGTGAACTTTATCGTAGTATTTTTATAGATCTACAATTCTCTAGTACATTAATTTAGTGTATCTCTGCTGCTTTACGCGGTGCATGCGAATAAAGCTCCCAACAGTATGGATGTATGTTTATTACTCTTTCACTGCGAATCTGCTAAAGCAATATCGATGAAATTTCGCACAATTATTCCTTATACACCGAGGTATTAATAGGCTATAGAAATCCTGTTAATTCTACAGAAAGAGGATAAAAATACGAAATAGCTATAAAATATATTTGGATAAACAATATTATCTTTAATTTTGTCCGATCACTTGTAAACTAGCTTTAAAAACAACACGATATTTGTACAAATTGAAAACGTGAAAATAATAGTTCTGTTTCGCAAATAAACACAAAAGTTTCACAGACGACCCGTAACGAATGAATATGAACATTGTTTCGCAAATAAATTTTGAAACAAATTTAAATTTCCATTTATCAAGGATCAAACCCGATCAATTCGTTCCGCTAGCAAATGATATTGCATTGTATTGTGAATCTCATCTGGATCTAACTAATTAACAAAACGATACAACTAATTCCAATAATGATAATGAAAAATAAACTTAAGAAAAAACAGCAGAAGGTTTCATGTCGAATGACATAGAATAAAATGCAGTTATAACAAAATTTGTTAATGATATAAAAGACATAAATACTGACAATGAAAAATATAATTTAATTGAAATAGAATAGAGTATAATATTCTTTGCAGACGCAATAGCAAGTAGCAACATAAGTTTAGATAGCCGTGACCTATTAGCAGTGACAAAACATACGGTTGTCAGCGTGATACGGGATTTATTATGGGGAAATGTTTTTGTTAAATTTCATGACCCTTATTATTAAGGCAATAGAGTCTATTTAATTTACATGTTGACCCTAGAAATTAATTGTTTGGTATCATTGGGTGTATCAAATAATTAGAAGCGTAACAAGGGCCGTTGGTAATTTTATTTGTTGTTGCAACAAATTTATATTTATCTACAATACAAACTTGTTTGGAAATTTAGATACGTTTGTTTCAAAGGTAATTATTTATTTTTCTGTCAGAAATGATTGACGATATACATTTGCATATGTGATTCATGTATTGCCAGCTTAATTTAAGACCGCGTGATTCCCTGCGAGAGAAGTTTAAGGAAACAGGTATTCTTACATTTGCTTCACAGTATATTTTAAGCAATTTAATTTATGTACATAAAAATATAAAGAATTATAAAACGATAGGTGATGTATACAATAGACAAAGCAGGAACCGACATAAGCTTGCGGCTCCTGCTTTGCGCCTTGCAAAAGTGCGTAACTCGTTTGTGGGTTTTGGTATAAGATTCTATAATAAAATTCCGCAATCAATTTCAGCTTTGCCATTACAGCAGTTTAAAAACACTGTTAAAAAGAGGCTGATACAGAAAGCCTACTATACTCTTGAGGATTATTTAGAAGATAAGAATGTGTGGATATAGCTCTCTTTGAGCCTGTACAAGACAGTAACGACATAATGTAAATAGTATTAAGAATTATATTTTTAAAAGAGCAACCGCCGAGTTTCTTGCTGGCTCTTCTCGGTAGGAACAGCTTTCCGAACCAGCAGTAGAGTTGACGATTCAAAAGCACTTGTTTACAAGTTTATTTGAATAAAGAATATTTTGAATTAGAATTTGAATTGTATTAAAAAATGCAATAATAAAAAGAAAAAAACACTGGGTGAGATGTGGGAATCGATCCTAGGTTTTGAAATTTATTGGTCCGCGCGTTACCGTTAGGCTATCACAGCTTTGCACTTGACAGCTCAAATATCATTCACTTTCTAATTAATATTTTTGTATTTTTTCAACAGGATTTAAGCGACATTTTTTTTAATGAAACTTAGCTAGGTTGAATTTCCCCCCAAAAACCCCCATATGCTGAATTTACTTTCCAATTAATATTTTAGTATTTTTTCAACAGGATTTAAACAAATTTTTTTAAAATGAAACCTTGCTAGGTTGAATTTTCCCCCAAAACCCCCATATGCTGAATTTACTTTCTAATCAATATTTTAGTATTTTTTCAACAGGATTTAAACAAATTTTTTTAAAATGAAACCTTGCTAGGTTGAATTTTCCCCCAAAACCCCCATATGCTGAATTTACTTTCTAATCAATATTTTAGTATTTTTTCAACAGGATTTAAACGACATTTTTTTTAATGAAACCTAGCTAGGTCGTTTTCCCTCCAAAAACCCCCATATGCTGAATGTACTTTCTAATCAATATTTTAGTATTTTTTCAACAGGATTTAAACGACATTTTTTTTAATGAAACCTAGCTAGGTCGTTTTTCCCCCAAAAACCCCCATATGCTGAATTTCATGAACATCACTGGATCCGTTTCCCAGATTCGGAATATATGTATATACAAGATTACCTCATTTAAATATTAAGGATATACTTTTAAATAATAACTAAAATATTATGGGATGAAGTTAGTTAAATGCACCGGTTGTGCAGCAGTAGAATAGTCCAACGTCTTTTTTTACTAAGTTGTCGTAAAAGGCTATAAGCTAAGTTGACCCGCCGGATGGTATTCGCCTTTTACGACACTTCGGTAAGAAAAAGTGTGGTCTATTCCACTAAAACGGATACCACACGGTAAGAAATGAAGGTGGTATATTCTACTGGGCCGGAAACTACACGGCGGGTCAACTTAGTCGCCTTATACGATAGCTCGGTAAGAAATGAAGGTGGTCTATGCTACTCAGCCGCATACCACATGGCGATCAACTTACCTTAGTTGTCTTTAACGATACCTCGGTAACAAATGAAGGTGGTCTATTCTACTGAGCCGGATACCACACGGCGAGACGACTTACCTTAGTTACCTTTTACGACACCTCGGTAAAAAAAGAGGTTGATCTATTCTATTGAGCCCGATATCACACGGCGGGTCGACTTACCTTAGTCTCCTTTTACGACACCTCGGTAAAAAAGAGGTTGGTCTATTCTACTCAGCCGGATACCATTGTAATACTATAAATCTAAGATGATAAAAACTAAGAGTTTACTCAGGTGATACCAATCATCATAACATAAGTGCTAATGCGTGAGGTTTGTAAAAATATAAAACCAAAATTATACCCTCATGGTCAGTTTATAGACTGGAATAAATGTTTTTAATTAAAATCGACCGATCCCATCATACAAGTCATTTCACGCGACATTGACTACAATGGGTTTAGCACCTGCCTCACCATTGGCGATCGTGTTGGTATAAAGTTTTATAGATATTGGATGATAAGACATTTTATATGAAACACCTTTTTGACGACGTCACAATCGTTAAGAACTGCTAATTAATTTCATTGCTACCGCTTTCTGCTTAGGGCCTGTTTACATTAATATAGATAGAGTAGTATAAAGCTGAAGAGTTTGTTTGTTTGTACGCACTAACCTCAGGAACTACTGGACCGTAGATAGATAAGTAGGATATTCCATTCCGTGTGAGATATTCTATTTATCGAGGAAGGCTATAACATCACGCGAAGATGAATAGGAGAGGAGCAGCAAAAATAGTACGAAAACGGCAAAATTTAAAGCTTGCGTGCGCTAAATAAACGGTGAAAGTTATTCAAAAATGATATATTACAGAATTAATTCCCTTTAATAGTTCTAAATAAAAGTCCGGGACAACATATGTCTAGCTTTTAAGGTTAACCCACTTTAACTATTTTTATGGTTATCAAAATACTATATTACGGTTTCAATCTTTCCACGCGGGCGGAGTCCTTGGCAATTGATAGTTTAAACGATAAGAATGCGTGAATATAGCTACTCTTCCACCCTGTACAAGTGTAGTACAAGAATTATATTTTGGAAAGAGCATCCACCGAGTTTCTTGCTGGCTCTTCTCGATAGGAGCAGCTTTCAAAAACGGCATAGAGTTGAGGATTCGAAAGCACTTCACTACATACTATAAAACAAAGTCAAATTCTTTGTTTGTCCCTATATCCCTATGTATGCTTAAATCTTTAAAACCACGCAGCAGATTTTGATGTGGTTTTTTAATATATTCATTTAATAGAGTGATTCAAGAGGAAAGTTTGTATGTATAATAACATTCAATACGGAGTAGAGAAATACTGTAATTTTTGAGGTTTCTGTAAATAATTACATTTTTTTCCGCTTACATTGCAAACGCAGGCTAAACCCTACGAGATTTATTAAAATGATGTACTAAGTATTTGTTCATCTTGAAAAGGTCTACAGAAAAGTCCGCGATGGTATATGTCTATCTCTCATGGATAACCCACAATAGCATTTTTTGACATTTACTTTGTACGAAAAATAATGCCTTTTTATTTAAGCAATTTTTATACAATACAGCGTTAATCCTTATCCAATTAAGTACCTTAAATAAATTGTTTATTTAATATAGATCAATATGGCCGTTTACAGCATGTAATTTAAGTGAACATTTTCGGAGATATTACAGATTTAAAATGCCGTGAGGACGCCGCGCTTCGCCCTATAACACTTCGACTTTAGCAGCTATGTCGTTCTTTCAAAAGTTTGTTTAAAGACATTCTGTAATTAATTGTAAAAATAAAATACATTGGAAAAATGTAAAAGTAAATAAGTAAAAATGTACTATATGAATTTAGATATTCCAAAGATAGCAGGAAATCTTCTTGGTACAGGGAAAGGAAATTGTTTTCTCCAAATTTAACGCTTGCGGGCCACGGGCAGTAATGAATAAATCAAAATTACTCGATCGATTTTAATCATTTTTTTACACTGACTGATATGGGATATATATTTTTACCCGCGCGAAGCAGGGGCAGGCCGCTAGTTAAATTATAAATTTAAAAAAATATTTGAATAAAGAGTATTTTGAATTTGTTATAGCTTTAAAAATTGACAACTAATTTTTATGGGTGGATGAAGTCACCTGCATTAATACACAGTGAAATTATATTTTAAATAATTCTTTAATAAAGAGGGTTGGCAGGTCTCAGGAACAATATGTGGCCCTTGAATGCGTCTTAAAGTTAAAGGAAAAGTTTATAAAACGGTCATAAAACCTGAATATATACAATACGTATTATATATATTTAGCGGGAAAAACTTTGCTGTATGATATCGTACTGAGTAAAATAGACCACCATAATTTTTTAACGAGGTATCGTAAACGGTGACTTAAATAAGTTGACCCGCCATGTGGTATCCCACTGAGTAGAATAGACCGCCTGAGGGTGGTCTTTCTTAACGCGGTATCGTAAACGGCGAATATGATAAGTTTACCCGCTGTGTGGTATTCGACTGAGTAGAATAGACCATCCTCATTTCTTAACGGGGCATCGTAAACGGCGACTATAATAAGTTTACCCGCCGTGTGGAATCCTACTGAGTAGAATAGACCAACCTCATTTCTTACTGAGATGCCGTGAAATACGACTAAGGTAAGTTGACGTCAGGCAGGCCGACCGGTCGTAAAATGCGTAACCAAATCAACTGACCACAAGAGTGGGATAAGGGCAAGAGGATGATGATTCTATAAATATTAGTAACATTATATGACATATATATATCAGTCATATAGGGACTGATATAAGAGTGCTACGAGACCCTGGAGACCATCTCAGTTGTAAATCAGGTGGTTCTCCAATAGATCAAAGGTCACAGCGGTTCACTGGGCAATGATGCAGCAGATGGCCAGGAACGGCTCAAATATCACGGTTGAGGGATTTGAACCGATCATTCCACTTCTTTACAGCCAAATAAGATTATGGCTTAGGGAAATTACCGTGGAAAATCATAATACAAACTGGGCAAACCGGAATGACTGTAGACAATCCAGGGAGGCAATGCTTTCCTTGAATCCTCACTTGACCAACAGTCTCCTTCGCTTGAATAGACTCAACTTACGAAGAATGCTGAGTATCATTATCGGTCACTGCCTGCTCAATAAACATCTATTCCTTATAGGTGTTTTTTTCCACTTTTAAGTACTTCACGGCTATTTTGGATGAGCACTGCAGAGAAACGCCAAGACTGTGGCCAGACACATCTTAGGAAGGGGTAGTGGCTACGCTATTGTCCACCACCACCCTGTGATAGATTATATATACACTGTTGTGCTTACAAATTATAAGAAGGGGTAGGGTAGGGAGGTAGGGGTAAGTTCACAGAGAAATCGCAACTGACAAGTCAAAAAAATAATCGGACTGCGACAGTACGATTGGATAAGGACTGCGCTGGACACGAGTGCTGGTACTCGGTAATGATAAACTCTTGTGAGTCTCATCAGAATCATAGAGGAGGTCTGCGCAAGCACGGCTGATAGCTTCTGCTATTGGATACGTCTACCATCTCCTTGCCCGCGCAGAATTCCTCCAACACTGCATCATCCTATCCCCTAAGAGAAATGGATAAGCGTTGAGAAAAATAAAAAATGGAAAAGGGTAAGGTTCCTTATAGGTGTTACTGACAGCCAGTTATGCAGAGAATGCATGAAGGAACCAGAAATACCATCTCACGTCATGTTGTATTGCACGGAGGTGGCGGAGCATCGAGCAAACATCCTTGGCTCGCCGAGGACGTTGCAAAGCCTAGAGGAACCCAGGCAGGGTTCTCGGCTTCTAGAAGGAGCTAGGCTGGCTAGAATAACCAGCCCCTTCACCTAACGCACAATAGTCGCCTTACAGTGACTAAGTGCGGCAAACATCCTTGGCTCGGCGAGGACGCTGCAAAGCCTTGAGGAACCTAGGCAGGGTTCTCGGCTTCTGGAAGTAGCTTGGCTGGCTGGTTTAACCAGCCCCTTCACCTTCACACACAATGGTCGCCTTACAGTGACTAAGTGCGGCAAATATCCCGCAATAAAAAGAATGTATGACATATAAAAAATCAAAACTTAATACTGCGAGAATCACTCCCTAACTAAGACATATCAGCTTTCTGTTTATATTTTGACTCGCGATCGCCCCCACGTAATTAAGCTATCAAATTCGGCACGTGTGTATCCCTAATCAAAACATTATTATATGTTTGTTTGTTTATTACAAAAATCACCTCACCCCGGGCACTGTCTGTTGCAGATTGTTTTGACTACATTTTTAATGCTATAAATACGGTAAACAAGGTATATAAGGTGCAATAATTAGTTTATTTAAATACAGAAATCCTATTATAGTATTGGGGATTATATAAAATGAAAAAATGCTTTGATTTAAACGTACCACAAGTTAGCAATGATAAAATTTAACCATTCATAAGAATAACATTTGGAAAGAGTGTAATAAGAAAATAAACGAGAAAAATAAACAACGAACGAACGCAAAAGAAAAAGATACCGAATAAAATAAAAAAGGATAAAAAATTGAATAAGATTTTTATTGCAGTCAATGAATAAACTTGAAAACAGGAATAAAATTGTACATCAATGTATTTTTTGGCCGAAATTTTTTTTTGTTTTTCTTCCTATAGAATATAGATTATTAATTTTGAAATTAGAAGCTAAACATAGCTATTTGATCATTTTTGAAAATAAATAAATACTTTCTCCTTAGAAATATGGTCGATTGGTATTAAAGTGACCTAATTTAATAAGTTGGTTTGTGGCAAATCGCAATAAAGTGTAGCCTAGCGCCTATCGAACTGAGTGTTAAAGAGCTCCATAGCTTGTAAAAGCACGAAAACACTAGTTTTTTTATATAGTTGCAATAGTCATAGTTGAAATAAGGATTAGAATGTATCCCACTCAATTAAGCGTGATTTAGAATTAGGCCACTTCAATACTAAGTGTGCGATATGACAGAAAAATAATATATATGCTTTTTTTGAAATAAATATTAACTACCAACTTGTTAAAAAAATATAAAAAAATTTTAACTTTATACACAAAATTATCTAATTAAATATTTTTATTTTCTTTCTTAGTACCATCTGTTTAAATATGCGTGAATAAGATCATATAATGTACACTGCTATCTATAAAATACTTTATGAACTTGTTTGACAAAGTTTGAAAGTAATGTAGTATGTTGTTACTAGATGGCGTTTCTATAAATTGTTTTGAATAGTAAAATAAATCAATTATTAAAAAACTGTTTATTAAATCATCAATATTAAAATAAAAAATATTACATACTACCTTTATTTTTTTTACTACTATGTACCTAGGTTCACTACTAATAGAATCTAATTTCTTTCAGCAATTTTATAGCATTAAAAATAGATATTATCATAATTGCTTAAGAATATTAATCCTAATTTAGATAATGCTTAAAAAATTACTGTTAAATACGCAATTTAAAGTTATTAAAGTCATCATAAAGTTACTTTTAACACAGCAGCAGGGTCATCTCGCTTAGTCCCGGGTGGGGGGTAGGCGGGGTAGGGGCCTCGAGGCATACCTCTTTGCCCGGGCATTTCCTCGCAGGCATTCTGCCTGGTCCATGTTCCGGCCGTAGGCCGAGGTCACCTAGGTGACCTAAGGGTTGTCGGTATTCGGGCCGTGAGCCCAGGTCACCTAGGTGACCTAAAGGATGTCTGGTTCGGTGGGGAGGTCTGGGAATGGTAGCTCCCAGACCTCGTAGTCGTCGTCAGGAATTGTCAAGTCCAGTGGTGGTGTCATAATCGGTAGTGTTACTTTTAACTTGCGAATTTTGCTACTTGTTTTACTATTCACCAATAGGTGGCGTTAGTAGTCTTCAAATATAAAATTATGATAAAATATTTGTTTTTATAGTATTAAGCAACGTTATTTCAACAAAATTGTATTTATATAAAAGTGATTGTTATAACAATGTCTAATAAATAGATATAAATAGTATTAAGTGTATAAATAAAAAAATATTAACGTTATACTTAGCTCGCGCTAGCAAAGTTTTTTAGTATTTGGTACTATATATACAGTAAACAAAGTTTAGTTAATGTACTCGCTTCGGCAGTACATATACTAAAATTGGAACGATACAGAGAAGATTAGCATGGCCCCTGCGCAAGGATGACACGCAAAATCGTGAAGCGTTCCACATTTTTTGAACATTTATTAACAGTCTATAATATATGAAATACTATCTATCGCCAGGCGGCTCCGCTTGCGTAGAAAAATTAAAAATGTAATATAGTATTCTGATAACCAACATGTTTAAAGTTAAAACCTTAAAAGCTAGATAAGTGCTGTCGCGGACTTTTATTTAGAACTTTTACTGGGGAATATTTTTGTAATATACTAGTAATAGCCCGCGGTTTCACCCGCGTACATACCGATCTCATGGCAGTGGAAGGTCTACAGATTTAATTTGTTAAATATATCATCAATAGTTTCCGCAGCGCATGCGATGACAGGTTTCTATGACTAATTTTTTACTCCTTATTACAATTTAATTACAGATCCCCATTGTTTAAATGTATAATGTAACATAGTCTATATCGCTCAGTAAAGATGTAGCTTTTCAATGGTGAAAGAATTTTTGAAATCGGTCCAGTAGTTTTTGTGTGAAAACATTACAAACATACATACAAATTTTTCCTCTTTATAATAGATGATTTCTAAATAACTTTTACCGTTTACTTTGCGCACGCAAGGAAAGCTTTCAATTTTTCCGTATTCGCAATATATTTATTGCTGCTCCTCTCCTATTCATCTTAGCGTGATGTTATATAGCCTATAGCCTTCCTTGATAAATGGACTATATCTAAAGAACTTACAAATCCATCCAGCTGTTCCTGAGATTAGCGTGTTGAAACAAACAAACTCTTCAGCTTTATATATAAGTCTTTATAAGTAAGTAGCGGCCTGTTAATATCCCACTGCTGAGAATAGACCTCTTCTCTCCGTTTTTGGAGAGAAGGATTGGAGCTAAGACCTACCACGCTGCTCCAATGCGGATTGGTAGGTTTCACATATCTCCAGAATTCTCTAAAGATATGCAGGTTTCCGCACGATGTTTTCCTTCACCGAAAAGCGACACATAAGTTTTAACAGAAAAACTCATTGGTGTCTGCCCGGGTTTGAACCCGTGACCTCCTCGAAAGAGTCGCACGGTATTACCGCTGGGCTACCACAGCTTCAAGTCCTTTTATGGATCCTAAAAATGTTATAATAAAGTTATAAAGTTTGTTTTATATTCCGTAATTAATATAACATATTTGAGTGTATCAACATTTCTTACGACGGGATCGCTGAGCCGTTAAAGGAAGTACACAAAACAGCTCTCCAACTGATGAGATTCCCTTTTAAGATTGCAAAGAGTGAATTTGTAAACATCTTCGCGAATTTGTACTCGAAATCTAAATCTCAACGAATCAAATTTATTACAATATCTATCTTTAATATTTAAATGAGTTAATCTTGTATGTATATGTAATGTAACTAGCATTAAGAATTGTATTTTTTAAAAAGAGCAACCGCCGAGTTTCTTGCTGGCTCTTCTCGGTAGGAACAGCTTTCTGAACCAGCAGTAGAGTTGACGATTCAAAAGTACTTGTTTACAAGTTTATTTGAATAAAGAATATTTTGAATTTGAATAATTTGAATATATATATACCTATATATATATTCGGAATCTCGGAAACGGCTCCAACGATTTTCCTGAGAGCGTGTAGGGGGTTTTGGGGGAGGAAAATCGATCTAGATAAGTTTTATTAAAAAAAATGTCGTTTTATTCCTGTTAACGGGCTTTAAATTTTTTTTGAAATTTACGTTGAGTACAATCACAATTTTTCGCTGTCAAACGTAAAGTCATGGTAGTTCATTTGGGGAACGGGCGATCTAGAGATTTTAAAATACCTAGGATCGAGCCCCACCTGCTCTATTATTTTTCATTCTTCTTTTCAATTTTCTTCTTAATTTAATTTTTTTTACATCATTTATAAAATTACACAGGTATCTACTGAACGTATTTTTGTACGGTTTTGTAATAAAGGTAGTGTATATGTTCCGAAAGTTTTAATTTAATAGTGCATTAAAGGTATAGGTATTCTTACATTTGCTTCACAGTATATTTTAAGTAATTTGATTTTGTATATAAAAAAAAAGTATAAAGAATTATAAAACAATAGGCGATGTATATAATAGACAAAGTAGGAACCGACATAAGCTTGAGGCTCCTGCTTTGCGCCTTGAAAAAGTACGTAAGTCGTTTGTGGGTTTGGGTATAAGATTCTATAATAAAATTCCACAATCAATTTTAACTTTGCAATTACAGCAGTTTAAAAACACTATTAAGGAGAGGCTGATACAGAAAGCCTACTATACTGTTGAGGATTATTTAGACGATAAAAATGCGTGGATATAAATATTGTTCGACCCTGTACTAGATAGAAACATTAAATGTAACTAGCATTAAGAATTGTATTTTTTAAAAGAGCAACCGCCGAGTTTCTTTCTGGCTCTTCTCGGTAGGAACAGCTTTCCGAACCAGCAGTAGAGTTGACGATTCAAAAGCACTTGTTTACAAGTTTATTTGAATAAAGAATATTTTGAATTTGAATTGAAATTGAAAGATTTATGCCATTTTGTTTAAGAGATCACGCAGTTGTAAAAAACTCATCTGCTGGGAACTTTAGTTGCGTACGCTGCGTTAACCAGCAGAGATTCACAAAAGTAATATTCTAGAGAATTGTAGATGTACAAAAATACTACATAAAAGTCTGCAACAGCATGTCTATATCTCTCATGGTTAAATTACAATAACTACTTTTATGTTCTCTGAACTTTCCTCTATTTCATTGCTTACACAAAGTTTAAAAAAATGTTGTGTATCTATCTAATTTCGGGGACGCCTGTCGGTGCAGGGCGGGTGGTCAAATTCAAATTCAAATTCAAATTCAATTCAATTTTATTCAATTCAAATTTAGCTTTTACGAACCTGATAATATCCCTGAAGGGGATATTTGTCAGATCCTCAACTTTTTGTAAAAAGTAAAAGTAAGTAGCGGCCTGTTACTCTCCCACTGCTGGGAATAGGCCTCTTCTCTCCGTTTTTGGATAGAAGGATTGGAGCTAAGACCTACCACGCTGCTCCAATGCGGATTGGTAGGTTACACAAATCTCCTGAATTCTCTAAAGATATGCAGGTTTCCTCACGATGTTTTCCTTCACCGAAAAGCGTGTGATAAATTGCAATTATCAATTAGACACGTAAGTTTTAACAGAAAAACTCATTGGTGTCTGCCCGGGTTTGAACCCGTGACCTCCTCGTAAGAGTCGCACGGTGTAACCACTGGGCTACCACAGCTTGTGGTGTGGGTGTGGTGCTCTATTTAATTACTTACACAACTTTTTGTGTGAGTAATTAAATAGAGGAAGGTAAAAAATTGGAGGACTATTCTTCTTACGCCCATCTTTTATTTACAACATCAATATTACTTATTACAGTAATTTGCAATATTTTTATTTCCCGCGGCTCACTGGGCGCGCTCGTAAGGAAGCTTTCTCGCTGATGAGATTCCTCTTGAAGATAGAACAATCTCGAAACGTAAAAAGTTGCAACAGTAAAAAATCTACACTAATAAACTATTGCGTGTTCGTCTGTTGTTTCAGGCTTATTTTATTATAAATAAATAAATATATGAGACATTTACACACACGGTGGTCCGTCCCCAAAGTAACTTAATACTTGCGTTATGGTAGACAGACTGGTGAATATATACTTATATATTTTTAAATACATACTTAAATACAAATATACACATATAATGTGAATCAACTAGTCAAATTTTAAGGCGATTTTTAAGTATTCAATTTAAGCATACATTTTATCTCGAAAATTATTGCTTTTTTGTAAAAAAAACTCTGGGCTAAAATTTGAGGGCAAATTGATTCTTTATGAATGTGTTTAAGCATAGAACGCTGATTAAGTTGTAATTGCGAATTTTTAAAAAAGTAATAATACAATTATTTTGCTATAATCCGCGATGAAGTTAAATATATATAATGCTAAATGTAGAGAGGACAATCCGTTTTCATACCTGATACATGCACGATTCGTAAAAACACATGCAGAAACCTCCACCTAAAGTCCTACTAATATTATGAATGCAAAAGTTTGTAAATATGGATGTATGTTTGTTACTCTTTCACGGTGAATTCGTTGGACCAATATCGCCGAAATTTGGTTCAATTAGTCCTTATACACCAGGGTAAGATATAGGCTATAGAAATCCCGTTAATTCTACAGGAATAGGACATTGAAAAGCGCCATCTATCAACGTGTAACGCACAGTCCACGCGAACGAAATTGCGAGAAAAGCTAGTAGAAATATAATACACTCTTTGTAACCGCTTCATACAATATATGAGCTGTATACCCGTGCTTAAAATTAATATGACTTGCCCGTTGTAATATTTACCCTTTGCGGCTGTGATTGGGCCTAAACTCGAGTACCATGGTCATTTAGTACAGATTAAATTTAAGTTTACATCCAGGTGAGTTGGTACAGTACGTCTAGACACGCTAACTCATTATTTAAGACCACTTAAATACTCTACGGCCTCGAAGAATGAAGAACAGTGACATCTATAGAGTCACTGATAGAGTCACTCATATCAAATAATTGCGCAATAAAATCTATTATAGTGTACAATAAAATTCCGAAAATGATAAGAGAGCTGACATTCAATTTGTTTAAATTAAAACTTAAAATGTGGCTTATAGAAAGGTGCTTCTATACAATTGACGAGTACTTAAATATTAAACATTAATAACATTTTAGACATTCTTTCGAAGCTACCTTCCTATGGGCTTCCAGAAAGTCTGCGCTTTTGGATCTCCAGTTTTCTCACTGGACGTAGCATACGTGTCGTTGTCGACGGATTCTGCTCGAATCTTAAGCCAGTGAATGCTGGGGTTCCCCAAGGTTGCGTGATATCCCCTACACTGTTTCTTCTGCATATCAATGACATGTTAGATGATGCTAATATTCACTGCTATGCAGATGACAGTACAGTGGATGCCACATACACCGGTAGCGCAAGCCTTTCTTGGAAAAAGGTCGATGAGTGCCGGGAAAATCTTGTGTCTTCTGTTGAAGCCACCTTACGGAAGATCTCCGACTGGGGTAAACTAAATTTAGTACAATTTAACCCCCAGAAGACACAAGTTTGCGCGTTAACTGCTAAAAACATCGCCATTTGTCGCGTCACCGTCTTTCGAGAACACTCTTTTAGGTGTCTCGAGTAGTATCGAAATACTGGGACTCGACATCTCCAATAGTAGCAAGTATCGCGATCATTTGGAAAGGAAGGCTAAGTTGGCCTCTAAAAAATTGGGTGTTATCAATAGAGCGAGACAATACTTCAAGCCGGCCCATAGACTTGCGCTGTATAAAGCACAAGTCCGGCCTCACATGGAGTACTGTTCTCATCTCTGGGCTGGTGCACCCCAGTACCAACTTAAGCCATTCGATCGCATACAGCGCAGAGCAGTTCGCATTATTGGAGACAAGGTAATTAGCAAACAGCTGGACTCTTTAGCGATGCGAAGAAACGTGTCTTCACTGTGCGTCTTCTACCGCATCTTTCACGGAGAGTGTTCCATTGAACTAAATGACCTGATTCCTGCCGCTAAATTCCACAACCGCACTGTACGTCACAGATTAAAATATCATCCTCACCATCTGGATGCGTGGCGATCCACCACAGTGCGGTTTTCAAATAATTTCTTTCCGCGCACCACCATTTTATGGAACGATCTCCCTTTGGCGGTGTTCCCGGATCGGTACGATATAAGTACCTTCAAAAAGCGTATTTTCCACTTTTTTAAAGGACAGCAACACCCTCGCTCTGCGAGAGGTCGTGGGCGGCGGTGATTACTTGAGGTGCACCGCATGCTCGTTTGCCATCCTATTCCATAAAAAAAAAAGACATAAAAAATTGACATATTAAATTTTATTTATTTCCGACATTAATGTACATTGTAATGTACATAATTTTTTAGTCTTGAAATTTTTGCATGCCTCTAGGCCTAGGCGAAACATTTCTTCTATATAATAACATATAACACCCTATTGTAAATGTTTCTGCAAATAAAGAAATTTGAATTTTGAATTTGAATTTGAATCTATAGAGACTAATTTTTTTTTATAAGTTTCTATTTCATTCATTATTCTCCTACCCTTATTGTATCTAAGTCGGCATAATATGTTTTAAATATGTTGTTACATATGTTGGCTAGTTATTTTACGACCGACCCCTGCCTGGCGTCTTATCTTAGTCAGCTTTTACGACATTTCGGCAAGAAATGAAGGTGGTCTATTGTATTTAGGCGTAAACCACACGATGGGTCAACTTATCTTTGACGTCTTTACGACACCTCGGAAAGAAATGACGGTGGTCTATTCTACTCAGCCGGATACCACACGGCGGGTCAACCTACCTTGGCCGCCTTTAACGACACCTCGGTAAGAAATGAGGGTGGTCTATTCGACTTAACCAGATACCACACGGTCGGTCAACTTACCTTTGTCGCCTTTTACGACACCTCGGCAAGAAATGAAAGTGGTCTATTCTACTCAGTCGGATACCACACGGTGGGTCAAGTTGCCTTAGACGCCTTTTACGACACCTCAAAAAGAAATGAGGGTAGTCAATTTTACTCAGAGGGATACCACACGGCAGGTTGACTTATCTTATTCGCCTTTTACGACACCTCGGTAAGAAATGAAGGTGGACTATTCTACTCACCCGGATATCACACGGTTAGTCGACCTACCTTAGTCGCCTTTTACGACACCTCGGTAAGAAATAAAGGTGGTGCTTTCTACTCAACCGGATACCACACGGCTTAATCCGGGTTACCGGAAATGTGAAATAAAAAGATACAAGGCCTCTCCACGGATGTTTATGTCCCGGAAACGGTCACGTGATCATACGTAGTACGTAGTACGTCGGAACAGTACAGAAGGCGGGCGGGAATTTTTAGAGCCCTTTAAAATTTATAGCCCTACCAAATTGGAACTGCGAAGGCCCTGCTATTTTATTAACAGTATACACGCTACATTATTACATTCACTATGTAATCTTTAATATTTAAATGAATTAATCTTGTATGTATATATATATATTCTGAATCTCGGAAACGGCTTCAACGATTTTCCTGAAATTCAGCATGTACCCCCTACATGGGGAGAAAAATCCCTATTTGGGGGAGAAAAATCGATCTAGATAGGTTTTATTTTAAAAAAAATTTCGTTTCATCCCTGTTTTTGGGAATCAAAAAAAGAGTTTATTTAAATATTTTAATAACAATAATATTTTATGATTTGTATAGTAATTTAAGATAGACGTAACTTGTACATTTTTGGCATTAAAAATATATAAATTTACATTGAATATATAAAACACAATTTTTGCCGAAAACTGTTAAGTCAGCGTAACTTATTCGAGGAACTGGTGGTCGCACAAAATGAAAATACCTAGAATGGAGCCATCTACCCTTTTATAATTTTCTTTTTTTTTTGAAGTTTCTTTTTTTTTATTTTGAAAAAAAATACCGGTCAACCAGGTACTATATATAAATACATTGATATATAAATACATGATTTTATCTCATTAAAATATTAAAGATAAGTAAGGTAAGTACATTTCACCTTGAAATTTATAATTCATCGCCATAACTCGTTTAAACGGTAAGCTGCAAAATACTTAAGCCCATTTCTCATGCAAATCGTTCCTGGAAACAATTTGGTTTATTCAATTCCCGATTTAACCCGAATATGTAAATAGGACCTGTGGAAGGTTTCAATTCATTTACTACATGGAATACTAAATTCTAGGGTAGTTAAAAGTTGGGGTATATTGGGTAACAAAAAGGGGTGATATTTGGGGATTTTTTATCCCGGTTTTACTTCCTTTCGGAAGAATTCCACCTTAAATAATACACCTGTAATAAGTGTACAAAAATAGATTTTTAGCTTTTCCATTACAGCAGTTTAAAAACACTGTTTAAAAGAGGCTGATACAGAAAGCCTACTATACTAGTGAGGATTACATTGAAGATAATAAAATGTGGATATAGTTACTCTTCGATCCTGTACAAGACAGTAATATAAGACACTAGTAATAAGAATTATATTTTTAAAAGAGCAACCGCCGAGTTTCTTGCTGGCTCTTCTCGGTAGGAACAGCTTTCCGAACCAGCAGTAGAGTTGACGATTCAAAAGCACTTGTTTACAAGTTTATTTGAATGAAGAATATTTTTAATTTGAATTTGAATTTATCCTTGCGTGCGTTAAGTAAACGGTGAAAGTTATTCAAAAATCTCTTATTAACTGACGATAATTACCTTTATTTTCAAAATTGATTTTTCCCCCCCAAAAACGTCCTGCATGCTGAATTTCAGGAAAATACATATACGTCGTCGTACATATATATGTACGGCACTTTATTAAGCACAGGTTAAGTTAAATTTAATTAAACTTACCTTACCTAGTCTGAATTATATCTTTATGTTAATATTGGGATTTCAACTTAGTTAACATTTAAATTATAAATGAAACTTTCGTTATAACTTAATGGGAGCACCTGAAAATGCAAAGTTAAATCTAAGTTCCACCTTCTGTAATGGACTGTTTATTTCACCGTTAAAAAGTTAATTACCACGAGTTTTTAGTGCAGTTCGCCCTAAGTGAATTAATTGCGAAATTTTTGCATAAACTTAATAAATAAGTTATTTTTCCTTTTAGTATAAGTAAACGAGAACACATCATCATCTTCCTGCCCTTATCCCACTCTAAGTGGAAGTCTCTTAGTCGGCACAACATGTTATAAACATGTTGTCACATGATTTGGCTGCGTTTTTACGACCGACCGCCTGCCTGACGTCAACTTCAAGAAAGTCGTTCGTCAAGAAAGAGGGTGGTCTATTCTACTAAATCGGATACCACACAGTGGGTCAACTTACCTTAGTCACCTTTTACGACATCTCGGTAAGAAATGAAGTTGTTCTATTCTACTCAGCCGGATACCACACGGCGGGTCGACTTACCTTAGTCGCCTTTTTCGACACCTCGGTAAGAAATGAGGGTGGCACTATTCTATTCAGCCGGATACCACACGGCGTAAGTAAACAAGAACACGTATCTGAAAAAGTTTGAAATTCGAATAACATTATATCTATACTAATATATAAAGCTGAAGAGTTTGTTGTTTGTTTGTTTGTTTGTTTGTTTGAACGCGCTAATCTCAGGAACTACTGGACCGATTTGAAAAATTACTTCAGTGTAAGATAGTCCATTTATCGAGGAAGGCTATAGGCTATATAACATCACGCTAAAATGAATAGGAGAGGGGCAGCAATAAATTTAAAGCTTTCTTTGCGTGCGCTGAGTAAACGGTAATAGTTATTCCAAAAGGTAATAGTTATTCATGTATTACAAAATTGTTCCTCTTTAAAAGTTCTACGTAAAAATCCGAGTCAGCATATATCTAGCTTTTAAGGTTAACCCACTTTATCCATTTTTATGGTTATCAAAAGACTATATTACGGTTTTAATCTTTCCACGCCGGCGGAGTCGCTGGCGATTACTAGTTACATATAAAAACAAGCGGACGTTGCTTGTAATATAGAGAGGGAATAGGTCTTATACTTTTGTTTGTTTTGATAATACTAGTTACATAAACTAGCTAGATTGAGCCACAGCAACATTGATGTGGCTTGGTCTAGTTAGGTTTAGAGTCTAGACCCCGCGTCTATGATAAAGTTGAGATTTTTCTTAAGTAAAAGATCTGAAAAAATGTTTTTTTTTTAAATAGCTGTGCTTGCAGCCTCGCTTTAGTGTATTTAATTGAAATTTTGAAAATAAAAGTAGTTATTTTGAGTTAACCATAAGAGATAGAGACATGCTGTTGCGGATTTTGTTGTAGTAATTTTGTATATCTACAAGTCTCTGGTACATTGATTTAGTGTATCTCTTTTGTGTATGGAGTTACCTCTATGACAAAATTTACATAAACCGTAATACACTATTCACCTTAACCTTCCTGGAAAAATTGCTCTATCTTTTAGTAAAGACCGTGCAAAAATCAGTTCAGAGTTTTTTTGAGAAAATCGATCACACACAGAAAGACAGTTTTTGGGTACTTTTTTATATAAAAAGTAAAGATTACTCAATATTTCATATAAAAAAAAAAACAAAAAATATTTATTGTTAATTGACAGTGTTGCGTAAGTCAATGAAATGCACTTTAAAATCATCACATTAATTACTAATAAAACTAATGGAACATTATAATCTACACAAAACATAAGATTGTGTGTAGGCACCATTACATCCAGAGATAAACGAGAAATATAGTTCGCAGCACTGCACATTTATCTTTGCTCTGAAGAACTTTTTGTTGCCATCACTAAATGCCCGCTACAAGAAAATCAGTGTAACAGATAATGTAATGATAGAAATGGGATTTATGTACTTTTTATAGATCTGTGTTTTGTACGATTGAATGTTCATGGTGTATATTTATTATGATAGAGTAAGAGGTCAACCTAAAATGTGCCTTATTAGATACTAGAGTGGGGAGGCCAGCCTGAAATGTGTCCTATTATAATAAAGAGAAGGCAAATGAAACTGTATCTATCTACTTTTGAATCGTCAAATTACAATGAAGCTACGGCTGGTTCAGAAAGGTTGTTAGAGAGAAGGGCCCTAATGTGGAACGCAACATGCGTTGATACGTTAGCCTCGTCCCATATCAGGGAAACAGCATCAAGACCTGGAGCTGCGGTGGAAATTGCCGAATCCGGCAAACGGCGGAAGTATGCATCTCTCATCGAAAGTTATATATTTGTGCCGTTTGCAGTTGAGATCCTAAAGCCATGGAGTAAAAGTGCAAAAATATAACACATCGGTTAATTACCTCTTTAGGTGACAAGAGGGCTGGCTCCTTTATCGCACAAAGAATCAGCTTAGGGATTCAGCGCGGAAATGCTGCCAGCATTCTTGGTACCATTCCACGTGGGCATGATTTGTATAGTCCTAGCGTGTAAGTAATTTAAGATAGATATAACTTGTACATTTCTAATTAGGACTATAACAAATCATTTCAAAGAACTCTGCAGTCTAAAAAGTGCAGCGCAGAGCAATACAAATTGGCTTAATGAATAAAGCTCTCAGCTGCAGATACGAGTCGAAAATGTCTGTAAGGCACCCATATATCTGCCACAATGGCTGTGACCCAATTATATACAGACAGAAACATCCATTTACATCAGAATATCACTTCATACTGTTTAAAATAGTTAGAGGTTAAAAATGCTTCGTTATACTATCTTTAGTATTTATATGAGTTAATCTTTAAATTATTTCATTTTGTTATTCAATATAATTAATATTATCTTTTTTCTCATTGAATATAGTTGTAAGTTTTCGTATCAGTGGAAACTTAATTGATTTCAGTTTACAACATAAGTTAGATATTTAAGTATTTTAATGATTGTTTGTTTCCCCTAAAAAGAAATAAATAAAAATATGACATTTTTATCCTTGTTTTAGGGCATTGAAAAAATGCTGAAATGTAGGATTGAATCCCAATAATATTTTTGGCTATCACACGTAATAATAGCCTAATGGTAACGAGCAAACCAAAAAATTCCTCAGTTCCAGGTTCGAGTCTCACATCATCATTTTATTTTTTATATTTGCATGTTTTTACGTCTTGAAAAATTACGTACTTAAATGTTTATTAGTTTAGTGTAAGTCTTGTCAGGTAGACTAATAGACGGACATATAGACTTCCACCTTCGAATTAGTTTGAATGTATATCTAAGATTCGACTTATCTTAGTATTTTTTATTGTATTGTGAGACACCTTTTTGCTGTTATTTTCAAGTAGCACAACATTAGCCTACACTAAGTTCTTGTTCGTTTAAGTCTTCTCTTCTTCTTAAGACGTGTGGTATCCGGCTGAGCAGAATAGACCACCCTCTTTCTTACAAAGATGTCGTAAAATACGACTAAGATAAGTTGAAGTCAGGTAGGCGGCAAGTATTAATATCTGTAGTCAAATCATGTGACAACATGTATATGACATGGACACTTGGAATAGGATAAGAGCAAGAGGATGATGAAGTCTTCTCTTTTTCTTTGACCGATGGATGTCCACAGCTGGACATAAGTCTCTTCATGGGATCTTCATACCACGGGATCAGCAGTCCATCTCCAATCTACCAACACTGCGCTTCAGACGTAGGTTGTAGGGATCTTTCGGTGTTATCATAAAATAAAAAAAAAAACGCACAGAAAAATTAATCAATGGCGTTTGTCACTCTGGGCATAATATGTTGTTAGTTTAGTATTATAATTGATATATCGGACGTCTGGCTTATAGGTCCCCGAGGTCGGTGCATCTGATGCTCTCGATGCGCCGGTTAGCGGAGGGGGGCTTCCCTTTGAGGGGTTCCTACCCGGAGGAGGTGTTCTCTGGGATCAGAGCTGTCAGCGGGGATGGGGGCAATGTGTACAACGATGTCTGTCCTTGCCATCGGCAGCGTGGTGGAGCATAAAGGTTGTTTTAGTCGGTGCGAGTCCGATATAACCGTTGCCTGTCCCCGTCTGGCAGCGGTACCCATAAAGGGTTTTTTCCTGGATAAAAAGTATTATAATTGAGAGGAATAATTAGTGTCGCGTACAAAGTCACAGGAACAGCTTGTATTCTATAACACACCTAATTGCTGAGGGAACAGGTTGGGGCCGGTAATTTGATCCGGCCCGGTCGTTTAACAGGCGAACCACCGGGAATTAATGGCCGACTGGATATCACCAGATTTTAATATATCCGTATTAAAAACATTCTTAAAAGCACCGAGTCTCGTAATGATTAAGAAATGGAACATTCTAAACAGAGTCATAGAGATATAAATCTCAAGAGTTTGTTTGTTTATTTGATTGTTTAAACGCGCTAATCTTAGGAATTATCGGACAGATTTAAAAAATTCTTTAAGTGTAAGGTAGTCCATGTATCGAGGAAGGCAATAGACTATAAAATCACACTAAGATTAGGTTAGCTTTAAAGATTAACCCAGTTTAACCATTTTTATGGTTGTCAAAATACTATATTACGGTTTTAATCTTTCCACGCGGGCGGAGCCGCTGTACTTTATATCAGCTTCAATTGGGAAGCTTCTTTGCAATCTAAATACTGATAGGCTGGGAATTAGTTTGTGAATAAATCACACGTTGTTTTACTACATATCGATGAACCCTAAACGTGGCGGTCTTTTTTTGTTAGAAAATCCATTATGGATCTTCGCCACTCAACGAGAGGAGTATGTCGGACTTTCAACGACTAAAAACCTGACAGAGCTCCACCACGCTACTGGTGGCGTGGACAGGGTAACGTTTTGTACATTGCCCCTATCCTCGCCAGCATCAACTGTGCCTTAGAGAATGTCCATTTTGAGTCAGATCTCTAGGGGCTTGCCCTTTATGACTCGATGGGAGCACCAAATGTGTATGCAGATAAAATTAAAAACCTGTTACTATCCCTGGGCATAGACCTCCTAACTACTTTTTTTTTGGATTGGAGCCAAGATTTACCACGGTGCTCCAATGCGATTGATAACACATAATTGGTAGGTTACGCATATCCCCAGAATTCTATAATACAGGTTTCCTCACGACGTTTTCCTTCACTGAGAACGTGCGATAAGTAGCAATTGTCATTAGGCACAAAGGTTTTAATAGATATACTCATTGGCCTGATAGGGGTTTGAACCCATGATCGTCTCAAAAGAGTCACGCGTCTCGCCGCTGGGCTATCACAGCTTCTTAGCTGTACCTTGGAGAGTGCCAATTCTGGGTCAGGTTCTCTCCAAGGGCTCGCCCTTCACGACCCGATGGGAACACCAGATGCCTATGCAGGTATGGCGGTCTACCATGTCGGGACCCTACTTAAACTGGGCGTCCGATTCCCCGTTCGGAACGCCCGAAGGTCCTCATTATATCATTTAAGTAACGATCGTATGTGACCCGATCTTTAGTTAAAAACTCGTATAAAAAGTTAGTTAATTAGTTTCCAATAACCTATCACGCCAGGTGCACTGAACTAAAAGCAATTACTTAACTATTGCATGCATCAAAGTGTCCAAAATTTTGCACGTCGTGTAAAGTGGACGAACAAAGTTTGGACTTACCCGTCAATTTCGCCATAAACTTTAACATTTTGTAGTTTGTAGCAACAGTAGTCACAGTTTTATGTTTGTTGTGTTATAGTTTTGTTTTAGTCCTCACATATTATACGAAGTTCTGCCCAAATTATTTATTTTATTTCGGGATAACGAACCCATTTATTTTGTCACCCACCTTAACTTGTGTTGTGATAAATACCCCGCGTTATTGGAGCTCAACGTGATTGATATTAGCGCTCCACCGTGATAAGTTTTAATTAACTAGTTCCTCCGCCGTGTGTAGAATAGACCACCCTCATTTCTTACCGTGGTGTCGTAGAAGGCGACTAAGGTAAGTTTACCCACTGTGTGGTATCCGGTTGAGTAGAATAGACCACCATCTTTCTTACCGAAGTGTCGTAAAATATGACTAAGGTAAGTTGACGTCGACGATTGTAAAATACCTAGCCAAATCATGCGACAACAAGTTTATAGCATATTGTGCCGACCCCACTTAGAGTGAGATAAGGGCAGGAGGATGATGAATTTTAATTTACTAGTTTCTGCTCTCACTGTGTCTGCAAAGACAACAAACAAAGATAAAAACTCAAAAGAAAAGTATTTCAAGTATTTTAAAAGAAAATATTTCATCTGTTGCTTTCTGTTTATGGAAAAAAAAACAATAAATAACCTAAAACACACTTTCGGTTTAAAATTATCTTTCTTCAGAACAACATTTAAAAATACATATAACTTAAACAAATACATTGTCAACATTAAATGATTTATCGAATGATTATCAACAAACAAAACAAATAATTTTATTATTACTTTTGAAAGATCATTTTGATTTGATTTGATATAAATGTGAAATATCCAATCTCAGATAGGCAATATTTTAAATAAAACCAACTAAAATATGAATATTAAACACTCCCCTTTGCATCAATGTGCATTACATTCTCTCCATCCGTTTCCTTAGAACGGATGCCACAAAGCCTTCGGAAGTGTTTAGGGGGAGGTAGGGAGGTTCCTCCCTTACGTGCAGTAAGTATCCTATTTAAACATCTTCATCATTTTGTCTACTACAGGGAAGAAATAAATAAAAGTAATTATAATATTATTTCTTGCTTCTTATTATTATTATTAATAATAGTAATAAAAGTAATCCATTATTTTTCGATCATGTCGTTAGTAATCGATAACTCGCCTTGCATAAATGCTATCGATTTACACTAAACGGTGTCAGAAGCGTATGCTTTTGTACTAAAAGCAAACAGACAGACATTTTTGTGATTGCTTGATTGAATATTGTTTGCACGTGCCAAAGATGGGCACCAAAAAGATAAATTTTCGCTTTTTTTCAGTTTTTCTACGATAAAGGCGAAAACGCAATTCAAGAATTATAAAACGATAGGTGATGTATACAATAGACAAAGCAGGAACCGACATAAGCTTGCGGCTCCTGCTTTGCACGTTGCATAAGTACGTATTTCGTTTGTGGGTTTTGGTATAAGATTCTATAATAAAATTCCGCAATCAATTTCAGCTTTGCCATTACAGCAGTTTAAAAACACTGTTAAAAAGAGGCTGCTACAGAAAGCCTACTATACTCTTAAAGATTATTTAGAAGGTAAGAATGTGTGGATATAGCTCTCTTTGAACCTGTTCAAGACAGTAAAGACTTAATGTAAATAGTATTAAGAATTATATTTTTAAAAGAGCAACCGCCGAGTTTCTTGCTGGCTCTTCTTGGTAGGAACAGCTTTCCGAACCAGCAGTAGAGTTGACGATTCAAAACCACTTGTTTACAAGTTTATTTGAATAAAGAATATTTTGAATTGAATAGAATCAAGCCAGGCGGTTGAAAATTTGAATAAAGTCTATGGTCCTATACTGTATCACTACTGGATACTGTATAAGCTGATTCAATATCAGCAAAACGATGCATATTTGAACTAAATTGGATATGTTTAACAACACTAGATGAAGCTGTCAATATCGTGCAGAAATAATGAATTACTTTTTACTACACCTAATTTTTTTTTTGCTTTTGGCTTTGCGATTTTGTCGTGGAGGAGGTTGCCATCCAAGCCAAGCCATCTTATATGATATGGTATCTGATATGGTATTAATTATGAGTGCGGTAATACAAGTTTAATTATAGTTTAGGTTCAATTAATACTCACTTCTGGACCTTCTTTAACAGTAAATTATGTTAAAGAGGTCGCGCAGATGTAAAAAAACTCGCCTGCTGGGAAATTTACTCGCGTGTGCCACGTTAACCTACAAACATATAAAGTAATATATTACTTTATACGTTTAATTGTTTAGTATACTAAACAATTGTAGACCTACAAAAATACTGCAAAAAAGACCACGACAGCATGTCTCTAACTCTTATGGCTAACTCACAATAACTACTTTTATGTTCAATATTTCAATCAAAAACATTTTTTTTTCTTATCTTTTATTATTATCCCACTCTAAGTGGGGTCGGCACAACATGTTATAAACATGTTGTTACATGATTTGGCTGCGTTTTTACGACCGGCCGTCTGCCTGACGTCAACTTACCTTAGTCGTATTTTACGACACCTTGGAAAGAAATGAGATTGGTCTATTCTACTCAGCCGGATACCACATGGCGGGTCGTCTTACCTTAGTCGCGTTTTACGACACCTTGGTAAGAAATGAGGTTGGTCAATTCTACTCAGCCGGATACCACACGGCGGGTCGACTTACCTTAGTCGCCTTTTACGATACCTCGGTAAGAAATGAGGTTGGTACTATTCTATTCAGCCGGATACCACACGGCGTCATAGATAGTTTTTTGTATTTTTCTTAAATCTGATTTTGTTTCTTTTAATGATTTTCGCTAGCGTCACATAAATTTAATATCTTATGAATATATTTTGTGATGAAAAAGAAAGGTTGAAGAAGTCACAACGTTCCTTTTTATATGAACCGAGGGTCCTTAAAAAGGCAATATTTCAAATGCTCGAGCGTTACAAGTAGGCTCAAAGGAACGAGAGTCGCCCGTCCCATTTGATTAGACGCTTGTTATGAAACATTTCTACGTTTTGAATTTATCATGAAAATGTAAAAAATTACAACTGTTACTATCCCACCGCTAGGCACCCGAAGGCTCACCACGCTGCTCCAATGGGGATTGGTAGGTTACACATATCCTCAGAATTCAGAAAAACTGTGATAGTCAAAAGGTAAGACTGTTCGACTCTTTAAAGGGGGTCACAATTTAAAACCCCGGTCAGGCACCAATGAGTTTTTCTATTAAAACTTAAGTGTCTAATTGATCATTGCAGTTTATCACACGCTTTTCGTTGAAAGAAAACATCGTTAGGAAACCTGCATATCTCTAGAGAATCCTGGGGATATGTGTAACCTACAAATCCGCATTGGAGCAGCGTGGTAGGTTTCAGCTCCAATCCTTCTCTCCAATAACTGAGAGAGGAAGCCTATGCCCAGCAGTGGGATAGTAACAGGTTATGTCCACTTTAGTAAATGTATTTTTAAATTGTCTCTCACCCACAACACAAGTGTTAAGTTACTTACTGTGGGGAAAGATGACCGTGTGTATATTTGTCCAATATATTCATTTGCCCGGGATTTGAACCCGTGACCAAATGGAAAGTCACACAATCTCAATGTTCAGTTATCACAGCTCATTAATAATAAAATCTTTGTATAATTTTTAAATTAATAAACGATAGGACGTGCGATGTCCGGCTAAGTAAAATAAAACACCCTTGTTATTTACCGAGGTGTCGTAAAAGGCGACTAAGGTAAGTTGACCCGACGTGTGGTATCCGGTTGACTAGAAAAGACCACCCTCTTTCTTAGCGAGGTGTCGTGAAATACGACAAAGATAAGTTGACGTCAGGCAGGCGGCCGGGCGTAAATACGTAGCCAAATCATGTTGTCATGTTTATAAAATGTTGTGACGACCCCACTTAGAGTGGGATAAGGGTAGGAGGATGGTAATTATAAATTAATAAACGATATCCAGTCGTTGGTATGAGTGAATTTTTTATCAATCGCTCTGACGAGTAATTATTCGCTGCCCAACATCAGTTCAAACAAACTGAATCAATAATGAATCTCGATTAATGAAAAACAAGATGAACTCTACAATTATCGTTAAAGCGAATGATATAAATACGGTTGAATCAATTTTTTATGTACTTAATTACATTTTAATACATATTTAAAAAGATATATTGATTGATTTATAAGGTATATTGTAATTTTTTCTTATATTGGTATTATTTTTATTTTATTGACTAATTTATAAAATTACAAGACAAAAAATGTCAAGAAAGTGAACCTGAAAATGGTTCATTTTCTTGTCACTTTTAAGTTCTTTACAATTTTTCCTCATCCCACTCGAAAAAATTTACGACCGGCCGCCTGCCTGACGTGAACTTACCTTAGCACCTTAGATAGAAAGAGGGCGGTCAATTCTACTCAGCTGGATACTACACAGACTTATAAAAAAGCTTCGTATTAGAGTGCAGTTTAAATATGTCAATTAGAAATGTTTAAAGATTGAGCGCTGAGTTTGTTTCTTTTTCTTCTCGGTAAGAGCAACATTCCGAACCAGTTATAGCTTCATTAATCATATTGATCCTTGACGATTCAAAACTGTTTAAATGAGCTTACTTGAATGACGATTATTTTAATTTGACTTGACATGAGCAAAGAAGTATTTAATAGACGTACTGTTTCTGTAAATAGAGTTGAATGCATTACCCCAATTAGCAGTCAAAGTTTAATTATAACGACACTTTCACAGAGGCTGCGTGCCGACAGAGCGACAAAAGAGCTTTCAAGAGAAAGCTTCTCATATATGCGCTGTTACATGGTTTTATTTTGTGCTTTCGTATAATGCATATTTTAGTGAAAACTAGTAAATGCACAATTCATCACACGCGAGATCTTTTCGTCCAATATTCCTCAGTGTCTGAAGACTAAAGTCTTCGAACAGTGCGTGTTGCCAGTGATGACCTATGGCTCTGAATCTTGGTCGATGACTATGGGCCTCATAAGAAAGCTCAGAGTCGCTCAGCGGGCGATGGAGCGAGCTATGCTCGGAGTTTCTCTACGTGATTAAATCAGAAATGAGGAGATCCGTAGAAGAACCAGAGTCACCGACATAGCTCAGCGGGTCGCGAAGCTGAAGTGGCGATGGGCGGGGCACATAGTGCGGAGAACCGATGGACGTTGGGGTCTCAAGGTGTTGGAATGGCGACCCCACAACGGAAAGCGCAGTGTTGGAAGACCCCCTACTAGATGGACAGACGACCTAAAAAGGGTCGCGGGGAGCCGCTGGATACAAGCGGCACAAAATCGTGTGTTCTGGAGATCCCATGAAGAGGCCTATGTCCAGCAGTGGACGTCCGTCAGTTGAAGAAGAAGAAGAAGAAGCACAATTCATACTAATAATGAAAGGCTCACACAAATCATACATTTGTTAACAGATTTCTAAGTGTCAACTCATTGGCAAATCAAATCAAATAAAAATAATCTTTATTCAAATAAGCTCTTCAAGCCCTTTTGAATCGTCAAGTATCAATATGATTAATGAAGCTACAACTGGTTCGGAATGTTGCTCTTACCAAGGAGAACCAGAAAGAAACTCGACGGTCAATCTTTTAAACATTTTCAATTTTACATTATTAAACCGCATTCCTGTATGAAGCTGAAAGGATTTTCAAATCCAGGCGTATTTTATCATCCAAATAATCTTCAATATTGTAATATGCTTTACGTATAAGAATATTTCTTATACTTAATTTAAACCTTTCTGTAGATTGGTCTAGTATGGATTGCGGAATTTTATTGTAGAAGCGAATACCGAAACCATCGAATGAGTTGCCAACTCTGCTGAGTCGCGACACAGGTATCACAAGTTATTTGTGACCACTCGTATCTAAGCTTTCTTATCATTAACATAGTCCTCCACGGTATAATAAGTTTTATGAATAAGTGTTTGTTTGATTGCTTTTTTGAACTTGTGGCAAGTTCCAAGAAGATTGTGGAATTTTATTTTATAAGCCGTTTGCAGTCGTGTTCTGGTAAGATACCATGATTTCACCATTCAGCTAAACACCACTTAGGCTCGTCATACTTTACCAGATACATAGATACTAGTACATTGTCCCACACAAAGGGAATAAACATGAGAATCGAGGCTAATTGCTACGGAGAACGGGTTGGAATTGGTAATTCGATCCGGACCGGCCATAACCCTTGGGAATTAATCGTTTACTGGACAATCTCGAATTTTGGGGAAATTCCACAGACTTACGCGTGACTTTGGACTGAAAATGGGTTAGAATAATACATTTTTAGCTTCTTTCGTCACCGATGGTTATCACTATATCACTGCTGGATCTATATCCAAGCATCATCTTCCTGCCCTTATCCCACTATAAGTGGGGTTGGCAAAACATGTTATAAACATATTGTCATATGATTTGGCTACGTATTTTACAACCTGCCGCCTGTGTGACGTCAACATAACCGTTCTTTTACGACACACATAAGAAAGAGGGTAGTCTATTCTAGTTAACCGGATACCACATGGTGGGTCAAGTTACCTTAGTCGCCTTTTACGATACCTCAGTAAGAAATCCGGGTGATTTATTCTACTCAATTGCAAGCAAAAATAAAGAAGTAATATCCTCAATATACCTTTCTATTTTTCCTATGAAATCAAGATTTTGTGTCGAGCTCAAGAGTTGCTTGTAACCAGTTGCTTAGCCTTTTTGAGCTCATCCTTCTATCAGGATATTACAAGCTGTGCTAATGGATAGTCTTTTGGATATAATAATCCTTATATGCTCAAAGTTCATCAAATTTACAAATTGTTCACTGTTCGTATTCAAATAATATTGAATAGTTTGTTTGTTTATTTGTTTGTTTGGAATCTCTTTATTGCATTAATTCAAATAAAAATAATTAAAAAACAACATAATTTCAAATAGCGGGCTTATTCCGGAATCGGAATCTTTTCCACCCAATCAATCTAAAATTAAAAAAACAGTGAATTTATATAAAAATTAAACTTAACCTATAATAACAAACAGAAAATGGACCTTTTAGTAATAAGAAATAATAATAAATATTATAAATATAATAATAGTATGTACCTATCTCTAAGCATTAAATAAAATTTCGTAGTTAAATTTTTATGGCTGTTTGCCGATTATCTTTATAACCAATTATCGGAAATGCACAAAAGACAAAGGTATTTGTGTAGCCGATCTGTGATATAAAGTAAATTGTATTTGCATAACAAACGCCATTATACCTATTTATACCTAATTATTATACCTAAAGCTGCTAGGATTGAAAGTATAAGTACGTAAGCCGGGTAAAAATGTATTGAAAAGGTGACATTTCCCTCTTGCGCTTATCCCACTTTAGGCGACATGTATCGCACGCTGACTTCAAGATGAGTCGGCTTAATGCTTTTAGAGTGAACTGTCTATTTGTACAATCTAGTCTTGCGTTAGGTCATGACTTTGCAAGTGAAGAAAGAGACTTTGCAAGAAATATAGCTTTTACCGTAGCGGTCAAAGATGTTTCTATGAAATGATTTGATAGAAACATCAGATTTATGAATAAGTGATGAAATGATCACTTATTCATAAATCTGTTAAAGACTATGTTGTTGATGAAAAAAGTGCTGTGATATCCGGGACTTGATCCCGAGTAATTTGACTTCTTTAATACCTAATTTATAGAATTAGGCGTTACTTTGCGGAGGTCCATAATACAAAACTAATTAAAATATTATTTTGATATAATCCGCGATAATATTCTTTAATACAGCCGTTCCCCATTGAGCTATTACAATTTTACAAATGACAGAAAAATTAACATTTGTATTCTTTTCTATATTTTAGCATTTTTCCAGTGCCGATAAAAGGAATACAACAACATTTTTTTTAAAGTAACCTAGCTAGATCGAAGTAGCCGCAAGCTTATGTCCGTTCCTACTTTGTCTATTATATACTTCACCTATTGTTTTATAATTCTTTATATTGTTATTTAAAAAATTAAATTACTTAAATATACTGTGAATTACATGTAACAATACCTATTTCCTTAAACTTCTCTCGCAGGGAATCACGCGGACTTCAATTTTAAACTCAATGAATGGCTCTATTTTGTAATACAAACATTTTTACATTGTCTACGCATTTACCCCATAGCAATATTCCATAGGACATAATGCAATGGAAGTAAGCAAAATAAACAAGTTTTGCTGTTTACACGTCTGTAAACTGTCTTATCTTTCGACCTAGAGTTGGGGCACTCTGGGGTTCAGAGTTGCTGCTGGCGGGGATGGGGGCAATGTGTCCAACGGTACCCTGTCCCCGCCACCAGCAGCGTGGTGGATTACAGTCAGGTTTTTAGTCGGTGTGAGTCCGACATACCTAACGCCTGTTAAGGGGTTTTTTCCTGTAAAAAAACACAGCTATCACAATTTAGTCCCAAAGAATAACAGAAAATAATTTCGGTACATTATTTCACATAGATTAAAACAAAGAGATTCCATTAAAGGGACGTTTAATTATAAAAACGGGTTCTATTTGTTTGAGCTTAATTACATTAAGATATCTAGGGATTGATCATTTGTTTCAGCGAATTTATGAGTATACGTTTTGCAATTTAATCTCATATATTTTAGAGTAAATTTTAATTATTTTAATAATATTATTCGCCTCAGATTCGCACGGATAGAAATATTTAACCCTGAGTGTGAACTGATTTGATAATTTTCGCACGTTAACTTTAATTTTGCGATAATTTCTAAGAATTCCTTTTTTCATAATAGTTTGTGATAAATTACAATTATCAATGGTACAAATAAGTTTAAATAGAAAAACTTATTGGCGCCTATCTGGGGTTTGAACCCGTGACATCATCGAAAGAGTCGCAGTGTATCCACTGGGCTATCACAGCTTTAAGAACAAAACAGAACAGAAGAAGACTAGGTGATTCAAAAGAACTTCAATATTCTTCAAGCTGTTGTCACCAATGACTTACGTTTTGTATTTTATAGCAACACCGTCCTGAAACAAGAGTATCGCTCTTTTGACTGATATGGTGGCAACACTGTGTCGTGTTGTTTCCGGTGGAGTCTTCCTATTGCTAAAACGTTTCTGTGGCAATCATTCTTTGTTCGTTATTCATGAGAAGTGTATTTCGAAGCGGGAATTGTGGTATTATAGAAAGTGTGCGTTAACAAATCTTAATTTTGTTTTCAGCCTTTGAAACGAGTTATACTCCAGAGATATGGCAAAAAGCTTTAAATATTGTGTATGTTTCCAACACACAGATCCATTTAGGCAATTAATGATTCAATGTCCAGTGTACTAGATGTTTAGTTATATCACAGAGCTAATTGAGAAGTGCTCCGGTCCCTTTGGGGATGTGCATAGGGTTGACAAATAATTAAAAACAGTTATCTTCCTATCCTTATCGCACTCTAAGTGGGGTCAGCACAACATATTATAAACGTGTTACATGATTTGGCTATGTATTTTATGACCGGCTGCCTGCCTGACATCAACTTACCTAAGTCGTATTTACGACACCTCGGTAAGAAATTATCTTCTTCTTAAACGGATACTACACGGCGGGTTGATTTACCTTAGTCGCCTTTTACGACACCTCGGTACGAAAGTAGGGTGGTCTATTCTATTCAGCCGAATACCACACGGCGTAAATAACCAAAACCAGTTATTTAGTCAAAATTAATTACAGCCACAAACAGATCACTATAATTTTAATTATAATTGTGATGCGTGTGAAGTTAGAAAAAAAACCCTGAATTGGGACTGGGCCATTGGCGCAGGTGACCCTGTCTTCAGCACCACGGGCCGGGGGTTCGATTTCCGCTGAAATAGTTTTTCAATTTATTTGTTCTCCGATTCTGGGTATATTTAAAATATATTTAAAAAATTGTATATATAATATTTACCAGCTTTCTGCCATAAGATAAGTATTAAGTTACTTTACGGACGGACAACTGTCTGTGTAATGTCCCATAGATAAAAAAATATATAATAATAAGTTGTATACAAAATATGTATTATTATAAACATAGTAAATAAACGCTGTTTATTAAAAATAATGTTTAATAATCTTCTCAAATGTAAATATAGTTTATTTGTTGTAAAAATAGTTGACAACCCTAGATGTAAGCGAGAATCGTTTGAACAGATTAATGTTAGGAGTTTCGGTGTCTAGGGATCACTCATACTGTTAATATGTTTTGGCATACAATCTATATATGTTATCATCATCATCTTCCTGCCCTTATCCCACTCTAAGTGGGGTCGGCACAACATGCTTTAAACATACTATCACATGATTTGGCTGCGTTTTTACGACCGGCCGCCTGCCTGACGTCAACTTACCTCTGTCGTATTTTACGACATTTCGGTAAGAGAGAGAGTCTATTCTACTAAACCGGATACCACACGGTGGGTCAACTTACCTTAGTCGCCTTTTACGACACCTCGGTAAGAATTGAGGTTGGTCTATTCTACTCAGCCGGATACCACACGGCGGATACAATCTATATATGTAACAAAACCAAACTCATGTATCTGCTTAATATACATAACAGATGGCGCCACTAGTATTTTACTCCGCGCTATAGTGGTGCTTTTATGAATATATTAGTCCCCAAACAAAATCTTTAATATTTAAATGAGTTAATCTTGAATGTATATATTTTCAGATTCTCGGAAACGGCTTTAACGATTTTCCTGAAATTCATCATGTAGGGGGTTTTGGGGGAGAAAAATCGATCTAGATAAGTTTTATTTATAAAAAATGTCGTTTTATCACTGTTTTCGGGCTCGAATTTTTTTTTGAAATTTACGTTGAATACAATCACAATTTCTCGCTGTCAAACGTAAAGTCATGGTGGTTCATTTGGGGAAAGGGCGGTCTAGAGAGGTGAATATACCTAGGATCGAGCCCCACCTGTCCTATTATTTCTTTAATTTTTCTTTTTAATTTTTTTTACGTCATTTTAAAAATGTCACCCAGGTACTGTTCATTAAGCGACCACCTGTTAGTTCATTTGGTGTAAAGTGCGTCCTGCTAGAACATTAAACACTGGGCAGGCTAATTTCATATTATTTTCATCTATTCTAATATATAAAAATGAAGTTTCTTTGTTTCTTTGTTTAATAGTTTGCGCGCTAATCTCAGGTACTACTGGACTATAGTATATTTTGACCCAAATTAAAACGGGATGTGACTTTGAGTAGAAAAAATCCATTTTTGTCCCTTTAAAAATAATCGATTTTTTCGAACCAAAGCCGAGTGGTTACCCATTTTATGGCGTCACACCGCGCCTTTATAAATAAATTTTCTTAATTATTGTGTCCTTATATGTAAAACTTAGTGGTGTACGTTATAAATAAAGTTTTTCTTTCTTTCTTTCTTTCTTTCTTTAAATCAATTTTTTTAATCGATTATTTTGTTACGAAATTATCGATTTTTTTGACAATTTCAAAAGTTGTCTTTTTTGAAATTGATAATTAATTTCAATAAATGCTAATCAAAGTGTATAATTACCAAGAAATAGTATCAGATGCGATTTTTTGTTTCTTTGTTTGATTGTTTGCGCGCTAATCTGAGGAACTACTGGACCGTAGTATATTTTGATCCAAATTCAAGCTTAGGATAGTTTTTATATCGATTCACAATCTAACTTTTATGAATTTAAAGTTTTCAACAATCAAATTCAATTTACAAAAAAAATGTGTAAAATTTTATACGAAATAAACGGTAAAAAATAACCGGCCATTTTTGAAAGTAAAATATTTATCACTTTCATTGTATTCACGGATATAAAATGCTATCGGAAATTCAATATATCTGCACCAACTCGTTATCAGCAAGGAATTTAATATCGGCGTGATGTGTCCCAATTAACTTGCATACCTCTCTTCGTTCTGTATCGATCGGATTGTCATACTCTGGGTGTATATTTGTATTCAAGTATGTATTACCTGGTTGACCGAGAAAAAAAGAAACTTAAGAAAAAAAAATAACATGATAGTTGAAGATCGATCCTAGGTATTTATATATTTACCAAAAAGAGCACAATTACCGCAAGGGGTCTTACCATCGACGAGGAGATGGTTAGACTCCAGAATATAATAACAGCGTGGTTGGACAGTTTTGAGTGCCGACTCCCACCTGAGGAGAGACTTAGGCCGCCGTTGGCCTCGGAAAAAAAAAGGGCAGAGGCGGCGGCCAAAAATGTGACAGAGGCTCAGAGAAAGGAAGCAGCGGCAGTATCTAGCCGGCCTTCGAGAGCTAAGCTAAGCTGAATAAGCTACGCTGAGGTGACAGTTTATGGCAAAAATAATGTATTAATATAAATTTAATATTTTGTTATGGGACACTTATACAATAAAATACAGACAGAGCACAAGCATTTAAAGTGTTAGTATGATTATTATCATCCTAACTGTCCCAATTAAAGAAGTATATCGAACAAATAACAATCCAAAATATCAACGTAACAACAGTTAATAAAGTCTTTCATATAACCCTCAAAAGAGTTTAAAAAAACATGTAGTTAAAAGTAAGCGTACTGGTTGAATAACAGTTATAAATAGTGACACTTAAAAACATTTGAAAATTAATATAAAATATATTACAAAATACATTAAAAATATACAAATATATGGGGACATTACTTGCGAAATTAAACAACATTTTCAAGTACAAAAAAAAACCTTTTTATTGAAAACATTTTACAAAGAAACAATCAAACAATTTAATAATTAGGCTGACGTGAGAAAGAATTGAGCCCAACAAAATAAAATAAAAACTATAGAATTATGTACATAATGAATTGACAAATAAATAATTATATATTTTATAGTTCTAAAAATTATTTGGTGTATCAAATAAATGATTTTTATAAATAAATATTGTATTTAACTATATTTAGTTTCTAAAAAAGTTGGTAACATAATTTATCAATCTGTTAATACTATCGATATAGTCGATTTTCAAAAATAAAATCAAAATTTACTATTAAATATCTTACGTGCATGAGTTATTCAAAGTGACTAGAAACAAAATGGCGATCTTAAATTAAATAGAAATAACATTTTAAATTACTTAATCAATAGAAATAAGTAAATCTAACAATAAAAACTAAATTTCCCTTGAAACTAGGACGTCTTTTTAATTACTAAGCATTTTTCTACTACAGAGAAATTAGGCAAGTCTAAGTAACTCACGTGAAAATTAAGATATTCTCTCTTAAATTATGGCATTAATATATTAATCCAATATCACATAATTATTAGTGTTATTATAATTTAATACCAAAATTATAAAACATCGAATTCAAATATAAATTAAAATATTGCACCGCCCCAATACCTCAGTCTTCTAAACGTTAAAAAAAGTAATTTTTTCAGGGCAGAAAATATTTGAAACCAATCTTGATAATAAAAATTAAAAAAATATTTAAAAATCTTAACTCATAATTTCAATAACAAACATAAATAAAAAAGTTAATGGAATGAATAAAATGGTAAAATGGTATTTTATTAAATATGGCAATAATTTTAGAGCGTAGTTTAATCTGTAAACAAAGTTTTGACAGTTAATTTTAGAGACGAAAAAATTTTGCAATCCTCAAGTATTGTAAAAAGGGTTACCTACTTTTATAATATATGCAAAATACTACAACTTAAAACAAAATAAATGATATACACTGTTTAAATAAATTAATTTAAAAATAAAACAAATAAAAAATATGAACAATACTTTACAGACGTGAAAAATATCGACGACCAATATGTACATTTTATATTTATAATGATAACTGAATTTTAAAAGATGAAAAGAAACAAATTGCCTTTAACTTGAAAAAGGTTTTACTACAAACCCCTTACTTTACATTGATAATTTCTCTACGTTACACATTTAATATGAATAGGTGATGTCTTTTGAAAAATATAAGATGAATATGAAAGTGATATGAAGGTTAGCTGTTATATTTTGGTCCTTACATACAACTACTAAGGGATGAATAAGATAATTTACATATTTTAGAACAGATAACATTTGTTTAAAGATTATTAATATGTTATATTGACTAATTGATAAGTTACTTTTTAAATGTCTTAATTTAATGGCAACATTTATACAGTATAAGCTTGGTTAGTTTAAACATAGAGTAAAGGAGCCATAAATAATAAAAAAAGAGAAAGATGGCATAATCACACACAGAGAAATATGAATAACGCGTTTTAAATTTAAATACTGTGAAAAATTTCTTGTACACCTTCAAAATGTTTATGCGTTTATTATATGCAAAAGGAAATTTAGTTTGAAATTTTCTAACATCCAATTTGCAAAAAATTAAATAAGATAGCCTTACTTGCTGTCTATTTTTTTCAATGGCCACATTTTAGCTCCCTTACTCTAGTATAGCTCTTTGAGTTTAACACATAAAACTAAAATATATTCATAACTATTTCAAAAAGTATGTCAATATTTCTGACACTTAACTTTTATGCATTGTTAAGTACTTATCTAATTATAATTAAAAGTACGAGTTTCTTTCTTTTTTCTTTCTAATTAATGGTATATTTTCAAATTGCTTATTTGAAGAATGTTTAAATAATTTGTGTGGTATAGTTTTTTTATAACTTTAAGCCTTCACCTCATATTTATCAAATAATCTATTACTATCTGGAGAATCATCGGCGAATTTTATTTCATTTGACGATTCAGAATTCTCATCAGCAAATCGTATATCGCTAAAGTCGGTAGTTCTTTTCAAAGTAGCATCTTTGTCCTTTTCTCTGGTATCATTCACTCTTTTAAGAGTTGAAGAATTATCATAATCGTTTCTGTTTTCTCTCCTGTGTACTTTTACTGGTGACATCGTTAATTTTAAGTCCTTCATTGGAATATTAACTGTTTCTTCACGTTTTGACTTACATCTCCTGGGTAATTTGGGTGTCTTTTGTAAATCGCTAATACTAAAGTTTAATGGATGTATAATACTGCTTCTGTCCATAACTTTTCTTATGGACTTGATTGATTCGTTAGATCTATTGGAGCGATTGTCTGAATTCCGTTTCAGCCTACTGGATGATGGTCGGTCTTCAGGCGATTCTGTATTGCTACCGGGATCTGGACGTAATTCTTTTGGTATGATTTCCTTTAAAAAAAGTATATCTGTAGTAAGTTATTCAGTTAATAAAAAATGGATTACACACATCTAACTAACTAATTTAAGTAAATAAAATTTAAAATTCATGAAACAACATTCATGGTCATTTTCTTTAAAATAAGACAAAACTTGAATTAAATATTAATGTATAGGCGTCATATTCCTCACCTCGTAAATCGGGAGTTTGCTTTCATCGATCTCCTTGATAATGTCGCCTTCTTCTATCGGCGGTATCCAAACTAAAAACGCTGGGTCCATTCCCAAATAAGAGCCTGGCACAGAACCTAAAACAACGTATCATATCAATTTTCAACCTAAACATTCTAATTGGAATAACGGCATCAACTTTTACTGTTTGTCAATTTTGACTTCCCACTACGTTCCTGAAGATTAGACAACTTGCAATATTCATGCTTTATATGTTACATCATCTCGTCTCAAAACAAAATCCTTGGGTTCTTTAATGCTAAGAGTACGCTTTCTGAAGCTGATAAGAGTTTTTGCGTTGTATATTCACTGTCACTCTTCGAAGTTTTTAGGTCTTATTTTATCAACTCCCATATTATTTATTCGTTTTTTGTCTTTTCAGTGATTAAAATAAGACATTGGTTAATAACACAATAATTGGTTCGATTAGGAAAGATATAATTCTATTCCACGTACCAGCGTTATTAACTTCATAGTCATAGTAATCAATTTCCATCTCAGGATGTGAAGTAAGGCTGAGATCTGACCGGAGGAGTCTTCGATTGCAGCTCTCTTTGTTGTGCTTTGGGTTGTCGCGGATTCTGGCTGAAGAGACTCCGCTCAACGCCGGTGAATACCAACCCTAGTTGAATAAAATAATATTAATCTGTATATAAAAAAATGGAAATATAAAGGTATGTTACAATCTCACAGCTAAGCTCTTTAAATTTGCTCCCCACGTTGCTCCATTAAAATCTTGTGCCTCCCAACAAAGGACTAATGAGCACTTTTTACCAGCCAAATAAATGTGTCTTTAGTTTTTGTACTTCCTACATGTTCTATAGCATTTCCATACTCATTAAAAGGATCTGAAATACTAACAGCAAAGTTAATGCACGTTGCAAAGCGGGTACTCCCAAATAGAAAACTTTAATTATATATTACGTTTACGGTTTCGCTTTGCTGATTTATAGTCTCTATAGTAAATTCTTCACAATTACAAACTCCATCACTCACATTTGTAAGTGTGGCAGCAGATATTGAAGACGAAGCTCTGCTCTCAGCTCTGTCCTTGTCCCACAGACTGTCCCTATCTTTCTCACTGCAGCTGTCTCTGTCGCTCACACTGGTTATGCTGGTGCTTATTTCACCAGTCACTGCTTCACTAGTTGACGGTTGCGGCATAGTACTTATCTGGTGGACCAAATTATGCACTTAAACATCTGGAGGATTAATAAAGTTAAAGTAATGTTAAGCTGATAAACTCTTTAGCACATCGGTAATGAAAAGTGTTTCCACAATTGTGTTTTTTTTAGAATTAGGCAAGGATAAATAAAAATACTTAATTTTGATGGACTCTTAATAATAATTAAACTAGATATAAAAATGCAGAACGATTGGATTAGAATACGAAAAAGATCTAGTCACAGTGATCTTTGAAATCAAGTTTTATTAGGTCTCCATTAATTGTTCAGTACTATAATTTTAGATCAAATTCATATAGAGAAAATGTTCGTACTACTGAATCTACTTCAACATTAAATCAAAAATGAAGAGATCCATAAAAGAATCAAAGTGTCCAATTATCTAATCTGTCTCTGACTGGTCGTTAAAATGACGATGCACATAGTTCAAAGGACTGATAGATTGAGGTTTCAAGATATTGTGACTTCGAACTGGAAAACATAGCATTGATAATTAGCTAAAAAGATTTACCGTAGTAAATAAATTTTTGGCAAACCGTTGGCTTTGGGGATCGTAAGATCATGTGACGTAGAAATCTCTTAAAAACGACTGGAAAAAGAGTCTAGTTGTTCAAATGTATGAGAATGCTGATAAAGGTAGGCTTAGATGAATACTAATAAAACTCGTTGGCGGTTTTCAACAGACAGTATATTTCTACAGAGTAAAAAGGAAAGTTATAAAATATTACATCGTATGCAATAGATGGTGTTACTAGCCTAATTAATATATTGTTATTTATCTCTAACACCCTCTCTTAACAAAATATTCCAATAATTAGTTTTAAGTTACAATATCACAAGTATTTTAATAAACAAAAATTCAAGAACTTACTTATTTTAATTTACCTTTCCTATTCCCATCATATCCAAAAATTTATAATGTTTATTTTTACAAAGCCCTTTAGTAAGTATATCTGCCGGCATACAAGAAGTTTGTAAATAATAAATTTTAATATCTTTATTTATAACACATTCTCTAGTGAAATGATGTCGTACATCAATGTGCTTAGTACGCCTGTGAAACAATGGATTAGCAGCCAATTTCAAAGAACTTTGATTATCACTATACAAGCTCAAAGATTTATTTTTATCATACACACAAAGTTCTGACATTAAATTTTTTAAATATATTGCCTCTTTACAGGCCTCTGAAAGCGCCATATACTCGGCTTCAGTACTAGACAGGGCTACTGTCCTTTGCTTCCTTGACTCATAACTTATTACACAACCTGACAATTTAAAACAATATCCTGTATAAGACCTTCTGTCAATGTTACAAGATGCCCAATCAGCATCAACAAAACCATGTAAATCAGTACAATTTCTCTTAAAAACTAAACCAAAATTTTTAGTTTTTTGTAAATATCTCAATAACCTTTTTAAATGTCTCCAATGTGTTTCATTAAAAGAGGTGTTAAATTGGCTCAAAAAACTAACACTAAATGAAATATCTGGCCTTGTAAGAACTGAAAGATACATCAGGGATCCAACTAATTGTTGATAAGGATATAATTTACTACAATTGTCATTAACAGCTTTTTCTAATTTTAAGTTTACTTCCATCGGAGTATCCGAAGCTTTACAATTAGTCATATTGAATTTCTTTAGAATAATATCAATAAATTGTTCTTGGTCCAAGGTTATACAATCTTTTTTAACATTTACATTCATGCCAAGACAATTTTTTATTTGACCCATATCTTTAATCTTGAAATTTGACTCTAAGACACTTTTCATACTATTGTAAGTATTTTCACAATTATAGAATACAAAAAAGTCATCCACAAATATTGCTACATAAATTTTAACATTATCATGACATTTTATAAACAAACAGGGTTCATATTTAGACTTCTTGAAACCTAACTTTAACAAACTGGATTCCACTTTTATGTACCAAGCCCTTGCTGATTGTTTCAACCCATATATGGCCTTTTTTAATTTCAAAACTTTATTATTACAATTTTTGAAATTCGAATTATCTGGTATTTCCATAAATACACATTCATTAATGTCACCGTTCAGAAAAGCTGTTGGTACATCTAAATGGTTCATTTTTAGTTCTAACTGAACACTTAAGGCAAAGAGGAGTCTCAATGTAGAATAACGCAAAACAGGTGAAAATGTTTCATTATAGTCCATACCTTTTATTTGGGTGAAGCCCTTAGCAACTAGTCGGGCTCTATACCGCACATCACCACTACTGTCACACTTTTTCTTAAAAACCCACTTGTTTTTCACAACAGTGCCTGTACTCGGCCTGTCTACTAATTCCCATGTGTCATTGTCTCTAAAAGATTTAAGCTCTTCTTGCATGGCACTACACCACTGGTCTCTTTCGGGTCCTGAGAGAGCATCCTTCAGGGATATTGGTTCAATTGTTAAATCTTCAATACACATGTTAGAAAAATAGTATCTATCTGGTGCACGACGAACACGCTTCCCTTGTTGAATAACGTCTCTCTGTGTAGTGACCATCTGGTCGTCTGCTGTTAAGCAATCACTGTAGTCATCACAATCCTCATCCTGATCACTTGACGAATCACTTACAAGATATGTTGGATCGTCTATGCTTATACTCTCATTTTCTTCAATGATTTTTGAATTTTCCCCTTCTATTGTTGTATTGTTTTTTATATCTTTGTCTGGCTCCCTCTCTTCAACCACTATTTCTGTTGTGTCATTCTTAAGATTTTCCATTATCACAACATCCCGTGCCACCGTTATTTTATGTGAGTTACGATCATACAATCTATAGCCTTTGGTATTTTCTGAATATCCAACTAAATATAACATTTCAGACTTTTTGTCCCACTTGTTACGTCTCACTTTTGGAATGTGCACCATAGCTGGGCTTCCGAATACTCTGATATGGCTAAGATCAGGCTTTCTGGTAGTCCACATTTCATATGGAGTAGTGTTATTGCCCAAAACAGCTGTTGGTGATCTATTTTTTAGATATACAGCTGTATTCACAGCTTCTGCCCATAGGCATTTGTCAAATGAAGCATCATATAAAAGACAACGTGCCTTTTCTACAATTGTCCTATTATATCTTTCGCTCAACCCATTTTGTTCAGGTGTGTAGGCGACTGTCTTTTGGTGAATTATACCATGTTGTTTTAAATAATTTTCCATTTCAACAGAGCAAAACTCTCCACCATTGTCAGACCGCAATATCTTTATTTTCTGTGACTGTTGATTTTCAACTTGCTCTTTAAACTCTCTAAAATATTTAAAAGCTTCATTCTTTTCCTTTAGAAAATATACAAAACACATCCGGCTGTAGTCGTCAACAAATAACAGATAGTATCTAGCTAAACCAAGAGATTTCTTTTCCATTGGGCCACATAAGTCTGTGTGAACCACTTCTAGGACTCTGCTACTAGCACTTGTACTCGCAGAGAAAGGCAGCCTAGTTTGCTTGCCTTCACAGCAAACTACACAACTTGATTTACTTATTTCCTGCTTTTCTTCATAAGTTACACCTTCAACTGCTCCTTTTTTCATTTTATCAAGGTCATTCATATTTATATGACCTAATCGTCTGTGCCAAGTGTCACACGAGATCTTTACTGTTGCCGCTAAAATCTGCTTTGACTTTTCAATGTTTAATCTGTACACATCATTTTCCAAACTTGCTTCACCAATGCAAACATTCTGAGCATTGTAAATGTAACATCCATTTTTATTGAAGGAAACCTTGTTACCATTTGCAATCATTCTGCTCACTGAAAGCAAATTTGTAGTGAGTGTTGGTATGCACAAAACATTGTTTATTTGTACTTCATGTGTGAAAGTATTCACTCGCGTAGTAAGTCGAAGATTACCGGAGCACAACACTGGAACTTTCGTGCGATCGGCCACAATAATCTCTTTAACTTTCGGTTCGTAAGATAAGTTTGTTAACATATTTTTGTTTGAAACCATGTGAGCACTGGCGCCAGAGTCGACGTACCAGTCGTTATGATTAAACTCTCGCGTAAGAAAAACTGCACTCAACACATTCGTGATTGATTTTTGTTTGTCTTTATTTAATAGACGACACTGGCTTTTAAAATGGCCTATCTTTTTGCAATGGTAGCAACGAATTTGTTTTTTCGGAATTGTATTGACATTTCCAATGACAGATGACGTGAGAGTTTCGTTTTTGCTACTTTCGTTACTACTTTGCGCTCGCACTTGTGAGTGACGTTTCTGCGCACGTGCAATTAACACACCTCCCGATTTAACCTCAAAATCCGAACTCATGTCCAACAATTTTGTCTTAATAGCATCAGCACTTATCTTCAGTCCTGAATGTTCTATTGCCATTATCATAGGACTAAATCTTTCAGGGAGTCCTGCCAGCAACAGCGAGCCAATCCACTCATCGTTAATTTCGAAACCCGTACCCTTCAACCGTTGAGCCGTTTCAACAAGTTGGTTGACGTAACTGGTCATACAATCACAACTCTCCAATCGTATTGATATGAGATTTCTTAATAGAGTAATCTTGCGAGTAAAACCTGAATCGTCAAACAAAGACTTCAGTTTGATCCATAGATCCTGTACAGTGGCTTCGGTCTTGATGTGGATAAATAACGATGGATCGATAGTCATAATGATTTTCGCCCTCGCCTTCTTATTTTCCGCATCCGTTAACTCCATTGCACTGGTCACATCCACGCCTTCCAAAATCATGAAATTTTCGACTGCGAACGCCCAGTCATCATAATTTTCTCGTCCCTTTAATTTTGGAACGTTAACTGCGTAGTTACCAGACATTTTTTAGCACTAATGTACATAAAACACACTGAAAGTCTATTAATTTTGAGTCTGGGCCCATAACCTAATAAAACTCGTTGGCGGTTTTCAACAGACAGTATATTTCTACAGAGTAAAAAGGAAAGTTATAAAATATTACATCGTATGCAATAGATGGTGTTACTAGCCTAATTAATATATTGTTATTTATCTCTAACAAATACCTGTTGTCGCCAATAACTTCCGCTTTGTATTTTATAGCAACACGGTCATGAAACAAGAGTATCGCGTTCTTTTTAATTAAAATGGTGGCTGTTGTTGGTGGTTGTTGTTTTTGGTTGAAGTTTCCTATTGATAAAACGTTTCAGTGACATTCAGTCTTTGTTAGTTATTCAAGAGAAGTGTAACTCAGAGCGGGAATTGCGGTATTTCTATTGTATCGTGTTATTGTAGAAAGTGTACGGCTATAACCCACGCTCTTTCTTATCGAGATGTCGTAAAATACGACTAAGATAAGTTGACGTCTGGCAGGCGGCCGGTTGTAAAATACGTAGCCAAATCATGTGACAGCATGTTTATAACATGTGCCGACCCCACTTAGAGTGGGATAAGGGCAGAAGGATGGTGATGATGTGCGCCTATAACATACCTGTGACACATTGGTTGAAACAGACACCGTGTGAGATCGGCGCAGAGGTGATGGAGCGACGTTATCAGCACTGGAGCCGGCGGGGGCGCTACTTGAGGACACGTTCTCAGGAGTTACAGTAGCTTGACTGGTTACGCTTCCAACGCTAACTACACTGACGTTATCTGCTTCTGCTTCGGCGTCTGTAGCTTGATCTTCTTCATCCCTAGTTCCACAGTAATATAATGAAATAAATTCCATTGTACCTGATTTTTAAATCTTGCGTCGACAAATCAGTTATGTTATAATTGAACGTAGCAAAATTGAGGTCTAATAATATTTTTTTAATAATTTTAAAATTATAGTTGCAGGTTGTAAAATAATTAAGCTACATAATTGAAAAAAGCAGTTAATAAAAATGATATCAGAATAACCTAAACTTGAAAAGACAGTTAGTTTCTTCCATCGCTTTAATTAATGGAGAAGATCAATTTTCATTATTAATTATTAACAGTTTGTAACTGTTTTATTTTGTGTACAGCCTTCTTCAGTATTCTTCCTCATCATTTCATCATCCCATCTTCATCTTTAATTCAACAAATAACTATTTAATTCTAACTTAACTTCAACATTAAACGTCATCAAATTAAAAGTCATTAAAGAATCTTTTTCTCATTAACTCGTCTCTTCAATTCCACAAACAATTGTTTAATTTTAATATAAGTAATTACTTTTTCTACAATAAATGTAAGATAAATGTTCTTCTCATAATCTGTGATTCCATTCTCTTCATCTTTAATTCCACAAATAATTTTCATTTGTTCTTGACACCCTGTATTTGTGACATGTACAATAAACTTGGTCGCGTGTACACACTAAAGACATCCAATATAGATGAACAAGCACACAGCCTAACTGTCAACAGTAAAGTCAATGCAAGGAGCCGTGTGATTCACCAAACAAACTATAATACTCGAAGCAAGCTTGAGTGTGTAATTAGAGAGATCGCTCCAGTGCCATTGTTTGCTCACGTATACTGAGGGTGCTTGGTCCTTGTTAATTTCAGTTTACCTTTTAATGATCTCTGTGCAGATCGCGATTTGCCTGTCACAGGGTTCTTATATCCTAATTAAGGTGATTGGAAAATTTTGCAAATTTTGCTCGGAATCAGGTTCAATGTATACAATGATAGCTGCAGCTGAAGAAATTAAGTATATTAAATCGTTTAGAACATACCAATAGTAATCCATATTATTATTAGCATCTGGGTGACCAAGCCTTGGTCGGTAATTTTTTAAATGATATAAAAAATGCAATAAAAAAAGAAATAACGCCGGTGACAAATATCATTTGCTTTCAATTCTATATTTAACCATTTTTGTAGTGTCTGAAAAAAGGGATAAAAAATAATTTTTTTAATGCATACAACAGAAGGAAAGACACTTTCGGATATTTAATACCAATGGTACCCGCGATTTTGTAAACGCCAACTTAAGTTATTCAATGTTATATTTATTTATTTATTTATTTATTTATTTATTTTTATTATTTGGAAAACAAACAGTATACTTATGCTAATAACATTGATAAAACTTAAACTAACGCACAAACCAGTAAAGTTTTCACTCATAAACTAAGACAAATAAGAATAGGACAAAACGAAAAATTATAGATAATTTTCTAAAATTATTTTCTTAAATTTTTTTAATGATTCCGAAAACAAATCAATGTGACGGAACTCTGTGTTATATTTTTTACACGCTCTAAAACAAAATGTGTTTTCTACATAGTTTGATCTAATCATGGGCAGATCAAACAATTTTTTTTGGAAATTGCGGGTACGTAAGTTAGGGCACCTGAAACGTAAGCAACTTAAAAGATATGGGGAATCTAATTCGTTTCTAATTAACTTAAACAAAAATAATTGGTCTCTCAGTGTTCGACGATCAACTAATGTGTTAATAGCACGGGGAGCATTGCTTGATGTATATCTGCCTTTGTAATGTAAATACTTAATAAATTTTCTTTGAATTTTTTCAATGGCCTCTATGTATAACTTATATTTAGGGTTCCAAATTATTGACCCATATTCCAGAACAGATCGAACAAATGAGTTATATAATAGAATAAGCGTTGAGTCACACTTAAAATCTTTACTAATTCTTAACACAAAACCAAGCATACGGTAAGCCTTGGCAGTCATTTGATGAACATGATGATTGAATGACAGTTTACTGTCAAGATATATTCCCAGGTCTTTCACCTCAGTCACCCGGTCAAGAGAATTACTATTCAAATAATAGTCATAAATTAAAGAGGTTTTCTTCCGTGAGAAAGATATAACACGGCATTTGCTTATATTTAACTTTAATGAATTGTCATTACAATAGCTACATAACCGGTTCAGATCATCTTGCAAAAGTAAACAGTCAGAAGTACTGGAGACATTTCTAAAAATTTTCATATCATCAGCATACAGAAGTATAGATGAGTTATGTATTGCATCACAAATATCATTTATAAACAAATTAAACAGTAATGGACCAAGGTGAGAGCCCTGAGGAACTCCTGAGGAAATTGGCACAAACGAAGAACAATAACCTTTTATGGTAACAGCTTGACTTCGATTACGTAGATAAGAAGAGATCCAGCGTAATAGATCCCCATGTATACCGATCTTTGCCAGTTTATCTACTAATAATGCATGCGACATCTTATCAAAAGCTTTTGAGTAGTCAGTGTAGACCACATCCACCTGCAGCCCACTATCCATGGAGGTTGCGACTTCATGAACGAGTTGACATAAATTAGTCTCAGTTGATTTCTTATTAATAAAACCATGCTGTTGTTCTATTAAAATAGGTCTTAATAAAGGAAAAATTGAATCATAAATGATTTTTTCGAACATTTTTGCAAGTGTACACAATTTAGAAATAGGCCTATAGTTCTGTACATTATGTCTATCTCCACCTTTTAATATAGGAACAACATATGAGCGCTTCCACACAGACGGCATTTCACCCGAATTCAGTGATTTTTTGAATAACAAGTAGATGGGGTATGATAGAGATTCACAACACGACTTTAAAAATAATGGAGGGAGTTCATCCGGCCCATAGCCTTTACTCACGTCTAGCTTTTTCAAATATTGTTTCACAATTTTGTGCGTTACCTCAACAGACCCAATATTTATATTGGTATCATGAAAAGTAGTGCCATAACAGGAAGTACTTGGAATCGATGGTTCAAAAACAGATTTAAAATAATCATTAAAAACAGTACAAATTGCATCTCCGTCATAGGCTGAAAAGTTATTAAAGGTGACTCTATTCGGTATATTGTTCGTCATTTTTTTTGACTTGACAAAGGTCCAGAAGAATTTGCTATTACTCCTAATTTTCATTTCAGCATCAGCAATGTACTTCTCGTAACACTCCACCTGAGCATGTTTTTGACGATCGCGCAATAAACTAAAAGCACTGTAATCGGAAAATCTTTTGTATGTTTTCCATTTTTTATGGTACTTAAGTTTTTCATTAATTATTTTAATCAAAGATTTAGAGTACCAAAAAGGATAATGGTTATTATACTTAATTGTTTTAACAGGAATTAAATCATTAATAATCGAGTTAATTTTTTCATAGAAAACTTGTACAGCGGATGAAATATTGCAATCATCAAAAATTTCTGTCCAGTTGATCTCTGCCAAGGCTTCATTTATTTTATCGTAGTCCGCGTTATGATATAAACGTATAATACGGGATGCGCTTTCCAACGATAAAGGTTTCAAAAAATCGAGCAATATAGTCAAGGCTGGGTGATGAGGGTCTTCTGGTACTAAGGGGGCGCAACAATTCACAGAGCATTGAATACTACAAAATATAAGGTCTAGAAACCTGTTATTAAAATTAGCAATAGAATTAAACTGCCTAAGATTTGTAAAATTTAAAAAGTTGTACACAGAATTAACCAAAATGTTATTTTCTAAAAAGTTACTTAAACTCATGTGGTTCTCAGAACGCTTCCAACAAGCAGAGGAAACATTGAAGTCACCCACTATCAAAACATTGTCATTAGGGTGACTTAATAAATCATTAGAGACAACCTCAAAGTAATCACAGATAGCTTCGTGTTGATAATTACTGTGAGGAAAATAACAGCAGTAAATATGAAGCAGCTTAGGCAAGGGAGCTGGTGAAAGTGCTAAAGAAACCTTTACAATATCAGCAGCATTATTTATTGTAGGTAAAGAGGAAAACATCGAAACTAAAAAATTACTTTTGATTGCTATTAAAACACCTCCTCCCATTTTATCTCCGCGACCTACATAGTCTCGATCGCTTCTGTATACATTGTATCGAGAGTCAAAAACCTCTGAATCAAAGATGCCATCATGTAACCATGTTTCACTGAGACATAAATAAATAAATAAATAAATAAATAAATAAATAAATAAATAAATAAATATATGTTATTTTTGTTTTCTCCCTGTTTCCGAAAGAAACACGGGATAATTTTAGCTTATACCTATTATCTGAGTGTATAAACTTTAAGCTGTGGTAGCCTAGCGGTAACACCGTGCGACTCTTTCGAGGAGGTCACGGGTTCAAACCCGGGCAGACACCAATGAGTATTTCTGTTAAAACTTATGTCTCTAATTGGTAATTACAATTTATCAAACACTTTTCGGTGAAGGAAAACATCATGAGGAAACCTGCATATTTCTAGAAAATTCTAGGGATTACACCGGCCCTAAAGAATATTGTTAAACCAAAAATCAGTCAATTTTTTATCCTTTTCTATAATTTCGATTTGAGCAGAAAATATTAATAAATTTAATTAATATTATATCTGTTTTTATAGGTCATTTTTCCAGATTGAATGGGATACTTTTTTATAAAAAAAAACACTTCTAACTATTAAATATGAATGAATGAACAATATGAATTACAATATTCACTATCTGTTTAACACATAATGTGTAAGACAACAGTTAATACATGAAATCCGTACCAGGCGTGAATATGTTGATAAGTCGACTTATATGTTGAATATTACAGTAAATTGTAAAGTCTTTTATATCGCTTGTAAACTTTTAAAGCCGTGTGGTGTGCCTGAGTAGAATAAATCACCCTCATTTCTTACCGAGTTGTCGTAAAAGACGACTAAGTTAAGTAAGAATAAGAATATCTTTATTCTTAAGTCGACCCGCCGTGTGGTATCCGGCTGAGTAGAATTAGACCACCCTCTTCCCTATCTACAAATCCGCATTGGAGCAGAGTGGTCTCAGCTCCAATCCTTCTCTTCAAAAACGGATAGAGGTGGCCTATTCCCTTCAGTGGGATTGTAACAGACCGTTACTTTTCCCCCTGCGCATGTAAGAAATACGAGATTTTTTTAGCTTATAGCAGTTATTTATTTAGTTACAAATTTATCAATATTGCTCCAGTAAATTAGCCGTGGAAGCGTAGCAGACAAACAGAAACTTTTACATTTATATTAAGTATGAATATATTGTTACTTTGTATTTTATCTATTTATATTTATATATATTTATATTTTTTATGAAACCCTTATGATAATAGGAGTTAAGTAACCCACCTTTGTTCAACATGTTCAGAGGTCCTGTCTGAATCTCTCAGCCTCGTGTGACGTGTTCTGCCTGGAAGCAATCTACGCAGCGATACTCCGCCACCAACGACCTCAGACAGAAGCGTACTTCTTGATCCGGTGGTAGCTCCACCAAGTTCTAATGATGCTGAGCAGGCTGTTATTAAAGTATAAAAATCATCCTCCTGCCCTTAAGAAACATAATGACTAATATATGGAATTGCAGACCCGATCATCCGTCCCCAAAATAACTTAATACTTGTACAATGGGTGACAGACAACAGGTAAATATATACACAAATATATAATTTTAAATACATCTTTAATATTTAAATGACTTAGTCTTGTACTATAAGTATCGTGTGTATACGAAGGCGATGGGTGACAGACAAATCTGTACATACATATATAATTTTTAAATAAATAATTATTTAAGTACATAAATACACGGCGACTCAAATTACTAACAAATTGTTGTAAAAATATTGCCGTCAGGAATCAAAATCAAATCAAAATAATTGATATTCAAATAAGCTCTTACAAGCACTTTTGAATCGTCAAGGATCAATATAATTAATGAAGCTACAACTGGTTCGGAATGTTGCTCTTATCGAGATCAACCAGAAAGACACTCCAACTCGAGACTCTCGGTGCAGGCAGGGTCACTACAAACGGGCCAATAAATTCTAATTTTATCAAAATCAAAATAACCTTACCATCGCTATCAGTCAGCGATTCCTTATCAGCAGCTCTCTGGTACGCTCTAGTTCGGTGAGCTGAATGAGCAGCAAGCAGCAATGCTGCCAGCGCCGCCAGTGCTGCCAGTGCCGCAGCAGCAGCTCTGGCCCCCCCACCGCCCCTCCACCAAGCACCGCCGCTAACCGACGCCCAAGCTGCTGATACGTTGCGGATGGGCTCTAAAACAATTAAAACCACGTAAAAACCCGACAAACGGTAGTAATTAACTATTTAATACCCTAAATTACATCATCCTTCTTCCATTATCCCACTCTAAGTGGGGTCGGCACAACATGTTCTAATGTTGTCACATAATTTGGCTACGTTTTTTACCATCGAACGCCTGACGTCAACTTACCAACATTCAAATTCAAATTCACCTTATTCGCCTTAAAATACCTTAGTCTCCTTTTGCGACACCTCGGTATGAATGAGGGTGGTCTATTCTAATCAGCCGGATACCACACGGTGGGTCAGCTTACCTAAGTCGCCTTTTACGACACCTCGTTAAGAACTGAGGGCGGTCTATTCTACTCATCTGCATACCACACGGCGGGTCAACTTACCTTATTCACCTTTTACGACAATTCGCTAAGAAATGAGGGTGGTCTATTCTAATCAACCGGATACCACACGGCTGGTCAACTTACCTTAGTCGCCTTTGACGACACCTCGCTAAGAAATGAGGGTGGTCTATTCTACTCAGCTGAATACCACACGGCGGGTCAACTTACCTTACTGGCCTTTTACGACACCTCGTTAAGGACTGAGGGTGGTCTATTCTACTATGTCGGATTCCACACGGCGGGTCTAATTAACTTAGTCGCCTTTTACGACACCTTAGTAAAAAATGAGCATGGTCTATTCTATTCAGCCGGATACAACACGGTAAAAATAAAAATAACCGTTTGTAATTAATTGATCGTAAAAAAAAATTTCAAAATTTCTCTTGTGGATCACAGAGAGATAGACAGGATTTTCACAATTATTAAATTTGTATGGATTATCTTAAAAATTGCTGGAGATTAAAAAATATCATCATACACAAGAGTATTAAATATCAAAGGGTAACAACACATGTCCTCATTTTGAAAAGGGTTTATTCAACGCCACGAATAAATCAGCTTCATCATTATAAATGATATAGACACAAAACAAATACGATACTGTACATTGAGAAAGGTTTATAAAACAAATATTCATTTTTTGAAGAGTCAAATTCATTTTAGAATTTATCTCAAAATTAAACGTGCTAAATTGATTAAAATTTCCAAATTTCTAAATATTAATTACGTAAATTTGTTTACACTTAGGTACTTTTGAATCGTAAACTCTATTGTTGGTTCAGAAAAAACTAAATATTCCTTGTTCAAGTAATATACATGTGTTTTTGAATCGTCAACTGTATTGCTGTTTCGGAAAAATCTAAATATTGTTTATTAAAATAAAGTGTACCTGAGTGTTTAATCGTTAACTGTATTGCTGTTTCGGAAAAATCTAAATATTCTTTATTCAAATAAAGTGTACCTGAGTTTTTAATCGTTAACTGTATTGCTGTTTCGGAAAAATCTAAATATTGTTTATTCAAATAAAGTATACATGTGCTTTTGAATCGTTTACTGTTTCGGAAAAATCAAATCATTTTTTAATCAAGTAAATTTGTTAGCCCTCATTTCTTACCAAGATGTCGAAAAAGGCGACTAAGATAAATTGAACCATCGTGTTGTATTCGGTTGAGTAGAATGGGCCACCCTCTTCTTTACCAAGGTCTCGTAGAATAAGACTAAGGTAAGTTGACATCAGGCAGGCGGCTGCTCGTAAAAAACGTAGCCAAATCATGTGACATGTTCAAAATAGAGGATAAATCAAGTAAATTTGTATACAAGTGCTTTTGAATCGACAACTGTATTGCAGGTTCGGAAAATCGCCCGTACGTAGAAGAACCAAAAAGAAACATTTGCTCTTTTCAAAATCATTCTTATAACTATTTAGAGATTGCCATTGCTGTCTTGTGCAAGGTCGAAGTATAAGAAGGGAAGGTCAAAAGAGTTTGATATACAACAAATGATTGCCGGGTCTAGTATTAAAGTAAATAATAATTCTACCTACCAATCTGCATAGCGTGGGCTAGAAAACCACCAGCGCACCGCTCGCTGGTATCAGCCGACCATAATTCCACCAGGATATGTCTTCCACCGACGATTTCTATCATCCCGCTGCTGTCCGTTGTAGTTTCTACATCATCAGCCTGTCAAAGAAAAAGATCAATGGGACGCGCTCCAAAAGCACAAGCAGAGGTGAAAACTTGAATATTATTGTTGTGCATTTTTGATATTTGGAATGGTTAGGAAATATTTTGCGCGAATTGCTTTGTCTGTATAAAAAGTACTATCATTTATATGGTAAAATACATCATCTTCCTGCCCTTATCCCACTCTAAGTGGGGTCGGCACAACATGTTAAAAACATGTTGTCACAAGATTTGGCTACGTCTTTTACGACCGGCTGCCTGCCTGACGTCAACTTCTCTTACTCGCATTTTACGACACCTCGATAAGAAAGAGGGTGGTCTATTCTACTTAACCGGATACCACACGGTGAGTCAACTTACCTTAGTCGCCTTTTACGACACCTCGGTAAGATATGAGGGTGGTCTATTCTACTCAGACGGATACCACGGCGATTATATGGTAAAATACAATATCTTTAATATTTAAATGAGTTAATCTTGTATGTATATATTTATATTTTCGGAATCTCGGAAACGGCTCCAACGATTTTCCCGAAATTCAGCATGTAGGAGGTTTTAGGGGAGAAAAATCGATCTAGATAAGTTTTATTTAAAAAAATGTCGTTTTATCCCTGTTTTTGGCTCTATTTTTTTTTTAATTTACGTTGAATACAATCACATTTTCTCACTGTCACAACATGTTATAAACATGCTGTCACATGATTTGGCTAGGTATTTTACGACCGGCCGTCTCCCTGACGTCAATTTACCTTAGTCATATTTTACGACATCTCAATAAAAGAGAGTGGTCTATTCTACAGAAAAAAGAAGTGTCAAATAGAAAGTTATAAAATCCCCCTACTTACAAGCGCTACGTAAATTTCCTTATATCATATCCGAACAAACCCCTCGCAACTGTAACCATTATTAATGCACCGCTCGAATACAGTCCTGTATCGATTTATTAATTACATACAGCGGTATATGGAACTTTATAGAACAAGTTCAAACGCGGCAGGTCGATCGTAGCTGTCTTAGACTTTAGTACAAAGCTTTTTACTGTTATGTTAATATGAGAGTTTGGTTTTGAGTTAAAACTAAATTAGATTGTAAGCTTATTGGATACTAGCTTTCACCCGCAACTTTGCCTGTGTCATAAGTGAAACGCTGTTCATATTGAGATAACTTTTCGAAATTGCATGATACAATTGGTAAGATTTTGGGAAGACTGAGAGACATTTATTCTACCAAGTAGCCCGTATTACTTACATTAATTATACATTGGAATAGCTAAATTAAATTTATCCAGTTAACAGAAACAAAAATATATAAAAAACTTTCTTAAATGAACTCTTTCGACGTAAGTCAAAACACGTGATATAGAACCCCCTTTAAATTAAAACTTGACTCCACTTGATGTATTGATGACATGATGACACTTGATGACATTGTATTACAACTTTGTTATAGTGATAATATATAGTGTTTCTCAATGTCATCGTATTCCTGTTGAATTAACAGGATTTCTATAGTCTTTGTGTTTGTTACATTGGTGTGTAAGCATTAAATTGTAGCAAATTTCAGCGATAATTGGTTCAGTGGATTCGACGTGAAAATGTTACAGACAGACATATTTTCGCATTTAAAAAAATTATATTTTTTTTTGTAAAGAGTGGCCGCTGCGCTTCTTGCAAACTAAATATAAGCTAACTAGAATAAAGTTGAATTTTAATTTAGTTGGAACAGGGTTTAGTAAATCATTTTACTTATTTGATATAAACTATATAAAGTTTAAAAAATACATTTAAATTTAAATTGTTCAGTATACTTTACTGCAAGCAAGTTCAAGATAAGTTGAATATGTCAACCTATAATATAAGAATCGCAAGTTGCAGGTAACTTAAGTTATGGACATACCACAGCCGAACTGTCAGGTCCATCCCAGGAGGCCAGCAGTGGGGAGCCGAGAGAGTCTCCATCCCGGGCTCGTAGCGCCTGACCCGCACATGGCAGCCTCACAGCTTCGAATCTTAGCCGCACAGCCAGACCGTCCTCTGCCTATACATAAAAATAAATGTGGCTGTATTCTATTAGAATCGCACAGGCTCAATCATGCACTAACAGTATGTCACTACACGTCCACTCTTGCCCGCAGCTCTGCTGTTACTGACACGGTGCGCTTGAGACAGTATAAAGTTTCCTTTATACACCAGTGTTAGTGTGTCTACGTTTAAGGATATTTATAATTAATTTTATTCGACTACTAGCAATCGCCAGCGGCTCCGCCCGCGTGAAAAGATTAAAATAATATAGTTTTTGATAACCATAAAAATTGTTAGAGTGGGTTAAACTTCAAAGCTAGACATATGCTGTCGCGGACTTTTATTTAGAACTTTTAGGGGAGGAACAATTTTGTAATACATGATTTTTGAATAACTATAACCGTTTACTCAGCAAACGCAAGGAATGTTTCAAATTTTGCCGTTTTCGTACTATTTTTTATTGCTGCTCCTCTCCTATTCATCTTAGCGTGATGTTAATGGTAGCCTTCCTCTATAAATTGCGACTATCTTACACTGAAAGAATTTTTCAGATTGGTCCAGTAGTTTCTGAGATTAGCGCGTTCAAATAATCAGACAAACAAACAAACTCTTCAGTTTAATATATTAGTATAGATAAAAGGTATATTCCAAGACAAAGTTTCAATAGATTATAGCAGAATAATCTTATCTTTAATTCTGTAATATAGAAACGAACGTTTAATTATATCCTACTAGCTTTTACACGTAACTTCGTTTGCGTGGATTGTTGTCTCGTGATAGGTTGATAAAAGATGGCGCTTTTCAATGTTATCCTCTTACTAAATTAACAAGTTAGAATAAACAGGCTTTCTAAGCCTGTTTATTATACCGTAAAAGTTATTTTTTGTTACCCCTGTTTATAAGGAATAATCGTGCCAAATTTTATCGACATTGGTTTAGCGTATTCGCCGCGAAAAAGTAATAAACCCATACTCGCATTATAATATAAGTCCTACTAATATTATAAATGTGTTATAAAAGAAGTTGCGGGTAAAAGCTAGTATTTTATAATGAAAAGTCGAAATGATAATCTCAACACAATATGGATCGACTCTACGTCAATTTGCAGCATGAATTAATTTAGCTTTAGTAAATTTCCGAAACCGGAAACTTTCTCTGACATTTTGATTTCAATTATTAACAAAGTAGGTCTGAAATGTCTAAAACAATACAAGTTAAATTGAATCCCGGCGTCCAAATCGTCCCCGAGTCAATCGTATCGGGCGATAGCGAACGCCTCGCGCACTTGTTATGTTTAGTTTCCTGGAAAATTCAATCATTTTGCGGAAAACGGAAATCGTAAATTCACGAAGCGGAGCGTTAACTTAGAACGTATATTCTCGACACTTCTGTATAAATGATACTTTAAGCGTATATCATTTATGGTATGCCGTACGGTATCCGGCTGAGTAGAATAGACCAACCTTATTTCATACTGAGGTTTCGTAAAATATTCTATTCTACTCAGCCGGATACTACACGGCTAACACGGCAACAATTGCAAATCTTTGCGATTTTGTCATGGAATCTATCTCCTGACTATGCTTCACGGAACGAAACAATTGTTGATATTGTGGTGGTGAATGTGTGCAGTGCTTGTGTATTGTTGTGTTATTGGTGGCGGGTAGGGTATGAGTTTTTAGAATTTTGCATGTATCAAGTAAAAGAACGAACACTACAGTCCACATTAAGCTTTACATATATTATCTTTTATCGCGGATTATGGTAAATTAATATTTCATTACATTAAATTAATATCGTTACAAAACGTTGCTCATCGCAGGATTATAATACTAACCATTTTTTGATGGTAGTTAAGCGACTATATGGCGGCTCGCCTGACGTCATATCCGTTACATTTTGGCGGTACGAAAGCGCTCAGCTGTGGCTTGGATTTGACTGATAGTGAAGGTGCCAGCCACAGAAAAAGCCAAGCTATCACGTTTGGCTTTTTCTATGGCTGGCGTGGCCTATAGTGTTACACTTACAAAATTCATTGTTTCAATATAAATCTGAATCATTAACGCATTTTCCGACTTTAGTTTTTATATCGGCAGAAAGTACAAGTCATGATTTTCTCGGTCGGATTTTCCTTGAACATGTCTGATCGAGAAAAGGCGTGCCGGAACAAAAGAATCGCCCATTCACGTGACGTGGCTCAGTCGGAATTATTTTGGATTAGCTGAGGCATTTTGTTTTATGTTGACCGTAAAAATAATGCTATTTTTAATATCGAACCTCTCTCTGATACAATATGGTGAAACAAATTACTAATTGGTAGGAGCTAAATCATAAGTGGTATTTATTTTTTATAATGAAAAATAAATATATCCACCTTGTGGCATCCGGCTGAGTAGAATAGACCACCCTCATTTCTTACTGAAGTGTCGTAAAAGGGACCAAGGTAAGTTGACCTGCTGTGTGGTATACGGCTGAGTAGAATAGACCACCCTGATTTCTTACCGAGGTGTCCTAAAAGACGACGGTAAGTCGACCCGCCGTGTGGTATCTGGCTGAGTAGAACGGACCGACCTCATTTCTTACCAAGGTATCGTAAAATACGACTAAGGTAAATTGACGTCAGGTAGGCGGCTGGTCATAAAATACGTAGCCAAATTATGTGACAACATGTTTGTAATATGTTGTGCCGACCCCACTTAGAGTGGGATAAGGGCAGTAGGATGATGATGGGATAATAACACACACGTAAATAATACTTGTACTAATACACAGTGAGTAAATAATACTTGTGTTATGGATTACAGACAACTGGTTAATATATAAGGTGTATCTATTAGTAACAAACAAAACGCTTATTATTTAAAATTTCATACTAAAGCTGTGATGGCCTAGCGGTGCGACCGTGTGAATCTCTAAAGACGATCATGGGTTCAAACCCGGGCAGACACCAATGAGTTTTTCTATTAAAACTTATGTGTCTAATTGATAATTGCAATTTATCACACGCTTTTCGGTGAAGGAAAACATCGTGAGGAAACCTGCATATCTCTAGAGAATTCTGGAGATATGTGTAACCTACCAATCCGTATTGGAGCAGCGTGGTAGGTCTTAGCTCCAATCCTTCTCTCTTATAACGGAGAGAAGAGGCCTATTCCCAGCAGTGGGATAATAACAGGCCGCTACTTTTTTTTTTTACCAAACGGTCAACTACTAGTGCATGGTCAATTACTAGTGCACTTACAAACATAATTTATAATACAAAATTACAAACGGGCCATTATTCTATCTTATTTGACTAATTTAGTAATTTCTTCTGTTGTCACTTCTATTGTATTACCTGTAGCAGCCAGAAAGACCTGGCAGGACAAGCTCTAGCGGAGCCCGCCAAGAGTCTAGCAGCCGGCGCCAGGTGCAGCACGCAGCCGCATCTGCACCTGGACCCGACTTCCGCCACCACCATCGAGGAGTCACCAGCCCAAGGCCGGGCGGAGCATTCGCACGCCGCCAACTCTACCGCTTGGCCCTACGTTAAAAAAAAACAGCTTTTTCCAGAATTCATTACTAAAGTTGTATTCGCGACTAGTTTGCCTCAATTCAAATGCGAAAATACCCTCAGTAATGTATTTTCGTGTTACCGGTCGTACGTAAATAAATAAAAATTCAAAAACTTATCCTCCTGCCCTTATCCCACTTTAAGTGGGGTCGGCACAATATGTTATAAACATGATTTGGCTACGTATTTTACGACCGCCTGTCTGATGTTAAGTTATCTTAGTCGCCTTTTGCGACACCTCGGTAAGAAAGATGGTGGTCTATTCTACTCAACGGGATACCACACGGTGATTCAACTTACCTGAGACACTTTTTACGTCACCTCGGTAAAGGGTGGTACTATTTTATTCAGCCGGATACCACACGGCGAAAATTCAAAGAAATTTGTTTTTTTTTTAATTATTACTAAAGCTTCCCACTACTAAGTTTGCGCTAACTCAAATATAAAATACTCGCAATTACGTACTATTTTTTTTTCGTGTTTTCAAAATATATATATTTTTTTATTATTCTAAATGGTCGCCTGGCATAAACGATGAAGCTGTACATGATATTGGCACTATTGCACCAGCAGATATGCATTTTTTTAACTGTTAATGACAATTTGTTTCGTCAGGAAAGCGAAACCACACTGAGCCACAGTAACGCGTGGCTGAAAGTTGCTAGTTTGTTATATATTTCCCATCCCACAAGCATACCGCTTATATTATACAGAATTCATTATGTTGTACGCCTTGTACATAAAGAAAACAATTATTTCATCACTTTTAAGATTCCTTTATTCATAAATCATTGAAAAAAATTTAGAAAAATTCATTTACATATTTTAATAATAAAAATATAAGAATATACTATATGTATTTAACGAAACTAATATAATCTCTCTAAAAATATTATCATTGTTCCTCAGTAGGCTCTTGGGTTTTGTCTTCATCATCTTTTTCTTCTAATTCACCTTCTGGGGGTTTCACTTCAGTCTGCTCACCTTCTACTTCATCTTCTTTATGTTCACCTTCCACATCCTCATCAGGCTCCTCTAATATTACTGATTTAGAACCACGTTTCATTTCACTGACCATCTTGGCTTGGGACTGCAAAGCCATTTGCGAATACTGAAGGTCTTTTAATATTGATTTTTGAATTTCCAACTTGCTAGCCTCCAACCTTTGCTCGATACTCATTTCACTTTCAGGTACTTCTTTCAAATCACTTTCACTGGAAGTTACGCTAGATTTTGTCGATGTCACAAATGACGCCAAGCTCTCTTTCGCTGCCAGTTGTGGTTCAGTTGATGGCGGAACGAGCTTAATGCTTGGAATAGTTTTGATACTTCCAAGTGAAGATGAAGAAATCGAAACTTCAGAAACACCTTTTTCTGCTTTCACAGACTCTTTGGATAGAATAGACATAGTGGGAGATAGAATTGACTTTTTCTTAATAGGCTTGGGTATGAATCCGAGATCACCTTCTTCGTACACTCTTCCTAGAGATGCTATAGTGTCAATAGATTCTGCTCGTTGTATTTCACGATACTGTGTAATTATATCAAGCAAACGATGTAGCAACGCTTGTCTGTCCATTATTTCTTTAGTAGGATCTTTGCTTGCCCAATCATCAAGTTTCAAAGCTGCCTGCACTGCAACGCCAGCTTCTCTCAATATTTTCTTCAACTTTGCACATTCTTTAACTATTTTCGATGCCTCTACAGTTGCCTTATTTTGATCACTCATTCGCCCGTGTAAATTTTGTTCTAGTATTCGGACTTGTAAAGAAAGATTTTCATTTTCTTTTACTAGTTTTTGAATTTTAGCTTGCAGCGTTTCAAAATCATAACTTCTCTTTTCGTATAACCCCTTTTCCTTTTTAATACTTTGGAATTCAGCTGTTAACTGATCGATAACCTTAACTTGCACAACATTCTTACTAATAGCTTTGTCTCTTTCTTCCTCGGCTAATTCCATTGCTATTCTAGCAGTTCTTTCACTTTCTTTGTATTTTTCATTTTGGTCGGCTAGTTTTGCTTGTGTAGCCAAAATGCTATCTAGTTCATTATTAATTGCAATATTTTCTCTAATAACACGGTGAGTGGAAGCCGCTATTCTGAGTTCTGTGGCATCTTGGAAATCTTGTGCTAGTTGCAGTAAGCGACCTTCCATTTCCTTCTTCAATTTGTCTTTCCCGATGACAAATTTTTTTTCAGCATCATAAATAATTCTTTTATATTTCATTTCCTGATCTTTAAAGGCCTGTTCTTGTTTATCAAATTTTCTCATTAAATCATCTCTTATAGCTCTAAATTCCTCTAGCGTATTAAGTTTACCTGCTAAAAGTTTGTTTTCTGATGTGAGTTGATCTTTCATTATAGTGAAATTCCTTTCTAATTCTGTTACTGTTTCTTTAAACTGCGCCGTTTCAATTTCTCGTGTCTCTTCTAAGCCCTTTACCTTGTCTTTTAGCTCATTGTTTTCCTCATTTTTCAAAGTTAAGGTTTTTTTAAGGTATGCAATAATATCTGCCCGATCTTCATCAAGCTTATCATAAGCTTTTTGTAGCTCCTCATTCCTGCGTTCATATTCGTCAACGGCAGTTCGAAGTCGTGCAATCTTCCGATTAGAATCAGCTATTTGTAATTCCAAAAAAGTTCGTTCCACTTCTGTAATCCCACTCGCCTCTTGCTTTATTTTACTCTTTTCTTTCTTCGGAGGCATTTTAAAACACACAAAAATAAATAATATAAAAATAACTTGAGTCACTGGTAATAATATGAAGCGTTCACAATGAACGGTATATTGACTTATCTGTTGCTAAGATACATGATGTCATGACAACCACAACAATTTAGTATATCATTCCTTTTCCACGAGTTTAAAAAGTAACTTTTAGTAAAGGAGGTTGACACAAAAAGCTTACTTTAATATCAAGGGCTACATAAGTTACTAAATACTACATGCAAAATATTTCGTAAGGATGTGAACTCTTTGAAACAGTAAATCGGAGGGGCGCGCCATGTTATCGTGCGTTTATACCTTATACTCTATCAGCGCATAAGCGAGCTGAAGCCGGCCATATCTGCCGCAGAACCCATGACCGTTGGGGTAGACGTGTTCTGGAGTGGAGACCGCGAATTGGTAAACGTAGTGTAGGATACCTTGAGACTTGATGGAGTGACGATATACGTAGAACAGCGGGCAGTGGATGGAAGCAAAAAGCCCAGGATTGGCCTCAGTGGCAAATAATAGGAGAGGCCTATGTCCAGCAGTGGATTATACCTTACAAGAAAAGCATCTTCAACTTACTTCGCAAAACCTAGCTCCATAAGCTGGCGGTGGTGAGTCGCAGAAGCGATGCCGGCTGCGCGTTCGCGTTGAGCAGTGAGCGGGCGCGGGACATGCGGACCAGGCTGACCACTCGCCCCACCCACCAGCGCCGCCTTCTGATGGAGAACAAAAAGATTAGAAAAGTCCTAGTTAGGATTGCCATGCTATGTCTCGGGAGCTCCAGCGATCACTGTCTCCGCGACCCAATGCGGATGACGACGGCGACGACGAGGACGACGCGATGGGTGAGAGGGCGACACTACAGACTATGACACCACCGGATATGACACCACCTGATACGACACCACCTGGCGACGACTTTGAGGTGTGGGAGCTACCATTGACCTGGACTCACGGCCCAAATACCGACATCCTTAGGTCACCTAGGTGACCTCAGCCTACGGCCGAAACACAGGCCGGTCTTAAATGCCCGCGAGGAACTGCCCGGGCAAAGAGGCCCGTATCCGCCACCCGGGGAGTAAGCGAGACGACCCTGCTGCTGCTAGGATTGCTATACGTTGAGATATTTCGGAACTGTTATCAAACATTTTAGCTTCTTGCTAGCACTTCAGTTCAGTTCGAGATTAATTTTGAAAATACCAAGAGATTAACCTTTCAGTTAAAAATAAACTGAATAATCCATACTAATTTTATAAATCTGAAAGTCTGTATATGTGTCCGTTACGCTTTCACATTTAATCCGCTGAAGCAACGTAGACGCTGTTTGGTACAATCGAAGCTTATAGTAAAAATCCCCATTATTAGTAATATTAAAAAGTAATTGAAAAAAAGTTATATTGCTACATTGAGGTTATGTTAACACTAAAGTAGCTGCTTAAAAAACCTGCTTAATAATTAGTACCTGGTTGACCGAACCTTGATCGGTAATTTTTTACAAAATAAAAAAAAGGAATTAAAAAAAAAAAGAAAAAAACAATCATGTAGTTGGGGATCGATCCTAGGTATTTGCATTCGTCGAGACTGCCCGGTCCCCGAATAAGCTACGCTAACTTGACAGCTTACGACAATAATTCAATTAATTGTAAATTTTAGTATTTTAATGCCCAAAAACAGGGATAAAACGATTTTTTTTTACATAAAACCTAGCTAGATCGATTTTTCTCCCCTAAAGCCCCTACATGCTAAATTTCAAGAAAATCGTTGGAGCCGTTTTCGAGATTCCGAAAATATACATATATATATACATACAAGATTAACTCATTTAAATATTAAAGATATATATGGATCACAAGATGAGGAAACAAACGTTTTTTCGTTTAAAAAAAATAAGGAGATCAAAATACAAAATACATCTAACAAAACTGACCTGATAGAGGCAGAGTCGGGAGGCAGTCCATCCTCACGTCAGCTACAGCGCCGGTGACTGCTTGTGATACGTACACGAAGCAGTATTCCGGATACCTTTCACTGAACAACCGGCAGTCGAACGAGGCTGTGTGCTGACCCCTGGAAAAGAAAGAGATGTTAGAATTTGCTACCAGTCAGTAGATCAATAGATCCAACTTAGCACCCCGAGGCAGGCAATGTATCTGCTCTCAATGCATCAATGAGTGAAAGTGGACTGAGAGTAAAAACCCTTAAAAATTGTAGGTAATAGAGGCGTTTTACCTGAAATAAAACGCTTATTAAATAAGTATTTAATAAGCGTTTTATTTCAGGTAAAACGCCTCTATAAGGTAAGTACCTTATTAGAAGCTTAAATATGAGATAGGCACACCTCGTTTTCCGTCATATTTTACCTCTCTTTCTACCCATATATCTCTGTCTCCTTCCTTTCCCCCCCTTTTCACCGAACATGGCGGGAGGCCATGTCAGTCAGCGACTTTTTGTATGTCATTGTATCTCATTTTGCACCAGGCAGGTATAAAAAGTAAGCTTCTAATAAGATAAGTATTTAATAAGCGTTTTATTTCAGGTAAAACGCCTCTATTAAATGTAAAAAGAGAGGTAAAGTATGACGGAAAACGAGGTGTGCCTATCTCTTATTTATGCTTCTAATAACGGTCAAGCATTTAATAAATTATATTTACTGACTTTTGCCGACTATTGTCGCGGATTTTTATTTAGAACGGAACAATTTTGTGATACATGATTTTTGTATAACTATTACCATTTACCATGAGCTGAGGCGCACGCAAGGAAAGCTTTAAATTTTGCCGTTTTCGTACTATTTTTTATTGCTGCTCCTCTACTATTCATCTTAGCGTGATATAGCCTTCCTCAATAAATGGACTATCTTACACTGAAAGAATTTTTCAAATCGGTCCCGTAGTTCCTGTGATTAGCGCGTTCAAATAATCAAACAAACAAACTCTTCAGCTTTATCATCTTCATATTAGTATAGATTTCAGCTCAATCGGACCCCGGAAAGAGAGTCAAATTTAACTTGCAAGATTCCACCTTCACATACATACATTGGAAGTTATGGGCTGGTTCTTCTTCTTCCTTCCCTTTTCCCTTTATTTGGGGTCTGGTTTCCTTATCAATTTACTCCAGATCGCTCTGTCCTGGGTTGTCTGTGCTTTTAAGTTAAGGGCTTCCAGTTCCTTCCTGATATTGGACATGGGCTGGTTATTAATATAAATAGGAAGCAAAGTTAAAAGCACACTTACCTGCGCACCCTTCTCTCAGCCACATACCGCAGCCGGTCCGCGTCTCGTCCAAACACGCGCACCCTGTCCGCACCCTCCAGCACGCACTCTGGGTATTGGAACAGCACTCGAACCCCATCACCACACGGAAACACCGAACCACCATGCACGTTCAACACGAACTGTTCAGACCAGTCAGCCTAAAAGGAAATATGCAATTTAAAAAAGTAAAGTGACGGCATAGTTCATTCTTTTTGAAGAGAAGGATTGGAGCTAAGACCTACCACGCTGCTCCAATGCGGATTGGTAGGTTACACATGTTGGTTTCGTCACGATGTTTTCCTTCACCGAAAAGCGTGTGACAAATTGTAATTATCAATTAGACAGAAGTTTAACAGAAAAACTCATTGATTGGAGTTCGTAACCTCCTCGAAAGATTCGCACGGTGTTACCGCTGGGCTAACACAGCTCATACGCAATTTAATTATCACTAACAAAGTTTTTAATGGTTTTAAACCGCACTACAATTAGCGCGGTTTATCAAACCTCGCTTAATGTTACCAATAGCCACGCCTCTCGGTCTCACATACCTACCCATACGAAGCAGGGACGGGTCACTAGTGAGCACTATGTGCACAAATTCAATTTTGAAAAATCAAAATTTTTCGGGACTAATAATAAATATAAGTTATGTTGTCGCCAATGATTTCCGCTATGTATTTGACAGCAATACAGTCATGAAACAAGTTTTGATTAAAATGGTGGCAACACTGTGCCGTTGTTGTTGCTGGTGGAGTCTTCCTATTGAGAAAACGTTTCAGTGACATTCAGTTTTTGTTCGTTATTCAAGAGAAGTTTATCTCGGAGCGGGAATTGTGGTATTCCTTTTATATCGAGTTATTGAAGAAAGTGTGCCCTAACAGTTATTATTATTAAATGATTTATGGTATTTAATGGGAAATTTTATAACAAAGAAAATGGTAATCAAATCATAGGAGTAACATGACCTGAAAATAAATATCAAAAATCCATTACTCCCCTCTTCTTGACGGTCAAAGGGTTAAAACGAAATCAAGTAGCTTTCCTCATATATCAAATGTAAATCGATTGACAATCCGGGCAGGCGATAAAACGGTTCACATCAAATAAAGAATCAAATATTTTACGATGAGCAGACGGCCGGAGGGTGTCCACGCCCGCTATAAACATCAGAGGGCCATGAATCTCAATAAACTTACAATGGCCGAGTTTTTGTAGTTCGCTGCGCAGTTCACAGTAAATAAATCCTAAATATATTCACCAGTAAATTAGGTAGGCGCATGTAAGTAACATTATGTAAAACAGATTGCGCGCTATGCACTATTTTTAGTCTTTCTCTTCAGATTCTTTGTGATTTCAGTTTCTGCTTTTTGGAGGGAAGCTTAGATGTTGGACCTGCCACGTTGCTCAAACGTGATTTATTGGTTACACATATCACCAGAATTCTCCAAAGATATGCAAGCTTCCTCACGAAGTTCTTCTTTACCGAAAAGCGTGTGATAAATTAAATATCAATTGAGGACATAAGTTTGAACGAAAAATTTCATTGGTAGCTATCCGTACTTCAAATCTGTGGCCCTCTAATTACTAAGTGTCACTGTGATAGTGAAGCGTTAACCCTGAACCTGGATTCCTCAGCTCTCTTATGGACCTAGCTAAGTTCAGATAATTCTTATGGACGAGATCTCTTAAAATTTACCTTTACAAAAGCCACTGTCAAATCTTGAGGCCCTGCAGATGCTGCCGGCCGTAATGTCAGAGCGTAGTCACCAGCTTGGCCGAACAATTCGCATCGGAAGGTCATTGTTCGTCGCCCTGGGAATGCACGCACCTGGAGGAATTAACGACGTAAGATACACTTATAAGCATAAATAATATGTATGCATAAGTAATGATAGAAATATTATATTGATAGAAGTCAATTGCCAGAATATTGAATATTTGCCAGGTGGCCGACTGCTTTATAAAGTTTGTTGCTGGCATCTGAGCTATGCAGAAACACTGCCCCACTATTTGCAGAAAGTGTTATTGTAATTGAAAATACCACTTAAATATTTTTTGTGTTCTCGTCCTCCTTGCATTGTTGTCCTCGTTACTGCGGATCGTGATTCCCTAGCACCTGATCTTTTAGACGGTTGCTCGCCACTTATTCCTCGCCTTCTGTCCAAGGCAGTTTGGATCCAGTCAGTTATACAGTCAGTCCAGTCATCTAATTAGGCTACGTCCTCGTGGTTTTTTGCTGCATCAATCTTACCAGTAACCATGTATTGCTCGAAGTTGTTACCTTCTTTTCTGGCGATGTGACCAAAGAACTCAATTACTCTTCGCAGACTGAGAGATGAAAGTCGGACCTTTACAGTTAGTTTGTGCAAAATAGACGCATTTGTGCGAAAGGCCGTCCACCATATCTCAAAAGTTCAGGCCCTTTCTAAAACTATCAAAACCTAAATCTACAAGACTTTGTACGACAAATTATAAGTAGATAATTATAAGAAAGAGCAACCACCGAGTTTTTTGTTACCCCTTTTCGATAGGTACAATTTTCCAAAACAGCAGTAACATAGAAGATTCAAAAGCGATTTACAAGTCTATTTGATTAAAGAATATTTCAAACTTTAATTTGAAAGTTCAGGTTTATAAGATTATATTATCTTGAGAGGTTTCTTAAAACGATATCTGCCAGGGTCTCTTCAAGGGATATCTGTACCACATATTGTTGTCAGTTCAATTTAAAAAAAAATGTCTTTGCGTATCTTTTTAGGAAGCTGTACAAAACTGTATTTTTACCTTGAAGGTTGAAAATCCAAAGATCCATCTTTGAACAATATTTTTCGCTTATATGTACCTAAACTTTGTAACTCGGTTACGGTTCTTTTAAGATCGTAATCTCTTATTGAATTATTTAGAGATACCTTAAGTATTGATATCAGAAATGTTAGAAAAAGCAATCTCAGAACTTTAGGCAAAGTTAGTAATCTTATCTTCTTATAAAGTTTAATCCGTTGTACTAAACTAGTTTAATAAAATGGCTTGTACAGTCTAAGCTCCTACCTTTTCTCCCCAAAAAAAGGTGAGAGTAAGTCTATGCACAGCTGCAGCAGGGATAGTAACAGTTACTTTACTTTTTTTTTACAACTTAAAATCAAATGCTTTAAAATCAATACCTGCTCCGAATACAAAACATGAGCATGCGAACTGCTATTCTTCCCATCACACAACACCGCACCACCACTGGAATGTCCACAATACAACAGTTCCAGCCAGAAATCGGCGCCAAAGTTGATCGGAGTGCACACAACCTTCGGAAACTCCAGAATCGCCATCACTTGCCTCTCCGGGTACGTCTGTATCTGTTCCGGGGTGGCGAGCAAATTCGCCGTCGGCCACATCACGTCAAACTTCCAAGACTTCACCGTACTTTCACCAGTTTCTATAATGTCCCCACCACTTAAGTCCCTTTTGACTTTAACACTATTAACAGTTATGTTATCGAGAAATGTCTCCTTGTCAGCGATTATGTCGATATAGTAGATGCCTCCTCTAGAGAAGTAGCCGCACGGTAGGGTCATGCGGCTCTCGGAGTCAATAGCGAGCGGCATGGTCGCCAAGAGGTTTCTGAAGTCGTCGTCTTCTCGCGCGAGGCGTACGCGCAATCCCCCAGTCCCGACCACACCCCGTATGTAGATATGAACGTCGCCCCCCAAAGCCACTAGGGTTGTGGGAATCTCCAGCCATATTTGGTTCAAGTCAGCACGTTCTTCGTTTGTATAAGGGTTCACGAAACTGGCGCCGCCTGCGGACAAGGATTTAAATTGTAGAAATAATAATATTATAAGGCAACCAAGTCCCATGCTCAGGCCACCGCCCGCCAATACAGAAAGTGCTTTTGAACCGTCATTTTTATGACTTGTTCGTAAAACTGCTCCCATTGAGAATAGCCAGCAAGAAACTCAGTGGTCGTTCTACAAAATTAATTTAAACAAGCTGTACTTTAATTTACCTAACCACACACATGGGTCACAGGTTCAAAACCCCGGGAAGGCATAAGGGATGTAAGTCCTAATAGACGCTCTATTTGAACTTATGTCCCTTATTAAATAATAGTTAATTATTTAAAATTTATCATGAGTTCTTCGGTAAAGGAAAACATTGTGAGAAAACCTTCATTTCTTATTATGTGTAACCTTGTTATTTGCAGCTCATTCTCATCAAACACTTCTTAATATACATTATCCAGTAACATGATTATCCCAGTTTTGTTATAAGCTAATTTTTTTGGCAATTTTTCATTGCCATTTGCATTGCATTTTTAGCAGTGTAAAATTTACATCAAATTTTCTTTGTATGCTTAGTCGCTTATAGTAATAACAACTTTTGTTCAAATTTTAATTACTTGTTGAGTAATGTTACTAACAGGCCACGAACAATGACTAAGCAAATCTCATTAAAGGAGAGAATTTTCGAAATATAACCACCGTAAATGACGAGCATCTCGAGCATCTCATCTCCAGCATACTTAGACCTCCCATATGTTAAGTAACATTTTAAATGACCTATTAACTTGAACACTTCACTCAGTGACGTTTCAAGTAATTTAGGTAATTTTGCTTCTTAAGATCTTCGACGTAAATTAAGATATCGTGGCATTAATTTTGGCATAAAGCTAAACGCACAATGTTATTGTTGTACTTAATGCATATCAATTTTCAGTTTTCTATTGCAATTAACAACTATGATATATTTGTTAAAAAAAGTTGTGACAGCCCAGCGAAGACACCGTGCAACTCTATCGAGGGGTCTCGGGTTCAAATTCCATGCAGGCAGCAATAAATTTTTTATTTAAAACTTATGTCTCATTAATAACTAGCTTTTACCCGCAACTTTCGGGCAACGTGGACAACAGTCCACCCGAACACATGATAGATTGATAATAGATGGCGCTTTTCAATGTATTTAAATAATGGCGCTTTTCAATAATGTTCTATTAATAATAATGTTATTTCGGTGTATATAATGTGTATGTAATAATTGTGCCAAATTTCACTGATATTAATTCAGCGGATTCCTCTTGAAAGAGTAATAAAACATACATCCATACTCAAAAACTTTCGCATTTATAATATAAGTAACATTGCAATTTAGCACGCGCTTACCTTAGTCGCATTTTAAGACACCTCGGTAAGAAATGAGGGTGGTCTATTCTACTCAGCACTACTCACTTAGTACAATAATTTAAATTTTATAATCATTAAAGAGAGTGGGTCTGAAATACATACAAGAGCGAGCATAAATACCGTGCCATTAGTAAATGAATCGCGAATCAGAATGCGCGCTTATCTTATTCTCAGCTTACAGCCAAGATGAATGAGGTGTTTCGTTTGCGAAATAAATTTTCTCGATTTATAAAAATGTGAAGCAAAAGATTTAAGGGCTGCTCTTAAAAGGTTTTGTAATAAATAATGGTTATTGCTTTTACTTAATGCGTAAACATTACACTTAAGGTAAGAAATTAGTTTTATTATATTTTTAGTGGTTAGAATTTTGCGCTTGTGTGTTAACTATAAGAGATAGATACATACAAAAATAATATAAAATTATTTTGCTAACCTACATACGTTTGCGATTACACTTTGCGATTTTGTCGTGAAGTCTATCTCCTGATGATGCATCGGTTGCGGGGCGAAACGATTGTTGTGTTTGTGATACTGAAAGTGTGTAGTGCTTGTGTATTGTGGGGGCGGTGGTAGAGTTTTGTGCATGTGTTATTACGAATCCTGCATGTATCAGGTATGAAAACGGATTGTCCACTCTACATTTAGCATTATATATATTTTCTATTTTACTTCATCGCGGATTATAGCAAAATAATTTGATTATTACTATTGTATTATGGATCTCTGCAAAGTAACGCCTAATTCTATAAATTATTTAGATAGATACATGTTGTCGAGAACTTTTTTGTAGTATTTTTATAGATCTATAATTTTCTAGTACATTACTTTAATGTATCTCTTCTGGGTTACGAATGCACGCGACTGAAGCTCAGCAAGCAAGTTTTCTTACAACCGCGCAACCTCTTCAATACGAGTTACATAAAACCTACTGTACTATTAATAAGTTAGTTAAAACCGTACAAAACTCCGTTGAGTTGATTTTGAGAACATCGATTACATACAGACACAGATTTTGGGGACTTTTTTATACTATGTACTTATAAACATACATTGTCATCGGGATTGAACCAGTATGTAAAATTTCTACACAATCGAACACCGCGAAAGTAGGTCAAATTTAACTTTCAAGATTACACCTTCACACACAGCAAGTTAAATAAAAGATTTTAAAAAGACATAATTCATATATTAACACTTGATCATTTAGCTTTAAAGGTGTTAAGCTGTGGAATGATATACCAGTATCAACCCGCAAATCTCTTTCCCTTTCAGTATTTAAGTTACATTCTATAAAATATTTATCTTCAGTAATTATATATTAGTAGCAACTTTTTATCTATTTATTTTACCAAAATTAATTAATAGATTAAATAGTTAAATTTATATAAACTTTTCTTTTTCTCTATATTACGCGTATTCTCTTTCTTCTTCACTTCTTGTCCTTTTCCTTCTGTTACTCAAAGGTTGACTGGAAGTGATCCCTTTTATGGATAAGTCCGCCTTTATTCATGTGCTTTTTTACTTTTTCTTTATTTTGTCTAACTATATGTTTAAAAAGAAATAAATAAACGAAGCCACAGTTACAACTATTTTATTATAAGTATAATGAAATTACTGAAAAGGCTTCCTCGTTTCCAAAATCGATAATATAATCGCCAAAAAATCGGACAGGGTGTGGTCGTAGACACATAAATCGCGGACACAACTTCGCCTTTAAGCTATCACTATTGACTGACTGAGCTTTTTTGCAGACCTAGATTTTAGCCTTAAGCTTATTGTAGTTGGCGAAATCTTTAGTGTCCAGAGGTTATATTACAACCGCTACAAAATGGCAATCCCGACATGTAACTAGTATAACGGAAATAGAAAACTCTTTGATGATTGCCCGGGGTTCGAACCCACTATATTTCTCTCTATAATCTCTCATATAATGGGGCCCGGGATCCATTAATCTCCGTGCCCTATTTTACACTCCATTAACGATAATTGATTTGGCAAGTTTTTTGCCCTTTCATGAAACTTTAATGGCTTTAAATTACCAACTTTGACTATATTAATTTCATTTTTAATTTTTTTTAAGAAGGCAGGTGAAAAGTTTTATAATTTTTATATTAACTTGATTTTCAAAAAGAGTTCATAAATATGGTAATATACTTTTTGGTTTTTTAGTTAACCAAAATCATCGCATTTGTCACTGAAAACTGGGCCACTGGACGAAAATTGACTATGAGGATTTTTGAAGACATATACATATATCGTTTCGGAGCTAGTAATATCCTTCGAAATATTTCAGATCATTAACTAACTTAATTGGTGGCGTGTAGTATCCGGCTAAGTAGAATAGATCATACTCATTTCTTACCGAGGTGCTGTAAAAACAACTAAGGTAAGTTGACCCAACGTGTGTTATTTTGTTGAGTAGAATAGACCAGCCTCATTTCTTACCAAGGTGCTGTAAAAGGCGACTAAGTTAAGTTGACCCATCGTGTGGTATCCGGTTTTACTAAAAGATAGTGCGATTTTTGGGGAAGGTTTATGTTTAAATTACATAACAATTTTATCTTAATTGAAATAGGAAAACTTTGTGGTACACTAATTTCAAAGGTTTCAGGTTTCAGGTTGATGGCAAAGGTAGTCATCCACGTGAAGAATCATCGACGATTTTCGTACGGAACAGCTTTCAATTTATATAAATGGTTGGAGATACTAACTTGCGACGATGAAAAGCCGCAACAGGGCGGCGATGTGCCCGCGGCGCATGCTGCGTCACCTCGCCATCTAGTGGTATTGGTGATCACCAGTCGATCTGCAACAAACAACACATTGATATATTATTAATGCATAGAAGAAAAAAGTGCCTACGACTTGGGAAGTAGATAATATCGTCTGAGCAGTGATCTCAAATAAAGACTCAATTAGAAAACTTGAACTTGATTTTATTAGTATGAACAAAAGTTCATAATCTATACCAGGATTTCTTAAACTATGGCTCGCGGCCCAAACTGGGGTCGCTTAGCAAGATTCTGCAGTCGCGAGAGCGAGAGGTCTCTTTGCCTTCTGTGGACATCCGCGGATGTCCATACGAATGTTACACTTGAATTCGGTGGACATGTTAACATGCCATGAACCCGCAGGCCAACTTTTTTTTTATTATAAAAAGTTAGTTAAACGTTATATAAAATGTTGAAGAGGTCCAGCAGTTTCAAACATTCCACTAAGATTTGATTTGTTTTGCAATAAATAACAGGCACATCCATCTCATTAAATTTTTTACTTATATTTTACTTTAGTACTTACCACGCAGCTACTTAAATATATTCGAGCGAATTAAGACGGTCAGAATCCACTTTTAGTTTTGATTTTATAATTTTTGTGCAATTTTTAATTTTAGATTTTTGTATGTTTCAAAACGAATATATTCATAAATGGGGTCGTGAATGACAAAGTTTAAGAAGCCCTGATCTTTGCTAATATATAAAGCTGAAAAGTTTATTTCTTTCAACATGCTAATCTCCGATTTTAAACTATCGTGAGTGGAATTCATAATTAATGTATAGAAACCGGCTATACTCACGTGTTATTTTATCGGATGAGCCCGACTAGTTTCAAGCCCATACGGAGCTCTTATTCATGAGCTCTTTACGCGGCGTTATGGCGGCGGGAACTGTTCTCAGTTTCGGTTTCTCAGTATAGCCGGTTTCTATACATTAATTATGCTAATCTCCGGAAATACTGGACCGATTTGAAAAAATCTTTGAGTGTAAGATAGTCCATTTATCGAGGAAGGCTATATACTAATAACATCACGCTAAAATTATTGTTCTTAATATTACGTTAAGTTAACACAAATTGTAGAACGAGTTACACACTGATCCTTTTCCTCGAGTGGATTTAACTTAAGACATTGCCAGCAGTATGTTCTATATTCGAAGTGTGTTATTTAGATTAAAGTGCCACTGGAGGGTCGAAGGGTTGACAAGTGTTAAGGAGCAAACGACGGGGTGAATGTGTTTTGGGCCGTGACGTCTCGAATGTTTGTTACCGTACTAAGATAGTTTGTGTCACATAAAAACAGGATATTTTCTAAGGATGATTTTAAAAGGTACATCTAGACATAATAACTAATTCACATAAACATTCGACAGGAATTTGGAATTTACAATCACCTATTAGAGGTATATACAACATTAAAAAAAGGTCTCTATACATGTAAAAATATTAATCAATATAATTGTTACAACGTAACAATATAATTTTAAACGTTACTAAAATCAAACCCACTGTTTTACATAAACAATAGCTAGCAAACAAAAACAACAAATGAATTCAAAGTATGCAAAAGAAGTTGGAGAAAAAATCAAACAATAAATCAATTAAAATTAACAAAGTAAAAATTTGAATAAAACAATACAAATTAAATTAGAACTATTTATAAATACTTGCTAAAGAGGTATAAAGTAAAGTGCATTATAAATTGTAAGTATCAACAATCAAATCAAACAAACTCTTCAGCTTTATATATTAGAATAGATTTTAAATTTGTAATATACATTTCTCTGAAGTTGATTCCAATAAGGACGCTAATTGCTGTTTGTTGAACATTCAAGTGTATTATTTAAATTATAATACAGGAGGGTCGAAGGGACACCCGCTTGAGTGGTGTTAAGGACGAAACGAAGGGCTTAATGTGTCTCGAGACTAGGGTTTACGATTGTTTGTTACATAGATGAAGGTAGGTTTGAGAACAGACAAGAAATAATCAAGTCTGGTGTAAGCATAATTTACCTACTACCTACTAATTTACCGACTGAGCAGAATAAAGGGAAATAACATCTGTGGTTCAAATACGTTTATAGAAGTAGGTAGGCGTTACTTTGCGGAGATCCATAATACAAAAGTAAAAGTAATGCTAAATGTAGAGTGGACAATCCGTTTTCATAGCTGATACGTGCAGAATTCGTAAAAATACATGCACAAACCTCCACCACCGCTACAACAATACACAAACACTACACACGTTCACTATCACAAACTCAACAATCGTTTCGCGCCGCAACCGAAGCATCATTAGGAGATAGACTCCACGATATTTTTTTTCAACGGCTTTGTGATTTTGTCGTTAAGGTTCTATTAGGTATTAAGGTCGGTGTACTGTGTATCACTGTAAGTAGAAAAAAATGTTTTTTCTTTTATTTTTTCTTATATAGAAAAAGATAGAATAAAATATATTGTTTATTCTTAGTTAATGTACCCGGCTATACTCACGTCTTATTCTATTGGGTTAGCCCGACTAGTTTCGAAACCATCCGGGGCACTTATTCATGAGCTCTTTACACGACGTTATCGTGGCGGGAACTATATATTAACTATGAATACTACTCACGATAGTTTAAATTTTTTTAAAAATTATTCTTGTTTTGATTTCCCATGTGCCTCCAAAATGTGGTAAATAAATAGATTTATACATACTTGGTTACCTACGGAAAAAAATGTATTATATAAGATGTAGTTTAACGTTAATTCACGCGTCTTCTTTTTCTTTTTCAACCAATGGATGTCCACTGCTGGACATAGGTCTCTTCACAGGATCTCCACACCACGCGATCTTGTGCTGCTTGTTTCCAGCGGTATTTTGGTACCTTTTCTTCTTCTTCTTTGTCGTATCATTCTTGTCAGAGCGGTCGTGGTCATCATGAAGTGTCATCATGATCTTTTATAGACCGTCAAGTCATAATGTCACAACATAATTCACGCGTATTTAACGAATATTATTGTAGTAAGAACTTTTCCATGACAGATGATGATATAGGTTTGAATGATGGAGGCATCCCCAAGAGGATCTATAGCCAGGTGTTCTCAAACTCGCCACTCATTTAGAATTAGCAGCCCAAGGCCATGGAAACAGCGATTAAAAGTCTTAATGATCGTTAATGTTTTTTAAGTGTGCTATACGTGTTTAGAAGGAAAAATAAATGGTAGCTGTTAAACTATTACTTTATAATACTGTTTGCCGCTTTGCGATTTTGTCGTGTAGCATATCTCCTGATGAATCTTTGGCTACGGGTCAAAACTTACCACTACTTTAACTAGTCCTACTCCTTTTATATGCATATCATTGTTCACACAACACATCCATCTTTTTTACGGCTTTTCTTTGTCCTGCATCCATCCTCATTCGAAACTCTTTTTAATTTAAATTTAAGACTATTTGTTTATTTGTTATTGTCAGGAGGGATGAAAATCATGACCAAACGAGTGCGAATATAAGGGGGTTGCGCCAGAGTTGACGAATGATAGGAGAGAAGGAGCGAAAAACATGTCATACTGAACCCATTTAAAGTAGGATAAGGGTAGGGGAATGATAACATATGATATTTTATATTTTTAAAAGAGCAACCGCCAAGTTTCTTGCTGGATCTTCTCGGTAGAAACAGCTTTTCAAACCAGCAGTGACGATTCAAAAGCACTTGTTTACAAGTGTATTTGAGTTAGGAATAATTGATTTGATGATGAGGACTATTTTAATTTTCTTGCTACGAAGAAGTATAACTTCACACTTGCTGAGTATCATACTTGCATAGTATATATTTCTTTCTTTGTAGTGGAGTATTATAACAATTAATTACGCCGTGTGGTATCCGGCTGAATAGAATAGTACCACCCTCATTTCTTACCGAGGTGTCGTAAAAGGCGACTAAGGTAAGTCGACCCGCCGTGTGGAGTCCGGCTGAGTAGAATAGACCAACCTCATTTCTTACCGAGGTGTCGTAAAAGGCGACTAAGGTAAGTGGACCCACCGTGTGGTATCCGGTTTAGTAGAATAGACCACCCTCTTTCTTACCGAGGTGTCGTAAAATACGACTGAGGTAAGTTGACGTCAGGCAGGTCGTAAAAACGCAGCCAGATCATGTGACAGCATGTTTATAACATGTTGTGCCGACCCCACTTAGAGTGGGATAAGGGCAGGAAGATGATGATATTATAACAATTAATAGTCGCGTTTTTAATGGCCTTCCCTTAATGTTTGCTCTGACTATCTAAACACGTTTAGGCGTTTGACAAATTGTCCTTGCTATTGCGGTTGGACGACGTTATGATGGGGCCCATTATTGAATGGCCTCAAGTACATCCTACTAGCTCTTTAGCTGTTGCAATAGAGACTATTATGCGGTGAATGTGATGATATTTGCGGTTTGAGCTGCGGTTGCTTGTATAATATTAGGTAGACATTTGTGGAGGCTTCTATTGAGGTATTTGGATACTAAATAAGGAAGTTTATAATCATTTTGTCGATACCTATTAATACAATAAAACTTTGACAACTAAGTAATGGTAATACATTTGTAGTGTTACCTATTTTTCATCACCAATCTAAAATCAGAAAAATCGCGACTGAGTGAAGTTGATAATTCGAGATAAATACACACTCATATTATTCTTTATTCAAGTTCACTTTTACAAGCACTTTTGAAACTTCAAATTACAATTAAGCTACCGCGTTTTAGAAAATGTATTCTTAACGAGAAGAAGCAGCAAGAAACACGGCAGTCACTCTTTTCAAAAATAATTATTTCAATAATTTATAATTGTTCGACAAATCAAAATTACAATCAAAATTATATAATCAAGTGCGCAGCTGTTTTTAATTTGAATTGTTTGGTATTGACAGGTTTTCCCTTTTATTTATATCTATAAGCATATTTAAAAAGGTCCCCAAAACCTGTCAAAATCAAAATCGGTTTATGACACAATAGCCTCTATCTAGAGGCTATTGTGAAGCAACATATAGGCTTCATTTTATCCTAAAATTCTCGCGGGATTATAATTTCCACAAAAGCGTAGCCGCGGGCACTACTAGTTAATATTATAATAATAATGAATATAAATAAATTATAGACAATTCTATATATATCTAAAAACCGCATGAAAATCGGTGCATTAATTTTTAAGTTTATCACGAACAGACAGCGTTGCAGACACCGTCTTTCATAATGTAGTGGTAAAGAACTTAAAAATTCTATATCCAATTTGGCTTTTTTTGCACAAAAATAAACATCACGTCATTCAAAATGTATTAGATCCGCAAATAAAACCCACCGTGTCGGTTTCGGAAGTCGTTGTGGTCGAGTGCCGTAAGTAAATAAACACGAAACGTGATCTGTATGTATATCGTCGTGCAAACAGAAAGTTCGAAGTTAAACCTTAAACGGGTCAACCTTTGACTTTATTTGAAACTGATCCCTACATCAAATGAAATGTACGAACTATGTTAACATCAATATCTTGCTGCCCTTATCCCACTCTAAGTGGGGTCGGCACAACATGTTATAAACATGTTGTCACATTTGGCTACGTATTTTACGAACGGCCGCCTGCCTGACGTCAACTTATCTTAGTCGTATTTTACGACACCTCGATAAGAAAGAGGGTGGTCTATTCTACTTAACCGGGTACCACACGGTGAGTCAACTTACCTTAGTCGCCTTTTACGACACCTCGGTAAGAAATGAGGGTGGTACTATTCTATTCAGCTGGATACCACACGACTTTATGTTAACATGACATAAACATAATTTTCCCGGGTAAAGCAGAGATGTTGACATTCTATTCCAGTTTCTAGACGCTGAAAAATCTCTGTTACAATATCTAAATATGTGTAAAGACCGGCTATAGTTACGTCTTATATTATCGTATGAGCCCGACTAGTTTTACTATACTATATATACTATACTATAACTAAACTATATATACTTATATAATTTTTAAAAACATACTTAAATACAAATATACACTCAGACTCGTAGACCAACAATTTGATTTTTAGAAAATGTTGGCCCACGGCGGGAATCGAACCTGCGACCCGCGGTGATGAAGACAGGATCACTACCCACTGCGCCAACGAGCCAGTCAATCAATTAACATTTCAATCGAGTTTCTTTAGAAACATACCAAATTTACTTCTCTAGAACATATTTTGAAATCCTATGAACTGTTAATTTAACGTCTGAAATTACGTGAAATATTATTATTATAGCATTCATTTAAATCTGATTCCTAAATGTTGTACAAATTCCCATTTCTATTCAAAATCATTTCAAAGTTCTGAAGGCTTGAAATTGCTTTGATAAATAATTTATTTCCAGGCTAATGAATCCAATTTAATTTATAAATACCATTGAAGAGTTTTGAATAGTCAAAATATGTTTAAGTCAGGTTAACGACACATTTACGCAGTGGTTTGTGCTGACTCAAAAAATCAAATCAAAAAGATTTATTTCTTTCAAAAATTCATTACAAGAAATATAGATTGAATAGATTGAAAATAACAAAAGTAAGTTATATTTCGCCCATGTCTAGGTTGCCTAAATTATTTAATTCCATCTGCGGAGAAGTGGATATTTTTAACGACACTTTACGAAAATTTAAAAAGAAGACAGTAAAACTGTTTGTTAAGAGGAGATTAATTTGATGCAATCGATATCTTTTTTATGTGTTACGTTTACAGAAAATATTATTGTTTTTTTTACCGTTTAACTATTTCCTTATACTTTTATGTAATGTTTTAATTTAAATTGTCTAATAATTTGTTGGTGTATGCCGTGACACCTTCATAAGTTGTACATATTAATTTATTTTTTGTGTCTATTTTTATTATTCGTAAGTTTTATATGTAGCAAAAATAAATATTAAAAAGGTTAGTATTTACTATTTATTAAGTTATATAATTAAAGCGTATGTGTATGAGGCGAGCGCGCATGTGTGTGTGTGTGTGTGTGTTGTGTGTTGTGTGTGTGTGAGTGTGAGTGTGAGTAGGTGAGTGTGTGTGTGCATGTAGATCTGTGATTGATGATGTTGTTGGCGCAGCAACTTACGCCATCTATCGATGGCTGTAACGACTAACGCCACCTATTAGCGTTCGGACATCTTCTTTCTCTCTCTTCCATTTTTGATCTACACGTTAAACGTCTTGTCCTTTGTATTAATTTAAAATTAATTAAAATAAACGGAGTTACGCATATTAAAACAGTTTTTTACATTGAAAATAAGAAGATCGAAAGCCCCCGTGACTAACAAACAATGTATTTAAGATGTATATTCTAATAGAGCTTCCGTATCTTCATAATTTAATGTTTTAGCCAATAAGATAGAGTATTTTTGCACTTATGGTAAGTCTACCTATATTTATTCAATTTTTATTGTACTGAAAGCTGCTTTAGTTTTAACAAAGGGAGCAACATTTTAAATAACCCTGGGTTTGAGTATTATGCTATGTACTGTTATTTATATTTTCTGAAACTGATCTATCTACAAGCCGTTTTAACCTTTTCTAGTTAACACATTACTGGGCAATCTTTTTTTTATGTGTCAGCAAAACCACCATCACCGTCCAACGGGGACAAAGGGCGGATATGTCGGACTCTCACCGACTAAAAACCTGACAGTGCTCCACTACACTGCTGGTGACGGGGACAGAGTACCGTTGTACACATTGCCCCCATCCCCACCAGCAGCTCTGAACCCCAGAGTGCGCCACCTCTGGGTCGGGGCCTCTCTAAAAATGGCCCTGCAACAGCGTACGTATGCTGTTTTATCCCTGTTTTCGGACTCTAAATTTTTTGAAATTTACGTTGAATACAATCACAATTTTTCGCTGTCAAACGTAAAGTCATGGTAGTACATTTGAGGAACGGGCGGTCTAGAGAGGTGAAAATACCTAGGATCGAGCCCCACCTGCCTTATTATTTTTTCATTTTTCCTTTTTACTTATGAATTTATTATTATTTATTATTTATGAATTTAAACTATCGTGGTAGTATTCATAGTTAATTTATAGAACCGGCTATACTCACGTCTTATTCTATCGGTTTCAGTTAACAGTCGGTTAACAGTTTCATTTTGGCCGATAATTAATATTCGGCCCTTGGGTATCCGGCTGAATAGAACAGTACCACCCTCATTTCTTACCGAGGTGTCGTGAAAGGCGACTAAGATAAGTTGGCTCGCCGTGTGCTATTCGGTTGTGTAGAATAGATTACCCTCATTTCTTATCGAAATGTCGTAAAAGGCGATTAAGGTAAGTTGATCGCCATGTGGAATCCGGCTGTATAGAATAGACAACCCTCATTGTCATAAAATACAAATAAGATAAGGCGGACGTCAGGTAGGCGGGCAGTCGTAAAATACGTTACCAAATCATGTGACAACATGTTTATGACACGTTGTGCCGACCCCACTTACAGTGGGATGGGGGCAGGAGAATGATGGTTCAATTGATTCTCTTTGAAAGTGTTGGGGGACCGTTTTAAATGTGAAATTTGGCCATCATTTGGGTCGTTAGAAGTTTTTAATAATTGGGACACATTCGACCGAGGTTAATAAGGTCAAAAGGGACCTAAGGGATCTAAGGGTTGTTTGGATGTGTTGTGATTAACTAAAGTAGCGTTCACTCCACTTCTAGGAAAAGATAGAAAGAGCTTTCTTCTATAGAGAGAAAGTAAGCTCGTAAATGTTAGTACCTGATTGACCGAGAATTGCTCGGTAATTTTTAAAATGACGTAAAAAAAAATTAAATAAAAATAGTTAATGTATAGAACCGGCTATACTCACGTCTTATTCTATCGGGTTAGCCCGACTAGTTTCGAATCCATCCGGGGCTCTTATTCATGAGCTCTTTACACGACGTTATCGCGGCGGGAACAGTTCAGTTCAGTTCCCGCCGCGATAACGTCGTGTAAAGAGCTCATGAATAAGAGCCCCGTCATTTTAAAAATTACCGAGCAATTCTCGGTCAACCAGGTACTAACATTTACGAGCTTACTTTCTCTCTATAGAAGAAAGCTCTTTCTATCTTTTCGTAGAGGTGGAGTGATCGCTACTTTAGTTAATCACAACACATCCAAACAACCCTTAGATCCCTTAGGTCCCTTTTGACCTTATTAACCTCGGTCGAATGTGTCCCAATTATTAAAAACTTCTAACGACCCAAATGATGGCCCAATTTCACATTCAAAACGGTCCCCCAACCCTTTCAAAGAGAAATTCAAAGAGAATCAATTGAACCATCATTCTCCTGCCCCCATCCCACTGTAAGTGGGGTTGGCACAACATGTCATAAACATGTTGTCACATGATTTGGTTGCGTATTTACGACCGGCCGCCTACCTGACGTCCGCCTTATCTTATTCGTATTTTATGACAATGAGGGTTGTCTATTCTATACAGCCGGATTCCACATGGCGGTCAACTTACCTTAATCGCCTTTTACGACATTTCGATAAGAAATGAGGGTATCCTATTCTACACAACCGAATAGCACACGGCGAGCCAACTTATCTTAGTCGCCTTTTACGACACCTCGATAAGAAATGAGGGTGGTCTCTTCTACTCAGCCGGATACCCCACGTCAGGTATCATCAACTTACCTTAGTCGCCTTTAAGACACCTCACTAAGAAATGAGGGTATCCTATTCTACTCAACCGGATAGCACAAGGCACAAAATAAGTAACTTACGAGTATATGAACAAAAGTCCTTACAACGTATGTTAATTAAATATGAAGATTGATATTTAATAACAAAACCTCGGTTAACGTAAATAAAGTTGCTTGTTACTTGCTAATTGTTATATTGACGTCCAATTAACGTTTAGTTTGCAACATCGACTTGCCACTGAGGCGGATATGCTTTCACCATATGTTTCGATTTCATAGGATTGTTCCGGTATTAACTTTAGTTTATTAAATGCTGGTTTTTGGAAAATAGTTCAGTTTAGTTTAGTTATAGTCTATATAGTACATAAAAAAACTGAATTTCATATTATAAAAATATTTTAAATGACAGTAACGAGTGAAAAAAGTAAATTAGGTATTTATTGAATAAAAAAATACTTTAGTTTTAATACATTTAGTTGTGCTCACGATCAAACGGGTCAACTTACCTTAGTCACTTTTTACGACACCTCTTTAAGAAATGAGGGTGATCCATTCTACTCAGTCGATACCACACGGCGGGTCGACTTATTTTATCCGTCTTTTACGACACCTCGGTAAAAAATGAGGGTGTTCTATTCTACTTAGCCGCATACTACAAGGCGGATCTAAGTCAATATATTATCCATAATAATAAATGCAAACGTCTGTCTATCTCTCTATCTTGATGCTTTCACGGCTTATCAACTAGAGCGAGTAAAAAGTTGCTGCATTTCATTCGGTATTAAGAAAAAATTGTACAATATTAAGTTATTGATAGTAGCATATCTTAACTGCAGTCAGCTACGCATCCAGCTGCAACGATTATCTAGTAACCATCAATAAAATTGTAATTATTTATTTAAAAGATTATCCGCCGAGTTTATTGCAGGTTCTTCTCGGTAGGAGCAAACTTCCTAATCAGTGGTAGCTTCTTTAAAATATTTGACGATTCAAAAGTACTGTAAACAGTACACTTTAATAAAGATTATTTTGAATTTGAATATTTTAACAGTAAACTTCCAAATTTTGGTAGTATCCTGAAAAAACGTTATATTACAGCTACCCTAAATGCCCAGCACTAGAACAGGTCAATCGATGTTCCCAACAGTTTCATTTTGGCCGATAATTAATATTCGGCCCTCGCTAGCATCTACTCACTTTGGACGTTATAAAGTTGCAATTTAGACTTCATACTATCATGGTGTCCCAGTGGTAACACCGTGCGACTATTTCGAGGAGGTCACGGGATGTTGTTCTGCTCGAATAAATAAATAATATCTGGGTGATCAGCCTTGCTCGGTAAATTTTTACAAAAAAAAACTTTAAAAAATAATTATGTAGTTGGGGATTGATCCTAGGTTTAATTTCTCGAGGCTGCCCGTTTCCCGAATAAACCACACTGACTTAACAATTTACGGCAAAAATACAAAACAATATAAATTTTAGTATTTTTTAATGCCCAACAACAGGGATAAAACGAATAACACATATTACTGTAACATAACAACTTTTTGAATTTAAACTATCGTGAGTGTTATTCATAATAATTCGTGAGTGTTATTCATAATTATCGCGGCGGGAACTGAGTCATTTAACGCCGCGTAAAGAACTCATGAATAAGAGCCCCGTATGGGCTTGAAACTAGTCGGGCTCATCCGATAAAATAAGACGTGACTATAGCCGGAATCTATACATTAACATAACAACTGCCCAAAAAAGTAGGCAGAAAAAATTGTTTTCTACCTACCTACTAATCATCTCATTATGTCCAAACATTTACAACTATTAATATTATTAAGTGAACAGATAAATCTCAAGATTGACAAAGGGAGTCTGTGAGAAATCGTCTCGGTCCACCCTAACCAGCCACGGCCAGCAGTTAGTATTCCGTTGATTTGTTGCCGCCATATTTTATGGTGAAGATCCTCTATTGATTTACGTAGTTCTAGTTAATGTATTACGTTATTTACTTACGTTATTTAATTCTCCAGCCCTTATGTCTTAAAACATGTTGTTACATGATTTCGCTAAGTATTCTACGACCGACCGCCTGCCTGACGTCAACTTACGTTATTCTTCTTTTACGACACCTCGGTAAAAAATAGGGGGTGATCTATTCTATTCAGCGGGATACCACACGGTGGGTCAAGTTACCTTAACCGTCTTTTACGACACCTCGGTAAGAAATATGGGTGTTCTATTCTACTCAGCTGGATACCACACGGTGGGTCAAGTTACTTTAGTCGCCATTTACGACACCTCGGTAAGAAATATGTGTGGTCTATTCTACTCAGCCGGATGCCACATTGTGGGTCAAGTTACCTTAATCGTCTTTTACGACACCTCGGTAAGAAATATCGGTGTTCTATTCTACTCAGCTGGATACCACACGGTGGGTCAAGTTACCTTAATCGCCTTTAACTACATCTCAGTAAGAAACAGGGTGGTCTATTCTGCTCAGCCGGATACCACACGGCAGGTCAAGTTACTTTAGTCGCCTTGTACGTGACAAAAGTTACAGTTGAAAACTATTATGTATTCAAAATCGAGATTGCAAAATAAATTCGCAGTTGGAATTTTGCTCCAATAAAAATGCACCCGAGCGCTATTGACTAATCTGCAATAACAACTTTGCAGACTTCGCACCTGAAATTGCAAGTTATTTTGCTAAAGTCGTAGCAACTTTACAGACAGTATTTCATTTGCAGTATTAAAAAAAGCTGTGGTAGCCCAGCCGTAACACCGTGCGCCTCTTTCGAGGAGATCTAGGGTTCAAACCCCGGGCAGGCACCAATGAGTTTTCTAGTAAAACTGATGTGTCTAATTGATAAATACAATTTATCACACGCTTTTCGGTGAAGGAAAACATCGTGAGGAAACCTGCATATCTCTCGAGAAATCTGGAGATATGTGTAACCTACCAATCCGCATTGGAGCAGCGTGGTAGGACTTAGCTCCAATCCTTCTCTCCAAAAAAAAAAAAAAGGAGAGAAGAGGCCTATAACCAGCAGTGGGATAGTAACAGGCCGATACTTACTTTTTACTTTTTTATTAAGAGAAAGAAATTCCTTCTAGAGTTATTATTTATAACTCTAGAAGGAATTTTTCAAAGGTTTTACTTAATAAACTAACGTATTTAATTGATAAAAGATATTAAGACATTGTTTTGCCGTTGGTGTCCGGGTGAGTAGATTAGACCACCCTCATTTCTTACTGAGGTGTCGTAAAAGACGACTTAAATAAGGCGACCCGCCGTGTGGTATCCGGATAAGTAAAATAGATGACCCTCATTTCTATCCGAGGTGTCGTAAAAGTCGAAAGTCGAAAGTCGAAATCGCAAAAAATAACACCAATAAATAAAAATATCATTATATTTTCCATTCATATATTGACAGTGATATAAATTTTCATGTGTCAGTCATCTTTTTCATCATCATTCTTCACTGGTGGTTTAAAAATCTATAAAATAAAGGGTAGGTAGGCGCGAATCCCGGATCTATCTGGAGAGGTACGGTTGGAAAATATAGAGAATTCAAAGGTTCATCATAAATGATTTCCACCTTGATTTTATCATCGAATATGGTTTTAGCAATAGCACCCTTTTTAGCTGATTTGATATCATCAGCGAAACAGACTGTTATGGCAACAGTGAAAAATATACATGCCAGTTTTCCCATCTAAAACAGAATTCAAATTCAAAATATTATTTATTCAAATAAACTTGTAAACAAGTGCTTTCGAATCGTCAACTCTACTGCGAGTTCGGTAAGAATTATATAAAAATATAATTCTAATGACTAGTTGCATTTAGTCATTACTGTCTTATACAGGGTCTACAGTTATATCCAGACATTCTTATCTTCTGAGTAATTCTCAACAGTATAGTAGGCTTAGTAGGCTTTCTAAGAGTTTGTAAGAGTTTGTTTCTAAGTTTGTTAAGAGGATATATGGAATGCTAAGTGTATGAAGCAGGCAACAATCACATACTACAGGCAGGACTAGTCAGTTCTGTAATAAGCTTTGCATATTAGCATATTTCTTACACTAATTTAAACTTTTACAAAATATCTAACAAAAGTGTAACAAAGGGCTTAAACTAAACATCTGGGAACAACTTGAGATTATAAAAAATAACAATGGCACCCTCATTAACGATCAGATAAATGTTTCTAGTTCAAGCTTGTTACACTTGTTCGCAGGCAAAATAAAATAAATGGTGGGGTTGAACCGATTAGTATATAACTAAGCTTATTTGGGTATTGCTTTGCTTTGCGATTTTGATCATGGAGTCTTATCTCCTGATGATGCTTCGGTTGCAGAGCGAAACGATTGTTGAGTTTGTGATAGCGAACGTATATGGTGCTTGTGTATTGTGGTGGCGGTGGTGGAGGTTTGTGCATGTGTTTTTACCAATCCTGCATGTGCCAGGTATGATAACGGATTGTCCACTCTACATTTAGCATTATATATATTTTCTATTTTACTTCATCGCTGATTATAGCAAAATAATTTTATTATTACTTTTTTGTTATTACTTTTGTATATTTAAATTTGTTACCTTTATTATCACGTTGTTCTCTATCAAAAGTATATAGTTTTAAGCAAGACGCTTTATAAATACGACTCAAAGTTCTATTTATATTCATCATATATGTTTCAACTATCAAATACGCATTAAGATACTATAATCTTAATCACAATTTCCATTCGATGCTCGATTTTGTCAGTATTTTGATGGAATTGAGTTCGATAGCTCTTTAATCTCTTTTTGAATTAATCTTTGTATTTTGTAACAACGCCGCCTTGTCGCTACTGCAAGCAAACAAGCAAGCAAGCCACAGCCTTTCATGCCATTTTCTCGCCACAGCCTTTCGCGCCATTTTCTCGCCACAGCCTTTCGCGCCATTTTAACGTGGGAGATGTGACAGCCGCTGTCATTAGCAGCTAGCCCGCGAATAGCAAATGAGAGTTTGCTTTGATTTTATTTTTGCAATTTTTATGAAAAGAATAAAACTGACTTATAATACTTCTTTTATTAACAAGTAAATAAATAAATATATGGGACACTTACACACACGGTTGCCCGTCCCCAAAGTAAGTAATTTTAATACTTGTGTTATGGGTGAGAGACTACTGGTGAATATATACATATATAATTTTTAAATACATACTTAAATACAAATATACACCCAAGCTCAAAGGGCCAACAAATTCTTGTATAGAAAATGCTGGCCCTCGGCGGGAATTGAACCCCGGCCCGCGGCGCTAAAGGCAGGATCACTACCCACTGCGCCAATGGGAAGTAGTTTTGTAACAATTTAGTAAAGGGACAATCTGCTGTCGAGTTATTATTATAATAATTTAAGAACTCAGTGTGGTATCCGGCTAAGTTGAATAGACCACCCTCATTTCTTACCGAGGTGGCGTAAAATGCGATTAAGGAAAGTTGACTCGCCGTGTGGTATCCGGATAAGTAGAATCGACCACCCTTATTTCTTACCGAGGCGTCGTAAAAAGCGACTAAGATAAGTTAACTCGCCGTATGGTACCCGGCTTATTAAAATAGATGACCCTCTTTATTACCAAGGTGTCGTTAAATACGACTAAGGTAAGTTGACGACAGGCAGGCGGCCGGGCGCAAAAACGCAGCCAAATCATGTGACAGCATGTTTATAACATGTTGTGCCCACCCCACTTACAGTGGAATAAGGGCAGGAGGTAAATAAAAACTGAAGAAATATCAAAAGCTTCAAAAGTCTTTAATTTATAGAATTAGGCGTTACTTTGCAGAGGTCTGTAATACAAAGGTAACGAAAATATTATTTTGCTACCGCGATAAAAGATATATATGTAATGCTAAATGTAGAGTGTACTGTCCGTTCTCATACCTGATACATGCAGAATTTGTAAACTCATGCACTACCCGCCACCAATAGCACAACAATACACAAGCACTGCACACATTCACCACTACTATCTCAACAATCGTATTGCCGAGTAACCAAAGCATCATCAGGAGATAGACTCCACGTTAAGCTTTTGCGATTTTGTGTATATTGGTGGCGTGGTAGTGCACGAGTTTTTACGAATTCTGCATGTATCAGGTATGAGAACGAATAGTTCACTCTACATTTAGCATTACATATATTCTCTTTTATCGCGGGATTATACCAAAATAATAGTTTCATTACTTTTTAGCCGTGTGGTATCCGGCTAAGTACAATAGTACCACCCTCATTTCATACCGCAGTGTCGTAAAAGGCGACTAAAATAATTTGACCCACCGTGTGGTATCCGGCTAAGTAGAATGGTCCACCCTCATTTCTTACCGAGGTGTCGTAAAAAACGACTAAGGTAAGTTAACTCGCCGTATGGTACCCAGCTTATTAAAATAGACCACCCTCCTTCTTACCGAGGTGTCTTAAATACGACTAAGGTAAGTTGACGTCAAACAGGCGGCCGGTCGTAAAAACGCAGCCAAACCATGTTACAATGTTTATAACATGTGCCGACCCCACTTAGAGTGGGATAAGGGCAGGAGGATGTAATAGTTTCATTACTTTTGCCCCAAGTCATAGAGAACTCAAAGCCTACTTATATATCAGGAGTGAAAAGTAAGAGAAAAATTAAAAGAGACAACCAAAACACCATTAAAAATTTTGTTTATTCCCACATTACAAGGGATAGTAACCATAGATATTGTATAAGTATTCCGGATCATATATATTCTTGTACCTGTAGCCGGGAGTCAGGACGTATGACTTGCCTGGATAGACAGACACGCCGCTGATGTATGCTGGCAAGTTGACAGCGTATTTCCCGTAGTTTGCTTGCCACTCTGTCAACGTTATCTTTTTCAACTCAATCTTTTTCTCTGCATTATTCTCTTCATTACCGAAGGCGCAACCCAACAGAGCGAATACGAAAAAAATGTAGAATTTCATCTGAAAATTAAACAACTTCAATTTTTGAATTTAAACTATCGTGAGTAGTATTCATAGTTAATGTATAGAACCGGCTATACTCACGTCTTATTCTATCGGGTTAGCCCGACTAGTTTCGAACCCATCCGGGGCTCTTATTCATGAGCTCTTTACACGACGTTATCGCGGCGGGAACTGACTGGCGGGAACCAGTATAGCCGGTTCTATACATTAACTATAACATCAATTTTCGAATCTTAAATTAACAAAAGATATTCTATTCCCAATTATCCCATTCAAATCAAATCCAAATCTACTCAAATAAGCTCTTTCAAGCACTTATGATTTTTAATGTTAATGAGTGTCATTGGTTAACCGTTATAACTAATTCAAATAAATAAATTTATTACCTTTGTAATATCAATACATCAACTCATTTGTTAAAGTTTATTATGGCTACACCAACGTCGTTTACAATGAATAATTTCCTATTGTTTGGATTCCTTAAATTAGATTACTTTCATTATCAATTATTCTTTTTGTGATCACTAATACACAGTCACAGAATACGTTTATTTACCCCTACCCAAACCCTATACGCAAATCAAATGAAATCAAAATAATCGTTATTCAAATAAGCTCTTTCAGGCACTTTTGAATCATTTATAGAATTAGGCGTTACTTTGCGGAGATCCATAATACAAAAGTAATAATAAAATTATTTTGCTATAATCCGCGATGAAGTAAAATAGAAAATATATATAATGCTAAATGTAGAGTGGAAAATCGGTTATCATACCTGATACATGCAGGAGTCGTAAAAAACACTACACTACAGCCTCCACAATACACAAGCACTATATACGTTCACTATCACAAACTCAACAATCGTTTCGCCCCACAACCAAAGCATCATCAGGAGATAGACTCCACGACCAAAATCGCAAAGCATGTATCAGGTATGATAACCGATTGTCCACTCTACATTTAGCATTATATATATTTTCTATTTTACTTCATCGCGGATTATAGCAAAATAATTTTATTATTACTTTTGCACTTTTGAATCGTTAAGTATCAATATGATTGAAGCTACAACTGGTTCGGAATGTTACTCTTACCGAGAAGAACCAGAAAGAAACTCGGCGGTCAATCTTTTAAACATTTTCAATTTTACGTTATTAAAATGGAGTCTTGTTTGAAGCTGAAAGGATTTTCAAATGCAGGCTTTTTTATGATGCAAATAATCTTCAATTTTGTAATATGCTTTACGTATAAGCATATCTCTCATACTTAATGTTGACTGGTCTAGTATAGATTGTGGAATTTTATTGTGAAAAGCGAATACCGAGACCATCGAATGAGTTTGTTGCTCACTCGATTGGTTACTTATTAACTAATTAAGCTTCGTGAGGTCATGAAGAAACTTTTAAGAGGTTTATATAGTAGTAATCAATCTTCCTTTTCAACAACAGTATGACAAAATAGAAACTTAATATGGGAATATGCTTAACTGGCTTAACTGGAATATGCTTAACATATTGCATCACAAACGCCAAAGGAATTTGAAAATGACCGAATTTCATTGTACAATTCACAGGATTTCATAACGATGCTTGAAAGAAATAGAGAGAGATCCCTTTCGTCATTTTATAAAAGCAGTTTTTTCTATACGCTATTTTCAAGTATTTTAATTTAATATTTTAACAACACCATTCCATAAAAAAAACTGCCGAGTACGTAACGACCTAACTCGCCATCTCGTTCGCACCTACCCGTATATATACTTCCTGCTCTTTCCAACCGCAACCTTTTATGCTTGTCTGGCTGGGGCAGGAACTATGGAAAATGTCTGGCTAAAGGGGAAACATCATCTTATTCTTATCCAAGTAATATATATTAAAATCAGCTTTTATACTATGTCGTAAATAGAAGTCAAATTTCATGAACTTTAAGGGTGTCTGGTAGGGGGTTTCCACTATGCAAAGTGTCTGGCATTGACTGACGTGATTTTTAATATTATTCTAAAGGTAATATCAAAAGATCAAGCTTTATACTATGACGAAATTAATTCGGAATTTTGCAACCTTGAGTACCTCGTATCTCCCAAAGCCACTATGATCCAAATTCTATAGTCTACCATCGTTCTTACCTGTGTTGGGAGCATGCACTGACAAAGTTTCAGCTTTTATAAAATGACGAAGGTCTGGCGCTCACGGGATCTTACAGGCCAAAAGGACTGTAAGTTGTTAAGCAACCTGTATATACCAGCAAAAACATTGGTAAAGCGTGTCATATAAAAGCAGTTATTTGGATTTCTTACCTTTACTTTTGTGTTACTCTTTTGAAATCAATTTTCTTATTAAATATTTTTCGTTACAAAACCTTTCCTTATATACTAATTTCCACCGAACTCACATCATAATCAAATGTGTGACAAATATAATACATGCATTAAGATACTTAATTCTAATCACAAAATCCATTTACCTACCAGTTTATTGATTGTACCAAACGATCATCATCCTCCTGCCCTTATCCCACTCTAAGTGGGGTCGGCACAACATGTTACACATGTTGCCATATGATTTGGCTACGTATTTTACGACCGGCCGCCTGCCTGACGTCAACTTACCTTAGTCGTATTTTACGACTCCTCGGTAAGAAAGAGGGTGGTCTATTTTACTCAACCGGATACCACACGGTGGGTCATCTTACCTTAGTTGCCTTTTACGACACCTCGGTAAGAAATGAGGTTGGTCTATTCTACTCAGCCGGATACCACACGGCGGGTCGACTTACCTTAGTCGCCTTTTACGACACCTCGGTAAGAAATGAGGGTGGTACTATTCTATTCAGCCGGATACCACACGGCGTGATTGTACCAAACGATAAACTATTTAATCTATACTTGTATATAAAGCTGAAGAGTTTGTATGTTTGAACGCGCTAATCTCGGAAACTACTAGACTGATTTCGAAAATTCTTTAAGTGTAAGATAGTCCATTTATCGAGGAAGGCTATAGGCTATATGACATCAAGCTAAGTTGAATAGGGGAACCTACATTATGTTTGTTACTCTTTCACGGCGAATCCACTGAACCAATAGAGATGTAATTTGGAATTTAAATTGAAAGATGTAACAATTATTACTTATACACCGTAATAAAATATAGGTTATAGAAGTTGGAAGCTGTGGTAGCCCAGCGGTAACACCGTGCGCCTCTTTTGAGGAGGTCTAGGGTTCAAACCCGGGCAGGCACCAATGAGTTTTCTAATAAAACTTATGTGTCTAATTGATAATTGCAATTTATCACACGCTTTTCGGTGAAGGAAAACATCGTGAGGAAACCTGCATATCTCTAGAGAATTCTGGGGATATGTGTAACCTACCAATCCGCATTGGAGCAGCGTGGTAGGTCTTAGCTCCAATCCTTCTCTCCAAAAAAAACGGAGAGAAGAGGCCTATGCCCAGCAGTGGGATAGTAACAGGCCGTTACTTACTTATAGAAGTCCTGTTAATTCTACAGGAATAGGATGACATTGAAAACCGCCATCTATTATTGACCTGTAACACGACAACAATCCACGCGAACGAAGTCGCGGGTAAAAGCTATAATGTACTCTTGTACATTATAGCTTTGCTCTTTATATATATTACTCTTTATATAGCTTTCGCTTGAGCTAAGGCAAATCGATATTATTCTTATAATATCGATTTGCCTTAGCTCAAGCGAAATCCATTTTAATTTTTCAAAATCCATTTTACTTCTTAAATATCTATGCATAAACAATTACAATTTAGAGCTAATGGTATTTTAATATGGTTTTATGACTTTGTCAGATAAAATTAATTTGAAAATCCAGTAAATTTCCATGATAAAATAGGACAAATCCGGTACAACGTCCATCAATGGTATATAAATACCGGCTTCTAACTGAAATTTTACTTAATTGAAATTGGTTACTTTAGTCGTGATCACCTTACAGCAAAGGTAAATGAAAATGTTCAAATACTCTATATTCCTATATCTTTAATATTTAAATGAGTTAATCTTGTATGCGTATATATATATATTTCTTTCTTTTTTTTCGGAATCTCGGAAACGGCTCCAACGATTTTCTTGAAATTAAGCATGAGCAAGAAATTAAAACACCCTAGTTTTGGGGGAGAAAAATCGATTTAAGTGCAATGTTAGATTTCGGTGCCAAATTTAACAAAACTTCCTAAAACTTATTATTTAGGTTCTTTAAATGGACAATTCAATTTTAATGGTAAAATTTATGTTTGTTATTTTTTGACGTTTGGCATGGACCAAGAAAGGTCGGGAAGTTCGGTCGGAGGGTTCGTGACGATCGTCTGACGCGAATGCTCACTGTGAGCACACACGTCCACACAGCACGAGGCATGCGAGACGAACCATTCGCAACGTACGCCTCGCAATGTCTGCACGCACCTTAACACTTATCCAAATTCCTGGAAAGACGCCCAAGTGATACCATTACCAAAAAAACATCACCCTTCAAGTTATCCTGATTACCGTCTTATCTCTATTCTTCCTTTTTTATCCAAAGTGCTTGAACGCTTGGTGCAACAGCATTTAACCCTCTTTCTTACTAAGCGTAATCTCCTTAATCCTTTTCAGTCCGGGTTTCGGGGCGGGCATAGTACGACTACGGCATTAGAGAATTCGCAGGAATACTCATATACTTTCTCTTCTTTATTCCATTCTTTTCAATCCTAATACACCTTCTTACCTAAAGTTGTGTCTCATCAGCGCTCACTTAGCACTCGTGAAATGCTCACCCTAAAAATACCTTCTCATTCTTCCTCTTTTTATGGTAATTCCTTTTTTGTTAAAGCTGTCCTTCTCTGGAATTCGCTACCGCCTTCAGTAAGACGTGCAAAGTCCCTTCTTGTTTTCAAAGATTTGTTAAAAAAACGCTATCAAATGGTCTAACTGTACGTGTATATCCTTAGTTTATGTATCTTTATAAATATAATATTTATAATATATTTATTTTACGTACGCCTATATGCCATCTCTAATGCTATATGTCCTCTACCGAAGGGTTTCCTGGAAGAGATCGCTGCGTAGCGATAAAGCCGCCCAATGTACGTCTAAGTTATACCATGTTTATTGTTATTTTAATATTTCGGTGTACAATAAAGTATATTTCATTCATTCATTCATTCATTCATATTTATGTTTTATGTACAGATGAATACAAAAATTCTGTTCTTCATGGTGTTCGTGCTGTGCTGCGCCCACGCTCTCTATGTTCCTGTGTACCCATCGTTGGAGTATCGTAGATACTATCCTGGAGATTTATTCTCTAACACTTACTATAAATACAGCATTACCGAACCGTTGTTGCGAGTACGTTCTAACATCGTACTGAGCATTTAATTAACGGTTACATTTTTTATCCACTACAACAAATCAAATCAAATCAAACAATCTATTCTAATATATCTACAAATGATGTAATCTAGTTATGGCCTTGTGGTTTTACAATTTTATAAAGTTAGTATTATCTGTAACAATGTTGATTACGAAATAAATAAATGTTCGTTGGATGAGTTTAAATTACGTTATATTGTTTAAAGCTTTTATTTAACTTCCAATGTATGTGAAGGTGGAATCTTGCAAGTTAAATTTGACCCTTTTCCCGGTTTCCAATTGAACTGAAATAATACATACTGGTCCAGTTTTGATAGCAATGCATGTTTATGATAAGCAAGCCCTGATACTGCTGCTAAGATTGGCTCCAGACGAGGGAACTCCTCAACGGTTAACAGATCGGATATTCAATTTTGTTCAAATTCAAATTCAAAATATTCTTTATTCAAATAAACTTGTAAACAAGTGCTTTTGAATCGTCAACTCTACTGCTGGTTCGGAAAGCTGTTCCTACCGAGAAGAGCCAGCAAGATACTCGGAGGTTGCTCTTTTAAAAAATATAATTCTTAATATTATTTACATTAAGTTGTTACTATCTTGTACAGGTGTTAAAATCTTTTTTACCTTAACTTGTTTCATTTCTCTTTAAAATACTTTCAAGTATTTTAAATCTACATTGAAGACGAAATTTTTAAATTGAAAAACGAAAAATTGACATCGATTATTTCAGAATATCATAGCAAAACAGAATTAACAACAAATCCAATTTTCAATATGTTATAGTAAAATCAAAATGATCAGGTACTATAAAAATGTCTAAATATCCTAAATATATACGAAATGTTTCTAATACAAAAGCCGTGTGGTATCCGGTTGAGTAGAATAGACCAACCTCATTTCTTACCGAGGTGTCGTAAAAGGCGACTAAGGTAAATCGACCCGCCGTGTGGTATCCAGCTGAGTAGAATAGATTTACTTCATTTCTTACCGAGGTGTCGTAAAAGGCGAATAAGGTAAGTTGACCCGCCGTGTGGTATCCGATTTAGTAGAATAGACCATCTTCTTTCTTACTGAAGTATCGTAATATACGACTAAGGTAAGTTGACGTCAGGCAGGCTGCCGGTCGTAAAATATGAAGCCAAATCATGTGACAACTTGTTTATAACATGTTGTGCCGACCCCGCTTAGAGTGGGATAACGTCAGGGGGATGTACAACAATTCTAATACAACTGAATGTAGGTTCAATATTGGCGATGTATATAATAGATAAAGAAAAAAATCCACAATTTTCGCTTTGCCATTACAGGCAGTTTTAAAAAGTTATAATAAGGAGGCTGACATAGGAAGCCTACTATATATCTATACTGTTGAGGATTACATAGATGATATGAATGTGCAAGACAGTAATGACTAAATTAGTTATAAGAATTACTTGGAAAAGAGCAACCGCCGGGTTTCTTGCTGGCTCTTCTCGGTAGGAACAGCTTTCCGAACCAGCAGTAGAGTTGACGATTCAAACCCACTTATTTATAAATTTACTTGAATGGTAAATGGTCAATTCAAATTTGATTCAAAAGTACTTGTTTACACATTTACTTCAACAAAAAATATTTTGAATTTGAATTTATAATATTGAAATTTATATTACAAGATTAAAGTTTATTTAAACGAAGTTTTTGGTTAGTTAGTGTTAGTTAAGGTGTTAGTATATGTAAGTTATTTACCGCTGTGTGGTATCCGGCTGAATATAATAGATCACCCTCATTTCTTACCGTGATGTCGTAATAGGCGACTAAGATAAGTCGACCCGCCGTGTTGTCTCCGGCTGAGTAATATGAATAAATGAGTGAAATAAAAAAAGGATTTTTTTTAAGTAAAATTTTATTGGATTTTTATATATCCTCACATATTTACTTTATTTACTTTTAGGGTAAAAACCATAGGTCTTGTAGAAGAATTCCGGATCGTAGACCGCCTTGAGCTCATACCCGGGACTCACGATGTACGCCTCGCCCGGGAAGACTGAAATGCCACGGACATACGCCGGGACATCTACCAAATACCTCCCGTATTGGGCGTTCCATTCTGTCACTTTCTTTGTCTCAACCTTGACAGTTTGCTCTTCTTTCTTTTCTTCTGCGAACGCGCAGGCCAAAAGGGCGAATACGAAAAATACGTAGATCTTCATCTAAAAAAAATATATAGGAAAATTACACACACGGTCATCCGTCCCCAAAGTAACTTAATACATGATAATATGAATAAAATGTGTAAAAGAAGCTGTGGTAGCCCAGCGGTAACACCGTGCGACTCTCTCAAGGAGGTCACGCACGGGTTCAAACCCGGGCAGACACCAATGAGTTTTTCTGTTAAAACTTATGTGTCTAATTGATAATTGCAATTTATCACACGCTTTTCGGTGAAGGAAAACATCGTGAGGAAACCTGCATATCTCTAGAGAATTCTGGAGATATGTGTAACCTACCAATCCGCATTGGAGCAGCGTGGTAGGTCTTAGCTCCAACCCTTCTCTCCAAAAACTACGGAGAGAAGAGGCCTATTCTCAGCAGTGGGATAGTAACAGGCCGCTACTTACATACTTATGAATAAAATGCACACCTTCAAACACAGGTTAAAGCAATACTATTTTTCCTCGCTGTCATAACTTATATCTAAGTAAGTTTATTACACTTTGTATCAGTATTAGTATATTATCTTGTATTATATATATTTATTTTATTTTATGATTATTAGAATGTAAGTTTATTTATATATTTAGTAAAGTAAAAGTAATTAACGGCCTGTTACTATCCCACTGCTGGGCATAGGCCTCCTCTCTCCATTTTTGGAGAGAAGGGTTGGAGCTAAGACCTACCACGATGCTCCAATGCGGATTGGTAGGTTACACATATCCCCGGAATTCTCTAGAGATATGCAGGTTTCCTCACGATGTTTTCCTTCACCGAAAAGCGTGTGATAAATTGCAATTATCAATTAGACACATAAGTTTTAATAGAAAAACTCATTGGTGTCTGCCCGAATTTGAACCCATGATCGTCTCTAGAGATTCACACGGTCGCACCGCTAGGCCATCACCGCTTTTATATATTTATCAATATATAATTTATTGTTTTGTTTTATAAGTGTTTTGTTGTTATTATTTATTAATTTTAATGTACCTATACAACGTTTCTTTTAGTTTTCCAACCACCAAGGGTCGCTGGCAGATATCTCTTATAGAGATAAGTTATCCTTTGTACTTGTTTTTCATTTAACTGTATTTTTTGTATGTTTTCTTTTATGGTACATAAATAAACAAATAAAATAAATAAATAAATAATTTATAGAACAATGGGTTAATTTTCAGAGTTCCATAACGCAAACCCGCAATAAAACGGCCTTATAAATAATTTAATGCACATATGGGATAGGCACAACACCTTATAAACATGTTGACACATGATTCGGCTACATATTTTACGACAGGCCGCCTGCTTGGCGTCAACTTACCTTAGTCGAATTTGCGACACCTTCTATAAGAAAGAGGGTGGTCTATTCTACTCATCCGGATACCACACGGAGGGTAAACTTACCTTAGTGGCCTTTTACGACACCTCGGTAAGACATGAGGGTGGTCTTTTATACTCAGCCAGATACCACAAGACGAGTCGACTTACCTCTGTCGCCTTTTACGACACCTCGGTAAGAAAGAGTGTGATCTATTCCACTCACCAGGATAACACAAAACAGACCAACTTACTTTGGTAGCCTTTTACTAGACCTTGGTAAGAAAGAGGGTGGTCTATTCTACTTAGCCAGATACCACAAGTCGGGTCGACTTACCTAAGTCGCCTTTTACGACACCTCGGTAAGAAATGAGGGTGGTCTATTCTATTCAACGAATACCACACGGCGTGCATATAAAATGGAACAGAAAACAATATCCCGACCCCACTTAGAGTGGGATATGGGAGAACGATGATTCTATCTTAAGTAAAGTATATTTGAAATGTTTACCTTGTATTGAATTCGATGTAATATAAAGTAAACTTTTGTAAGTTAGTATTTATATTGTTTTTGTAATCGAAATAACAATTCGTAGATGATTTTTTAATATGTTTTAAATATTATTCGCACCGCAAGAATATGTCGTAACCGCAATAGTTATTATTAATTAGTAATAATTAGTTAGTTCATAGTTATTGGTTCACAAACTTTACCAGCGACTTTGTTTCAAATTGAAGCTGTGATTGCCCAGCGGTATCACCGTGCGCCTCTCTCAAGGAGGTCTAGGGCTCAAACCCCGGGCAGGCACCAATGAGTTTTCTAGTAAAACTTATGTGTCTAACTAATAATTGCAATTTATCACACGCTTTTCGGTAAAGGAAAATCATCGTGAGGAAACCTGCATATCTCTAGAGAATTCTGGGGATATGTGTAACCTACCAATCCGCATTGGAGCAGCGTGGTAGGTCTTAGCTCCAATCCTTCTCTCCAAAAAAAAAAAAGAAAACGGAGAGAAGAGGCCTATGCCCAGCAGTGGGATAGTAACAGGCCGGTACTTACTTGTTTCAAATTAAGAGTTAAAATACCCTCAATTGAGATCACTGTTTTTTTAGTGTTGCCAAATAAAATAGGGAAATATTCGAATCGTATATTTTATCCCGGTTTGTTTAATCGCACTATATCCCATCAATATTGCTCCTGCGGATTAGCCATGAAAGTGTTAAATATAAACAGACAAAAAGACAGACTTCCATTTATAACAACATAATACAATACAGACACTTTTTCCATTATATATATATATATAAAATGGCAAATGGCATCTTGGCATCTTCTTCTTCTTCTTCTTCAACCGATGGACGTCCACTGCTGGACATAGGTCTCTTCATGGGATCTCCAGAACACACGATTTTGTGCCACTTGTATCCAGCGGCTCCCCGCGACCCTTTTGAGGTCGTCTGTCCATCTATATATATATATATATATATATATATATATATATATATATATATATGTGTGTGTGTATCTATATATATACATTTTTTTTTTCGGAATCTCGGAACGGGCCTAACGTTTTTATAATTTTACTACGGCACTAAAATTTTCCTAAAATTCAGCATGTAGGGGCTTTCAGGGGAAAAAAATTGATCTAACTAGGTTTTATTTAAAAAAAAATTCGTTTGATCCCTGTTTTGGACATTAATTAATTAAAAAATACTAAAATTTATATTGAAGTGTATTTTTGCAATAAACTGTCAAGTTAGCGTAGCTTTTTCGGGGAACGGTTGATCTCGAGAAATTAAAATACCTAGGATCGAGGACCTTTCCTATTATTTTTTTTTTACGTTTTTTTTTTTATTACCGAGTAAGGCTCGGTTAACCTGGTACTATTTAGGGATAGGCTTATGTCAATTCAAATTCAAATTCAAATTCAAAATATTCTTTATTCAAATAAACTTGTAAACAAGTGCTTTTGAATCGTCAACTCTACTGCTGGTTCGGAAAGCTGTTCCTACCGAGAAGAACCAGCAAGAAACTCGGCGGTTGCTCTTTTAAAAAAATATAATTCTTAATATTATTTACATTAAGTCGTTACTGTCTTGTACAGGTTCAAAGAGAGCTATATCCACACATTCTTATCTTCTAAATAATCATCAAGAGTATAGTAGGCTTTCTGGTCTAAAAAACCTATGAAAAAACTAATTAAATTAAAAAACCAATTTGTTTTACATTAACAGTGATATCCGAATAACATTTGTTTATGTATTGAAGACTGAAACGACCGCCATTTTGGTTTTTCCGGACAATTTTACGTAATTTACCGTCGCCGGTATATGAAAGTAATTTCCGTAGGCAGGTGGTAGCGTTGAATGAAGGCACGCGATGGGGGGCGTAAATAATTAATAAATATGAGAAGGGTGTACTCGTGGGGCATTCGGTGAAACCCACCATAAAATATCGTAAAAAGTGAACACAAATCCTTAAGTTCAGATGCCTAAAATACTACTAGGAAAATTAATAAATGAATAACAATAAAAAGATCTCTATTTGTTGCACAATTGCAGTTCTACGCCTTGTGGTATCAGGCTGAAGAGAATAGACCACCCTCATTTCTTACCAATGTATCGTAAAATTCTGATCGAGGTATCGTAAAAGGCGACTAAGTTAAGTTAACCCACTCTGTAGTATCCGGTTGAGTAAAATAGACCACCCTCTTTCTTTCCGAGATGTCGTAAAATACGATGACGTCAGGCAGGCGGCGTCGTAAAATACGTTGCTAAATCATGTGACAACATGTCTGTAACATGTTGTGCCGACCCCACTTAGTGTAAAGAAATATGCAATCGGAGCATCCTGCATTCTTAGTATAAATGCAATCGGAGCATCCTGCATTCTTAGTATAAATGCAATCGGAGCATCCTGTATTCTTAGTATAAATGCAATCGGAGCATCCTGTATTCTTAGTATAAATGCAATCGGAGCATCCTGTATTCTTAGTATAAATGCAATAGGAGCATCCTGTATTCTTAGTATGGACGTATTCCGAGCCCTCTCTGTCGAACAAACAGTTTGCGTGTATTGCCAATTTTCTCACCTCCGCTAATAAAACAGCGATGAAACAAATGGACTCATCTAAAACAAAAGTAATTTACACAAGTATGCGGCTACCCGCATAACAAATAAAACACAAGAAAAATTTTATAAAAACTTTTTATATTGTAAACTAGGAGTCCCGCCCCAGCTTCGCACGGGTATAAAGCATATAGCCTATGTCACTCAGTGATAATCACAGTATTTCGCTACTCCATATCGAATTTTATTATACATATAAACCTTCCTCTTCAATCACTCTATATACTTAATAAAAACCGCATCAAAATATTTTGCGTAGTTTTAAAGATTTAAGCAAACATAGAGATATAAGGACAGACAGAGAAAGTGACTTTGTTTTATACTATGTAGTAACGTTTATAGCTACTACTATTTTGATAATTGTCATATTTTTACCATACTTATCCAAAGACTAAATTACGTTTAGCTGTCATTTATGTTTTGTTTTTCCATGTCATAGTCGTTTTTGCTATACCACGTTTTATAGTGACTTGACGGGATAAAATAAATGCGGTCGAACGGGATAAAAAGTATCCTATGTCCGTCTCCTGGTTCTAAGCAACCTCTCCACCAATTTTCAGCCGAATTTGTTCATCTGTTCTTGAGTTATAAATAGTGTAACTAAGACCAACTTTCTTTTATATATATAGATTCGTCGGAACTCGACCAACTGATTTGATATTTTTATTAGAGACTAGTATTAGCCCGCGGTTTCACCCGCCTACATACCAATCTCATGTCAGTGGAAAGTATACTTAGTCGGACTATAGATTTATTTTTGTTCAATTGATGTACATACAATTGATTGTATACAATTGGTGTATATCAAAACACTGTTAAAAAGAGGCTGATACAAAAAGCCTACTATACTCTTGAAGATTATTTAGAAGATAAGAATGTGTGGATATAGCTCTCTTTGACATAATGTAAATAGTATTAAGAATTATATTTTTAAAAGAGCAACCGCTGAGTTTCTTGCTGGCTCTTCTCGGTAGGAACAGCTTTCCGAACCAGCAGTAGAGTTGACGATTCAAAAGCACTTGTTTACAAGTTTATTTGAATAAAGAATATTTTGAATTTGAATTTGAATTTGATGATATACATCAATTATTGTTTCCGCAACGCATGTTAACTGCTACTGGTGACTAATTTTTTTACACCTTATACATTTTTATTAAGGATCCCTATTATTTTTAATGTAATAATTATTTTTAATGTAAAGCCTGTGTTGCTCAGTAAATATGCAGCTTTCCAATGTTGAAATAATTTTTGAAATCGGTCCAGTAGTTTTTGTGTGAAAACATTACAACATTTTTTTCTCTTTATAACATTGGTGTAGACAATTTATATACACAAATTTGTTGTATGATACAACTTTTTTTGACCCCATACATATAGATGATGTTGAGTTGAGCACGTTGAGTTGTTGAAAAAGAATAAATGGGTTGATTTTTGAGAATAAAGTAATAAATTATTATTAATTTTTAAGTTTATTAAGTTTAACGAATTAAAATTTTGAATATAAAAGTAGTTATTGTGAGTTAACCATAAGAGATAGAGACATATTGTTGCGTACTTTTTTGTAGTATTTTTATAGATAAACAATTCTCTAGTACATTACTTAAGTGTATTCACGCTGGTTTACGCGGTGCAGTGAGTAAAACGCCAAGTGAGCGAGGTTTTTTTACACCAACCTAAACCTTCCGAAACAATTTTACTATCTTTGAGTAAAAACCGTACCAAAATCCGTTCGGCAGATTTTCAGAAAGTCGATCACATATAGACAGATCTTTTAAGGACTTTGTTGTATATTTATTTAAAATAAGTGTAAAGGACATGTCTTTGTTATAAATTACTATGAGTTTTTAAAGAGCTGTAAAAATAAGTTAAAAATTACAACACTCCGTCTGTACAGATATATCACGTCTGGGGTTGCCACCCGTACTATATTATATAGTATCGTACTATATTTTAGTCAATTGTACTATATATTATAGAAAAACAATATAGGACGAAAAATACTATATTTTTATCGCTAATTCAATTGTCGCGCTTTTTTTGAATCAACTGTGAATGGAACGCACCCGCAGCACTTCATAGGGAATGTTTGAACAAAACTCATTCATGTATTTACGGGGGATAGTTAGTTAGTAACTCTAACTCCTTTGTCATTGTCCAGCGAAAAGAAATAATAAATAATCATAGAAAAATAAATAATGATTGAATATAAACGTATACTATATTTTTCCCATAATTTCCTGAAAGTACTATATTTTTTATTTTATTTATAAAAGCTGTGGTAGCCCAGCGGTAACACCGTGCGCCTCTTTCGAGGAGGTCTAGGGTTCAAACCCTGGGCAGGCACCAATGAGTTTTCTAGTAAAACTTATGTGTCAAATTGATAATTGCAATTTATCACACGCTTTTCGGTGAAGGAAAACATCGTGAGGAAACCTGCATATCTCTAGAGAATTCTGGAAATTTGTGTAACCTACCAATCCGCATTGGAGCAGCGTGGTAGGTCTCAGCTCCAATCCTTCTCTCTAAAAACGGAGAGAAGAGGCCTATGCCCAGCAGTGGGATAATAACAGGCCGTTACTTACTTTTACTATATTTTTTTGATTTAAAAAGAAAAATACTATTTTTCTTCAAAAAAAAGGTGGCAACCCTAATCACGTCTGCGTCTGAAAATATTTGCGCGCAAAATCATGAAACACCTGAAAATATTGTGTGCAAAAATAAAAATTTCATCTCCATGTGACGCGCAGAATATTCGCGGTTCAACAAATCGTATGATATTTATAACGTAGCAGTTAATTTTAATTATCATATATTTATATATGTACATATATATGTGACACTGTTTTCATTGGAGCTTTAATTGAATCATATTTTTTAAAAGCTTTCATTTAACTTGCGTATTTATGTGCAAGGTGAAATCTTGCAAGTTAAATTTGACCCACTTCCCGGTGTCCTATTGATTTGAAATGTTACATATTCAAATTCAAATTCAAAATATTCTTTATTCAAATAAACTTGTAAACAAGTGCTTTTGAATCGTCAACTCTACTGGTCCATACTGGTCCAGTCCCGATGACAATGCATGTTTATTATAAGCATGGCCTGATGCCTGGTGTCGTAAAAGGCGACTAAGGTAAGTCGACCCACCGTGTGGTATCCGGCTGAGTAGAATAAACCACACTTATTTCTTACCGAGATGTTGTAAAAGACGACTAAGGTAACTCGAACCACCGTGTGGTATCCGATTAAGTAGAATAGACCACCCTCTTTCTTACCGAGATGTCGTAAAAGGCGACTAAGGTAAGTCGACCCACCGTGTGGTATCCGGCTGAGTAGAATAGACCACCCTTATTTCTTACCGAGATGTTGTAAAAGACGACTAAGGTAAGTCGAACCACCGAGTGGTATCCGATTAAGTGGAATAGACCATCCTCTTTCTTACCGAAGTGTCGTAAAATATGACAGGTAGGTTGATGTCAGGCAGGCGGCCGGTCGTAAAATACGCAGCCAAATCATGTGACAGCATGTTTACAACATGTTGTGCCTACACCACTTCGAGTGGGATTAGGGCAGGACGATGATGATGAATGAAACTTAGAGTTGGATAAGGGCAGGACGATGATGATGAATGAAACTTAGAGTGGGATAAGGGCAGGACGATGATGATGAATGAAACTTAGAGTGGGATAATGGCAGGACGATGATGATGAATGCAACTTAGAGTGGGATAAGGGCAGGACGATGATGATGAATGAAACTTAGAGTGGGATAAGGGCAGGACGATGATGATGAATGAAACTTAGAGTGGGATAAGGGCAGGACGATGATGATGAATGAAACTTAGAGTGGGATAAGGGCAGGACGATGATGATGAATGAAACTTAGAGTGGGATAGGGGCAGGACGATGATGATGAATGAAACTTAGAGTGGGATAGGGGCAGGACGATGATGATGAATGAAACTTAGAGTGGGATAAGGGCAGGACGATGATGATGAATGAAACTTAGAGTGGGATAAGGGCAGGACGATGATGATGAATGAAACTTAGAGTGGGATAAGGGCAGGACGATGATGATGAATGAAACTTAGAGTGGGATAGGGGCAGGACGATGATGATGAATGAAACTTAGAGTGGGATAGGGGCAGGACGATGATGATGAATGAAACTTAGAGTGGGATAAGGGCAGGACGATGATGATGAATGAAACTTAGAGTGAGATATGAGCAGTACTGAAAAATTATAAAATTATACCGAAAGCCTACTGTTGAGGATTACTTAGATGATAAGAATGTGTGGATATATCTCTTTCCGACCATGTATAAGATAGTAATGACTAAATGTGTAGAAATAAGAATTATATTTTAAAACGAGCCGCCGAGTTTCTTGCTGGCTCTTCTCGGTAAGAACAATTTTCCGAACCAACAGAGTTGACGATTCAAATCCACTTATTTATAAATTTACTTAAATAAAAAGTAATTTGAATTTTGAATATATATCCATAGAATTCTATAGAGACGTGCAAGTTTCTTAGCTATGTTTTCCTTCACCGACAAGTGTGTATTAAATTGCAATCACTTAAAGACATTGTTTTAATAGAAAAAACTCATTGATGCGTGGTCCATAGTTCTGTTAAGGACGAAATATTAAAAATAATTTTTTGAAAATTTTTTTTGTTTGTTATAATTTAAATTTAGTTGTTTTTTTTAAATTAGAATAAAATTTTTGTTTTGTTAAGGTTATTATAGATTCATTTTTTATTATTTTACCTTCAAATTTAAAGTTACTTAGTAACGTCGGCGTTACAAACTCATTGGTGCCTGGTCCATACTTCTATTAAGGACGAAATATTAAAAATAATTTTTCGAAAATAGTCTTTGTATACACGATTAACATGTACTGCCAATTAAAAGTCAATCAATTGCAGATTGAAATGTGAATATGATGGATTTGTAAATTATAATTTAATGTGTTGATTGTATATCAAATAATAACATTTTAACGAGGTATTAACTACACAGTGATAGTGATAACTGTGGTTAAACACAGTATTGGCAGACTATAAATTGAACCGAATATTGTTTCCATCATATTACTTCTTTGACAATCAATCACAAGGTAACACTTGAAATATTAATTTATCAATAATCATTATTCTCCTGTCCTTATCCCACTCTAAGTGGGGGCACAACATGGTTTTCTCTTCCATACTCTCCTATCATTCGTTAACTCTGGCGCTTTTCGTTTAATCTGCGTTGTTTTAAAGATTAAAGCATACATAGGGATATAGGAACATAGGGACAGACAGGGAAAGCGACTTTGTTTTATACTATGTAATGATACAGTGATATTTACCCAACCGAAAATTGAACTCATGCTCAGGCACCGAACATAAATGAAAAAGATGGAAGCTTTTATTATGAATTCACGTTTCCGTTTCCAACATAATATTCGGTCCGCTAATAATTCAACAGATGGAAGTTTCTCGAGGGTGTTTGACCCCTATAGGAGGGTTGGGGGCGACGTCAAAAATGTCACTCAACTTCACAAAGAATCGTGGCGATGATATTTTGAAACTATTGATTTCTCGTATCGTTAAAATTTGTAATATTTTGATGTCTCCATTGTTTTTACAATGTAAAATCATACCTTTATATATGTACTAGCAATCACCAGCGGCTCCGCCGAGAAAAACCGTAATATAGTATTTTGATAACCATAAGTAACGGCCTGTTACTATCCCACTGCTGGGCATAGGCCTCCTCTCTCCATTTTTTTTTTTTTTTGGAGAGAAGGGTTGGAGCTAAGACCTACCACGCTGCTCCAATGCGGATTGGTAGGTTACACATATCCCTAGGATTCTCTAGAGATATGCAGGTTTCCTCACGATGTTTTCCTTCACCGAAAAGCGTGTGATAAATTGCAATTATCATTATGATTATTGATAACCATAAAAGTGGTTAAAATGTTTTAAACCTTACAAGCTAGACATATGCTGTCCCCAAAAATAGGGATAAAACGATTATTTAAATAAAACCTAGATCGATTTTTCTCCCCCAAAACCTTCACATGCTGAATTTCAGGAAAATCGTTGAAGCCGTTTCCAAGATTCCGAAAATATATATATATACATACAAGATTAACTCATTTAAATATTAAAGATAAAAACCTTTACAGATGAAACTCCTGATCTTCGCCGCAATCATAGCCGCTGTTTCCGCCGCGCACTGGGATGAGAGCGGCCAATACCGGATTGTAGAGGACGGGAAAGTGCCCGTCAAGGTAGAGGTAATTGAAGGCCATGCTCCCGTCCAAGTGAAGATACACGACGCCGCGGTGCTCCAGTACCCATCCAAGATTGTGGTGGAACCAGTCTATCCAGGATTGTACCCGTACCCGCTGTTAGCCAAAAACTGGGAATACCCCATCGTTGCGAAGATCGAGAGCCCGTTTAGATACTCGTACAAGCAGATCAGCAAAGAATAGTGCAATGTTAACACATTTAATACACTGATATGAAATACGTTTTTGTTTTATTTACCTTTACGTATTACACTTTTAGAAAATATTGTAAATGGAGATATTGATTGTCCTAATTTATTACAGAAAATAAAATTGACCGTGCCGACATACAATGCACGGTCCCACATAAAGATAAAACAAACTTTTAAGCCTAGAAACACTAAAAGTAATTTGGGATCTGCTGCACCATTGAAGAGGGCTACCGTAACATATAACAATACTTTCAAGAAGGCTAATATAGACATTTTGGGGACTCTAATACAACTGTTACAACATGTTTTTAATACAACCTCCTTCATAGAGTTGGCGATTAATATGAAAAAGCATTGTGGCTGTCATATTTTTATATGTCATTCATTGAGTTGTAGCGAAAGAGTAAATGAGTTGACTGCGGGAAAACTGCTTTTTATTTATTGAATAAGAATAAAGGAGAAATATCGTTGTTTATTATACAACTTTTAAACAAAAAATCAAGAAATACATACTTCATAATTATGATATTGTTGCATAATGAGGGTTAACACTCGTGTGATACCATAAAGAAACTCTCCTAAGGCTCGTTTTTTTAAAACACGCTCGTGTTATAAGACCAAGATATGTACAATGTAATACACTACATTATCTACTCTCATACTATAAATACGTAACACAATATTGCAAATAAAACGCTTTATTTTTATTGTTAAATTAGGAAATTATTAGTAGGTAATTCTAATTCATAATGTTTGATATTAGCGTACCAACTTTTTCTTTAATATAAATTGTCTCACCTCGTAGGTTAGCTGGCAGAGATCTCTATAATAGGAATAAGTTGACCTTTGTACACTTTTTTTTACCAATAATGTTTTTTTCTAACATTTTTTATGGTACCATGAACCATTCCATGAACTCGTGGTAACATTTATTATAGTTGCTCCGAGATTTCGCCGACAACAGGTTCATGATAATATTTAAAGCAGCTTCCAGAATATCTGGCTGTACAATCACCACTATCCCCGCTCTAAAACATGTTTTTACGCAAAAACTTATTTATTTTAAAAACAAAACCAAACTTTGTTTAAATATTGAAAAGATTTTTTTAATGTCAAATGTTAGCGCCAAAGCGCAAACATCGATCGCGCATGCGATTTGCGTCGCCACGGACTCGTTCATTGAAACCTTTTATTTTAAGGTAGAGGTAGAGGTTCAACCTTCTTGGTCCAGCTGGAGTTTGTGTAGGTGTATCGTTATGATTAAAAAGTTATATTATGATACAGGTGTCCATACAAGACCTGTATCGTAATAAAACTTTTTATTTTTTTATTTTTGACCTATATGTAATGTTTGTCATAAGAATTTTAGTTTCTGTTTAATAATCTTTGTATATAGTATCAGATTAGGTAAAATATATTTTACTATTTTTATTCATTAATGTTAATTTTTAATATTACTGTTTTTATTTTTGATTATTTCCCCCACATTTTAGTTGTTAAAGTAGACTAGTTTGTGTTTTTTTTATTTTTTCTTTAACTATTTTTTTTGTATTTGATTTAGTGAGCACAAGGTTGTTTATCTTTTTTTAAAATTAATTATACACGCTGAGTTAGCCTTTAAGTGATGGGTGGAATAGTCCAGAATAGGAGCTGATCACCCGCCCTGCACCGACAGGCGTCCCAGAGATTATATAGATTAGCATTTAAGTGAGATATATAATAGAAAACTATAATTTAGAAATTTATATCAGTTTTAAATAATCCATATTGTATATCACGTTGGCTTCCTAATAAATAAATAAAATACACTTTATAACTGTCATGGTTGAATGACTGGAGAAGTGCGGAATTAGGTAGAAACTACTGTAAACGGATATTACAAGAGGTCGCTGCTATCGTGCGTGTTACCAGTGTAGCTGATGGATGCGTACTCGCCGCGGCTTCCTGTCATCGAGCGTCCTACGAACACAGCCGAGCGCTCAGCGTAATGCGCAATAACAAATAGAGGTTGCGATGGCAACGGAATAACAAGCCATCTTGTGAGATGTGACGTTTGCGTTTAGGATATTGTATTAATTACGAGTATGATAATACAAGTTGAATTATAGTTCAGGGTTTAATTAATACTCACTTCTGGACCTTCTTTAACAGTACTTATCAATCCTTACTTGTCAAACTATTATTGTGCTTTATCAAAGATCAGCACAGCATTCTGTAAATTCTTTCAAAACATGTTTCAAACACCATTGCCAGATTACAGTGGGATATCTTTAAACATACATGAACAATTTGACAATATACCTCAATTGCAAGTTGATGTTGAGTTGGTGTATAAACATCTGATAAGTATAGACCCAAATAAAGGGCCGGGTTTTGATAAAATACCACCAATATTCATTGTCCGATGTGCAGATGTGCTAGCAAAGCCTGTTAGTATACTTTTTAACAGATCTTTCAAAGAAGGCATATTACCTACTATTTGGAAGGAAGCACACATAGTGCCTATTCACAAAAAAGGTCTAAAAACAAAAATTGAAAACTACAGGCCTATCTCAATATTAAATGCACTTAGTAAGATACAAGAAAAACTTGTTTATAATCACATTTATCCTCTTATATGTGGCGCCATACCACTACAACAACACGGGTTTATTAAACGTCGTTCCACTCTTACTAATTTGTCTGTTTTCACGTCTGATATTCTAAGTTACATGGAAAAGCGCATGCAGGTTGATGTGATCTACACGGACTTTGAAAAAGCATTTGACCGTGTGGATCACATCATACTTCTTCGCAAACTCATGGCACTTGGAATAAATGGGGACTTATATCGTTGGATCAAATCTTATATAGTTAATAGGTCGCAAGCGGTTATCGTTGGCAACAATAAATCGGACTTTGTCGAAATCGTATCAGGCGTTCCTCAAGGATCGTTGTTGGGTCCATTGCTGTATTCGCTGTATATTCATGATATTGGAACGTGTAAAAAACATTCTAAGTTTCTTCTGTACGCTGATGACACAAAAATTTATAAGAATATTAAATCTGTTGAAGAGTGTTTGCTACTTCAAGAAGATCTTGATCGACTTGTTAAGTATTATGCTAATAATCGAATTACAGTTAATACAAATAAATGCCTCCACATCACATTTACTCGCAACAGAAATAAAATTACCGCAAACTTTCATTTCAATAAGAATGTTATTTCAAAAGTATCCTCTGTCAAAGATCTAGGTGTAACCTTGGATCAGAAATTAACTTTTACAGATCATTTTGATATCGTCTCAAATAAAGCTTACAAACTTCTTGGTTTTATTCTGCGCAATTCAAAGCATTTCACCGATATAAACACAATTAAAGTGTTGTATTTTTCTTATGTTCGAAGTATATTGGAATATTGTTCCCCTATTTGGAACCCACAATATGTGACACATAGTCAAAAGTTGGAAAAAATACAACGAAAATTCATTAAATATCTTAATTACCGCACAAACAACTTTCAGGTGGACTATCGTTCCTCTTGCAAGTATTACAAAATTACAACATTAGAAAACCGCAGAATCTTGTCTGATATGATGCTGTTTTACGATATTACTTCAGGTGTCATTAACTGCCCAGACCTGGTATCTACAGTAGTCCAATTATTTGTCCCCCACCGCCGAACACGATATACAAACTTATTTTATGTTCCCTTCAGTCGCTTCAACTACAGCAGCAATGCGGTCACTCGAAGGCTGCCTAAAACTTACAACAAACGCTTTAACTCTATTGACCCTTTTTGCACGTCTAGAAAACCATTCAGAAAGGCAATTTTAAACAACATTGACTTACATAACTCATAATCTTCTTCACCAATCATCACAATCATCACATATAATCTTATACAATTCATACACGTCCATATACTTTATAAAAATTTTACACCACATACACCACACATATACCAACACAAACAACCACACTAACACATAACACCATCATACATAATTTTGTTTACATATTTTATTTTTATTTTTTTCCTTGATTTGTTAACTTTAAATTAATTTAAAAATAATGTTCAACTAAAAAAGATTCTTTTTGTTTTTCTATTTAAACTTGTTAATTATATTATGTCTATTACCTACATAGTTTGACTCAATGTCTACAATGTTTAATTTAAGAAATGTAATCCTTAATGGCTTATGTTAATATTTTATATTAAGAGTAATTTAGTCATAATAATAGCTGTGGATTTTTTACAAATAAATAAATAAATAAATAAATAAATCATTTGGTACTAGTAGCATTTACTAATACAGTACACGGCTTTATTTAGTTATAAATTACTCGTAAGCTGTATTAATACACAGCCCAATCGATTAATATAAATACCTGGGTGACCGAGCCTGAATCGGTAATTCTTTTTTTGTGCCCAAAAATATGGAATAAAACAATTTAAAAAAAAACCTAGCTGAATCGATTTCTAAAAACCCTCACAAGCTGAATTTCATGAAAATCGTCGAAGTCGTTTCTAATATTGAACATATAAGTATTAGATTATTACACGGTTTTCGTTCGAGGAAAATAGCGTGAGGAAACTGAAATATCTAGATAAGTGGATTGTCCAACCGATATTATTATAGTAGTAGTATTAAAGGCTTCTCTGCAAAAGGAGTGAGTAGGCAAAAGTATCATTAAAATTATTTTTAAATAATCCACGACAAAGTCAAAAGAAAATATATGTAATGCTAAATGTAGAGTGGACTATCTATATACCTGACACATGAAGCATTCGCAAAAGCACATGCAAAATTTCACCAGCGCACCACATACACAAGCACTGCCAATACAAATATTAACCATCAATCAAACTCAACAATCGTTTCGGCCAGCAACCGCATCATCAGGAGAAAAACGCAAAGAGATACATAATCCAAACAAGCACAGTTATATAGTTATTAGTTCAACCACCACCATTTGTTTTGCCTCCGAACACGTGTATGAGACTTGAACTGAATGATTAAATTTTACTTGAACTTACATGATTATACCTCATTGTTATATGTTCATCACAAATCCTATCGTTTTCATGTGTTATTATGGTATTTAGCTAGTTATTGAACTTGTATATAACCTCAAACTATAATTCTTTTTTTATAATCACCCCATAAAAACTAAATAAAATAATAATTCATACTAAGATACCTATCAATTATTTTTCTATTTAAGAACACAAAAATTATTAGTGTAAGGTCTGGGCCAAAACATGTATAAAATTGTAGCGGTCTCCTTTTTATTAAATATTTTTCTCCGGTTTATTTAATTAACAAAACCCGAAATATTTCAAAAATTAATAAAAATAACTTTTTCGAAGATTTTTATGGTACCCCGATATATTAACATTAATTGTGCCAAATTTCATCTATATTGGTTCAGCGAAAACGCAACAAACAGACTTTCGTATGTATAATATTATTAGTTTATTTATTTTGGTAAATAACCCGTATTACTTATATTAATTATCCATTGTAATTTTTTCTGCTTGTGAAATTTGTCCACTAAACGAATTAAAATAAAATAAAATATAAATAATCTTTAAAGAGAACTCTTTTGACGTAGGCCGAAAACCTTGGAATCTAAATACTTCTGTAAATACAGATTTGACTTGAATTTGACACATCGTGAATAAAAATAACTTCCATGAGTTTATTATAGACGGCGTTTTGAATGTAATCCTATTTAATTCGTACTGAATTTAATTCCTGTTGAATTAACAGGATTTCTATAGCCTATATGTTACCCCGCCGTATGAGGAATAATTGTGGCACATTTCATCGATGTTGGTTCAGCGGATTGTCCGTGAAAACGTAACAGACAGACAGACAGACAGACAGACAGACTTTTGCATTTATAATATTGGTAAGGATTACTAATAAGAGCTGTGATAGCCCAACGATGAGACCGTGTGACTGCTTCCAGATGCTCACAGGTTCAAACCAATGAGATTTTCTAAACGGAACGAACGGAATCTCGGAAACGGCTTCAACGATTTTGCCGGAAATTCAGTATGTAGGGGGTTTGGGGGATAAAAATTTATCTGTTTTTGGCCACTAAAAAAACTGCTAAAATAGGATATGTATAGAAAGTATATGAAATTTTGAGCTGTCAAATACAACGCGCAATAGTAACGCGCGGACTAAAAAGGTTCGATTCCCACATGTCACCCGGCGCTTTTTTTCTTTTATTTTTATTAAAATATCTTTAAAAAAATTACCGAGGAAGGCTCGGTCACCCACGTACTTAAACTTTATAACTGTGTCAACTTATCTTAGTCGTGTTTTACGACACATCGATAAGAAAGAGGGTGGTCTATTCTACTAAACCGGATACCACACCGTGAGTCACATACCTTAGTCGCCTTTTACGAAACCTTGGTAAGAAAGAGGGTGGTCTATTCTACTTTACAAATTTGCATTTTGAATATATATCCTTAGAATTCTATAGAGACATGCACGTTTCCTCGCGATGTTTTCCTTCACCGAAAACCGCGTGATAAATTGCAATTATCACTTAGACACATAAGTTCTCACAAAAAAACTCATTGGTGGCTGGACCGTAGTTCTATTAAGGACGCAATATTAAATATAATTTTTCGAAAATAGTCTTTGTATACACGATTAACATGTACTGTCAATTAAAAGTCAATCAATTGCAGATTGAAATGTGAATATGATGGATTCGTAATTATAATTTAATTTGTTGATTGTATCCTTATCCTTATAAATATTATAAATGCGAAAGTCTGGCTGTCTGTTACATTTTCACGGACAATCCGCTGAACCAACATCGATGAAATTTGCCACAATTATTCCTCATAGCGCGGGGTAACATATAGGCTATAGAAATCCCGTTAATTCAACAGGAATTAAATTCAGTAGGAATTAAATAGGATGACATTCCATCTATAATAAACTTATGGAAGTTATTTTTATTCACGATGTGTCAAAATCAAGTCAAATCAGTATTTAGATTCCAAGTTTTTCGGCTTACGTCAAAAGTGTACTTATATAAATTTTATTTTTTTTGTTTACTGAAAAAATTTAAGTGAGCTATTAAAATGGATAATTAATATAAGTAATACGGGTTATTTACTAAAATAAATAAGCTAATAATATTATAAATGCGAAAGTCTTTCTGTTACGTTTTCATGGCCAATTCGCTGAACCCTTCTTCCATATAGATGAAATTTGTCACAATAAATGTTTATATACCAGGATAACATATAAAATCGTTAAAAAAGTTATTTTTATAATTTTTTTGAAATATTTCGATTTTGGGTTATTCAATAAAGAAGACCACCAGAATTTCATACATCTTTTGGCCTATACTTTACGGGGAACTATAAAAAAAGAATTATATTTTGAGGTTATGTACAAGTACGATTACTAGCTAAATACTTTGCAGATTTTTACAGATTTGTAATGAAAATATAATCATAATGTATAATCATGTAAGTTCAAGTAAAATTTAATCATATATATTTTTTGTTGTCAAAACAACAGACGTTTCGAGAAAACATATTCTTAAACGGAACAAGTCTTTAGTTAGTTGTCTATGGCATCAAGTACGAAATAAATGACTTATAATGGACATGTAATGGGAAGTTTTATTAAATTTAATCCCATATTAATTAGGTCATACGGCTACTGAAAAAAATATTTTATTTTCAACACCATTTGTGTTATTTGAAACGTCATTACAGCAAACAAAGTGAAGGTAATATATTTCCAGATACCTATTTTAAAATATTATGTTAACATATACATAACTTAAATTTAATTTTTCGTATTTATATTAAAACGTTGGAATCCAGCGCCGTGCGTAGAGGTAATTAAAAATAAAAAAAAGTTTACAATTGATGACAAATGATGTGATGAATGACGTATAAATGTTTTTATTAAAAAATAGCACGTTTCCATTAAAATTTATAATATTTATAGAGATATTTAATATCAGAAAAACATTATGAATTTTTTAATGTATATGTAGTTTTTGTTCTTCTTTTACTGAACTATTTTAATATATTCCCTCTGATTCTTCCTGGATCGATCGGATTTTTGTGATAGAGATATATATTTGCAGGGTTATTAACCTATCAGTATACGCGAACGAAGTTGTGGGTAAAAGCTAGTATTAAATAATAACAATTTAACGAGGTATTAACTACGCAGTGATAGTGATAAATGTAGTTAAGCACAGTATTGGCAGACTATAAATTGAACCAAAAAATTGTTTTCATCATATTACTTCTTTGACAATCAATCACAAGGTAACACTTGAAACAAATATTAATTTATCAATAATCATCATTCTCCTGTCCTCATCCCACTCTAAGTGGGGACACAACATGGTTTTCTCTTCCATACTCTCCTATCATTCGTTAACTCTGGCGCTATTCGTTAAATCTGCGTTGTTTTAAAGATTCAAGCATACATAGGGATATAAGGACATAGGGACAGGCAGGGAACGCGACTTTGTTTTATACTATGTAGTGATGATGATACAGTGATATTTACCCAACCGAAAATCGAACTCACGCTCAGGCACCGAACATAAATGAAAATGATGGAAGCTTTTATTATGAATTCACGTTTCCGTTTCCGTTTCCGCCATAATATTCAGTCCGCTATACAATCACCAGCAATCACCAGCGACTCCGCCGAGAAAACCCGTAATATAGTATTTTGATAACCATAACAATGGTTAAAGTGTGTTAACCTTAAATGCTAGACATATGCTGTCCCCAAAAGCAGAGAGATATAACGAGATTTTTTAAATAAAACCTAGCTTTCACCTCCAATACCTTCACATGCTGATTTTCAGGAAAATCGTTGGAGCCGTTTCCGAGATTCCGAAAATATATATATTTATATATATCTATACATACAAGATTAACTCATTTAAATATTAAATATATAAATCCTGTACAGATGCCTTACAAACTTCTGATCTTCGCCGCAATCATAGCCGCTGTTGCCGGCCAATACCAGATTATAGGGGACGGGAAAGTGCCCTTCAAGGTATTGGGGCCAACGGAAGGCCATGGTCCCTTCCAAGTGAAGACACAGGACGGCACGGTGCTCCAGTACCCACACAATGCCGCCCCGCAACCCCCCTATCCAGGATTGTACACGTACCCGCTGTTAGCCAAAAACCCGTACTCGCAGAACAGCAAACAATAGTGCAAGGCTAACACATTCAATACACTGATATGAAATACGTTTTTGTTTTCTTTACCTTTATGTATCTTTAATATTCAAAAGAGTCATTTAAATTATGTTTTCTTAACATAATATTTTAAAATAGGTATCGGAAAATATATAAGCTTCACTTGAAAATGGTGTTCAGAAATAAAATATTTTTCATTAGCCGTATGGCTTATATGATTAAATTTTACTTGATCTTAAATGATTATACCTTATTGTTAAATGTTCATCACAAATCCTACCGTTTTTATTTATTTATTTATTTATTTGCATATTATACTATTAAATAGCGTGCAAATTTTAAAACATTATACAATAAAAATTGCTTATAGTTATGACTTTACAGCTCATTATTACTTCCTAGAAAAGTTATTAACAAAACAAAAACATATGTCAAAATAAATAATAATAACGGTCGGTGTCGGTTAACGGTCTGATTGCGAAGAGCCTGGACCAACATCTTCAGAGGCTTTCGCTTAACAGTTGGATCAAGTGTCGGATGCAGAAGGCAGTGTTGCTTGAAACGGCGCGCATTGTGAGGAAGTTCCTCTCTCTGGACCCCTAACCACCGGCAACTCGGGATATTTCCCCGTTCCCGGCGCACGTCAATTTTTTATATTTTTAAATGGTTTTTATTAAAAAAAATTTTTAATTAGAAATATTTAAAAATGTGAAAAATTAGGCTTAAGAAAAATAAATGACTAATAATATTTACATTAAACATTCTAACAATAATAAAATAATAAAAATAAAAAAATATTACAAAATCATATATATATATATATATATATATATATATATATATATATATATATATAGATATATCTAATAATTACAATAAAAACTTCATAATTTGGGTAAATATTCGCTAACAGAATAAAAGCACTTATCCAAAAGCCACTTTTGAATAATTCCTTTAAAAGTTAACAATGATTGTGACCTTATATGTACTGGTAGATTATTGAAAATTTCTATAGCCATACAGTAACAGTTATTTTTATATAAACTTAATCTTATTTTTGGTACAATTAGTCTATCTTTATGCCTTGTAACTTTTCCTAATGTTTCATGAGTACTGAAAAGATCGGGATTTTTTTTACGAATATACACATTTCCTTAATATACATACACGGCAATGGAAGAATGTTAAGTGATTTAAACAATGGCCTACAGCTGTCAAGGTAATGAGCTTTGTATAATGCGCGTATACATTTTTTTTGAACTTTAAATACTCTATCCCCCTCCACAGAGTTACCCCAGATTATTAACCCGTATCTGAGTACTGAAGAAATATACCCATGATATGCACACAAACCTGCATCTTTTTGTGCTATTCTTCTTAATTTTTTTAGGGCAAAAATAAATTTATCTAATCTGCTACACACATCTTCCAGTCACAATATTTATCTAAGGTTATACCTAAAAATTCAGTTGATTCCACTTCCAAAATTTAATTATCTTTGTATTTTATTGCTATAGAAATATGTTATTTTATTATTTTATGGCAGTTTTAAATGTAACTATTTCTGTTTTTTCCACATTAATTTTTAAGTTGTTATCATTTAACCACTCTATTATATGTGCGATAGTATGGTTAATATCCTGTTCAAAGGTTTCTCTATTACTGCACTTAATTAGAATTGTGGTGTCACCTGCAAATAATATGCAATTATGATGAGTTACATCAGGGAGATCATTTATGTAAAGTAGAAATAGAGAAGGTCCCAAAATACTCCCTTGAGGGACACCACTAATGTTACATAAATAGGAGGATTGGTATGTACAGTTTTTGCCATTTATTACTTTAGTTATTTGAGTACTATGTAACCTGTCGCATAAATAACTTTTGAACCAGTCATTAGCTATCCCGCGTATTCCATATTTTTCTCATTTTGCTAAAAGTATGTCATGGTTAACAAAATCAAATACTTTTGACATGTCGAAGAAAATAGCAGCAATAGGATTTCGTTCGTTGATGCTTTCAGTGATTATTTTAATAAGTTTGAAACCTGCCTTTGTAGTAGAATAATTTTTTTGGAAACCATGTTGTTCTTTTTTTAGAATATTTTCATCACTACATATTATAAAACAAAGTCGCATTCTTCGTTTATCCATATATCCCTATGTATGCATAAAACTTTAAAACTACGCAACAGATTTTGATGCGGTTTTTTTTTTAAAGATAGAGTGATTCAAGAGGAAGGTTTGTATGTATAATAACATTCAATACAAGTGCTCTAGGGCGAAGCGCGGCCCCCTCGCGGAATTTTAAATGTGTGATATCTCCGAAAATGTTCATTTAAATTACATGCTGTAAAAGGCCATATTAATCTATATTAAATCAATAATTTATTTAAGGTACATAATTGGATAAGGATTAATGCTGTAATGTATAAAAATTGCTTCAAAAATAAGGCATTGTTTTTCGTAAAAAGTAAATGACAAAAAATGCTATTGTGGGTTATCCATAAGAGATAGCAAATACCATCGCGGACTTTTCTGTAGACCTTTTCAAGGTATACAAATACTTAGTACATCATTTTGATAAATCTCGTAGGGTTTAGCCTGCGTTTACAATGTAAGCGGAAAAAATGTAATTATTTACGATATTTATTAGAAACCTCACAAATTACAGTATCCTCTAGTACAGTATACTCCATATTGAATGGTATTAAACATATAAACATTCCTCTTGAAACACTCTATCTAATAAAGAAACCGCATCAAAATCTGTTGCGTAGTTTTAAAGAAATAACATAGGGATATATGGACAAACAAAGAATGTGACTTTGTTTTATACTATGTAGTGATATTAATTATCCATTGTAATTTTTTCTGCTTGTGAAATTTGTCCACTAAACGATTTAAAATAAAATAAAATATAAATAATCTTTAAAGAGAACTCTTTGACGTAGGCCGAAAAACTTGGAATCTAAATACTTCTGTAAATACAGATTTGATTTGAATTTGACACATCGTGAATAAAAATAACTTCCATGAGTTTATTATAGACGGCGTTTTGAATGTAATCCTATTTAATTCGTACTGAATTTAATTCCTGTTGAATTAACAGGATTTCTATAGCCTATATGTTACCCCGCCGTATGAGGAATAATTGTGGCAAATTTCATCGATGTTGGTTCAGCGGATTGTCCGTGAAAACGTAACAGACAGACAGACAGACAGACTTTTGCATTTATAATATTGGTAAGGATTACTAATAAGAGCTGTGATAGCCCAACGATGAGACCGTGTGACTGCTTCCAGATGCTCACAGGTTCAAACCAATGAGATTTTCTAAACGGAACGAACGGAATCTCGGAAACGGCTTCAACGATTTTGCCGGAAATTCAGTATGTCGGGAGTTTTAGGGGATAAAAATTTATCTAGCTAGGATTTCTTTAAAAAAAATCTCGCTTTATCCCTGTTTTTGGCCACTAACAAAACTGCTAAAATGGGAATAGAAAGTATATGAAATTATGAACTGTCAAATACAACGCGCAATAGTAACGCGCGGACTAAAAAGGTTCGATTCCCACATGTCACCCGGCGCTTTTTTTCTTTTATTTTTATTAAAATATCTTTTAAAAAAATACCGAGGAAGGCTCGGGCACCCAGGTACATACACTTTATAACTGTGATGTTGAATTGCGGGAGATATGTGGTAATCGGTATGTAGAAACTACTTATCAATCCTTACTTGTCAAACCATTTTTATGCTATATCATTTGGTACTAGCATTTACTAATACAGTACGCGGCTTTATTAAGGGACCGCTTCACAACTAAACAATAAACTGTCAGTTAGCTTATTCGGAACATATCTGACACATATCTATCTCGGAAGTCTGCGTTTCTCTGGTTTCTGATAGGCTTATTCAGCACTAATAAGTTAACAGGTATTGTTCCCCGAAGTGAAATTTTGAACATAAAAGAAGTTATAATGACCTAATTATAAGAGACAAGCAATCGCCCGCGGCTCCACCGGCGTGAAAAGATTAAAACCGTAATATAGTATTTTGTTAACCACAAAAATAAGTAAAGTGGGTTAACCTTAAAAGCTTGACATATGCTGTCGTGGACTTTTATTTAGAACTTCTAAAAGTTCTAAATAAAAGTCCACGACATTCCCCTCTAAAGGGGAACAATTTTGTAATACATCATCATGATCTTCATGCCCTTATCCCACTCTAAGTGGGGTCGGCAGAACATGTTATAAACATATTGTCACATGATTTGGCTACGTATTTTACGACCGGCCGCCTGCCTGACGTCAACTTATCTTAGTCGTATTTTACGACACGTCGATAAGAAAGAGGGTGGTCTATTCTACTTAACCGGATACCACACGGTGAGTCACTTTTTTTTATACAGGAAAAAACCCCTTATGGGTGCCACCCTACGGGGACAGGCGACGGTTATGTCGGACTCGCACCGACTAAAATAACCTGTGTGCTCCACTACGCTGCTGGTGGCGGGGATAGGGTAAGTATGAAGACATTGCCCCCCATCCCCGCCAGCAGCAACTCTGTAGCCCAGAGTGCTCCCTCCGCTGGACGGTGCATCGGGAGCACCAGACGCATCGAACGCCTCGGGGACCTCGGGTCCCCGTTAGGGCGGCATGCGACGGACTTCGGCGAGTCGCCTGCGCCCCGCTCGCCTGCGGCGGATTGGATCCAAGGACACGGTGAGTCACTTACCTTAGTCGCCTTTTAGGAAACCTTGGTAAGAAAGAAGGTGGTCTATTCTACTTTACAAATTTGAATTTTGAATATCCTTAGAATTCTATAGAGACATGCACGTTTCCTCGCGATGTTTTCCTTCACTGAAAAGCGCGTGATAAATTGCAATTATCACTTAGATATCACATATTCTATTAAGGACGAAATATTAAATATAATTTTTCGAAAATAGTCTTTGTATACACGATTAACATGTACTGCCAATTAAAAGTCAATCAATTGCAGATTGAAATGTCAATATGATGGATTCCTAAATTATAATTTAATTTGTTGATTGTATCCTTATCCTTACTAATATTATAAATGTGAAAGTCTGTCTGTCTGTCTGTTGCGTTTTCACGGCCAATCCGCTGAACTAATAGCGATGAAATTTGGCATAAGCATTAGGATGACCTATGAACCTATGGAACTTATTTTTATTCACGATGTGTCAAAATGAAGTCAAAGCCGTATTTAGATTCCAAGTTTTTCGACATACGTCAAAGAGTACTTATATTTTATTTTATTTTTTTCGTTTACTGGAAAAATTTAAGTGAGCCTTTGAAATGGATAATTGATGTAAGTAATACGGGTTATTTATTTATACAATACTATAAATGCGAAAGTCTTTCTGTTACGTTTTCATGGTCAATTTGCTGAATCCATATAGATGAAATTTGGCACAATGAATGTTTATATACCAGGATAACATATTAATATTTTTAAAACAGTTTTTTTATAAATTTTTAAAATATTTCTATTTTGGTTTATTTATTAGAGAAGACCACCAGAATTTCATACATCTTTTGGCCCAGACTTTACGGGGAACTATAAAAAAAGAATTATAGTTTGAGGTTTTGCACAAGTGAGATTACTAGCTAAATACCATAATAATACATTAAAAACAATAGGATTTGTGATGAAAATATAACAACAATGTATAATCATGTAAGTTCAAGTAAAATTTAATCATATATATTTTTTGTTGTCAAGACAACAGACGTTTCCAGAAAACATATTTTTAAACGGAACAAGTCTTTAATTAGTAGTCTGTGGCAACAAGTACCAAATAAATGACTAATAATTGACATGTATTAGGAAGTTTTATTATTTAATTTAATCCCATATTAATTAGGCCATACGGCTACTGAAAAAAATATTTTATTTTTAACACCATTTTTGTTATTTGAAAAGTCATTACAGTAAACAAAGTGAAGGTAATATATTTTCAGATACCTATTTAAAAATATTATGTTAACAAAAACATAATTTAAATTTAATTTTTCGTATTTATATTAAAACGTTGGAATCCAGCGCCGTGCGTAGAGGTAATAACGTAAACAATTTGACAAATGACGTTACGTATAAATGTTTTTATTAAAACTTAGCACGTTTCCATTAAAATTTATAATATTTATAGAGATATTTAATATCAGAAAAACATTATGAATTTTTTAATGTAGGTATATGAAGTTTTTGTACTCCTTTTACTGAGCTATTTTAATATATATTTCATGTAAGTACGGGTTAATCACTAAAATTATCAAATTATGCTCTTGATAAAACGATAAATCCCTCTGATTCTTCCTGGATCGATCTGATTTTTGTGATAGAGATACATATTTGCAGGGTTATTAACCTATCAGTATACGCGAACGAAGTTGCGGGTAAAAGCTAGTATTAAATAATAACAATTTAACGAGGTATTAACTACGCAGTGATAGTGATAAATGTAGTTAAGCACAGTATTGGCAGACTATAAATTGAACCAAAAAATTGTTTTCATCATATTACTTCTTTGACAATCAATCACAAGGTAACACTTGAAACAAATATTAATTTATCAATAATCATCATTCTCATTTCCTTATCCCATTCTAAGTGGGGACACTACATGGCTTTCTCTTCCATACTCTCCTATCATTCGTTAACTCTGGCGCTATTCGTTAAATCTGCGTTGTTTTAAGATTTAAGCATACATAGGGATATAGGGACAGGCAGGGAACGCGACTTTGTTTTATACTATGTAGTGATGATGATACAGTGATATTTACCCAACCGAAAATCGAACTCACGCTCAGGCACCGAACATAAATGAAAAAGATGGAAGCTTTTATTATGAATTCACGTTTCCGTTTCCGTTTCCGCCATAATATTCGGTCCGCTATACAATCACCAGCAATCACCAGCGACTCCGCCGAGAAAACCCGTAATATAGTATTTTGATAACCATAACAATGGTTAAAGTGTGTTAACCTTAAATGCTAGACATATGCTGTCCCCAAAAGCAGAGAGATATAACGAGATTTTTTAAATAAAACCTAGCTTTCACCTCCAATACCTTCACATGCTGATTTTCAGGAAAATCGTTGGAGCCGTTTCCGAGATTCCGATATATATCTATACATACAAGATTAACTCATTTAAATATTAAATATATAAATCCTTTACAGATGCCTTACAAACTTCTGATCTTCGCCGCAATCATAGCCGCTGTTGCCGGCCAATACCAGATTATAGGGGACGGGAAAGTGCCCTTCAAGGTATTGGGGCCAACGGAAGGCCATGGTCCCTTCCAAGTGAAGACGCAGGACGGCACTGTGCTCCAGTACCCACACAATGCCGCGCCGCAACCCCCCTATCCAGGATTGTACACGTACCCGCTGTTAGCCAACCCGTACTCGCAGAACAGCAAACAATAGTGCAAGGCTAACACATTCAATACACTGATATGAAATACGTTTTTGTTTTCTTTACCTTTATGTATCTTTAATATTCAAAAGAGTTAATTTTGTATATATGTATATTCATATATATACAAACTTTTCTATCTTCCAGTGAAAGTCGGACATCGGTTTACCCATTCCGGAAAGTAGTACTTTAACCTAAACCTAAACCGTCTTGTAGTAAAAACCGTTCAGTAGATTTTTGAGAAACATGCCAATACACAGTTTTTGGGGAGTTCGTTTTATAATATTACTAGCTTTTACCCGCGCAACTTCGTTCGCGTGGACTGTAGTCTTGAAATTAAGTATAGCTTCTGTCACTATCCAATCCTGCAAATATCTCCATCACAAAAATCAAATCGATCCGGGAAGAATCAAAGATTTATCGATTTATCAAGAACATAATTTGATAATATTAGTAAATAACGCGTACTTACATGAAATATGTATTAAAATAGCTCAGTAAAAGGAGTACAAAAACTTCATATACATCAAAAAATCTATAATGTTTTTCTGCTATTAAATATTATAAACGTTTAATGGGAACGTGCTAGTAAACTTATTTAATAACAACATTTATACGTAACGTATCAATTGTCAAATTGTTTTTTTTTTAATTACCTATTCGTACGGCGCTGGATTCCAAAGTTTTTATACGAAAGTATAAATACGAAAAATTAAATTTAAATTATGTTTTCTTAACATAATATTTTAAAATAGGTATCGGAAAATATATAAGCTTCACTTGACAATGGTGTTCAGAAATAAAATATTTTTCATTAGCCGTATGGCTTATATGATTAAATTTTACTTGATCTTAAATGATTATACCTTATTGTTAAATGTTCATCACAAATCCTTACGTTTTTATTTATTTATTTATTTATTTGCATATTATACTATTAAATAGCGTGCAAATTTTAAAACATTATACAATAAAAATTGCTTATAGTTATGACTTTACAGCTCATTATTACTTCCTAGAAAAGTTATTAACAAAACAAAAACATATGTCAAAATAAATAATAATAACGGTCGGTGTCGGTTAACGGTCTGATTGCGAAGAGCCTGGACCAACATCTTCAGAGGCTTTCGCTTAACAGTTGGATCAAGTGTCGGATGCAGAAGGCAGTGTTGCTTGAAACGGCGCGCATTGTGAGGAAGTTCCTCTCTCTGGACCCCTAACCACCGGCAACTCGGGATATTTCCCCGTTCCCGGCGCACGTCAATTTTTTATATTTTTAAATGTTTTTTATTATAATTTTTTTTTAATTAGAAATATTTAAAAATGTGAAAAATTAGGTTTAAGAAAAATAAATGACTAATAATATTTACATTAAACATTCTAATAATAATAAAAATAAAAAAATATTACAAAATCATCTATATATATATATATATATATATATATATATATATATATATATATATATATATATATATATATATATCTAATAATTACAATAAAAACTTCATAATTTGGGTAAGTATTCGCTAACAGAATAAAAGCACTCATCCAAAAGCCACTTTTGAATAATTCCTTTAAAAGTTAACAATGATTGTGACCTTATATGTAAGTAAGTAAGTAAGTAACGGCCTGTTACTATCCCACTGCTGGGCATAGGCCTCCTCTCTCCATTTTTGGAGAGAAGGGTTGGAGCTAAGACCTACCACGCTGCTCCAATGCGGATTGGTAGGTTACACATATCACCGGAATTCTCTAGAGATATGCAGGTTTCCTCACGATGTTTTCCTTCACCGAAAAGCGTGTGATAAATTGCAATTATCAATTAGACACATAAGTTTTACTAGAAAACTCATTAGTGTCTGCCCGGGTTTGAACCCATGATCGTCTCTAGAGATTCACACAGTCGCACCGTTAGGCCATCACACCTTATATGTACTGGTAGATTATTGAAAATTTCTATAGCCATACAGTAACAGTTATTTTTATATAAACTTAATCTTATTTTTGGTACAATTAGTCTATCTTTATGCCTTGTAACTTTTCCTAATGTTTCATGAGTACTGAAAAGATCGGGATTTTTTTTACGAATATACACATTTCCTCAATATACATACACGGCAATGGAAGAATGTTAAGTGATTTAAACAATGGCCTACAGCTGTCAAGGTAATGAGCATTGTATAATGCGCGTATACATTTTTTTTGAACTTTAAATACTCTGTCCCCCTCCACAGAGTTACCCCAGATTATTAACCCGTATCTGAGTACTGAAGAAATATACCCATGATATGCACACAAAACTGCATCTTTTTGTGCTATTCTTCTTAATTTTTTTAAGGGCAAAAATAAATTTATCTAATCTGCTACACACATCTTCCAGTCACAATATTTATCTAAGGTTATACCTAAAAATTCAGTTGATTCCACTTCCAAAATTTAATTATCTTTGTATTTTATTGCTATAGAAATATGTTATTTTATTATTTTATGGCAGTTTTAAATGTAACTATTTCTGTTTTTTCCACATTAATTTTTAAGTTGTTATCATTTAACCACTCTATTATATGTGCGATAGTATGGTTAATATCCTGTTCAAAGATTTCTCTATTACTGCACTTAATTAGAATTGTGGTGTCACCTGCAAATAATATGCAATTATGATGAGTTACATCAGGGAGATCATTTATGTAAAGTAGAAATAGAGAAGGTCCCAAAATACTCCCTTGAGGGACACCACTAATGTTACATAAATAGGAGGATTGGTATGTACATTTTTTGCCATTTATTACTTTAGTTATTTGAGTACTATGTAACCTGTCGCATAAATAACTTTTGAACCAGTCATTAGCTATCCCGCGTATTCCATATTTTTCTCATTTTGCTAAAAGTATGTCATGGTTAACAAAATCAAATACTTTTGACATGTCGAAGAAAATAGCAGCAATAGGATTTCGTTCGTTGATGCTTTCAGTGATTATTTTAATAAGTTTGAAACCTGCCTTTGTAGTAGAGTTATTTTTTTTGGAAACCATGTTGTTCTTTTTTTAGAATATTTTTACACTACATATTATAAAACAAAGTCGCATTCTTCGTTTATCCATATATCCCTATGTATGCATAAAACTTCAAAATTACGCAACAGATTTTGATGCGGTTTTTTTTTAAAGATAGAGTGATTCAAGAGGAAGGTTTGTATGTATAATAACATTCAATACAAGTGCTCTAGGGCGAAGCGCGGCCCCCTCGCGGCGTTTTAAATGTGTGATATCTCCGAAAATGTTCATTTAAATTACATGCTGTAAAAGGCCATATTAATCTATATTAAATCAATAATTTATTTATGGTACTTAATTGGATAAGGATTAATGCTGTAATGTATAAAAATTGCTTCAAAAATAAGGCATTGTTTTTCGTATACTCCATATTGAGTGGTATTAAACATATAAACCTTCCTCTTGAAACACTCTATCTAATAAAGAAACCGCATCAAAATCTGTTGCGTAGTTTTAAAGAAATAACCATACATAGGGATATATGGACAAACAAAGAATGTGACTTTGTTTTATACTATGTAGTGATATTAATTATCCATTGTAATTTTTTCTGCTTGTGAAATTTGTCCACTAAACGAATTAAGATAAAATAAAATATAAATAATCTTTAAAGAGAACTCTTTTGACGTAGGCCGAAAAACTTGGTATCTAAATACTTCTGTAAATACAGATTTGACTTGAATTAGACACATCGTGAATAAAAATAACTTCCATGAGTTTATTATAGACGGCGTTTTTAATTTAATCCTATTTAATTCGTACTGAATTTAATTCCTGTTGAATTAACAGGATTTCTATAGCCTATATGTTACCCCGCCGTATGAGGAATAAATGTGGCACATTTCATCGATGTTGGTTCAGCGGATTGTCCGTGAAAACGTAACAGACAGGCAGACAGACTTTTGCATTTATAATATTGGTAAGGATTACTAATAAGAGCTGTGATAGCCCAACGATGAGACCGTGTGACTGCTTCCAGATGCTCACAGGTTCAAACCAATGAGATTTTCTAAACGGAACGAACGGAATCTCGGAAACGGCTTCAACGATTTTGCCGGAAATTCAGTATGTCGGGAGTTTTAGGGGATAAAAATTTATCTAGCTAAGATTTCTTTAAAAAAATCTCGCTTTATCCCTGTTTTTGGCCACTAAAAAATAAAAAAACTGCGAAAATGGGAATAGAAAGTATATGAAAATTTTTAGCTGTCAAATACAACGCGCAATAGTAACGCGCGGACTAAAAAGGTTCGATTCCCACATGTCACCCGGCGCTTTTTTTCTTTTATTTTTATTAAAATATCTTTAAAAAAATTACCGAGGAAGGCTCGGGCACCCAGGTACATACACTTTATAACTGTGATGTTGAATGGCGGGAGATATGTGGTAATCGGTAGGTAGAAACTACTTATCAATCCTTACTTGTCAAACCATTTTTATGCTATATCATTTAGTACTAGCATTTACTAATACAGTACGCGGCTTTATTAAGGGACCGCTTCACAACTAAACTATAAACTGTCAGTTAGCTTATTCGGAACATATCTGACACATATCTCGGAAGTCTGCGTTTCTCTGGTTTCTGATAGGCTTATTCAGCACTAATAAGTTAACAGGTATTGTTCCCCGAAGTGAAATTTTGAACATAAAAGTAGTTATAATGACCTAATTATAAGAGACAAGCAATCGCCCGCGGCTCCACCGGCGTGGAAAGATTAAAACCGTAATATAGTATTTTGTTAACCACAAAAATAAGTAAAGTGGGTTAACCTTAAAAGCTTGACATATGCTGTCGTGGACTTTTATTTAGAACTTCTAAAAGTTCTAAATACAAGTCCACGACATTCCCCTCTAAAGGGGAACAATTTTGTAATACATCATCATGATCTTCATGCCCTTATCTCACTCTAAGTGGGGTCGGCAGAACATGTTATAAACATATTGTCACATGATTTGGCTACGTATTTTACGACCGGCCGCTTGCCTGACGTCAACTTATCTTAGTCGTATTTTACGACACGTCGATAAGAAAGAGGGTGGTCTATTCTACTTAAACGGATACCATACGGTGAGTCACTTTTTTTTATACAGGAAAAAACCCCTTATGGGTGCCGCCCGACGGGGACAGGCGACGGTTATGTCGGACTCGCACCGACTAAAATAACCTGTGTGCTCCACTACGCTGCTGGTGGCGGGGATAGGGTAAGTATGAAGACATTGCCCCCCATCCCCGCCAGCAGCAACTCTGTAGCCCAGAGTGCGCCACCTCTGGGTCGGGGCCTCTCTCAAAGTGGCTTCTCCCTCCGCTGGACGGTGCATCGGGAGCACCAGACGCATCGAACGCCTCGGGGACCTCGGGTCCCCGTTAGGGCGGCATGCGACGGACTTCGGAGAGTCGCCTGCGCCCCGCTCGCCTGCGGCGGATTGGATCCAAGGACACGGTGAGTCACTTACCTTAGTCGCCTTTTAGGAAACCTTGGTAAGAAAGAAGGTGGTCTATTCTACTTTACAAATTTGAATTTTGAATATCCTTAGAATTCTATAGAGACATGCACGTTTCCTCGCGATGTTTTCCTTCACTGAAAAGCGCGTGATAAATTGCAATTATCACTTAGATATCACATATTCTATTAAGGACGAAATATTAAATATAATTTTTCGAAAATAGTCTTTGTATACACGATTAACATGTACTGCCAATTAAAAGTCAATCAATTGCAGATTGAAATGTCAATATGATGGATTCCTAAATTATAATTTAATTTGTTGATTGTATCCTTATCCTTACTAATATTATAAATGTGAAAGTCTGTCTGTCTGTCTGTTGCGTTTTCACGGCCAATCCGCTGAACTAATAGCGATGAAATTTGGCATAAGCATTAGGATGACCTATGAACCTATGGAACTTATTTTTATTCACGATGTGTCAAAATGAAGTCAAAGCCGTATTTAGATTCCAAGTTTTTCGACATACGTCAAAGAGTACTTATATTTTATTTTATTTTTTTCGTTTACTGGAAAAATTTAAGTGAGCTTTTGAAATGGATAATTGATGTAAGTAATACGGGTTATTTATTTATACAATACTATAAATGCGAAAGTCTTTCTGTTACGTTTTCATGGTCAATTTGCTGAATCCATATAGATGAAATTTGGCACAATGAATGTTTATATACCAGGATAACATATTAATATTTTTAAAACAGTTTTTTTATAAATTTTTAAAATATTTCTATTTTGGTTTATTTATTAGAGAAGACCACCAGAATTTCATACATCTTTTGGCCCAGACTTTACGGGGAACTATAAAAAAAGAATTATAGTTTGAGGTTTTGCAAAAGTAAGATTACTAGCTAAATACCATAAAAATACATTAAAAACAATAGGATTTGTGATGAAAATATAACAACAATGTATAATCATGTAAGTTCAAGTAAAATTTAATCATATATATTTTTTGTTGTCAAGACAACAGACGTTTCCAGAAAACATATTCTTAAACGGAACAAGTCTTTAATTAGTTGTCTGTGGCAACAAGTACCAAATAAATGACTAATAATTGACATGTATTAGGAAGTTTTATTATTTAATTTAATCCCATATTAATTAGGCCATACGGCTACTGAAAAAAATATTTTATTTTTAACACCATTTTTGTTATTTGAAAAGTCATTACAGTAAACAAAGTGAAGGTAATATATTTTCAGATACCTATTTAAAAATATTATGTTAACAAAAACATAATTTAAATTTAATTTTTCGTATTTATATTAAAACGTTGGAATCCAGCGCCGTGCGTAGAGGTAATAACGTAAACAATTTGACAAATGACGTTACGTATAAATGTTTTTATTAAAACTTAGCACGTTTCCATTAAAATTTATAATATTTAAAGAGATATTTAATATCAGAAAAACATTATGAATTTTTTAATGTAGGTATATGAAGTTTTTGTACTCCTTTTATTGAGCTATTTTAATATATATTTCATGTAAGTACGGGTTAATCACTAAAATTATCAAATTATGCTCTTGATAAAACGATAAATCCCTCTGATTCTTCCTGGATCGATCTGATTTTTGTGATAGAGATACATATTTGCAGGGTTATTAACCTATCAGTATACGCGAACGAAGTTGCGGGTAAAAGCTAGTATTAAGTAATAACAATTTAACGAGGTATTAACTACGCAGTGATAGTGATAAATGTCGTTAACCACAGTATTGGCAGACTATAAATTGAACCAAAAAATTGTTTTCATCATATTACTTCTTTGACAATCAATCACAAGGTAACACTTGAAACAAATATTAATTTATCAATAATCATCATTCTCCTGTCATCATCCCACTCTAAGTGGGGACACAACATGGTTTTCTCTTCCATACTCTCCTATCATTCGTTAACTCTGGTGCTATTCGTTAAATCGGCGTTGTTTTAAAGATTTAAGCATACATAGGGACATAGGGATTAGGGACAGACAGAGAACGCGACTTTGTTTTATACTATGTAGTGATGATGATACAGTGATATTTACCCAACCGAAAATCGAACTCACGCTCAGGCACCGAACATAAATGAAAATGATGGAAGCTTTTATTATGAATTCACGTTTCCGTTTCCGTTTCCGCCATAATATTCGGTCCGCTATACAATCACCAGCAATCACCAGCGACTCCGCCGAGAAAACCCGTAATATAGTATTTTGATAACCATAACAATGGTTAAAGTGTGTTAACCTTAAATGCTAGACATATGCTGTCCCCAAAAGCAGAGAGATATAACGAGATTTTTTAAATAAAACCTAGCTTTCACCTCCAATACCTTCACATGCTGATTTTCAGGAAAATCGTTGGAGCCGTTTCCGAGATTCCGAAAATATATATATTTATATATATCTATACATACAAGATTAACTCATTTAAATATTAAATATATAAATCCTTTACAGATGTCTTACAAACTTCTGATCTTCGCCGCAATCATAGCCGCTGTTGCCGGCCAATACCAGATTATAGGGGACGGGAAAGTGCCCTTCAAGGTATTGGGGCCAACGGAAGGCCATGGTCCCTTCCAAGTGAAGACACAGGACGGCACTGTGCTCCAGTACCCACACAATGCCGCGCCGCAACCCCCCTATCCAGGATTGTACACGTACCCGCTGTTAGCCAAAAACCCGTACTCGCAGAACAGCAAACAATAGTGCAATGCTAACACATTCAATACACTGATATGAAATACGTTTTTGTTTTCTTTACCTTTATGTATCTTTAATATTCAAAAGAGTCATTTAAATTATGTTTTCTTAACATAATATTTTAAAATAGGTATCGGAAAATATATAAGCTTCACTTGAAAATGGTGTTCAGAAATAAAATATTTTTCATTAGCCGTATGGCTTATATGATTAAATTTTACTTGATCTTAAATGATTATACCTTATTGTTAAATGTTCATCACAAATCCTACCGTTTTTATTTATTTATTTGCATATTATACTATTAAATAGCGTGCAAATTTTAAAACATTATACAATAAAAATTGCTTATAGTTATGACTTTACAGCTCATTATTACTTCCTAGAAAAGTTATTAACAAAACAAAAACCATATGTCAAAATAAATAATAATAACGGTCGGTGTCGGTTAACGGTCTGATTGCGAAGAGCCTGGACCAACATCTTCAGAGGCTTTCGCTTAACAGTTGGATCAAGTGTCGGATGCAGAAGGCAGTGTTGCTTGAAACGGCGCGCATTGTGAGGAAGTTCCTCTCTCTGGACCCCTAACCACCGGCAACTCGGGATATTTCCCCGTTCCCGGCGCACGTCAATTTTTTATATTTTTAAATGTTTTTTATTATAATTTTTTTTTTAATTAGAAATATTTAAAAATGTGAAAAATTAGGTTTAAGAAAAATAATATTATTACTAATAATATTTACATTAAACATTCTAACAATAATAAAAATAAAAAAATATTACAAAATCATCTATATATATATATATATATATATATATATATATATATATATATATATATATATATATATATATATATATATATATATATATATATATAATAATTACAATAAAAACTTCATAATTTGGGTAAATATTCCCTAACAGAATAAAAGCACTTATCCAAAAGCCACTTTTGAATAATTCCTTTAAAAGTTAACAATGATTGTGACTTTATATGTACTGGTAGATTATTGAAAATTTCTATAGCCATACAGTAACAGTTATTTTTATATAAACTTAATCTTATTTTTAGTACAATTAGTCTATCTTTATGCCTTGTAACTTTTCCTAATGTTTACTGAAAAGATCGGGATTTTTTTTACGAATATACACATTTTCCTTAATATACATACACGGCAATGGAAGAATGTTAAGTGATTTAAACAATGGCCTACAGCTGTCAAGGTAATGAGCATTGTATAATGCGCGTATACATTTTTTTTGAACTTTAAATACTCTGTCCCCCTCCACAGAGTTACCCCAGATTATTAACCCGTATCTGAGTACTGAAGAAATATACTGAGTTCAGCGGCCTACGCTGTTCGAAAGATAAGACAATTCACAGACGTCGAAACAGCAAAACTTGTTTATTTTGCCTACTTCCATAGTATTATGTCTTATGGAATATTGTTATGGGGTAAATGCGCGGATAATGAAAAAATTTTTGTTTTACAAAAAAGAGCTGTACGTGGCATTTATAATTTAAGACCGCGTGATTCCCTGCGAGAGAAGTTTAAGGAAACAGGTATTCTTACATTTGCTTCACAGTATATTTTAAGCAATTTAATTTATGTACATAAAAATATAAAAAAATATAAAACGATAGGTGATGTATACAATAGACAAAGCAGGAACCGACATAAGCTTGCGGTTCCTGCTTTGCGCCTTGCAAAAGTGCGTAACTCGTTTGTGGGTTTTGGTATAAGATTCTATAATATAATTCCGCAATCAATTTCAGCACTGCCATTACAGCAGTTTAAAAACACTGTTAAAAAGAGGCTGATACAGAAAGCCTACTATACTCTTGAGGATTATTTGGAAGATAAGAATGTGTGGATATAGCTCTCTTTGAACCTGTACAAGACAGTAACGACTTAATGTAAATAATATTAAGAATTATATTTTTTTAAAAAGAGCAACCGCCGAGTTTCTTGCTGGCTCTTCTCGGTAGGAACAGCTTTCCGAACCAGCAGTAGAGTTGACGATTCAAAAGCACTTGTTTACAAGTTTATTTGAATAAAGAATATTTTGAATTTGAATTTGAATATACCCATGATATGCACACAAAACTGCATCTTTTTGTGCTATTCTTCTTATTTTTTTTAGTGCAAAAATAAATTTATCTAATCTGCTACACACATCTTCTATTTGATTTTTCCAGCCGCAATATTTATCTAAGGTTATACCTAAAAATTCAGTTGATTCCACTTCCAAAATTTAATTATCTTTGTATTTTATTGCTATAGGAATATGTTATTTTAAATGGCAGTTTTAAATGTAACTATTTCTGTTCTTTCCACATTAATTTTTAAGTTGTTATCATTTAACCACTCTATTATATGTGCGATAGTATGGTTAATATCCTGTTCAAAGGTTTCTCTATTACTGCACTTAATTAGAATTGTGGTGTCATCTGCAAATAATCATTTATGTAAAGTATTTATTTATTTATTTTTAATTTTATTTTAATTGTTTATTACTTTTTTTTTCTCTTTGTTATGATATTTAATTGTTTGTGTGCATGAAAGTGTTATATGTAAATAAATGCTGTTTGATTTGATTTGATTTAAAGTAGAAATAGAGAAGGTCCCAAAATACTCCCTTGAGGGACACCACTAATGTTACATAAATAGGAGGATTGGTATGTACAGTTTTTGCCATTTATTACTTTAGTTATTTGAGTACTATGTAACCTGTCGCATAAATAACTTTTGAACCAGTCATTAGCTATCCCGCGTATTCCATATTTTTCTCATTTTGCTAAAAGTATGTCATGGTTAACAAAATCAAATACTTTTGACATGTCGAAGAAAATAGCAGCAATAGGATTTCGTTCGTTGATGCTTTCAGTGATCATTTTAATAAGTTTGAAACCTGCCTTTGTAGTAGAATTATTTTTTTGGAAACCATGTTGTTCTTTTTTTAGAATATTTTCATCACTACATATTATAAAACAAAGTCGCATTCTTCGTTTATCCATATATCCCTATGTATGCATAAAACTTTAAAACTACGCAACAGATTTTGATGCGGTTTTTTTTTTAAAGATAGAGTGATTCAAGAGGAAGGTTTGTATGTATAATAACATTCAATACAAGTGCTCTAGGGCGAAGCGCGGCCCGCTCGCGGAATTTTAAATGTGTGATATCTCCGAAAATGTTCATTTAAATTACATGCTGTAAAAGGCCATATTAATCTATATTAAATCAATAATTTATTTAAGGTACATAATTGGATAAGGATTAATGCTGTAATGTATAAAAATTGCTTCAAAAATAAGGCATTGTTTTTCGTAAAAAGTAAATGACAAAAAATGCTATTGTGGGTTATCCATAAGAGATAGCAAATACCATCGCGGACTTTTCTGTAGACCTTTTCAAGGTATACAAATACTTAGTACATCATTTTGATAAATCTCGTAGGGTTTAGCCTGCGTTTGCAATGTAAGCGGAAAAAATGTAATTATTTACGATATTTATTAGAAACCTCACAAATTACAGTATCCTCCAGTACACTATACTCCATATTGAATGGTATTAAACATATAAACCTTCCTCTTGAAACACTCTATCTAATAAAGAAACCGCATCAAAATCTGTTGCGTAGTTTTAAAGAAATAACCATACATAGGGATATATGGACAAACAAAGAATGTGACTTTGTTTTATACTATGTAGTGATATTAATTATCCATTGTAATTTTTTCTGCTTGTGAAATTTGTCCACTAAACGAATTAAAATAAAATAAAATATAAATAATCTTTAAAGAGAACTCTTTTGACGTAGGCCGAAAACCTTGGAGTCTAAATACTTCTGTAAATACAGATTTGACTTGAATTTGACACATCGTGAATAAAAATAACTTCCATGAGTTTATTATAGACGGCGTTTTGAATGTAATCCTATTTAATTCGTACTGAATTTAATTCCAGTTGAATTAACAGGATTTCTATAGCCTATATGTTACCCCGCCGTATGAGGAATAATTGTGGCAAATTTCATCGATGTTGGTTCAGCGGATTGTCCGTGAAAACGTAACAGACAGACAGACAGACAGACAGACAGACTTTTGCATTTATAATATTGGTAAGGATTACTAATAAGAGCTGTGATAGCCCAACGATGAGACCGTGTGACTGCTTCCAGATACTCACAGGTTCAAACCAATGAGATTTTCTAAACGGAACGAACGGAATCTCGGAAACGGCTTCAACGATTTTGCCGGAAATTCAGTATGTCGGGAGTTTTAGGGGATAAAAATTTATCTAGCTAGGATTTCTTTAAAAACATCTCGCTTTATCCCTGTTTTTGGCCACTAACAAAACTGCTAAAATGGGAATAGAAAGTATATGAAATTTTGAACTGTCAAATACAACGCGCAATAGTAACGCGCGGACTAAAAAGGTTCGATTCCCACATGTCACCCGGCGCTTTTTTTCTTTTATTTTTATTAAAATATCTTTTAAAAAAATTATCGAGGAAGGCTCGGGCACCCTGGTACATACACTTTATAACTGTGATGTTGAATGGCGGGAGATATGTGGTAATCGGTAGGTAGAAACTACTTATCAATCCTTACTTGTCAAACCATTTTTATGCTATATCATTTGGTACTAGCATTTACTAATACAGTACGCGGCTTTATTAAGGGACCGCTTCACAACTAACCAATAAACTGTCAGTTAGCTTATTCGGAACATATCTGACACATATCTCGGAAGTCTGCGTTTCTCTGGTTTCTTATAGGCTTATTCAGTACTAATAAGTTAACAGGTATTGTTCCCCGAAGTGAAATTTTGAACATAAAAGTAGTTATAATAACCTAATTATAAGAGACAAGCAATCGCCCGCGGCTCCACCGGCGTGGAAAGATTAAAACCGTAATATAGTATTTTGTTAACCACAAAAATAAGTAAAGTGGGTTAACCTTAAAAGCTTGACATATGCTGTCGTGGACTTTTATTTAGAACTTCTAAAAGTTCTAAATAAAAGTCCACGACATTCCCCTCTAAAGGGGAACAATTTTGTAATACATCATCATGATCTTCATGCCCTTATCCCACTCTAAGTGGGGTCGGCAGAACATGTTATAAACATATTGTCACATGATTTGGCTACGTATTTTACGACCGGCCGCCTGCCTGACGTCAACTTATCTTAGTCGTATTTTACGACACGTCGATAAGAAAGAGGGTGGTCTATTCTACTTAACCGGATACCACACGGTGAGTCACTTTTTTTTATACAGGAAAAAACCCCTTATGGGTGCCACCCTACGGGGACAGGCGACGGTTATGTCGGACTCGCACCGACTAAAATAACCTGTGTGCTCCACTACGCTGCTGGTGGCGGGGATAGGGTAAGTATGAAGACATTGCCCCCCATCCCCGCCAGCAGCAACTCTGTAGCCCAGAGTGCTCCCTCCGCTGGACGGTGCATCGGGAGCACCAGACGCATCGAACGCCTCGGGGACCTCGGGTCCCCGTTAGGGCGGCATGCGACGGACTTCGGCGAGTCGCCTGCGCCCCGCTCGCCTGCGGCGGATTGGATCCAAGGACACGGTGAGTCACTTACCTTAGTCGCCTTTTACGAAACCTTGGTAAGAAAGAAGGTGGTCTATTCTACTTTACAAATTTGAATTTTGAATATATATCCTTAGAATTCTATAGAGACATGCACGTTTCCTCGCGATGTTTTCCTTCACCGAAAAGCGCGTGATAAATTGCAATTATCACTTAGATATCACATATTCTATTAAGGACGAAATATTAAATATAATTTTTCGAAAATAGTCTTTGTATACACGATTAACATGTACTGCCAATTAAAAGTCAATCAATTGCAGATTGAAATGTCAATATGATGGATTCCTAAATTATAATTTAATTTGTTGATTGTATCCTTATCCTTACTAATATTAAAATGTGAAAGTCTGTCTGTCTGTCTGTCTGTTGCGTTTTCACGGCCAATCCGCTGAACTAATAGCGATGAAATTTGGCATAAGCAGTAGGATGACCTATGAACCTATGGAACTTATTTTTATTCACGATGTGTCAAAATGAAGTCAAAGCCGTATTTAGATTCCAAGTTTTTCGACATACGTCAAAGAGTACTTATATTTTATTTTATTTTTTTCGTTTACTGGAAAAATTTAAGTGAGCTTTTGAAATCGATAACTGATGTAAGTAATACGGGTTATTTATTTATACAATACTATAAATGCGAAAGTCTTTCTGTTACGTTTTCATGGTCAATTTGAATCCATATAGATGAAATTTGGCACAATGAATGTTTATATACCAGGATAACATATTAATATTTTTAAAACAGTTTTTTTATAAATTTTTAAAATATTTCGATTTTGGTTTATTTATTAAAGAAGACCACCAGAATTTCATACATCTTTTGGCCCAGACTTTACGGGGAACTATAAAAAAAAGAATTATAGTTTGAGGTTTTGCACAAGTAAGATTACTAGCTAAATACCATAAAAATACATTAAAAACAATAGGATTTGTG